>CM014276.1:21160333-21178568 GCA_004135705.1 Alloteropsis semialata | reverse complement strand
ATAAATACCTGCCTCAGGTCTTCTTCCTCCACCATCCCTTAGCCATGGCGCAGCTAATATTCATGATAGAACACAAACTCCTTTTGTTTGATATAGAATCCAACTCCTTCTTCCTCCTCTGCTAAAAGATTTCTCGTGAAGAAGTATAGGGTACTCCCCCCTTTTCCTGATCCTGCAGTGAATCCAGGTGGAACCTCTGCTAGAAGAATCCTCGTGAGGTTTCTCCATGGTTCACCAAAGGGAAGGTTTTTCAGAGGGGTGCAATAGAGTACCCTTTACAAGTTAGGGCAAAGCCGGTCCACCAGCGCGTTCTTCAAGGGACTGCACCCAGAGTGGATTTCTTCGACTCAAGGAAGAAGATATCTCCTCAAACTTGCGCTTCCTTTTGCCCTTCTTTTTCTAGTCTTGTTCTGGCAATGATGAACAAAGTATATCGGCGCCTACTAGATCCTTTTATCTTCTGAAATCCTTCTGTATGAGAAATATATGAATATATATGCAATCCCTTTTCTAGCAGCCTGCTCCGCCATCGAGCGGCTTGATGATGTAATATACTTTTCTCTGTTTGTATATGGCCCTTAAGGCGATGCATATCGCATCGGCTCTCATTTTTATTCTTGAGACGATTTTTCATCGGCTTTTAAGCCCGACGCATAGCATCGGCTTCATGAATTTACCCAAATGCTAGGGTAGTACTTCTTCAGATATTTCCCGTTTAATGCCTTAGGAAACAATTCTCCTTCAAGTGTTTGTAAAATATAAGCATTTTCAGGAATACATCGGACGACTTGATAGGGTCCCTCCTAATTTGGTGACCATTTGCCGTACTTGGGATCTTTAGAACCAATCGGCAGAATAACTTTTCAAACAAGATCACCCTCTTTAAACTCTTTCCCTTTAACTTTCTTATCATAATGCCTCGCCACTCTGAGTTTATTAGCCTCAATACTTTCAAGAGCGCGCAGCCGACGAACAGCCAAGTCATCGGACTCACTATTCATGAGCTCCATATATTCGCCGGCCTTCAATTTATCCTGAAGCTCGATACGCCTTGATCCAGTACGAATCTCCCATGGAAGAACGGCTTCATGTCCATAAACTAGTTCATACGGAGAAACCTTGATCGACCCATGACAAGCCATTCGATAGGCCCATAGAGCTTCAGGAAGCACAATATGCCATTTTCTTGGATACTCCTCAATCTTTCTATCAATCAACTTGATCAAACTTTTATTGGAAGCTTCAGCTTGACCATTGGCTTGTGCATAATACGGCGATGAATTAAGAAGCTTGATACCCATATCAGCAGCAAAATTTTTGAATTCGTCCGATGTAAACATCGTACCTTGATCTGTTGTGATCGTCTGTGGAATTCCAAATCGGTAGACAATGTGTTCTCTAACGAATTCAATAACATTCTGTGACTTCACCTCCTTCAAAGGAATAGCTTCAACCCATTTGGTGAAATAATCTGTTGCCACCAATATGAATTTGTGCCCCTTGCTTGAATGTGGAAAAATTTGGCCGATCAAGTCAATTCCCCATCCTCTAAATGGCCATGGCTTGATAACAGGGTTCATGGCCGATGCTGGAGCCCTTTGAATGTTTCCATATCTTTGACACTCTTGGCATCCTTTATAATATTCAAAGCAGTCTTCCAAAATCGTCGGCCAATAATACCCATTTTTTCTTATCATCCATTTCATCTTGAACGCCGATTGATGAGCCCCGCAAACACCTTCATGAATTTCTCCCATTAAAACCTTGACTTCTTCAGGTCCGATACATCTCAACAGGACTCCATCAATCGAGCGAAAATAAAGCACTCCTTCAACCAAGACATGCCTGATCGATTTATAGCGTATTTTTCTAGAAGTCTTGACAGAAGAATCCCTCAAATATTCAACAATTTCTCTCCTCCAATCTCCTTCTGGTATCTCCTGCACCATCACATCGGATATAGGCCGATAGCCAGACGCTTTTTGCGCCAGCCGATTTGCTTCTTCGTTATGATGTCTTGGAACATGCTTAAGAGTTACCAAGGTGAATTGACTAATCAAATCTCGGCATTTTTCGAAATAAGATAACAGAGCATCCATCTTGCAATCATATTTGCCGAGTAACTGATTGATAATCAGCAAAGAATCTCCAAATACCTCAACAAACTGAGCGCCGATTTCTTTAAGAATTGGAGACCTTTCATCAATGCTTCATATTCTGCCTGATTATTTGTGCATTTCTCAATTGGAAAAGCAAATTCAAACCTTGCCCCCCAAGGCGAAATAATAATCAGGCCGATTCCACAACCATCACTGCAAGAAGAACCATCAAAAAATATAGTCCAAGGAACCGCGTCAACCACATCAGCCTTTTTCATCGGACTAGATACATCAAGCTCCATAATGCATTGCTCAACAGCATTAATGTTAGGTCCACAATGATCAGCAACTAAATCAGCCATTATTTGCCCTTTTACCGCTTTGGCCGATTCGTATCTAAGATCAAACTCGGTCAGAGCAAAAACCCACTTGCCAATTCTCCCTTTCATGATTGGCATCGATAACATATACTTGATCACATCCTCTCTACAGATCACAGTACACTCGGCCGATAGCAAATAATGCCTTAATTTTGTACAAGAAAAATACAAACAAAGGCAAAGCTTCTCCACATATGAGTACCGAGTCTCAGGATCCAGTAATCTTCGGCTTAAATAGAATATTACTCATTCTTTCCCATCAACCTCTTGAACCAAAACAGAACCGATTGCATGATTAAAAGCCGATAAATAAAGCTTGTACGGCTTACCCTTTTGTGGTGGAATAAGAACTGGCGGATATGCTAAATATTGCTTGATTTCATCCAATGCCTTTTGATGTTTAGGCTCCCAAACCAATTCTTCTTTATTTTTCAGTTTCAATAGAGGAGTAAATGCCTCCAGTCGGACCGACAGATTTGATATAAACCTCCTCAGAAAATTAATCTTTCCAATCAAACTCTGCAATTCCTTCTTGTTTACTGGAGGTTCAATATCATCAATCGCCTTGCGGTTCCGATCATTTACCTCAATTCCTCTCTCATGTACCAAGAAACCGAGAAATTGGCCGGCCGATACGCCAAAAGCACACTTGAGCGGATTCATCTTCAATCTATGTTGCCTTGTACACTCCAGAGTTTCCTTCAAATCGGCCAAATGATCTTGATAACCTTTTGATTTGACTACCACATCATCAATGTAGATTTCAACTATCCTGCCGATCAGCTTATGAAAAATATAATTCATAGCACGTTGATAAGTAGCACCGGCATTTTTCAAACCAAAAGTCATAACAACCCACTCATATAAACCGAGAGCACCTGGGCATTGGAATGCAGTCTTGGGAATATCTTCTTCCGCCATGAAAATCTGATTATAACCAGCATTACCATCCAGGAAACTCATCACTTTATGGCCTGATGCTGCATCAACAAGCATATCGGCCACCGGCATCGGATACTCATCCTTCGGGGTTTCTATGCAAACACGTAGCTTTCCATTCTTCTTATAAATAGGAACTATATTTGATACCCACTCAGCGTATCGACATGGCCTGATAAACTTAGCTTCAAATAGCTTCGTTATTTCGGCCTTAATTGGTTCATGCATCTCAGTCTTGAACCTCCTTGCATACTGCTTATGTGGTCGATATCCTGGTTTGATGGGTAGCCGATGTTCAACAATATCACGGCTTAAACATGGCATTTCATAATATTCCCAAGCAAAATAATCAGAATACTCTTTCAAAAGTTTTATTAACTCCTGCTTATACTCGGGATCCAACTTAGCACTGATATACGTCGGCCTTGGCCTATCACCAGATCCTATGTCTATCTCTTCTAATTCATCGGCCGACGTAAATCCAAACCCCAATTTGCCAAACTCACTTCGGTCTTCAAGATCTTCTATACAATCATCCATTTTAAAACAAAGTCTCAGAGCCGACTGCTTGGATCGGCTGTAGTCCTTGATCGGACACCTTGAGGAAGTCACCATCCCATGCTTTCCCTGACAGGCATTCAATTCCTTCAAACTCCCAAATCGTTGACTCAGCTGTAGCAATGCTAACCGAATCATCAGCTGGGACGATCTCCACATTATTGCCTTGCCATTGGATCAAGCACTGGTGCATCGTGGATGGGATGCAGCAATTGGCATGGATCCAATCACGTCCGAGGAGCATGCTGTAAGAATCTTGGCCATCAATCACAAAGAAAGTAGTCGGCAATGTCTTGCTGCCGATGGTCAATTCCATATGAATTGCCCTCCGAGGCTCTGAAACATTACCGCCAAAGTCCTTGAGTGTCATATTTGTCTTGATCAGATCATCAATCCCTTTTCCCAATTTGCGGAACGTGGAATAAGGCATGAGATTGACTGCAGCTCCTCCATCAACCAGCATCTTGGTCATCGGCTTTCCATCAACGTATCCCTTGATGTACAAAGGTTTCAGGTGCCGATATCCGTTTGCATTTGGCTTTCAAAGACAGCCTTCTCTGAATCAAGAACCAAGCATGCAGCGGCTTCTTCCAGTTCATAATCGACCTCATGATCGTCCTGTTCATCAGGAGCAGCAAAATCAAAAGGCAACATCAAAACCATATTTATTGCGGCCGATGTGCTTGCTTCATCATCATTGGCCATCTTGACGCGCCATGTCTTCTTTTCTTTTGCCAATTCCTGCTCCTGAATCTGCTCATGATAGCGCAACCTCTGAACACGTCTCTTTTTGGACCTAGAAATCCTTGATGGGCACCACTGTCCAGGCTTCATTGGAGGTTCTTTAGTCCGATCTTGAACTGGAGCCTTCTCTTCCATTTTTTCAGGGCCAAGAACATCAACCTGGCCTTTGATATTTTTATGGCCATGAGCATCAACTCGGCCTTCATCTCTTTGATGATGATCATCAATCCTGACGCCAATCCGTTCATGAACTGATCGTCGACCTCTCTTGGAAGCTCTGTATTCTTCATACTGGAAACTGCATTCAGGACAATCTGCTTTTGATGGCAATCTAAGCTTCTCGTTCCAGCAGAATACGAAGAAAGAACACCCCCAATGATCATCATCCTGATCATACCGGTCATAACCTTGACGCTTGTCTATATGCCAACCGGACCTATAACCGTATTGATGACGATCATCGATTCTATCATCAAACCAACGCCTGCCATCGATCCTGTCATCATATCGGCGTCGGCCATCGGACCATTCATCATATCGGCGTCGGCCATCGGACCATTCATCATATCGGCGTCGGCCATCGAACCTGTCATCACGTCGGCGCTGATCATCAAACTCTTCATCAAGCCGCCTTGCTTGATACTCGCACCTCCGACGTCGTCGTTCCTCGTGTTCTTCCCATGCTCGGGCTGCTGCTAGTTGCCTCTTGTACTTGTTAATCAACATCTGGGAAGTCACACGCGGCCGATATCCACCAGGAGCATTAGATTCACGCCAAATGCCTGATGATTCCTCCGCAGCTCTTCAAGGGTAACTTGAACTGCAGGATCAACGGCACCAGAACTCTTGGCGTGGTCCGATGTAAGCACCTTAAACTTCCCCTTTTCATTAGCATCAACCATATTAACAGAAAAGGAGAAATCAGCAAAGTTATTAGGAAAGGGATGACCGTCGATCTTCATGGCTTTCTTGTTGTCTTCAAATCTGATTTTGCCAGATTCTATAGCCAATTGGATCTCCCTCCTGAATACCTTGCATTCATTTGTCTCATGAGAAGTCGAGTTATGCCATTTGCAATATTTGCGTTTCTTCAACTCATCGTCCGACGGAATAGAATGATTTGGAGAAAGCTGGATAAGCTTCTCACTGAGCAGTAAATCAAAAATCTTATCGGCCTTAGTTATATCAAATCCAAACTTCTCAGGGTTCTGCTTGATCCATGGGAGCGATACTGGCTTCTTGGATTTGGTCCATTCAGCTATGTTGACATCAGCTTCCTCTTCAGATTCAGAGAGATAAGATACTTGTTTGGAAAACTTTACACGCTTCATCTCTTGATATCGGACCTCATGGGCTGACACCTTCTGAACCAGTTGTCCCAATGTCTCAAACTCCTGAGCAGAAAACTTTTCTTTGATCGGCGCAAGCAAACCCTGGAATGCAAGCTCGGCCAACTGCATATCAGACAGCTTCAAACTATAGCATCGATTCCTAGTGTCACGGAACCGTTGAATATACTCCTTGACGGTCTCATCGTTTCTCTGCCTGATAGCAATCAAATCGGAGATCTTCATCTCATTGAGACCAGAAAAGAAGTATTTATGAAACTGCTTCTCCATATCGGACCATCCTGTGACTGATCCTGCTGGCAACGACGTAAACCAGGTAAACGCCGGCCCTGATAGTGACAGAGGGAAAAATCTGAGCCTGAGTCCCTCCTCTGAAGCAGCTTCACCACATTGAGCCAGGAATCGACTGACATGCTCAATAGTGGTCATATCATCCTGCTCGGAGAATTTGGAGAAATCCGGCACTCTGTAACGCGGAGGAAGTGGCACTGCATCAAAGTAAGACGGGTACGGATGCCGATACAACCTCGCTTCATCTTTAGGCTTCATGCCTAATTGATTTTGGATCACCTCGGCTATTTTCTGTGACCAATCAGACTGTTGACTTCCAAGTGGCATTCCATCAGCTATATCCATCACATAATTATTGTAATCACCGACCATACACTGATGTGAAGGAATCTCTGTATGTAGTCTTGCAGCCGCAGGTTGTTTCTCTCCTTCGTTCAGAGTCCTAGCATATTTTTTACCATGTGGGTCGACAATAGTTCCATCGGCCATCAACAGAAAACCGTTGGCCAGTTCAATAGGAGGTGGTGGAGCAATCGGAATCTGTGGAGCAACGGTCATTGCATTATCTGTAGTTTCTTTGCCTTTTCCTGATCCTGATGCCCCTGCAGAATCTGCTATAAACACTGGACCTTTCAAGCAAATAGCATCGTCCACCGCCTTCTTGATGAGATTATCTAATGAATTCACCAAAGTGCCTGACTGATTAATCAGTGCATGATGAACAGCCTGGTGAATCATATCTGTCATATTGACCTGATACTCCCAAGCATCAGTTGTCTTTTTGATCAATTCTGGATCTGGGAGAGGACCTTTGAGTATAGGGCCTGAACGATTACGCCCAAATTGGCCAAGACAGAGCTTCTCAAACGCATCAATCTGAGCCTGAACTGCATCTAATTGAGCTTTAGACAGATCGGCCTTTGTAATGGGAATGGCCGTCTCAGGCGTCTTATTCTTGTCGTTCTTAGCCTTCTCAGCAGCTTCCTTTTCAGCAGCAAGTCTTGCTGCAGTTTCTTGTTCAGCATCAGACGACGACATCTTGGAATTTGTTTCTCGTATCCCACCGGGCGTGCCAAAAATGTGTTGACGCGGAAAATCGGCGGTCGTATCCTCCACGTGCAGCACACGAAGACCAGGGAGATCTGCTTCGCTCCAGTGCCAGCCTACACTCCAGTTCAGGTTCGCGGCGTGCCAGTCAATTTGACCTGAAATTGACAAGGGAATAAAACAGTTAAATTACTCTTTGATTGTGCCGGCTTTATTTCAGACGATGGAGTAACGTCGAATTTTAGCCAAGACCCAATCAGGCACGTGTCGGCCGATACTAATCGGACCTCAAAATCGGACTTCATTGATGACGTCAATCAGACCGAGTAATCGGACCTCAATCAGACACCAAATCGAACCTCAGAATCGGACCAATCAGGATCGGACCTTGATTGATATAACAGATCAGCCTTTGAATAATAAAATAAAGCATAAAACAAGGCCAATATGTAAAGTAATGGATCAGCTGTGTCTTTAAACAAGATATCAAGTAATCAAAGTGTAAGCCGATACATTGTCCACCTTACCTAGTGGCCAGTTTGACTCATCTTATCGGACCATCTAACTATCCAATCGGACCATAGCTTTTTCAGAGAAATCTAGCTCCGACGTAGGGAATCTAGATTTCTCCAGCTATGATCAAATCAGATAGCTAGATAGTCAAATTCAACTTACCAATCTGACATCTAAACAAGATGCTCGCACAGGTGTTGATCAGATTAAGCAAATAAGCAGATAAAACATTAACAGGGTCGTTCTGATTCTAAGATATGCTACCAAATAATCAAGCAAGACCTAGCTCCGACGTAGGGAATCTAAACCACACTTAACATTCAAATAGCAATAAGGCATAACCAAAGCTTCCTTTGACTAATCAAGATGAATCTAGCTCCGACGTAGGGAATCTAGACCAAGCATGATAATCAAAGATTAATCTAATCGTATTGCAAAGATCCAGCTCCGATGTAGGTAATCTACACCAGTACAATACTCAAAGAACAACCAGATTAAACCACAAAGCAGGATGCGGGTTGGCGCGGCTTGAAGACGCGGAACCAAGGCAGTCGGCTCACCCTCCTCCAGAGCCACGGAGTCCAGCAGGTCCCTCGCCGCCTCGTTGACCTCCGTCAGGGCCAGATGCGCCGATGAGAGATCTTGCTCCAAGCCTGTTATGATTTGAGAGTTATTCTGAATTGTATACATGGCTTGGAGCATCGTCATGTCCGCACCTTTCCGGAAGTCCTGCTCCTGCTTTAGTTTGCCCGCCATCACCTCCTCCGACTGCTGCAGAGTTGCGTTCGCAAATCGCAGCTCCTTCAGCTCGGTGAAGTGGCGCTCCCTCTCCATCTCTTTCTCTGGAAAGGCAAGGGAGTACTCGGTCAGGACGAGGACAGCACGGCAAGGTCCTACAGTTCACCAACTACTCAGGAATTACAAGGAGAGGGCCTTACGATGAAGAATATGCCGATGCTCCACGATGGCGTCATTCAAGCTCTTCTTGGCAGCGTCACGTTGACGCTTGACCCGTTTGAGCTCTGCTTCCGCCTTCGCCGCATGATGGAGCGCCGACTCTGCGTCCTGAGCCTGCGCAAGGCGCGACTGCCGGAGTGTAGCCAGTTTCTACAAACATTCCAAAGAGGCGAACAACTCAGAAAACCAATAAAGAAAAAGAAAAGATCAACAAGACAGGGGAGGAATCTAACCGCTGCAAGGCGCTGGGCGTGGTCGACGGCAATCTGAAGTTCGGCGATCACCGAGCCTTCCTTCTCCGCCAGGGC
This sequence comes from Alloteropsis semialata, assembly GCA_004135705.1. Lineage (NCBI taxonomy): Eukaryota > Viridiplantae > Streptophyta > Magnoliopsida > Poales > Poaceae > Alloteropsis > Alloteropsis semialata. The sequence goes on along the minus strand of CM014276.1, from coordinate 21,169,383 downwards.
GTCCACCCCGGGGACAGTGATGGTCCCCAAGGTGTCCGACTGCTTCGGCAGATCCTCCTCCTGAGCTTCCCGCCGAGTAATGTCGCCCGCGCCGACGGGCGAAGACTGAATCACCATGTCGACGACAGGATCCACAGCGACGCTTGGACTAATCGCCGTATCGTCGGCCGCCGGCACCTCCATTACCACCTCCGGGTCAGGCCCGACTGGGACCTCCACAGTCTGCGCCGCTCCCGGTCCATCGGCCGAGTTCGTCACCTCGGGCGTGGCACCCGAGGATGACTGGCCTGCAGGTGCGGCCGGTGGAGCACTCAGGCCTCGCAGGGCATCAGCTGATGGAGCCCTCCCGCTAGCCGCCTCACCGTTCAGATCGGAGGCATTGCTGAAAAAAGCACTCGAAAGTTGATACAAGAACTCGGAGATAAATGATAACAAGAAGAAACGCGAAGACCAACAACTCACCGAGTACTTTTCACCACCGCAACTCGGGGCCGAATGACGGGGAGCTTGGGACGCCGCTGCGCCGAAGCCGCCATGAGGATCAGCCTGGTCCCCAAATCGGAGACTGGCCTTGCATCCGCCGTGGCCTGCACAAGCGTCTCCGCCACCAGGCGTCGCCTCTCCTCCACCGAAACGCCCATGGCCCGGGCGTGCTCCTGCTCCTGGAACACGTCGTCAGGCACCGCCTCGTCCTTCTCCTCTTCCTCCGTGACGACCGGGGAAGGACGTCCCGGCTCGTCAACATCGGCCTCCGAACCCGCAGTCGGCCGCTGAGCCGGCTGCGCGTCCGATTTCCTCGCCACCACCTTCTTCGTGCGCCTCCGCTTAGGAGGCGGCGGCACCGTATCCGCCACTGCGTCCCGGATGGAGGGCGCTTCATCCGACAACGTGGCCGAGTCGTCGGCCGCCCCGTCGTCAACGGCCACCGCCCGCTTGGAAACGCCGCCCCCGCGGGTAGTCCTTTTCACCACGGCCGCCCGGCGCTTCCGCGGACGGTCCTCCACCACCTCCTCATCCGAAGGACTCAGAGAGCCCTCCATGTCACTCGGGGCCCATATACGGGGAGCAGGCGGTTCAACCGCCCCCTCTGCCCGAGTGCCTCCCTGAGCAGCCGGAGGCGCGTCCTCGAGAATCACCTTCCTCGGGAAGTCCTCCGGAAGTGGGGCAGCAGAGAAGAATTCGAAGACTCGATCCTGCGCAAGAGAAGACGCAAAATCAGACGGCCAACGGACGAAACCAGAAATTACGTCAAGAGAAAACAATCAAAAGGACTCAGAAAGGCAATTTACCGGTGGTGGAGGCCTCTTCAGCGAAAAAGGGCGCGGCTGGTCCTTCTCTGACACGCGGCCGAGGAAGAACCCGCCGACGCGCGCCTTCATCTCCTCCTTCCCCACGGTGCGGTTAGCAACCCGAGTGGGGTCATCTCGCCCCGAGTACTCGTAGCCCGGGTGCTTCCGCTCCTGGATGGGTTGGATCAGCCGCCTGCTGAAGTTGCAGGCGATACCAATCGCCGTCAAACCTTGGTCCTTCAGCTTCTTGATCAGCACAAGGAGCTCGTCGATCTCGTCCATCTCGGAGGCGTCAGGAAGCTCATTCCAGCAATCCTTAACCTTTGGCCGCTCTCCGGTATGGCAGGGGATCGCCGGCTCGTGGTTCCCGACGTAGAACCACTCGGCTTTCCATCCTTTGTTGGAGGTGTTGAGGGCGATGTCGAAGTAGTCGTCCTTCCGCCCTTGACGCAGCATAAACCCAGCGCCTTCAACCACCACCATTTTCTCCTCGCTCAGCTGAGGCTTCAGCCAGTACAGGTACCTCCACAAGTTGAAATGGGGAGAGATCCCCAGATACGTCTCGCAGAGGTGGATGAAGACCGAGATCGCCATAATTGAGTTGGGGTTGAGGTTGATGGCCTCGATCCCGTAGTAGTGCAGCAGCCCTCGGAAGAACGCCCCCGTGGGCAAGCCGAGTCCCGCCTCGAAGAAAGGCTTGAAAAGGACCAGCTCGCTTGAGTTCTCCGACGGGAACACCTTTCCTGCGCTCGGCCGCCATTCCGCCACGGCCTGAGGCGGCAGGACACTCCGCTCCACCATCTCCTCCAGCACCTCCGTGGTCACCTTCCCCCGCGTCCACGCGAGGATAGGGGAAGGGATCTTGTCAGACTTCGGGACGCCAGTAAGCTTCTTCCTCCCCGCCATGGATCTTACGGCAGGGGTCTTCGATCGCATCAGCGAGGCTGCGCTCCCCGTGGTGGCTGAGATCGCACAACGGACTTGCGAGCAATGGGAGCTTTGGTGGCGGCGGGATGAAATGCGAAGAACGAGGAAGACGGATCTGGGAATGGGAAGATTTCCCTCCGGGTCTAACCCTCACCTTTTATAGCGCTCCTTGATGCCCGAAATTACCGCGAGATAACGCGATTAGCGGGGGCGGGCGAAACGGTAAAAAGATCCGTTGGGCGCTTCGCCTTCCGTCACACGCCGGGCGTCAACGGTAAAAAATGGCTCCAGAGCACTCGAGCAAGACAAAGAAGTCGGCGTGCCGCTAAGGCTCAAATAGCTCCCACGATTCGGGGGCTGGCGCCGAAACAAAGCCAGTGTGCCCCTTGGGCTCGATTGGCCCCGAAGCACTCGGGAGCCAACACTGCAAACCCAGTGGCGTGCCGCCAAGGCTCGAACAGCTCCCACGCTCGGGGGCTGACGCCACGATAAAGCCAGTGTGCCTTTCGGGCTCGATTGGCCCCGAACCACTCGGGAGCCAACACTGCAAACCCAGTGGTGTGCCGCCAAGGTTCGAACAGCTCCCACGCTCGGGGGCTGGCGCCACGATTAAGTCAGTGCGCCTCTCGGGCTCGATTGGCTCCGAACCACTCGGAGGCCAACACTGCAGAACTGAAGGCGTACCGCTAAGGTTCGACCGGCACTCGGACTCGGGGGCTGGCGCCATATCAAAAGCAGCGTGCCGTACGGGCTCGATCAGCCCCGATACGCTCGGGAACTGACGCTGCGAACAAATTGCGACCGGCAATGCAATCCTTTTGCAGGAAATACAGTTACAACGGAGCCGGACTTGCGCCGGTTACAAACATCAAACATATCAACCGCCAAGATGACGGCCTGGGGCACTCGTCCCTACGCCTAGTGCTACATCCGGAGCAAGCTTGGTTCACATGAGCTCCTCGCAAGCTCTCTTGTAGCACCACTGCAGCCGTCGACGGGACAGCACCGGAGGAGGGTTGATAGCGGATGCCTTCGGCTATCCCTCGCTCTACAAAGCATTTCACCCCACATGGCCCTCATCACATGGGAATGCGGGGGTGAATGGGACAGCACTCGGACACCAATCAACACCTCAGGATCTTCGCAAGCACTCTTCTAGCACCGTGCCATAATGACTCCATGAACTCTCCCCGGTGGATGAACCCAACAATGAGCCTCCGGCATGTTGACTACAAGGATCCTATATCTATTCGCTCTTGGGTAGCAGCTCAGGCTCCCCGGCGGGTATTTATAGCCCCTGGTCGCCGGAGGACGGAAGATTTCCTCCACGATGACGAGCGCGAACTCCGCGCCACGCGTCTCTCCTCCAGCCTGAAATGCATAGGTCACTCTTATCTCCTTTGGCTCCACTCGACCACGGGAGCGCACTATGCAATCACGGGAATACTATTCCTGACGCCGCATCTCGGAAACGACGCCGCTTTGCCAGCCTCTCCTTTGGAGTACTTGACAGAGAAGGAATCCTCCGGGACTCGAACCTTTCGCCAAGATAAGTTTCAATTGATTAACTTCATCAATTTCGCGAAGCTTTAAAACAAGTTGCTAAAGTACTCGGGGAGCACACGCCTTAATCCGTGAAACCTCGGCTCTTCCGTACGCCTACCTCCTACGCGTGCACGCGGCCCAGCTCCCTGCGCTATGGACTACGGCTATCGGGGATCAGGTGCATAAACGTAACAGGCTAACTGCCCGGGGAAATTAAAAGACTTAAAAGCAGGAAGCGGAGTTCATTAATATTTATATCGCCGAATGCTTTCTCCTCGAATTTTTACTTTGTTGCAGGGTACTGGCGACCACTCGGCATGCTCAGCTCTCACGCTCGGGGGCTGGCGTCGGGACGACCACTCGGCGTGCTCAGCCCTCACGCTCGGGGGCTGGCGCCGGGACCACCACTCGGCGTGCTCGGCCTTCACGCTCGGGGGCTGCCGCCGCGACGACTGCTCGGCGTGTCTCGCAGGACTCCGCTGGCCCTCACGCTCGGGGGCTGGACGCCGAAATTAACGCCGGATGATTTAGCCAGATGCTCCTTGACTAACCCTTGGACCGATTCCTTCGGAATCGCTTCAAGGCTCGGGGGCTACGGCCAACGGACGCACCTCGCGGCGCATCCATTGATCATTCGGTGACCTCAGAAGAAGGCTACTAACCCTTGGACCGATTCCTTCGGAATCGCTTCAAGGCTCAGGGGCTACGGCCAACGGACGCACCTCGCGGCGCATCCGTTGGAAAACGGCTCTTTTCTCTCCAGTATCACGTGGTTTCGCTTCCAACCGCAGCGGGCTCGACGCTCATCAGACAGCACGACCTCGCCGACTTGTCTCTCAACCACGTACTACTCGGGGGCTTGTCGGGGGTAGACCCCCAGGGGTACCCAGAAGGCGGATTGGCCCAACCAGCAAGGGATGGCCCAATCCGAGCGCAACTGGATCGGTTTGTCGGACTGGGTGGCCCACCAGTCGGAAGGCCCACCAGTCGGGCGAACCGGATGGGCGCGACGGCGCGCGCGGCAAGGAAGAAGACGGCGTATCCCGCAAGAAGCTCAGAGATCAAGATAAACTAGCCGGAATTATAGGGAAAGATATCTGTAATCGTTATAGGATCGCATCCTTGTATTTCGGGTAGGTTACGATCTCTAGCCGACTTGTAACTCAAGGCAGCCGGACTATATAAGGCGCCTTGAGACCCCCATCTACAACCATTCCACGACATTATGAGCAATCATACAACCCTAGGACAGAACCCAACTATGGAGATCCTTCAGGAACTTCATACACAGCAATACAATCACCCCCAACATAGGATGTAGGGTATTACGTCATCTCGACGGCCCGAACCTGTTCAATCCTTGCGTCTTGTGTTACCATCGACTTCTGATCCTCGATCTGTCCCTCAACAAATCAACCACGTAGGCTACCCTGTGTGGACTGCCGGGTCCAAACTTCCGACAGCGTTCGGAAGCATCGATAGAAGACGGAGCGGCGGGTACTCGAGTTGAGCCTTCCCTACCGCTGCCGCCACCCGGCGCCGCACTCCGGCAGCCGAGGGAAGGGGCTCCGCCGTCACCGTCCCCACGAAGGGGGCCCTGTCCGGCGTCATCTGCCACATGTGGAGGGCGCGCCACCTCAGCGGCACAATCCCACTCGAGAGGTACCCGCCGATGACCTCCGCCGTGGACACATCCTGAGCCCGAAGCCGGCCGAGGGCGTTCCATGCATTCCTGAGGAGCCTCTCCCAGTTCTTCTTCTCAGGCCCATATGACCACTTCCCGGGCGCCTTCTTGAACCACTTTCCGGTGTACTCAGGAAGGGGGTGCTTGGGGTCGTTCTTGAGGTAGAACCACCCAGGGTGCCATCCCATGTTTGAGCTCACAAGGGAACCCGGGATGTAGTCATCCGACCTACCCTGCTTCATCCTCAACGAGGCGCACCCGATCGTCGCAGAGGTGCTGTCGCCGTCGGTCTGCAACACGAATTTGAAGAAATACCTGAAGAGGTCCCAATGGGCCTCCGTCCCCAGGTATCCCTTGCACAGCGCCACGAACGTCGCCATCTGCTGGATCCCATTCGGATTGAGGTGATGAAGCTCCATCCCGTACTCAACCAGCACCGCTCGGATGAACCACCCCACGGGGATGGAAAACCCGCGCTCGTGGGAGGCGACGAAAGAGACGATATATCCGGGCGGCGGCCGGCGAAAGTCCTCCAACCCCGGCTTGATCCACTCCTTGGCCTCCGTCAGCGGCAGGAGCATCCCCCCCTTCGCCAGCCCCTCCAACTGCACCAAGGTCATGGAGGAGCGCATCCAGTTCGACATGGCAGGACAACCGGAGGAAGAAGGTGCTGGCTCGGGAAGGGATTTGATCTCTCACGACCTCACTCTCTTGAGAGGGATGCGAGCGCGGCAGCGGTGGAAGATGCGGGAAGGATGCAAGCGCGGCGGTAGTGGAAGACGTGAGAGGACGAGCGCGACGACGGCGAAGAAGACGATAGCGTTGCGGAAGGCGAAAGGGTTGGGGGCGGGATAAACCCTAGACAGCCGCGGCGCAAGGCAATAAAAGGGAGGAAGGGCAGAGTGGGACGGCGGCATTAAATGTGCGGGCCCACCATGGCACAACGGCGACGTGCACCCGTCGCTTCACCTGACGGCCACAAAAGGCGCGCCTTCCCTCGCACGGCGGAAAACGGGCCAGCACCTCTGCTCCTGGCCCACCAACGGTTGAGTAGGTCTACGACCCAACAAATCACCTTCCCGACTAAAGCCCGAATCCTTCACGACCCCAACGACCTCCAAGACAAACTACTCGGCTCCACCAGCTCCAAAGCCTTAACAAGAGTATCCACTCTTCCCAAGGCTTGGGGGCTACGCCCGGCGGGTGCGCTCTCGCGCAACCCACCAGAAGAACCACGGCTCAACACTCCCTCGCAGCGACTGAGCTTGGGCACGAGTCCATAACTCCCACCCAGGCTCGGGGGCTACTGACGAGGGTCTAGACCAAGGTTGACCGACCGACCCCCTAATCAAGGACATGTCACCAAATCAAACGGGCCCACCTCGTCTGAATAACTCAGGGCTCACTTACGAAGGCCCCACCTCGCCCGATGAGTTTCCGCCTCGCCCGACCGGTTTCCGTCTCAGCTGGCCGCTTCCCTCCTTCGCAACCAAGCAACCCCCGAGAGGACTCGCTCGCCCGACGAGTCTCCGTCTCGCCCGACGATTCTTCGCCTCGCCCGACCAGTCTCCGTCTCGCCCGACTGGTTCGCTCGGCGCCGCCCCCCGCTTTTGCCCACTCCAAGCCGTACCCACCTGATGTCTGCCATGTCAGACTAGGATGGGCGCATGTCCATTGCCACGGCGGCCATAGGGACGCCCGTCTCCTTTGAACAGGAACGCTACAGTCCCGGGAAAAGGATGCTCGCCTGCTCAAGCAATGACACCTGGAGTCCAAGGAGGCACAATGCGAGTCAACCGCGGCCCAAAAACCACTCGGAGACATGTCCGGGAGGCCGCATACCCCAACCACTCGGACGCCGCCGGCTCCGGGTCAAATGGAATGCCCACTCCGTCAATGCCAACTACAACAGTGAGCAACTGTTCGCCGCGTACGGCCCGGGACGCAGGACGACGGCGAAGACCCTGGCGCTGTAACTCACCTTGTAATTCCCTTTTTTACCCCTCCCCTCGCGACTATAAAAGGGGACAAAGGGGAGATCGAGAGGGACATCGGAGAACACTCAGGCACACGCACGCAACACACTACCACGCATCACACAGGGACTTGGGACCGTTCTCCCTCTCCCGACTGGTTTGTAACCCCTACCATAGACTTGGACTCGAGAACACCGGTTCACACTGGACGTAGGGTATTACTCTTCGGAGGCCCGAACCAGTATAACATCCTGTGCCTCTTGAGCCACCATCCGATGCCTGACACGCGATCGTAGAAATATTACTTGCCGGTGGTAGAGAACCCCGACACTATGTGAATGATTTTGTGAGTTATTGTGATCGAGAAATTTGGATTTGGAAATTCTGGGATTGATTCACTAAATACGGATACTATGGATACATGCGATTGGATTGTTTCTTTGAAATTTGTTGTGGTTTGTGACCGATTGAAAATTTTGATTTGGAAAAGCTGGCCGACCGGCCGGCGTGTGGGCGAGCGGCGCTGGCGCCGGCCTACATGCGAATTTTATTTACTAACCGGTATCTTTTAGTCCTGGTATGGTAGTACTGGTTGGGAAACCAAGACTAAAGCACATTCCCAACCAGGACAATATGTAGTTTCTGTTGTAGTAGTGTCTACTCGATAAATTTGATTAGCAAAGCAATTTTTTATTTTCATAAAGCTATAGAAGAATGCATTTGTAAAGAACACAATCTACCAAAAGCATGTTTGCAAAAAATGAATACCTTCAATCGGCCAGAAAGTTCATTTGCATGCAATATGTTGGCAAGCTTTGACTGGCCATAGGCCAGGAAGCTCTTATAGCTGTGAACAAAGACAGAGTTAGAAACTTAGGATTCGCTGTGACTTATCAATAGAAAATGTTTTATTCATTCAAATTAGTATGAATTAAAAATCATGTCGAAACTAATGATGACCATTGGGGAAAAACAAGAAATGTAGTTTGGGTGAGGAAACAATACCCAGATGCATCATTGATCTTATCAAAACGAATTCCCTCTCGATATGTGTGCGTGTAGCTGTCAGAAGCAACAATCACAACCCTGCCTTCTATGCCACTCTCCTTAGCTGTAACTTTGATCTTCTCAAGCAAAAGATCAGTAAGCAGAAAATGACCTGCATAAAAATACCAATTTGAAGGCCATAGTTACTTAATTATCCCTAACTTTTGTGTTAACTAAGAATCAAGGTAGAAACATCAGCAGTTGAATAAATCTGGCCAGGTGCAAAATTATAGAGATTTTTTTTTTTGCTTTACTGTCGCAAAGATCCTTCTCTCTGTACATTCAAGTAATGAAATTATATATTTTTTTGACAAAATAGAAGAGATTAAAAAAATACTTCTTTGCAGATAAAAGACAATCTAACACTGTATACAAGATTGCCGTACCAAGGTGATTGGTTGCAAATTGCAGCTCAATACCATCTTCTGAAAGGGTGAAAGGGGGAAATGCGATTCTGCATTATTACTTCAAACAGAGCGCAATCCAGTTAACCACTTTGTGAATACATAATAAGTACACTCTTTGTGTAGTAGTGTGGTGTATCTTCTTTCTAGAGAGGAGGCACAAATTTGGGGAGGTATG
>CM014276.1:21131461-21149497 GCA_004135705.1 Alloteropsis semialata | reverse complement strand
CTGGAGGTGGGCTCGCGCGACCGAGCTGCAAAGTTGCCGCTGGTGCACAAAGCGTGGGATGAAGGAGGAGAAGGGATCACCTGCCCCAACAGCCACTGGAGCGGAGCGAGCTTTGCGGCGGTGCTCAAGAAACAGTACGCGACGGAGTCAGAGGAGGAGAAGACGAAGGTAAATAAAAAGACCACAAAAATTAATAAAAAGGCCTAAAAGTACTGTCCCGCAGCAACCCGGGCTAAGGCACTGAGGGCGTGTTCGGCAGCCCGGGACAAAAAATTGTCCCGGATTACTGTCGCATGCATGAGGGTCTAAATGAAGTTTATTTACAAAACCTTTTCACAGATGAGTGTAACTTTGCGCGACGAATCTACTGCACCTAATTAATCTATGATTTGCTACAGTAATGCTACAGTAATCATCCTCTAATCGCGTGGCCAAAGGCCTCATTAGATTCATCTCGTGAATTTGACAGGGGTTGTGGAGGTAGTTTTGTAAACTGACTTTATTTAATACTCTTAATTAACGGTCAAAGTCGCATTTAATGCAGGGATCAATTTTTTGATCCCCCATCCGAACCAGGGTTTTTTTACAGACCGCTACCGGTCCGGTTCCCGCGGGAACCGCTCTTACCGGTCCGGACCGGTAGCGGTAACGGCCGGTTACAAACCGCCGGATTTCAAAATTTTCAAATTCAAATTCAAAAAATGGAAAAATGTGATAAAAATTCCTAAAAATACTTCAAGGTGCGTGTAATCTATTGGTGTAAAAATTTTTCAAATATTTTCTCATTTGGTATTTTTTGCGCCAAATACAAGTGAAATACAAGAACACTAACTTGTGTTGTCTGTCTCGAAAAAAAAAAGTAACTTGTGTTGTCTACATGAATTCTCAACTTGTCGTTTTGTTTAGTGGCTATTTTACAAGGCAACATATCAGGTGCAAACTAACTTCTTCGTGCAAACCGTGAAAACTCTAATCTGGACCACATGATGTTGATCTAAGGGGCGCAAAGGGGAGGTGGGAGGGGTGATTTGCAAAAGTGCCTCTAATCACACTTTTGTAAATCACCCCTCCCACCTCCTCTGTGCCCCTCTTGGATCAACATCGTGTGGTCCAGATTAGAAGTTTGTACGGTTTGCACGAAGAGGTTGGTTTGCACCTGATACGTTGCCATTTTACAATGGCTGTTACCGAGATTAGTAGGAGGTCATCCAAATCGATCGCATCAATATTGCAATTAGACACTCATCTCTTGCCGAGTTTTACAAAAATGTTGAGGACGTATTTGCATACTCAGCTAATAGGTCAGCTAGTACCTTACAAACCCCTAGCTAAAAATGAACAGCTAGCTGGCTGCTCAGCTAATGCAGTTAATTTTTAGCTGCTGGAATTAGACCTGCCACTGGGGAGGTGTTGACACCAGATTTTGACTCGGCTAAGATCGTGCATAACAGAGCTAAGACTGGGGGCCGAGTCTGATTCTGAGTTGGTCTCTGATTTCGATCGGAGTTCGTCCGATAGAGTCCTGATCGGGGACGGGGCTAGGGAGGCCGGAGCACGTACGACTTCCAAAGAAGAGATGTGTCTAGAAGCTTTTTCAAGGCCTGATTGCACGACAATTGTAATGGTTTTGGTAGTTTACATTAGTTTACTTTAAATAAATTAGAGATATTGTTGTTGCCGACAAAGATTAGCCAGATTTTCAGGGTATAAATATAAACCCTGCACTATTGTAAAAGATGTTCACACAACCAATCAATACCACACAACTTTTGGCCCTCGTGCCAACAACCCTTTTCATCGAGTTCTTCAGCAAGCAGGGCTGCATCATCTTGATCTCCGGTTTGTCTATAAGTGCGACACCTATCGAGTTATTTTAGGCTTTAAATTGAGACGTATCGCCCTTCTTCGTCTATATAATTCACCAATTTATAGAGTTATTCTAGGCTTTAGATTGAGGCGTATTGCTCTTCTTCGTTTAGATCACTCATCTTTTACCGTATCTTGTTGATTTTATCTTATCGGCTTACATTTGTTTAAAAGATCTATCCTGTTTCATTGCAATTCAAGTTCCATAATAGATCTGTTCGTATTATTTATATAGCTGATCTAGATATAATAAGCAAGTTACAAATAAATCTAGTTTAAACGAGTTCTTTGATATATATTGATCTATCGGAGTAAGCAAGCTAATCGGTGCCCTGCTGGCAACGCTATCTCGAAACCGATCCGATTGTTAGTGACACAAGATCTAGTTTGTTTATTACCTTTGGAAAGATGCATATTAAAGAATGAGTTTAAATTAGATTTATCTCCGATTCGGCTTTTATAGTCGATGGTCTATTTTAAATACACGTTATATCATCACGAATCGGACTTAAGGCCGATGGTTCATGCTCACGAATCGGACTCCTTCTTATATTGATCCGATTGCTGGAACGAATCGGGGCTTTGGCCGATGAGTTCCTTGTGGTTTACTGATTAAACTCAACCTTATCAGTTTCAGGTCAAATTGACTGGCACGCCACGAACCTCAAGATTTTGGACCTGCACTGAAGTTCAAGCAAATCTTCCAGGCCACAATGTTAATTTCTGGGAGTCAACTCCTGACTTTTTAGACGTCAACACATTTTGGCACGCGCAGTGGGACAAGAAAGCTTCTGTGATGGCACCTCCTGGAGACAAAGGTGGTGAGATCCCTAGTGTCACGATGGAAGATCTCAGTGATGAGCAGAAGAAACTTGTGGAAGCACAACTTGAAGAATTCAAAAACCTGTGCCTAGGCTCATTCAGCAAGACTTGCAACGCTGTGATCAAGAAACATCAGTATCCTGTTCCCAAGGAAGCATTTGATCGGGTCACAGCAGATGAGATACAGTTCTTTCAAGAATACATAGATGCCGGTGTGAGTCACGCTATAATAAACCAATCTGAGATACATTGATTGCCAAATTGCTAGATGGAGCGATATTGAAGGATGTCCAGAAGGGACCTGCTTATTTTGATACTAGTGCTTCTTCGGCAATTAAAAACCTCAAGAAAAAGATTGTGCAGATTAGTTCATCCAGATCACCAGAAACACATCCTAAGTGTTATGAAACTCCCAAAGCAAAAAAAGTCAAAAGCCAAGGTGGCAGATGGAACTGAAGAAGAAGGAGAAGAAGAACAAGAGCCAAAGGATTCTGGCGCAGCTCAACATATAGATCAGTTTGGTAGCTGAATCCGTGTGGTCAATGGAAAGATGGTGTATCCTTTCAACATCGAGAACCCACCAAGGAACAGGGAAGCTGACTATCGAGAGCCATCGATTGGGCCTGCTGAGACACCAGTCATAATGACATCGACACGTGATCCGATTAGTCAGGGGAACTATGCTCAGGAGGATTGGACAGATAAGATTGCTGATGTCATGAAAAATCAGTTTGGTTTAAAACCAAAAGGACAATCCTATCTGTATCGGAAGCCGTATCCAGACTGGTTTGACACGTTGCCAATGCCAGCCCGATTCAGGATTCCAGATTTCTATAAGTTTTCTGGACAAGAAGATATTACCACTATTGAGCATATCAGTCGCTACACAATTCAATGTGGTGAGGTAGCATCGGTTGATCCATTGAAAGTCAAATTGTTCCTTATGTCGTTTTCTAGTTCGGCCATTGCCACCAATTCCATTAGTAATTGGGCCGATCTAGAGAAGCAATTTCATACTTATTTCTTCGTGGGAGTGCAAGAGACCAGACTGTCTGATTTGACGGCTCTCCGACAAAGGAATGGGGAATCGGTCAGTGAATTTGTTCAAAGATTCAGGGATGTCTGTAGCCGATGCTATTCGTTGAATCTATCAGAGGGACAACTGGTAGATTTGGCTTTCCAAGAATTGTTGCCTCAAGTCAGAGATCGGTATACAAGTCAAGATTTTGAAGGCTTGGGATACATGATTCAAAAACTCTCTCAGCATGAAGGACGTGGTAACAATTATCGGAGGGAGAAATATCAGAGGAAAATTGCTAACATTGAGTATGGTTCCGATGGAGATGAAGCTGAGGTCGATTTGGCTGAGTGAACCAAGAACAAGAATTCTGTTGCCTGCCCATGGTTGAAGGTCGAGCCAGAGAGGTACAGTTTCGATATCACCAAAGCCGATAAAATATTCTATTTATTGTTAGCAGAGAAACAAATCAGGCTTTCCCCAAATCATACAATTCCTTCTGCCAAAGAATTGAAGAAAAAGAAATATTGCAAGTGGCACAATTCAGCATCTCATCGTACCAATGATTGTAAAGTTTTTCGCAATGAGATTCAATCGGCAATTGAGAAGGGAATCATTAAGGTTGAAACTGGTAAGAAGCCCATGAAACTTGATGGACACCCATTTCCTCAGAATATGGTTGAAATTGGGGTACCCGATAGGAAGTTGAAAGCTAAAGTCCTCACATCGGACCATGCTAAGAGATCAGGAGTTGTTGATCCAGATTGTCAGGTATCGGCCAATGATGTGCAAAATCGGAATCATCAAGACTATCGGAAAAACCGTCAACGCAGGGATAAACCTAGGTTACATCAGGGCAACTCATCGATAAGTACATGCGTCAGCAAGAGAGGGATCGGAGTCCTCCGATGAGAAGGTTTGATGATGAAGATCATTGGGGATGTCCGTTCTTCAGGTTTTGTTGGAATAAAAAATTAAGGCTCCCATCAATTTATGATTGTCCAGAATGCAGTGACCAATATGAAAGTTATAGAGATTCAAAAAGGCAATGTCATTCTGTACACGACAGATTGGGTTTTGGACGCCGATGCAGCTGGCATGATGATGTAGCTTATCAACAGGAGCATGAAGATTGACGTGAATACCATGATCGGCGTAAGTATGAAAATCGGTGCTATGACCGATGGGACGATGATCGCCGAAGGTATAATGATCGCCAAAAATATAAAGGAGACCGTCTTTCTGTATATGATCATTTGGTGTATAGGAAAAAAGAAAATATTCAAGAGCCGGATGATGCACAGGAATCGGAGGAGAATCTGGAGGTCAAATCAGGCCCGCATCCAAAGGTCAATCCACAATGGTGTCCTAAAGGTTTGACTAAAACACAAAAGAGAAGGGTTCAGCGTCTCCGATTTAAGGAACTGCTCAAAGAAAAGCGTCAGGGAGATGATAATTCTAAAGTTTGGAGAGTTAAGCCCAAGCGTGATGATGAAGGACCATCGACATCGGTGATTATGATGTTTGTGCTGCCTGCTGAGTACAATATTAGTTCAACCAATGATGAAGCTGATGACGTAGAAGAAGCTATGGCACAGTTGATTCTGCAATCTCAACAAGCTGTATTTGAAAAGCCAGTTGATGAAAAGTATCAGTATTTGAGGCCTTTATATGTTAAAGGGTATGTTGATGGCAAGCCGATGACTAAAATGCTTATTGATGGGGGATCTGCTGTGAATTTGGTGCCATACACTACATATCGGAAGCTTGGCAAAGGCCCCGATGATTTGATCAAGACCAATATGATGCTCAAAGATTTTGGTGGGAATCCATCACCGGCTCGGGGGGCATTAAATATTGAATTGACGATCGGAAACAAGACATTGCCTACTACATTCTTCATCATCGATAGTAAAGGATCTTATAGTTTGCTTCTAGGGCGTGATTGGATTCATGCTAATTGCTGTGTGCCATCTACCATACATCAATGTCTCATCCAATGGCATGGAGATCACATTGAAACTGTCCAAGCCGATGAATCGGTTAGCATCGCTACCGCCGATTTGACAGTTTAGGAGTTTGAAGGAATAGAATGCTTATTGGGCAAGGTTTGGGAAGGCAACTTTATACAATTGTCCGATGATGATTTAAAACCGATCCAAGCAGTCGGCTCTGAAAGTTTGTATTAATGGAGGAGTTTATTGAAGATGAGGGTAAACTTGGTCAAGGGTTTATGTCGGCCGATGAATTAGAAGAGGTAGATATAGGATTAGGGGATAGACCTCGGCCGACATATGTAAGTGCAAAATTGGATCCTGAGTTTAAACAAGAATTAATAAAGTTATTGAAAGAGTATGGTGATTGTTTTGCTTGGGAACATTATGAAATACCAGGTTTAAACCGATCTATTGTTGAACATCGGCTCCTGATCAAACCAGGTTATCGGCCTTTTAAACAAGCGCCGAGACGATTTAAACCTGAATTAGATAAAGAAATAAAAGCCAAAATAACTCAGTTATATGAAGCTAAATTTATTCAACCTTACCGATATGCTGAATGGATATCTAATATCGTTTCTGTTTTCAAGAAAAATAGGAAATTGCGAGATTGTGTGGATTTCAGGAATCTTAACAAGACGACTCCGATGGATGGGTATCCGATGCCGATCACCGATATGTTGGTTGATGCAGCTTCAGGACATAAGTTGATTAGTTTTATGGATGGTAATGTAGGGTATAATCAAATCTTTATGGCAGGAGAAGATATTCCTAAAACCGCATTCCGATGTCCTAGTGCACTTGGATTATATGAGTGGGTCGTGATGACTTTTGGTTTGAAAAATGCTGACGCCACGTATCAAAGGGCTATGAATTATATATTTCATAAGTTGATCGGCAGGATTGTTGAGATTTATATTGATGATGTGGTGGTTAAATCCGATGGATACAAGCAGCATCTGGCCGATTTGCGAGAAACTCTTGAATGCACAAGAAAGCATGATTTAAAGTTGAATCCTAATAAATGTGCGTTTGGGGTGTCGGCTGGACAATTTTTAGGTTTCATGGTTCATGAAAAGGGCATTGAAGTCGGACAGAAGAGCATGAAAGTGATCAGAGATGCTAAGCCACCCACCGATAAGATGAGTCTCCAATGGTTAATCGGTAAGATTAATTTTGTTAGAAGATTTATTTCAATTATCTGGAAGAATTTGTCCTTTCTCCCCGCTGCTGAAATTAAAAGCCGATGAAGAATTCGTATGGGGAGAAGATCAACAGAAGGCATTTGATGAAATAAAGCAATATATGATGACGCCACCGGTTTTGATTCTACCTCAGAAAGATAAGCCATTCCGATTGTATTTGTCGACCGATGAGTTATCAATCGGGTCCGTTCTTATACAAGAGTTTGAAGGAAAAGAAAGAGTGGTTTATTATTTGAGTTAGAAGTTAATTGATGCAGAAACGAGGAATCTCCCAGTTGAAAAATTATGTTTATGCCTATATTTCTCCTGCATTAAGTTGAGACATTATTATTATCTTCTGAGTGCACAATTGTTTGCAAAACCGACGTGGTCAAGTATATGCTGTCCATGCCGATGTTGAAAGGCAGAATCAGAAAATGGGCATTGGCATTATCGGAGTTTGATTTGAAATACGAATCGGCTAAAACAGTCAAAGGACAGGTAATGGCTGATTTTGTAACACAACACATCGGAGATGAAGTTAAAATGGTTGAACCGCTGCCTTGGACGCTGTTCTTTGATGGGTCTTCATGTGGCCAAGGATGTGGCATCGGAGTTGTTATTGTTTCGCCTCGGGGGGCAAATTTTGAATTCAGCTATCCGATGGATCCAAGTTTTACAAATAATCGGGTTGAGTATGAAGCATTACTTAAAGGATTGAAATTATTATTGGAAATCGGAGCTGAAGCTATTGAGATTTTCGGAGACTCCCAGTTGGTGATTTATCAACTAATCGGTAAATATGATTGCAAGGATGATATTCTAATTCATTATTTTGAAGAGTGCCGATTATTATTAAAGAAATTTGTGATGGTTAATATTGAACATATCCCCAAGGCTCAAAATCAAGAAGCTAACAATTTGGCACAAGCTGCTTCTGGTTATCGGCGTTTTCACGAGATTATGACGATAGAATCAGAAATCTGAGATTGGAAGAATGAAATTGTAAATTATCTTAAGGATCCATCACAGAAAGTTTCCAGAAAATTAAGATTCATGGCTGTTAAATATGTGTTGCTTGATGATCAATTGTATCATAAGACGATTGATGGTGTGTTGCTATGATGTTTGAGTAAATCGGAATCCAAGGACATGATGGATGAGGTACATAAAGGAGTTTGTGGTGCACATCAATCGGCTTATAAGATGAAATGGGTAATCAGAAAAATGGGTTGTTTTTGGCCTACGATTTTGGAGGATTGTCTTGAGTATTATAAAGGTTGCCAAGAATGCCAGAAGTTTGGGAATGTGCAAAAGGCGCCTGCATCAGCCATGAATCCGATTATCAAACCGTGGCCTTTTCGAGGATGGGGAATTGATTTGATTGGACAAATTTATCCATCATCGAGCAAAGGACATAAGTTTATATTGGTAGCAACTGATTATTTCACTAAGTGGGTTGAAGCGATTCCTCTGAAGATTGCTGACTCTAAGAATATGGTGGAATTCATTAAGGAACATATTATATATCGGTTTGGTATTTCTCAAACTATCACGACCGATCAGGGGACTATGTTTATGTCTAACAAATTTCAAGATTTTGCTGCCAGAATGGGTATTAAGTTATTAAATTCTTCTCCTTATTATGCGCAAGCTAATGGTCAAGTGGAAGCGTCAAATAAAAGTATTATCAAAATTATCAAACGGAAGATTGATGAACAACCTAGGCGATGGCATCTAACATTGACTGAATCGTTATGGGCGTATCAGATGGCATGTCATAGTTCTACTAAGTTGTCCCCATATCATTTGGTTTATGGACATGAGGCTGTTTTGCCTTGGAAGATCAAAATCGGATCGAGGCGGATATCGGAACAAGGAAACTTGACTGTCGATGAATATAAAAGTTTGATGAATTTTGAATTGGATGATTTGGCTGGAACCCGCTTGAGAGCTTTGGAAAATATTGAAAATAATAAGGCACGTGTTGCAAGTATTATGATAAAAAGGTTAAGCCAAAATAGTTCATCGAGGGATAATTGGTTTGGAAGCTGATTTTGCCGATAGGGACTAAAAGTTCTATGTTTGGAAAATGGTCATTGGAAAGGTCCCTATCATGTGAATCGATGCGTCTCTGAAAATGCGTATATTTTGAAAACATTGGAAGGAGAAGAATTTTTGAAAGCGCTTAATGGAAAATATCCAAAGAAATATTATTCGAGTATTTGGATCGATTCGTAAAGCCGATATTCTAAGCAATATCGATTAAAGATAGCCGATACGATATGTATCACTTTAAGGGCAAAAATATTTACAAAACAAGTGTTAATCGACGACCAATGTCATCGGATTCAACTAGTTCATCGATGATCGATGTCATCGGAGCAGTACAACCAGAGGTTTTAATATTACAAGTACGTGCGGATCATTTCGATCGCGCCTAAGCGAATGTTGTCGATCTTCTGGATTTCTTCCAGATCTTTGACATCAGAGCCGGGTACATTCTTGATACTTTTGTGGACTTGGCAGACCTTGTCCAGCATTTCTGCATGTTCTCGCCGATGCGATAGATGCTGGAATCAGGTTGAGCTGTCCTTGGGTGTCCGATATTTCCTTGCGGATTTCCTCAAGCCTCTTGATCAGTTCAGCCTCGATGTTTTGGAGCTCCTTGATCCGATTCTCCAGTTGCTTTTGGCCTGGCTTCCAATGTCTTGATCTGGGCTTGCATTTTCTTCAATTCATCTTTGCCTTCATCATGTTTTCTGGCTAAGTCCTGCTAGGCCAATCGCTCTGATATCCTTTGATAGGCTACAGAGACTTGAGGCTGATGACCTTCAATAAAGGCGGCAGGAATGATAGCACTCTCCAGCTCCGATGGCAGTTGACCCTTTAATTCTTTGAAGATTTGACGAATTGATTCCGCATCCTCTACAAGGACAACAGTACTCTTGTTCAGATGAGTCAGCATTTCTTTGAGTTTTGCTTTGACCTCATCGGAGACCGTCGCAGAAGATTGGGCTGAGCTGATCTTGTCGCCTCCGATTGCGGCATCCAGGTCAAACGATGGCACGATGCAAAGCTCATCACTAGGGAGTCCTATGCCTGAAATAAGATGTCAATAAACAAGGGTTATTTATATAATAAGTGTTGACACATGAGGTTAAATCGGTACCAGTTTGAATTGTCCCTCTTGGACGTAATCGGGGATTACTTGAGTTGGAGCAATGCTTGTACTGGATGCTTTTATTTGAGGTCTCTGGGCTGGTTCAATCAGAGGTGCCACCGGTGGAGTTGTCATTGGTTGTTCGGGGATTGCCTCCGATTGAGTGTTTCCACTTGGATCCTCGGTGATGGGTTGAAGAATAGCAGGAATCTATGGTTGGATCGGTCAGAATAAACACGTATGCTTAAAGGTAAAATAGATTGAATCAAGTTTACCTGTTGAATCGATTCTGCTTGAATTTCCTAAGCCGGGGCCAGTTGAGGATCAGGCAGTATAATATTTGTTTCCTAAAGAGCGATTGTCATTACCGATTTATTCTAAGAAATATAAGATAGATAGAATCGGATTGTTACCGCTACTGCATCAAAAAGCATCCTAGCGCCTTCGGCAGCTTTTTCTGCAATTTCCTCGGTAGCACGAGAGGTTGATTGGCCGAGAATTTTTCTCCTTGTACCAGTGGACTGCATAAAGGAGAGTTATTTGCCTGGTTTTCCATCGGAAGGAAAATCAGAAATATGAGGAAATCGTACCAGAGCATGATCTTTCTTCAGTTTCTTCGGCACGATCACCCTAGTGGTAGGGTTTTTTCTTTTTCCTTTGCTATCCATGATATCAGCAAGGGATGGTGCAGAAGAGCCGATTCTTGGATTTGGGGTCTTAACCACATATCGAATCGGTTTTCCACTGTTACTCACAGTTGGTATGACTTCTTCAGTTGGCTGTTATAGATTCAAGATAAAGTCTCAAAACATGCTTTGAGAGAGGAGAAAATTAAATGTATAGAAAAACTTACGGGATTCTCCAATGCTTCATAATCGGAGTCAATGAGTTTGCAGTAAGTGATGGCGGGGAGTTTGAATAAATGAGTTGCTAGTTCCCTCCCTCAAATCCTGAACAGCTTGGACTGAAAACTGGTGCATAGCCACTTGGGTATCTCGAAATCGGCCTTGGGAGCTAGTGCCAGAACCCTGTCCATCTCCAGGTCTGATGAGACCAATTCTCTGTGCTTGATTTTATCAAAGAAGTACAAACTGATTGGGAGTTGACCGAATCCTAGCTGGCGAGCTGCTACCGATGGGTTGTAGAATTCATATGAGCAAGTCTTCTGACCATGAGCAATGTTGCTGCCGAGAATAGCTAGAGTAATGAAGGATTTGAGTGCTGGCATGATTGACTCGAGCTCATTTTGAATATTGAACAGCGGCAGTTCATATTTTCGGTCAGGATCAGCGTAGGCAAAGAAGAGGAGGCGCTCCGATGCAATTCCATGATAAAAACTTTCGATGAAGCTGGCCATATTGTTGGTGCTTAACCTGGATCCGGGGCAGGCTGACGCCGTTTCTCCAAATGACATACACCGACGAGTGTCTGCATCTTCTTCCTCCGTGTGAAAAGATGGGAATTGATTGTTCTTGAAATTATAGTTCAGTGCTAATCGGAACTGGGTATTTAGCCAAAGTTGGATGAACCACCAGGGGCCTCCGATGTGTCCGACAGCTTGGCCGGCCAAGAGTCTGGCCGATACTTGGTGAAGAAGATGATAGACCGCTCCAAGGAGAAGACGGCCAAGAGGGACCGATCCGCCGCGGGCCAGTGTTTCTGCAATCGGTTGCATGTTTGTGGTAGCCCCAAGGGTCGATCCACAGAACACAAATTTTTCAAGTCACATATTGAGGAAGGCCGCGTGCTCTCTGTCTCCGACGGTGCCAGTTTTACAGTGTTGGGCCACATATTTCTTCCAGCCCTTGGAGCCGGTACCGACCAACTTGTGACCCAAATCACAGAGTAATCTTCTCAGATTTGTAGCATCGATGGTGTTGAGGCCGGTCAGCATGTGTACATCCATCAGGGTTGGGGTCATCGGTCCATGGCCAAAAAGATAGGCATTCAGAGCATCGGACTAGAAGAGAGAAGTGGAAACTAGCAAATTCTCATCCTTGGCCATGTCTGCGAGAGAAAGGTTAATGCATTGACCGATGTTCTTTTCATCCCAGAAGGTTGATTTGGCGGCGCGAACTCTAAGGAGCCAGTTTCTCCATCCAGGGACCAGACTTGGCTAGGATCGGAAGGAGTTGGCCCAATTGGATGCTTGCAAGTCCGATCCCTTGAATGGGTGCCTCTCCGATTCCATGTTGATCAGATTCGTCAGATCGGGGTCACCCATCGGACCCAAGTAGTACCCAGGTTGGACATGGGAGACAGGGATAACTATGTTGTTCCTAAGGATCTACATTTGAGAAAAATGGAGCAATAGACGTAAATTAATTTGCAAGTGATTCTGAAAAGGTAGAATGCGGGAAAGAAGATAAAGCTGAAGATTTCTAGTCTTTTACCTCAGGAACTTGCGTGCTGTCAGCTCTATTACCAGAAGCCGCCATTGATGGAGATTAGATCTACAATGAGCAGTAGTGTGGGCGAAAAGTTTGAGAAATTACTAAGAGGAATGTGGTAAAACCCAGATGCATGATATGAATCATATGCGGGGGAGTTCCTTACTTGATTTGCGGCAAAAGATCGAAAGTTGATGGTCAGATGTTCACCGTACGAGACCTTGCAGAGATGGCAATGGCGGAGTATGCGTGTGCGATGGCAGATGCAAGCCGGAGGAAGAGGACGATGGTTCAGTTCAGTATTTATAGGGCTTATGGGAGAAGGAACCATCCAGAGACCAAGGCACCAAATTCGCACGAGAATCGAGGTTGTAACAGTGGAAGGATACATGTTTCCATATGTTGTTCACTGCCAGGGTCATCATTGCTTGGAGAATTTTGGAACAAAATAATATTTTATCCCAAAATTGGGGGGCATATGTTGACACCAGATTTTGACTCGGCTAAGATTGTGCATGACAGAGCTAAGGCTGGGGGCCGAGTCCGATTCTGAGTTGGTCTCCGATTCCGATCGGAGTTCGTCCGATAGAGTCCTGATCGGGGACGGGGCTAGGGAGGCCGGAGCACATACGACTTTCAAAGAAGAGGTGCCTCTAGAAGCTTCTTCAAGGCCTGATTGCACGATAATTGTAATGGTTTTGGTAGTTTAGATTAGTTTACTTTGAATAAATTAGAGATATTGTCGTAGCTGACAAGGATTAGCCAGATTTCCAGGGTATAAATATAAACCTGCACTATTGTAAAAGATGTTCACACAATCAATCAATACAACACAACTTTTGGCCCTCGTGCCAACAACCCTTTTCGTCGAGTTCTTCAGCAAGCAGGGCTACATCATCTTGATCTCCGGTTTGTCTGTAAGTACGACACCTATCGAGTTATTTTAGGCTTTAGATTGAGGCATATCGCCCTTCTTTGTCTATATAATTCATCAATTTATCGAGTTGTTCTAGGCTTTAGATTGAGGCGTATCGCTCTTCTTCGTTTAGATCGCTCATCTTTTACCATATATTGTTGATTTTATCTTGTCAGTTTACATTTGTTTAAAAGATCTATCCTGTTTCATTGCAATTCAACTTCTATAATAGATCTGTTCATATTGTTTATATAGCTGATCTGGATATAATAAGCAAGTTACAAATAAATCTGGTTTAAACGAGTTCTTTGATATATATTGATCTATCGGAGTAAGCAAGCTAATCGGTGCCCTGCTGGCAACGCTGTCTCGAAACCGATCTGATTGTTAGTGACACAAGATCTAGTTTGTTTATTACCTTTGGAAAGATGCATATTAAAGAATGAGTTTAAATTAGGTTTATCTCCAATTTGGCTTTTATAGTTGATGGTCTGTTTTAAATACACGTTATATCATCACGAATCGGACTCAAGGCCGATGGTTCATGTTTGCGAATCAGACTCTTTCTTATGTTGATCCGATTGCTGGAACGAATCGGGGCTTTGGCCAATGAGTTCCTTGTGGTTTACTGATTAAACTCTACCTTGTCAATTTCAGGTCAAATTGACTGGCACGCTATGAACCTCAAGATTTTGGATCTGCACTGAAGTTCAAGCAAATCTTCCAGGCCACAGTGTTAATTTCCGGGAGTTAATGCCTGACTTTTTGGACATCAACAGGAGGGTATGGGCAAACCCACTCTTGTTCGTATCTAAATCCAAATATATATTATCCAATCATCACCCTTCCCATTCTCATCAATATCCAATGGATATTTTTTTACTAGATATTATAAATATCTAGTGGACAAGTAGTTTTCTCCCCATACTCTACCCTCCCCATTTGTACTAGATAAATAATTTTTTATCCATACTCTCCCTATTTGAGCTGGGTGTGAATTGGATATGAATTATGGGTACCTGCCAACAGGTCCAGCTGGAATCCAATCGAAGCCATAGTCTGCACTTCCTATTATTACACTATGGGTTTATGGCGCCAGCCTCACATCATCCGTGGGCTTGGACATCCTACATCGTGGTCTTCAAACCAAAAGGTGTATCGGCATGTCCTAGCTACCCCAATACATGAGAGGAAAATTCACTCCAAGCCGTACAGGACGTGGAGGCTTCTTTCTGATGAGAACATGATACCTTCGCATACAACCATACGTCCTAAAGATAAGATGAGCTCATTCCTCTATATTATTTTTAGTTATTTTGAGAATAGATTGCTACCTAAATTAATTATTATAATTAATTTAGGTAGCAATCTATTCTCAAAATAACTAAAAACTAGGCATCGATTTTGGTGCGGACTGCTCCTGGACTCCGAAACGGGCTCGAACTCAATATGTTTTGGGCCTCCACTTGGGTTGGACGCCCCTCCGCCACCAAGCCTCTCTTTAAGCACTTTTCATCATCTCCATGGTTCCTAATTATAATAATTAATTTAGGTAGCAATCTATTCTCAAAATAACTAAAAATAATACATAGAAACGAGCTCACCTTATCTTTAGGACGTATGGTTGTATGCGAAGGTATCATGTTCTCATCACTTTCCCAACACCTCTCATTCCTATCATATCTCCTACAGAATATGAATCTTGGTGTGCTCAAATACTCTACCAAACAACAAGTGTTGTGCTGGGATATTGAAACAAGGTGGCCGCTGGTATATGTAGCGGATATGCAGGTCCTCCTAGTTATCAGCAGTGACAATGCATTTCCTGATCACGAAGTTCTGTCCATGATGTATTCCTGGGAGAGTGGAGTAGTAGGTACAAGGTACTTCAGGACTAAATTAAAGCTGGTATGCATTAATGACCTGTGGATCGTCACTGATTCACCATTTATTAACTGCAACATGCTAGAGTTCATATATCTGATCTATACTTGCTTGGATTTCTCGAGGGTCCCAAATGCAAGCTACCTGGGACAGTGGGAGCATGAAACTTAGGAATCAGATTGGGGTGGGAGCTTTGGCTGTGTTTTCCTGATTGAAATATGAATTAGGATATTTTGAGTTCCTGGATGACAAAAATAATGTAGTCTCCGTAAGCTTAACTATATGTGTATGTGACCTTCATCATAAGTGTAATTAATACAATATTGCAGCAATGATACATTGAAAAGCTATCCCATATACTTCATCAAAAGCTGACAGAAGGTATATACACTCAGGACAATTATTTACACTAGTTAAACATAACAGTAATTTGAGATGGGCATATCAAATTCTTTCAAAATCACATTCATATCTATCAAAGTAACACTATTATGAAATAGACAACGTCTGTATCAGAAATAAAGGTAGAAAACACTACAACTAGACTGCTTTGGTGTCGTACTACTCTCGTGTTCCACTATGCTTTTCGCAACTGTGCCTTAGCACGTTTTTCATTAAGAGGAGAAGAAGATCTTACAACCCGGATGCGCTGGTCCGATCATAGCTGGAGTATGTGCGCTGCATCCGTCTGTGAAACCGTGTCGAAACAGTTCTGGTCTGATTGGTTAGCTAGATGGTCCGATAAGATGAATCAAACCGGCAACTAGGCAGGATGGACGACGTATCGGCTCACACTTTGATTATTTAATATCTTGCTCAAAGGCATAGCTGATCCGTTACTTGCATATCGGCCATATTTTATGCTTTATTTTATTATTCAAAGGCTGATCTGTTACATTAATCAAGGTCCGATCCTGATTAGTCCGATTCTGAGGTCCGATTCGATGTCTGACTGAGGTCCGATTACATTGGTCCGATTGATGTCATCTATGAAGTCCGATTTTGAGGTCCGATTGGCATCGGCCGATACAAGTCTGATTGGGTCTTGGCTAAAATCCAACGTGCATCTGCCGTCTGGAATAGAGCCGGCACAATCAAAGAGTAATTTAACTGTTTATTCCCTTGTCAATTTCAGGTCAAATTGACTAGCACGCCGCGAACCTGGACAAAGTGCAGGACCAGCACCGGAGTGAAGCAGATCTCCCTGGCCTTGTTGTGTTGCTCGCTGAGGATACGACCGCCGATTTTCCGCGTCAACAAACATTACAAGACAATGATTCTATTTCCTTACAACTTTGGGTGAGTACTTTTACTGTCTTGTGCATCTTTCAGTTTTCTTCCTAACATAATTTTTATTTCAATTGACGTGACCCTTGGTACAAAACATGCATGTAAATAGGTTCCATTGGATATTATTTGTTATACAACTGGATATAAGCTTGTTGGTCATAATGGACTCATTGAGGGGACCATGGGAAGCTTACCAATCAATGATTGACTTCCTTCAAAAGTAATTTCCATTTGTTGACGTTCAAAAAGTCAGGCGTTGACTCTTGGAAATTAACACTGTGGCCTGAAAGATTTGCTTGAACTTTAGTGCAGGTCCAAAATCTTGAGGTTCGGGGCGTGCCAGTCAATTTGACCTAAAATTGACAAGGTAGAGTTTTATCAGTAAACAACAAGGAACTCATCGGCCAAAGCCATGATTCGTTCCATCAAATCGGATCAACATACAGAAGTCCAATTCGCGAGCATGAACCATCGGCCTTGAGTCCGAATCGTGATGATATGATATGTAAATGAAATAAATCATCGGTTATGAAAGAACCGAATCAGAGATAAATCTAATTTGAACTCATTCTTTAACATGCATCTTTCCAACGGTAATAAGCGAACTGAATCTCATGTCACTAACAATCAGATCAGTTTCGAGACAGCGTTGCTAGCAGGGCACCGATTAGCTTATTTACTCCGATAGATCAATGTATATCAAAGAACTCATTTAAACTAGATTTTTGTAACTTGCTAATTAAATCTAAATCAGCTATATAGGCAAAATGAATAGATCTATTATGAAACTTGAATAACAATAAAACAAAATAGATCTCCCTTAACAAATGTAAGTCGATAAGATAAAACAGCAAGGTACGGTAAGAGGTGAGCGATCTAAACGAAGAAGGGCAATACACCTCAATCTAAAGCTTAGAACAACTCGATAAATTGGTGAATTAACTAAACGAAGAAGGGCGATACGCCTCAATCTAAAGCCTAGATTAATTCGATAGGGTGTCGGACTTACAGACAAACCGAAGGTCAAGATGATGCAGCCCTGCTTGCTGAAGAACTCGACGAAAAGGGTTTGTTGGCATGTAAGGCTGAAAGTTGTGTTGTATTGTGTGGTTGTGTGAACGTTTTTTTTATAATGGCGCAAGGTTTTTATTTATACCCTAGAAATCTAACAAATCCTTGTCTGCTATGACAATATCTCTAATTTATTTAAAGCAAACTAATCTTAAACTACCAAAACTATTACAATTGCCGCACAATCAGGCCCTGAAGAAGCTTCTAGACATATCCCTTCTTGTCAGTCGTACGCGCTCCGTCCTTCTCAACCCTGTGTCCGATGAGGACTCCTATCGGATGAACTCCGATTGGAATCCTTTCTCAGAATCCGATTTGGCTCTAACCTTGGCTCTGTCATGCATAATCTTATCCGAGTCAAAATTTGGCGTCAACACATGCCCCCAATTTTGGGATAAAATGTCATTTTGTTCCAAAATTCTTTGAGCAATGATG
>CM014276.1:21102968-21129755 GCA_004135705.1 Alloteropsis semialata | reverse complement strand
TTCTTAGCTGTCAACCAAACTTGTCTACTATGTTCAAGGAAGATGTTGCTTCAACGATTCATAATCACTTGAAGAATTCGAAGACTGAAGATGTAGACTTTACATCGGGAGGGCTTCATCGACTTCTTCGAAGACCTCAAGATCGCTCAAACTCCAAGCCCTCGATAGTATAGTGTTTTAGTGTCATAAGAGTTTGAACCTAAGCCTTTCTTTCACCAATAGATCAGCGATGCTAAGTTGGTGTTTGTTAGTGTGCTCTTTTCTTCTAAGGACATGTGAAATGCTAGCATGCTCTTGAGTGTGGTTGCTTGGTTGTAATTGTGTTATGTATTGATTTGGATCTTTGTATTAATTGTAAGTATTGTTAGTTAGATGGGTTCCCTTGGCTCCCCTTTTATTTGTCTACAAATCCTTGCTCCATTTGTCTCTTTCACACCATATTCCTCAAAACCAGAAGGAGAATGACAAGATTTCACTTTCGCCAAAGTTAAACTTGGGGTATAGAAGAATCTTGTTAAGTGGGGTAGTACTGAGCCATATTTCTACTACAACACATGAGGTGCACAAGATGTCATGTGGTGGAGCTAGAAGAAAGATGGAAACAATTGAGAGGCACTTTAGAGGTCAAGGAATGCTACAGAAAGGAGATACAATACAGATGATAAGTGATCATACATAAGTAATCGATATGGAGTTAAGGTTCAAAGAAGGAAACATGCAACAATAGGCAAGACAAGGTAAGAAGATATTCATTGGAAGCAACCATCATTCTCCCTTGCTAACTTTACATGAATCTCAGGACGAGATGAATGTTAAGTGGGGTAGGCCTGTAACACCCAGGTTATACAAATTCCCATGACAAGATGAGCAATACAAATAGGCTTCCAGAGACAAAATTCGGAGTGAAGGCACACAAAGAACTAGCTTCATCATTAAGAAACACCAGTTGGAGAAGAACGCACAACACAATGGCAAGCACAATACAAGACTACAACATAGAGTGGACTTACTCTGAACATTGAAGTTGTGCATCATGGAAGGATACTCACTTCTTCGACACTCCACCACAAGCGAAGATGGTGTGTTCAAAGGAAACCGAGAAGGAATCACCATCAAATAAGCCTAACAAGATAATAGAGCAACAGATCTAACTCTACTAGGGACGACAGAGATAACGGGGACAGAGAGAGCATGACTTGTGACGATGGCAGCAGTGGACCACGGAGAGAATCCTGAAGGGCCCCTCCACTTGAGGATGCCAAGAAGTTGTTGCTCTCAGGGAACACAGCCTTGCTGTGTGACGTTATCAAAAAATCACTCTATTCAAATAGAATAAATTAATCTTTAATAAGCATAACGTCGATATTAGGTAGTAATCAATACAATAGACGTAGCAACGACCTAACTTAGTTGTAGGCCTACTTGAATAGAATAGAATATACTTGAATAAGAAGATCGACACCATAAGTAGTCACAAACACTTACTAAGCAGCATCCGCCGAGGTACAAGCTTGGAGAAGATGCCAGAAACTCGGCACTTTCCCAGACTACTCTCACTCACTTCATATCATAAGGACTATCTAGACAATGCTTTTCTTGGAGTGGAGCTCTAGCTTCTTCAATCTTAGGAGTTTTTATATGGACCACCTCAGACTTTGTAGGGACGAATTCTTTGAGCGTGTCTATGAAAGAAAATAATGTTTCATATACATATTTGATGCATGTCTACTCACACTCATAGAATGTTATAGACATACACATATATAATGTGCTTAGTGGTGTTAATAAATATAAATACAATCTCCCATATATATTTATAAAATATGTCTACTAATTTATGGGTTTTCTAGATTTAAGGAGACATATATAAAAAATTTTATATGTACAGGTATAAAAAATTTTATATGTACAGGTATAATCTAGGGGGGCTGGGGGTGCTCCAGCCCGCCGCCCCCATCTTATAGCCATGAAACTCCATTGAAGTAAGATATGTTGTGTCGAGGTTGTGCTCGGCAGATATTTGTCCGGCAAGCACCCCGCTTCGTGCGAAGATTGATCAAGGTGGATGAACAGAGAGACTCGGATTTTATACTGGTTCGGGCCCTCGAGATTGAGTAATAACTTACGTCCAGTTGTTGCTTGTATTATCTCGGTGAGTACAGATTACAATGGTGTAACAAATACTCTCGGGTCGATTTGCTATGATTCGGGATACCCTCTATGTGCAGGACCCCCCCCACTATTTATATCCAGGAAGACGTGCCTTACAAGACAAAACAGACCTAAACCTAGTAGGACTCTAACTGTCATCGGGCCTTCCTTCTGCGATCTGGTCGTCGTGTCCTGTTCGGAGTCTTCTTTGATCGGAGTCGGTAATTGGTAATTCTCGTGATCAGGCACCCTGGTATTATGGCCTCAACAGTAGCCCCCGAG
The DNA here is from genome assembly GCA_004135705.1 of Alloteropsis semialata. Lineage (NCBI taxonomy): Eukaryota > Viridiplantae > Streptophyta > Magnoliopsida > Poales > Poaceae > Alloteropsis > Alloteropsis semialata. The sequence continues at coordinate 21,127,322 of CM014276.1, read as the reverse complement.
CTTATCTTGTTCAGAAAAGGTTGATCCCAAAGTAGCCTTCGGGTCTTTTTGCTCTTCGGGTGATTTTAGGATATGAAAATATCTCGATAATCACTTGATAATGAGAGCTAGAAAAAGATCCCGAACTCTTGAAGGGTGAAACCTGCATCTGAATGATAAGCTCAGAGAAAATATCAGCCATAATAATATCAAATAAAGAATATTCCATCCTGGAAACTGAAACGCCAAGGATTGACGCATCCGCTGGCCCGTGCATTTAAAATCCACTCCGCACGTCTCCCGAAACTCTGGCAGCGCACGCGGCATAAATTTCGGCACTGTTCTAGTTCCTCGATCCTCGCACGAAGCGTCGCCTCTGGGTCTTTAAATAGCGAATCCCTTGGTCAGATCTGCACTTGAACCTTCCTTTCCAATCCTCCTCCGTCCCACCATGGGAAAGAAGAAAATCAGCCGCAAGTTCAAGCTTCCTCGCCTCTTTTTCGGAGACTCTCCCCACGGCTCCGCCGAACCACCGTCCGACAAGCCGGAGGCCACCAGGGACGACACCACCTCCTGCTCCTCCTCAGGCTCCCCTCCTAGCTCTCCCCTGGTACGGGGATGAAGGAGTTGAGGTAGAACCGCCACAGGAGGCTCCGACAATGGCGTCTCCGGCTCTCGAGGCTGCTGCATCAAGCATTGCCGCCGGGAAATGCCCTGCGTCATCCTCTCCAGCCTCGGCGTCCCCCATCTCCCTCTCCTCCGACGACGAGCCGGTACAAGGAGGGAGCGGAGCTCGGCTGAAGCTGGAGTCCTTGTGCGCAGGCGCATCTTCGTCTTCTGCTCCGGCCGACACCAGCGGCGACGAGGAATTTGCCCGGCGCCTCTTCGTCTCCCTGAACCGCGACCTGATCGGGATCCCAGGAGACGGAGCGCTCGTGGATCTCGTCAGCGACTCTGAAGAAGAGAACGCGGTAGATGATCCACCGGCTAGTGCCGCACCGCCTTGATCCTCGTGATCGATGTTAGTCGAGCAAAGATCGTTCATTTTGAATTTTTAGTTTTACGATAGTTATCGATCCCCTGTGAAATGTACTCCTTTAATGAAGAAATTTCACTCGAGAGATGCAACAATAATCCCTTTTTCTGTGTTCGGAAACTTTCATGTTGACCTATTTATGAAACTGTTTGTCCAGAGAATGAAATCACCTGAACAAGATTTCTTTCTGAATAGACCAACAATCTTAATATGTTCAGGAAATTTGATGCCAACCAAAGATGATCGGGATATTTCCTCTGGACATACCGAGTGTTCGGTCATTTAAAATTGGTAGCTTCCTGAGTAAGCTATCAATCTCAAATGCATTGTATTTGACTTGCACAGTTTTCAAAATGATGTGTGCAGCAGAAAAAGGAAAGAATATTTTTGACCCAACAGTGACTACGGATTGTACGGATCGAGGTCAGTTTTCTCGGGGTTCGTGCTCCCTCGCGAAACCATAAAGCCCCCAGGCGCAGCCGCCTGGACTCATTTGAGCCTTCATCTTCCTCACTTGCATCTGCAAACGCTTGCCATTCCACAACTGTTCTCTGCCCTTCACTTTCTCGCTCCTCCAACCAATCAACCCAGCCTTCCGCCGCCATGGCGTCCTCTCACCAGTCTTCATCCAGCGATGAATCATCGGGGGATCAGAGCAGCGCCGCCGCCGGACGGGAGCTGCGCAGCGGATCCACAATCTGCACCATGGACAAGTACTGGGAAAAATCCACCACCAAGGCGAAACAGTTGCAGTAGCTAGAGAATCTTGGATTGCTCCCTGACACCACCATCTTCCCTCGTCACCATGCCAAAAGTCAGCTCTATCCAACACCCGACACACTCGAGCTGGTGGTATTCTTGGAGTTCTTCCATTGCGGATTTGGGGTCTATCCATCAGATTTTTTTCCACAGCATTTGTGACTTTTACCAGATAGAGCTTGTGCACATCAAGCCCGGCGCCTTGACTATGCTTAGCGTCTTTGCCTTTCTGTGCGAAGCCTGGTTAGGGATTAAGCCATCATTGATTCTGTGGAGACATTTCTATGCCCCTGCATTTTACAAGAATCAACTCATGATCGGGTCCATTGGGTTTTCCTTGAGAGATCGGGAGATCTACATCCCTTTTCCAGGGAAAGATTCCTGGAAAGGTTATGAGCGTCACTGGTTTTACATCACCCTCCCCCAAGCTTCAGTAGCAAAACAGAAGCATTTGATGCCCTATCTCAAGGAAGAAACCAAAGCTCTGCCGAAAGTTACTCTTGAGATGCAGAAACATATCGATCGGATCTTGGAACTCCGTAACGCCGGCCTGACAGCAGTTCATATAGCAGAAGTCTTCATTAGATGGAGATTTATCCCGCTCATGACTCATGACCACTATGCCTCTTTGTTCAGGGGTGACAATGACCCAAACAGGATGAAGCCCGATGGTAAGCCTTTATTTTTCTGTTCGATAATTTTTCTGAGTTTGTTCGGTCATTTGAGATCATGACTCTTAACCAACAGTTGTCCCAGAAACAGAAGTGGCCCCTCACCTGAAGAAGATGTTGGGTGCCGATATCCCGGACTGGGCAGGCGTCCCAGCACCTTATAGGGCTGACAACCCTCCTCCAGAGGTAAACTGTCTTCTCAGAAAAAATTTTCTACCTGCTTAACGTTCATATGACATGATCCTTTCTCCTGAACAGGCTCCACCTATTGTTGGTGCCCCCGCTCGGTGCGGAGCCATCAACGTTGAGGAGGAAGAGGGGGAACTGCCCGTCGATCAAGGTGCCAGGGCCCCGACCACCGAACAGCCCGAACCATCGCCTGATGCGGAGAAAGAAAACCCGAGCAGCCCCAAGGCGACCGTTCCCCAAACCCGCAAGCGCTCTCGCAGCGTGAGCGTGGAGAGGACGACTCCGGGTTCGGGATCTCTTGGTATGCCCGGAACTAGTGAGCTGCTACCCAGTCGTGATCCACCTCGTCCTGATGCCCAGGTACCAAGCATGAACGTATTCGGGCGTTTATTTGCAGCCTTTGATCGCATAACCAAAGCCGTGTTCGGGAGATTTCTCATTAGGAAATTTGTCTGACCCCACTGCCATCAAAGCCTATATCTGGTGTCAAGAGGATCAAAGTTAGAATCCTGACATCCAAGTAAGGACTTTGACCTATTTGGTTATGCCTGATTAGTTCTCACAGGGAGAATATCTGTAACTGTTTTGTTTGTTCGGGAGCTCAGGCCCTCCAAGCCTACAGCTTCTCCTCCCACCAGGCCATCAGAGAAAGAAAAACTCCCGAGCCTGACTCGGCAGCCCAGCCCGATGGTGTGGAGAGAACTATAGGAGTTGCAAGACCTGACCCGATGCCCTTGGGCCCGATCATTATTTCGCTCTCTGCAGCCGAGGAGCAATGGCGTTCGCTAGACGCTCGTGCCTCTACTGCTGTCGGATTTATGGACCCGGCAGTCCACACAGGGTAGTCCGCGTGGTTGATTTGTCGAGGGACAGATCGAGGATCAGAAGTCGATGGTAACACAAGACGCAAGGATTGAACAGGTTCGGGCCGTCAAGATGACGTAATACCCTACGTCCTGTGTTGGGTGTATGGATTGCTATGTATGAAGTTCCTGAAGGATCTCCGTAGTTGGGTTCTGTCCTAGGTTGAATGATTACTCGTGTTCTGGAGGGGGGTCTCAAGGCACCTTATATAGTCCGGCTGCCTTGAGTTACAAGTCGGCTAGAGATCATAAGCTACCCGAAATACAAGGATGTGATCCTATAACAATTACAGATATCCTTCCCTATAATTCTGGCTAGTTTATCTTGATCTCCAAGCTTCTTGTGGGATACGCCGCCTGCTTCCTTGCCGTGCGCGCCGTCGTAGTCATCCGGCTCGTCCGACTGGTGGGCCTCCCGAGTGGTGGGCCACCCAGTCTGACAACCCGGCCCGATAGCACTCGGACTGGGCCGCCTCTTGATGGTTGGGCCAATCCGCCTTCTGGGTACCCCTGGGGGTCTACCCCCGACAAGCCCCCGAGTAGTACGTGGTTGAGTGACAAGTCGGCGAGGTCGTGCCATCTGATGAGCTTCGAGCTTGCTGCAGTTGGAAGCAAAACCGCGTGATACTGGAGAGAAAAAAGAGAGCCGTTTCCCAACGGATGCGCCGCGAGGTGCGTCCGTTGGCCGTAGCCCCCGAGCCTTGAAGCGATTCCGTAGGAATCGGTCCAAGGGTTAGTAGCCTTGTTCTTGGTTGCCAGACAATCAACGGATGCGCCGCGAGGTGCGTCCGTTGGCCGTAGCCCCCGAGCCTTGAAGCGATTCCGTAGGAATCGGTCCAAGGGTTAGTCGAGGAGCATCTGACTGAATCATCCGGCGTCAATTTCGGCGTCCAGTCCCCGAGCGTGAGGACCGGCGGAGCCCTGGCGGGCACGCCGAGTAGTCGTAGCTGCGCCTAGCCCTCGAGTGCAAGGACTCGTCGGGCGAGCGCGATGTGTAGCCGTCCCGGCACCAGCCCCCGAGCGTGAGGGTCGGAGCTCGCCGAGTGGTCATCCCGGCGCCAGCCCCCGAGCGTGAGGGCCGTAGCTCGCCGAGTGGTCGTCCCGGCGCCAGCCCCCGAGCGTGAGGGCTGAGCACGCCGAGTGGTCGTCCATACCCTGCAACAAAGCTCAGATTCGAGAGGAGAAAGTACTCGGCGATATAAATATTAATGAACCCCGCTTCCTGCTTTTAAGTCTCTTAATTTCCCCGGGCAGTTAGCCTGTTACGTTTATGCACCTGATCCCCGATAGCCGTAGTCCATAGCGCAGGGAGCTGGGCCGCGTGCACGCGTAGGAGCGTAGGCGTACGGAAGAGCCGAGGTTTCACGGATTAAGGCGTGTGCTCCCCGGGTACTTTAGCAACTCATTTTAAAGCTCACGGAATTTATGAAGTTAATTGATTAATACTTAGCTTGGCGAGCGATTCGAGTCCTGGAGGATTCCTTCTTTGTCAGATATGCCAAAGAGGAGGCAGGCGGAGAGGCGTCGTTTCTGATACGCGGCGTCAGGAACAGTGTTCCCGTGATCGCACAGGATGCTCCCGTGGTCGAATGAAGCCAAAGGCGATAAGGGTAACCTGTGCAGCTTGGGCAGAAAGAGGGACGCGTGGCTCGGAGCTCAGGCGCCTGTCGACGTGGAGAAGTCTCCCGTCCCCCGGCAATCCGAGGCTATAAATACCCGCCGGGGAGCGAGAGCTGCCACCCAGGAGCGAGTAGGTATAGGATCCTTGCAGTCAACATGCCGGAGGCTCTTTGCTGGGTTCATCCACCGGGGAAAGTTCATGGAGTCTCCAGGGTATGGTGCTAGAAGAGTGCTTGCGAAGGTTCTGAGGTGTTGATTAGCGTCTGAGTGCTGTCCCGTTCACCCCCGCATTCCCGTGTGACGAGGGCCATGTGGGGTGAAATGCTTTGTAGAGCAAGGGATACCTGAAGGCATTCGCTAACAACCCTCTGTTGGTGCTGTCCCATCGACGGCTGCAGTGGTGCTACAAGAGAGCTTGCGAGGAGCTCATATGGGCCAAGCTTGCTCCGGATGTAGCACTAGGCGCAGGGACGAGTGCCCCAGGCCGTCATCTTGGCGACTGATGTGTTTGGTCTTTGTCTTCTTTGTCATGCGGTAGCGCCAGCCTCAGTACTCAAAAGCACTCAGCTAGCGATCCTTGTGGAGTGTAGCGCCAGCCCGAGTGCTGCAAAGCACTCGGCTAGCGACCGTCGTGGAGTGTAGTACCAGCCCGAGTTCTGACTGACTCGAGTACTCAGCTGGCGGCGATGCCGGAGTGGTCCAGCCCCCGAGCGTAACAGGCAAGCTCGGGATCCAAACCTATGCCCTGCAATGAAGATATGAAGGATATGTAGTATATGGTGTAGCAAATACTAATTCTGGAGAAAAACATTCGGCGTTGTATGTAATAGAATTTCTACTTCCAACTCTTTAAGTCTATTAATTTCCTCGGGTAGTTATCCTGTTACGTTTATGCACCTGATCCCCGATAGCCGTAGTCCATAGCGCAGGGAGCTGGGCCGCATGCACGCGTAGTAACGTAGGCGTACGGAAGAGTCGAGGCTTCACGGATTAAGGCGTGTGCTTCCCAAGTACTTTAGCGACTTGTACAAGAGTGGAAAAAGAAATAAACGATGGAGAAAAATGCAATATGCGTCCGTTGGGTGTAGCCCGACTGCTCGTGTAGCGTTCGGGCTGTATAAACAGTCGGGAACAAACCAAGGGTAGTCGGCGATGATCATGGAGACATGTATATGGAGATACGCAGTTACCGAAAAATATTGTGAAAGTATTAAAGTATGACTTAGCTTGATTCGTGTCCGAGGCAGACAATCAGCATGTTGTCCTTGCTTGTGGGCTGATAAGCCCTTGGGCATCATCTTGTCGTCACGTCCGAGTAGTCGTCGTCGCATGCCGGCGGTCAGCGGACGGCCTGGCGAAGTCGGCGAAGTACACCCAGAGACATACGGAGTATCGCTCTCTGTGTTGCAGCATGGCGAGCGTGCAGACGACCTTCGCAGCACCCAGATTGGTGCATTGTATGTGCTGGTAGCCGACGTCTCGCTCGCAGGACATCCATCAATGCTTGAGGGAGAACTCGGCGCATATATCCCCTTCCATGTATACGTGCAGAATTTGCATGCACGGTTATCAGAAAAATAAATTAGGATAGCTCTTGTCAAACTAAGCATGGAAATAGCACGTATATTAGATCAAATAAATATTATATAAAAATATGGAGAGAATCTTCCTTGGCTACTGGATCGCCGCCGCGTCAGCGTTTTGCCCTCCAGATCCGATCGTGAGTAGCATCAGAAATTTGCAGGTACCCATGTATCAATGGAAATCATTAGTTCTCTCGTGCAATGGAGATCGGAATATATTAAATTCAAGAAATCGAAATAGACTAAATTAAGAGCAAAGTATATGCTTCCTGTTTTGCGGGTTCAATTCCCAAACACGTCCTTTTTGGTTTGGACGTATCTGCCTGGTGCTGATCTTGCGCCGGTTGATGTTGTCGATCAACCCCTACCTGGTGCGCCAACTGTCGGATTTATGGACCCGGCAGTCCACACAGGGTAGTCTGCGTGGTTGATTTGTCAAGGGACAGATCGAGGATCAGAAGTCGATGGTAACACAAGACGCAAGGATTGAACAGGTTCGGGCCGTCAAGATGACGTAATACCCTACGTCCTATGTTGGGTGTATGGATTGCTATGTATGAAGTTCCTGAAGGATCTCCGTAGTTGGGTTCTGTCCTAGGTTGAATGATTGCTCGTGTTTTGGAGGGGGGTCTCAAGGCACCTTATATAGTCCGGCTGCCTTGAGTTACAAGTCGGCTAGAGATCATAACCTACCCGAAATACAAGGATGCGATCCTATAACAATTACAGATATCCTTCCCTATAATTTCGGCTAGTTTATCTTGATCTCCAAGCTTCTTGCGGGATACGCCGCCTGCTTCCTTGCCGCGCGCGCCGTCGTAGTCATCCGGCTCGTCCGACTGGTGGGCCTCCCGAGTGGTGGGCCACCCAGTCTGACAACCCGGCCCGATAGCACTCGGACTGGGCCGCCCCTTGATGGTTGGGCCAATCCGCCTTCTGGGTACCCCTGGGGGTCTACCCCCGACAACTGCTGAAGCGTCTATGACTAGACTGGAGGCCCAAGTTGCCATTCTCCAGTTCGAGAAGGAAGGTACTTGTTTCATGTTAACATGGCTTGTTTTTGGTCCATATCCGCAAACTTTTACTTACACTCTGCCTCTGATTCTATTGTTAATTCCAAGAGCATTGAGGTACTCGAGAAGAAGAACTCGGATTTGGAAGGCAGGCTTGCTGTTTGGGACAAGGACGTTGCTGAGCTCACCACCCGGCTTCAAGCTTCAGAGAAGCGTAGCTCGTCCTTGGAAACCAGGCTGATGGAGGGTGCGTGCGTTGCTGCAACTCACACTGTTGGGGCTTTGAAAAGCCACGTTCCTGATCTCGACGCCTCGCTGCTCTCCAAAGGCTTCAAATGTTCGGCGACGGATGCTGAGGTACTGTATGACAGTCTTGCCCCACTGGTGGAACCTTTTGTTAAGAACCTTGATCTCCACTTGAGTGATTCGGAGGAATCACCTTGAACTCTGTGCTTGAATCTTGTAATAGGGCAAAACTTGAAGGTTTAGAATGCGACTTTTATTCTGCGAAACATATGCTTGCTTAAGTCTTAGAGCTGATCGGTACTTTTGTGGATCTTTTTAACTGATAGCTCTATCATAGCCAAAAATCCCATTACCATAAGCTATTTTGGAATTGTTTAGTTGCTGAGACACGAGCGGCCTTCTGAACTGTGTAATCCCTTGTAGTCATGGTGTTCGGTATTTTAGCGTATCCCAGCTTTCTTGATCTAAAAAGCCCGATTCTTGCATGGTAGTAGTACCATAGTAGCCCTCGGGCTCTTTTGCAGTCATGCAGGCATGCTGAAAAAGAGTCTAGAAGTATTAACTGCAAAAATTTTTCGATCATGTGGGGAGCCCCCGAGCGTTGCGCTTGGGATGCGTAGATTAGGTCTGAAAAAACTTTCAGCGTGGTAGTCCCTGGCTCTTTGTTAATATATGCAGTATGGTAACAAAGAGTAGAAACAAAATAGAAAATAGAATCCAGCCGCCGAGCGTAAAAGCGAGGGTGAGTAAAGTGCATAGGACTTATCTTTTTTTTTATTGGCACTGCAAGTGACACGGATGATGGCTGCTTCTGCCAAACTTGCTGGACAGGCTTGAGCTTGTTTGATTACCGTTGATTAGGCGTAGAATCTGCGCAGTTGATCCATGTTCCATGTGTTTGGCGGTATATCTCCATCTATCTCCGCAATCCTGTAGGCTCCTGTTCGGGCAATGTCTACTATGATGTAAGGCCCTTGCCATGGAGAGGACAATTTGATTTTGTCCTTGGTGCGTTGATCCAATTTGAGCACCATGTCGCCAATGCAGAGGCTTCTCTTACGAACATTAGCATCATAGTATTGTCGCAGCTTTTGTTGATACTGGGCCACTCTGAAAGCGGCTGCATCGCGAGCCTCCTCAAGGAGGATTAGCTCATCGGCGCGTCTATCAGGCTCTTCAGTTTTTGGAAACATTGCCACGCGTGGGGCTTGTAAGCGGATGTCGGATGGTAGTATCGCTTCTGCTCCATATACCAAGAAGAAAGGTGTTTCGCATGTCGCTCGGTTCATGGTGGTCCTCATTGACCATAGTACTGTAGAAACTTCATGAATAATCCATCGCTTGTCGTAAGCTTGTAGTCTGTTAAAGATCCTCTTCTTGATGCCCTGGAGCACGATGCCGTTAGCACGCTCTACTTGCCCGTTCGTCTTTGGGTGATTTACCAATGAACAATCATGCCTGATCCCGTGGTTGTAGCAGAAATCAGAAAACCTTTTGCTTTTAAACTGTGTTCCATTATCAGAGATTATCCTGTTTGGGACACCGAATCGTACGACAATACTCCGTAGGAATTTGACAGCTGCCTTTTTTGTGATTTTCTGAACCGGCTCGGCCTCAACCCATTTTGTGAATGTGTCGATGCCGACGAACAGAAATCTGTAACCCTCGATAGCCCTTGGAAAAGGCCCGAAGATATCTATTCCCCATGTGGCAAAGGGCCATGACAGGGGAATAGTATTTAAAGCTTGCGCAGGTTTAGTTTGTTTTCGTGCGAAGAATTGGCATGCCTCACACTTCTTAACTAACTCGCTTGCGTCTTGAAGAGCTGTAGGCCAGTAGAAGCTCTGTCGGAATGCTTTCTCTACTAGATATCGGGGAGAAGCATGAGATCCACATATTTCTCCGTGAATATCATGGAGCAAATTAATGCTCTCGGTCCGTGTGATGCATTTGAGGAGCATTCCATTGCGGGTTAGCTTGTATAATCGCCCGTCAACCAATTGATAGTTCTTGGCTTTACGATGGATTTTCTCCAATGTAGCATCATCGTCCGAAATAGCTTGGTTTGTGAGGTACACCCGGATTGGATCCATCCAGTTTTCCTCATTCCCAACTAGAGCGGCAGCTCGAGCCGTATCGACCAACATAGACTCCTTGACGGATTCGTTAGTTGTAGCAACTGTGCCCTTAGCAGGCGCAGTTTTTAGGTTCGGTAGTGAAGCCGACACAGATGGTTTAGTAAGAACTTCAAGTAACACGTTACTTGGGAGCCGTGTGCGCTCGGCAACTACTTTTGCCAGCTTGTCTGCATCGCCATTGAATTCCCTTTTGACGTGTCGTACTTCAAACCCATCAAATTTGCTCTCCATCCTCCTGTATGCTTCCAAGTATTTGGCCATGACATCGCTCCACGCACTGTACTCTTTCATGACTTGCTTTGCAGCTAACTCGGAATCCCCTTTCACGAGCAGCCTCTTGGCGCCTAGAGATGCAGCTATGCGGAGTCCTGTTAAAAGCCCTTCATACTCGGCAACATTGTTAGTAGGGGTTGGATCAACAAAATTGATTTGTAATGCGTACCTGATGACGTCATTGTGTGGAGAAATCAGGACCACCCCAGCCCCCGCGCCTGCTCTGCAAAATGCTTCATCATAGAACATGGTCCAATGTTCGAGATTTTGAGCAGCCTCTTCGGGTTCGGGGTTTGTCCACTCTGTGATGAAATCTGCAAGAGCCTGCAACTTGATGGCAGTTCTGGGTATAAATTCAACGTTGTAAGCCCCCAGTTCCACAGACCATTGTGCAATCCTACCCACGGCATCTCGATTATGTAAAATGGTGCCTAGGGGATAAGTTGACACGACCTTGATCTTGTGGCTCAGAAAATAATGCTTGAGTTTCCTGGAAGTCATTAGCATAGCATATACCAATTTTCTGAATCTGAGGGTACCTGGTTTTGGCGTCATGTAACACCTCGCTCACGAAGTAAATGGGGTGTTGTGTTGTTGACTTTTCTGTTGGTCTCTCGACCACCAGAACAGTACTGACAACAGTCGGTGTCGCCGCTACGTATAACAGCATCTCCTCTTGTGGCTGTGGCGGGACCAGTACGGGCATTTTCTGTAGGTATTGCTTGAACGCCTGGAATGCTTCTGTCGACCACTCAAAACGATTAGTTTTACGTAGCAACTTATAGAATGGCATACCTCGTTCACTTGACTTGGACACGAATCGACTCAGGGATGCCATCATTCTTGCCAACTTCTGGACCTCGTGGCAGCTGCGTGGAGACTTCATGTCGTCGAGTGCCTTGATCTTGTGTGGATTTGCCTCTATACCTCGCTAGGAAACAAGGTAACTGAGGAGCTTACCCGATGATACACCAAAGGTGCATTTGGGGGGGTTGAGCATCATCCTGTTCTTACACAAGTTGTTGAATGTTTTGGTCAAATTAGCAATCAGGTCGCCCTTTAACATACTTTTTACAACGATGTCATCTATGTATGCCTCCACATTACAGTCAATCTGGCCCTCGAGAACAATGTGAACACATTTTTGATAAGTGTAACCTGCGTTTTTCAGACCAAAAGGCATCTTTATATAGCAATAAACACCGAAGGGAGTTATAAATGCAGTTTTCTCCTCATCGTCAATGCACATGCTGATTTGGTGATATCCCAAATAGGCATCTAGAAAACAAAGCAGCTCGCATCCAGAGGTTGAATCTACAATTTGATCTATCCTAGGTAGTGGATACTCGTCCTTCGGGCATGCTTTATTTAGGTCGGTGTAGTCCACGCACATCCTCCACGTTCCGTTGGGCTTCTTCACCATAACTGGGTTTGCCATCCACTCCAGGAAAGGGACTTCTCGAACGAAGCCAGCTTTGAGTAGTCGGTTGATTCTTGATTAATGGCGTCTCGCTTCTTCGGGGTATATCTCCTTTGCTTTTGCTTGACTAGTCGGACGCCAGTTTGTATGCCAAGCTTGTGCTCGATTACCTCCCTGGGGATCCCGGGCATGTCAGACGGTTCCCAAGCGAACACATCCGCGTTTGCCCGGAGGAAAGCAATGAGCTCGAGTTCCTATTTGTCACCCAGACCAGAGCCCACCTGGGTGGTCTTGGTCGGGTCTGCCTCATCAAGGGCCACAGACTTCGTGCCTGGCTCGGAGCGCCTTGCCGCTGGCAGGCTTGGGGAGGCGGCGCCATCATCGGTCTTCTTGTCCCCCGCGGGCACCAGAACGGGTACTCCTTTCCCCTTGGCCTTTGATCGGGCCTCCGCTGCTCGGGAGGTTTCTGCGACTGCTGCCTTTGCGGCGGCGTTCGGTAGGTTCTTGGTCTTTTTCTTGGTAGGTTCAGCAGCCTTGGCTGGTTCCTGCTCGTCTCCCTTGATCATGTCTAGGGTCTTCATGTCACACTGGACCGCGCCCTTGCGATCCCCATAGACGATGATCGGGCCCAGTGGCCCCGGGATCTTGATCATGGAGTAAGCAAAGTGGGCAGCCGCCATGAATTTCTTCAGGAACGGCCTGCCCAAGATGCAGTTATAGGCTGATGTGATATCAGCCACCTCAAAGGTGAGGAACTCTGATCGGATGTTTTTCCCCTCCATGAGGGTCACCTGCAGATCGATCCTTCCTAAGGGAAAGGCTTGGATGCCTGGTATGACCCCGTAGAAAGGCTTCTCCACTGGGGACAAGGACCTCCTCGGGATTCCAAGCTCGTCAAAGGCATTGACGAACAATAAGTTGATGGCGCTTCTACTGTCGATCAGGGTTTGCCCGATCTTGCGGGACCCGATCCAGGGCTTGATGCACAGGGGAAGTAGTGGCCGTCGTACAGCGTTTCGGGGTGATCCCTTTGATCGAAAGTGATCAGGACTTCAGACCACCTCAATGGCTGTGTGCAGGGTTCGGTGCTCGCTATCTGCCTCTCCACCAGCTTCAGCTGGGATTTGGAGGTTCGGGTCGAGTGGCCACCGAAAATTGTGGCGATCTCCAAGTCTTCGGGAAGTTCTGGCTCATCGTCACAATCCATGTAGTTTGTCTGCCGAGGGTTATGAGCGGCCTGGTCGCATGAAGCCCCCTGCTGCTGGCTCTCCTCCTCCTACTTCTGCTTCTTGTACACCGTTCAGTCCACAAAGTGATGCTTTGTTGACCGGTGAACCGGGCAGTACATCGGGAGATCGGTAGGCTTGCCTTGGCGTCTGTATGGGGCTTTGTTGTCCACGGCCATGATTTCTTTGCCCTCTAGCTTGCGCTTCTTATTCTTGTGCTTATTCTTCTTCTTGCCTTCCCCAGATGGCTGGCTTTTTTCGGGCTTTCCTTCGACTCGAGCTCGGGCGTCCGCCATCTTGGCGGTTTTCTCCAGGATCCCGTAGAGCTCGGTCACTGTCTTCGGGTTCTTCTTGGCAAGCTCCTCCGCCGTCCGCTCGTCCTTGCAGCCCTGATTAAAGGCCACAATCACCCGATCATCCACCATGTCAGGGATAGTGTTACGGGTATCGCTGAATCCACGGATGTAGTCCCGGAGGGGTTCTCCAGGCTTCTACACACAGTTGAGCAGGTCTCCTCCATGTCCGGGGCATTTGTAAGTGTCTTGGAAGTTGGCTTCAAACGTTTCTCGGGGATGGCCCCACGACTTGATGCTGGCCTCGGGTAGGTTCATGAGCCATGTTCGGGCTGATCCCTGCAGGGTAGTCGGCAAGTAATTGGCCTTGACGTAGTCGTCTCCCCCGATGGCATCGATGATCGTAGAATAGATTTGAATCCACTCGCGAGGGTTGGTTGTTCCATCATACTTCTCGATGTTAGTAGGACGGAACTTTTCTGGCCACCTGACCTCACGCAGGCCTAGGGAGTATGCGAGGCATCCTCCTATGCCTGGTCGGGAGTCACGTGGCGGTGAATCTAGATGGGACCGGTAGTAGCCCTCACGTGCTCGGTAATCTTAATTGTAGTTGAGAGTTTCCCGAGCATCGCGATTGTGATGGTTGCGTTCGAGCTGCGGCCTCATGTCATGCCCCTCATGCGGGTGATAGCGGGGTTGTCCATTAACAGATTGGGAGCGAACCGGCTGGGGTTCACCAGGTCTGATTGACGGAGCTTGTGGTGCGGCAGCGGTGGCCTCGAGGCGCTGCTTGGCCTTGTTCGCTGTTTCTCGAGCCTTCTTGGCGATGGTGGCCATCGGGGTCCCCTTGGCCATTGCTTCCATTGTCTCCAAGAGGGTTCGGATCTGCAGGTTGTCCTGTTCAACTGCCCAAAAATCATTGTTGAGATTTCAGGGAGCCAGCAAGGACGGAGCCTATTCTGTACGGGTTTTAGCCGTCTGAAGGGTCGGTGCGTTACTGAGATGCGGGGGAGGCACAGGTCTACGCGAGCTGGACGACTCGGTAGCGGCCTCTGTCCCGTTTGCAGTAAGCACGTGGATGCGGCGGTATTCGGGCTGTTTCGACCCGTTGCTAGATCCACTGTAGTCGAGATCCAACTGTGCAGTGCGATCAGCAATGTCCTCGGGAGTTGGATCCACGAAGGTGGCAAAAACTTCCCGACCGGCGCATGTGAGATCGGGATCATGGATTCCTGTCAGATTGAGTTCGTAATCGCCTTGGTGCTCGAACATGAGATCCCCGAAACGGATCTCCCGTGTAGGCACTAGATGGATTGGAGCATAGAGATCGGAAGCGGAGGCAGAACTCCCGATGGCTTCTGATTTGACAGAACTAGGCATGTAGGGCATCAATGATCTCGACGCATCGGCGAACCAGACTCCGTTGATGATCGGCATGATCTTTCTTCACGCAAGGGCCCCTACCTGGCGCGCCTCTGTCGAGGTTGTACTCGGCAGATATTTGTTCGGCAAGCACCCCGCTTCGTGCGAAGATTGATCAAGGTGGATGAACAGAGAGACTCGGGATTTTATACTGGTTCGGGCCCTCGAGATCGAGCAATAACCCTACGTCCAGTTGTTGCTTGTATTATCTCGGCGAGTATAGATTACAATGGTGTAACAAATACTCTCGGGTGGATTTGCTATGATTCGGGATACCCTCTACGTGCAGAACCCCCCACTATTTATATCCAGGGAGACGTGCCTTACAAGACAAAACAGACCTAAACCTAGTAGGACTCTAACTATCATCGGGCCTTCCTTCTGCGATCTGGTCATCGTGTCCTGTTCGGAGTCTTCTTCGTTCGGAGTCGGTAGTCGGTAATCCTCGTGATCGGGCACCCTGGTATTATGGCCTCAACATGTTGAAAGAGGAGAAAGAAGAAAAAAGAAGAAGAAAGACAGAAAAAATGGAGGAAGAAGAGGAGAGTCCCCTATAGTTGAATGCTAGATTTGCCACTGTGTACAGGTGGGATTTGAACCCAAGATCTCTCGTCTCACATATAGCTTTCTTACCCATCTCACAGCTACACAACAAATCTGACTTGCACAAGATCTCTCGTCATTATTGAAGTTCACCCATGAAGAACACTTTAGTACACTTATTCAATATGTTTGAGGACGTGTCTACATTCTTGTCACGATTCAAAGCATGTCTAACCTTGTACCATTTTTAAATGTTTTGCAATCCTATAAAAAAGTATCTTTATGTGACTCAGTACATTGTCTGATACACTTTCTTATGTGTCTAGACAATAATAATGACACTTTAAAGCGTGTCTGACTCTTTGTATTTTTTAGAGGATTTTTTCAATAGCGTTATAAAAATGTCTTTATAAGACTACTACCGCTATAAGTGTGTATACTATTGGAAACTTTCACAAGTTCTCAAAATCATGTCAAAAACATCTTTATGCGCCGGTGTAGAGACACTTTCAGTCTGCGTTACTACTACAAGGTAGCTACTGGTTGTCTTCTTGTTGTGGTTAATCACGGTCAGTGCTAATATATCACGTAATTATGTGTGCATGTGTTTAAGCTAGTTGATCCTAAGAGTTAATCATGTTCAAGTCCTAATAGGCGTAGCATGGCTGCCTAGCCAGGATTGACTAATTCATCGCCATGGTTGATAATTGGTGCATACTGAATAGCACAAATTTGATTTTATAGACATCAATGCCCTCCCTACCTACTCTCTCACTGAGCATTTTGCTATAAATATGGCCACGTATTTTTTACCCTCTACTCTACTAATGCTTGATAATAGTAGAACACTAGAACATAAGCCATTAGAAAAACCAGCACTATATTTTTATTGAAAGATTTTACAGGAATGAGAGACCTTGGGAAACAAACTACCACTTCCAAGTACTTTCACAATATGAGTTTCAGTGCACACATTTGTGACTATGGGTTTCATGTACCGCGTAAGCGTGACACAGTCTGAACTAGATGAAGGGTAAGCCGCCCTCAAATGACATTTTGAGTCCTTGACAAACACAAAATAGCTAGCAATGTCAGTAGATGGTAGTATTGTACACTTGCAATGTGAAAATGATTGGTTGCGTAAGCTGACAATTGTCTCAACTTGTTGAATATACAATCATAACACTAAGAACATTTACATTCACAGCCAAGAACATTTCTCTTTGTTTTTCCCAAAGTAGCACTTTAAAGAATTTAATCTAACAACCCTCACAACAAAAGACCGACCTAACAATTAGGACATTTCAACTTTTATGCATTGAAAAGCTCAGCTCAACCACTTTGTACCACTACTACATAATAGCTTTTTGAAGGCAACAGCCAGTTTATGGAAAAGTGGTGCTGCAGCCGGTTTTTGTTTTGGTGGACTCCGTGGCAGTTGGAACCGGCTGGCTCAAACCGGCTGTGAAAATGTCATTATTATGAGGTAGAAAAATAAAGAGAGAAAAAACTGTTTCATGCATAAGAAACTACCAGGGCTTGTTTACCATGCCAATACTCTCTTGCTTGGACAACAAAAAAAACAATGCATTGGTAAAACTATTTCAATCATCTGTACCACATGTGGCATTCTTGAAAGCACAAATATAAAATTTGGTAAACAAACAGTTTATTTCAATGCAGTGAGCAATTCAATATATATTTCAAATTTGATCAATTTGATACCCTTTATAGGCCATTATTTTATATTTATAGGTTGGAAAAATATCCTTGTTAGGATTTGGAAAACTTCCAATACACACCTCAAACCGATCTAAAGAAACTAAATAGATCTAATTCAGACAAAACTAGATGGTCTAGAATTTCAACGTGTAGCCATCTTTCAATTGCAATACATTTTACATTCGGGCTCGAAAGTAGGCAATCTATATACCCATTTTGATTGACTAATATCACTGTGAATTAGTGGTTGAAGCTAATGGTTTGTCAAAAAATTGAGACTCATCGTGGAAATAAATAAATGGTTCTCTTAATGTCAAATTGGGTAACAGTTTCATCTTTAGACTTGGTGGAACAACAAGCTATATAATTGGTTCTCTCATGTTTGCCCATGAAAACACGACGTAATATACCATTGCTTTCGTATCTGTTTACAAAGATTTAGATATATAAGTAATGCAGCATGAGTGTGTGCGCTTATTCCCACTTCCATCACATGTTGTTATGTAGCAGTGTCTCCATATAATTGCTACCACTGATGTAGGAAAATACAATGAAAATGAGAGGCATCAAGAACTGAGTTATTGTGCAAGCAATAGGAAAACTCATCTTTTTTATTACAGATGGTACCAAGATGTCTGAACAAGCGTGCTTCTATATTTTCCATGATACCAAGATCGAGTGCTGCACAAGTCGAAACAAATTTGTGGGACCCGAAGCTAGCATTCTTTGATTATATCTTTTTTTAAAAAAACTTGTGGTTTTATTGAATCTTGAAGAAGGAAATTCTTAGATAATTATTTGACTAATGAAAATGATCAACTGACTGAGGAAATTTTGAAGTGCATAGAATGTTAGTCAAAGAGGGGCATTCACAATCAAAGGCTAGATTTCTATTAGTGTTCGTGAAAATCACCTCAACTTTCCAATAACTTCAGTTCAAACATCAAACTAGCAAAGAACAAGTGAATCTCAGTCTATGGTCGCAAACTCCTACTTTGTGATGTTTCAAATTCTGCTACAAAATATATATCATGTAAAAGCGGAACGAGATCACCTGACGTCGGGCGAAGTTAGGATGCAGTCACACGGATCCTCGTCGTCCACCGAAGATCCTACGGCAGCTTCAAAAGTTCGGTGTTTTCAGGTCGCAGTGCAGCCCATTACATGGCCCATCAGCCCACGATGCATCCTATGACTGAATCCCTCGATATCTCTTCCGCCGTCATCTTCGTCGTTGCGACGCCCATGGCTCCTCGTCGCTGCGCTGCTCCGGCGCAGCCGTCTGGGACGCCGTGGCTCCTCTCCTCAGCTGCAGATCGACGCCGCGTCTCCTTCTGAGCTCCTCCTTGACGTCACGGCTCGTCCTCGGATCTTCCTCGCCCTTCACCCATGCGACTGTTGCGTGCCCTCCTGCCGCCGTCCCGTCCTCAGGCGCCGCTTAATGGTGTGGCCTGACCTACCTGCTGATGCTCTGCTCAGCCATAGACGAGGTGGAGCCGGCGCATGAGCTTAGTTGCAGAGCGCCTCCAACTTTCATTCTGTGTCAGTCTAAGTTGCATTTTAAAGATACTGAATGTTCACTGAAGAAACTGAATCACTGAAGAAACTGAATTGCAATGTTCAGTGAAGAAAAGAAAATGAATGGAAATGTTCAGTAAGGTGTTTTTGCAACTTCAGATGCTGCACAAAAGGTGTTTTTGCAACTTCAGATGTTGCACAAAATGATTGGTCTCTGCTCCAGTACCAAGTGATATGCTGCACAAAATGATTGGTCTATGCTATCCAGGACCAAGTGATATGATATACTGAACTTTACACACATGAACCACAAAACCAAAAGCTATTCTCCAAAACCAAACTCCATTTCTAGAATTCAACATTAAGATCATCAGTGATTGCTCCCTGCAAAATTAAAGAAAAATTAAACTTTTTGTGCATGTCATCACTGAATTGATCATAGTTTCGAAATCTTACCGTCAATAATTGAGAGAAGGTGTTAATGGCCATGTATGGTTCAGACATCCCTTCCTTGACCCAAGAAGTACTAGCAGAAATATTTTGTACTGCATCACCATCATCGAATGCCACTTTTTTCTTTTGCTGTTCCTTCTAATAAAAGAGAATTAAATAATTAGATACAACTGGATTGTTTTCTATTGAATACAACTAAAGAAATATAAATATATTTTGTTCTGCTACATACCATTTAATCTTTTCCTTTTTTCTTACTTCCCTTCTCACTTCCCTTTTTACTTCCCTTTTTTTTGGATTTGTGCATCTTATCAAGCCAATTTTTCTGCGCTTTGCAGTTTTTGTTTGCACATCCTTTTTCTTTAGGCATGCTGTAATCACCAATTCACTCGGAGGAGTAACATTTGTGGGAACAATGACTGGAACCGTAGTATCAGGACATGCATTGATTTCTTCTTCAACTTGCTTGCTAAGAATGTCAAGTGTGTTATTTACTAACAAGGTACATCCTGGATGGCTTGCAGCTCGAAGTGCTAAATTCAGAAATTTGCGGGTCATGTCTTTGTAGCGAAGCATCTCACTTAATCTTGGGTTCTCTATTATGTTTCGGCCATGGTTGTCCTGTACTGTCCCACTACGTACTTCCCGTGTCCATCGCTTCAGTATATATTGTGCTGGGAGAGATTTGATATTCATCAGATCAAGGACTTTTAAAGCATGGCCACACAATATTCCAGTTCTACTGAACAAGCCACAGCTGCATGTACTACTTTGCTCTAAATGATCACCAGAAACTTTGTACTCCTTCTCTAATGTAAAATTTTCATCAAGGCTGCCAATTGCTACAAGATAGTTATTGTTGCCTTCCAATGTCGTGGTGCATGCTACCATGGACCTTTCGTATTCACCTTGAAAAGCTTCAAATATAATTGGTGTGTACAGCTTGCTGGCTTGGATTAGCATAGGTGTCCTCATTTTGATTCTAGGTACTTTTTTTCCTAGATTCAAATTCAGCATTAGGTCATTTTTTCTCTTATCTTCTACCATCCTTTCAAAATGCTTAAGAAATCGAATGATATCAAAATCAGATTTGAAATGTCTTTTCAGCTCACTGTTTAGACTCTCACTTAATTGAGTACTTCTCATCCCTAATGCGAACACATCCTTCATGTAACACTCAGCCCATTTTTCTTTCACCTTGTATATACTATCCAACCAACTTTGCTTGCTAGCCTTTATCCTTATGGCGTTAAATGCTTGTTCAAATGATTCCTCATCTTCGTACTCATACATACATGCACTAAAATCTGAGAGTATACTTGGTTCTTTCTCGCTGTCTTCAGTTGTCTGTTTGGGAGAGGTACTGGATTCTTCGTCGTCGGCTTCAACTAGATGTTTGACTGCATTCTGCATAATATGAAAAGTGCACAAACCATGCCATGCTTCTAAAAACACTTCCTTAACTGCTTTTCCCATTGCAGAATCTTGATCAATATAGATTGTTTTAGGTTGCTTGCCATTATGTGCTTTCAGAAAGGTCTCAAATAACCACTTAAAGAACTCAAATGTGTCGTCGTACATGAGAACAGCACCGAAAACCACTGTTTCCCTGAATTGATTGAACCCAACAAATACACCAAAAGGTCGACTTTTCTTGTTTGTTCCAAAAGTAGTGTCAAAACTTACAACATCACCAAAATATGCATAGTCAGTGAGCATTTTAGCATCAACCCAAAATATATTTGCTATTTGTTCGTCTTGGTCCATCTGCAATGCATATTGGAATGATGGGTTCTCGGCAATTTTATCTTGAAAATACATGAACATACTTCCTGCTTGACCATATGCCATCTCTCGTTGGCGCTTGCCCCATAAATAATTCTTATGGTCACGGAGAGTGTAACTGAGATTAAGTGAGCCACCAACTTGGATACTAGCCAACTCATGTGCAGCTTTGGGCCCAATTCCAGCATCATCGGCTGTCTCAATTTCAAAACCTTGTAACTCTGAAATTTTCCTTTGAGATACCATCAAGTGCGAGGTTTCTGGCAACTGAAGGGTGTGATTGTGTTCCAAAACAAGATCAGCCACTTTATAATTTCCCTTCTTTTGATCTAGTACAACATCCATGCGAACCTGACAGTCAGTTCTAGTTTCAGCTCTTGGACGCTTTACTAGATGTTCCCTTTTATCTTCCATTCTATGACCCTCATTTGCACAAACATATCTGCAGGACCTAACCTTCCCATCTAACTTCCTTTTGTTTGTGTATCTTTTTCTAACCTCAAATCCTTTCTGGCCTCCATAGCTAACCCAAAATATCCAAGCCTCATCAATAGTATTGAACTCCATGCCAACTTGAGGTAATAAACTCGGCAGCACACCCACTCTACAGGAACAAAAAATGATTTGGTTCTCACTCGAACGAGTAAAATGTCATGGCGAAAAAAGTAACATCCATGGTTTTACACACCTATTTTCTTCCATCTCATGCAGATTTTGCTTTGTTGCAGGGAAGTTAGTTTTTTTCTTCAATCAATTCCTACACAGGAAGACAATCAAATTCATGTTCAAAAAAACCCCGATGAGCAGAATGCTAATTGAGTGAAATAACTAGTACTGTTCTCACAGAAACTTTCTCAAGAGAAACACAAAGGGTGGAAACTAGAAAGCATCTCACGGTGAATTTGCTTACAGTGTAACGGCTGCAAAAAATTGATTGTCAGGCTTTTCACATGGTGGCCATGCGCCCCAATCTTGGAATAGAAAGTACTACTCCTCAACTACGTGGCAATGCAACCTGTACCTCATCAACGGCGAACCAGCAGATCAGCAGACGATCGCCGGCGCCGACGCCGACGGCTCGCCTTCGCGCCAAAACGTGAGCTATGCCGCCAAAAAGTAAAGCCTTCGCGCTAAAATAGCAGGCAGCTGCGGTGCTTTTGTTGGGCCAAGGCCCAGCACGTGGAGAGGCCGAGTGCTTGGGAGCCGGTGCTGCGGACGGCGTGGATCGTGTGACTGCGTGCTAACGTCGATTTCGTCGACGTCAGGCGATCTCGTTAAGCACAGCACATATATATCAAATTATCAATTCAGTTCTGACACATGAATAGTAAAGGAAAGCATCTGAAATGGTTTGCTGTTCTGCTTGGAAAGACAAGGCGGAGCAGCTCGCACAGTAGCGGCAGGCAGCAAATTGCGATGGTCAAGGGGAACCTGACTCGGATCTCATCGGAACCATGGTGCCCACGAGGGCACTTGAGCATGTGGATTAGGATTTGGGACTTGGTGGGCACAATTCTGTAAATTGAAGGTTCGTATTCGCCACACTGTTGACAGCGAGAAGGCAAAACTGTGTTAACATTTTAATATTCATCTCACAATGCAACCGAGGGTTAATTAGTTTCTTTGTACCTAAATGCAGATTTTGTCTCGCAATAGTTATAAGCAATCTTAAATATAAAAAAATACGCTATAATTTTGCAACAACCCGGTAGGTTGAACTGACCTTTATGTTCCCTATAGTTGTTATCTTAATTTTAATGATACATCGATCAATTATTTTTTCTAGTCTTACGGTTCACATTTATGGACTTTGAACTGAGCAGTGCAGAAGACTTCATCTACAACTTCTTCCATCGGACAAGTGGTCAACTACTGCAGAAAACCATTTGTAGATCAACTGGTAGCTTCAAGTTCGTCTGTTGCTAGTACCGTCTGGTTGTAATTCTGGAACTGAATAATGTAATGTTATGTCTCTTTACTTGGTGTGCAGTAACAGACATACTACTGTAATTATCGGTCTTTACTTGGCCTACTAAAATACCTACCTACCTACCATATACTTATTAATTGTTCTGTTGTAGATTGCAGTTGTTTGTATATATGATGATATGTGCATCAGTACATGCATCCTATGTATCCTGTCTATGACTACTATTTTCCTATTGCTCTCTGCTACAATCTATAAAAGCAAACTGCTAGCTCGACCAATATAATTTCTATCATCTATCCACGCCAAAGATACAAACTGAAATGAGAGGCCTCAGGAATGGAGCTATTGTGTCGTATTGTAGAAAACCTAATCTTTTTAATAGTGACGGTAACTAATGTTGCCCATTGTGTATGCCTCTTAATTTACTAGCTTGATTCAACAACAACCCCTGGCGTGACTAGTAAACGAGTGCTAAACTTATTTGGTCCTGTTTTTGCAAAACAATGATGCGGATTGGATTCATCCCCTCGAATTCTAAAAGATTTTATTTTGGCATTTAGGCAAAAACAATAAGGAACGCAGTCCACAAAATCCTGTTGCTCAAAGTGACTTCGTTATGGTCGTATGAATGAGAAAACAATCAAACATGTAATATGAATATTTGACTATGTATTCATATAGAAAATGTAATAAAATAAAAAATGACTGCAAAAAAGTCAAAAAAAAAACATGCATGGATTGAAATACCAGGTAGTAATATAGTTCTATCTCCTTTTTCTAGATTCTCAAAGTTGAATTTTTGGTCTCTTCACCAACCCACAAAAGTCTAAATAAGTTGTCACTGGTGTCTGAACCAGCAGGCTATGGCAGCCCAAATCATGATCTTCGCCAACTTTTATTTTGTTCTCTTGTGAAATCACAAGAGGATCTCAAGTTGCAGAGACGGGAACTATGAAAAGCAAGATCTTGAGTAAGAAAACAGAACTTGAGGAAATCACAACAGGTGAAGACTAGAAGAGTCTCTTCTCTTGTCATTTGTTCATCCTTTTTACTCGATGATTCATTTGAATTTCCCAATGAAAAATTCTATATGTTGTCACACCCGATTTTAAGGACAAAATCGAATGCATCGCATATGTGTGCCAGGATCCGTTCATCACACATATGTTGACGTCATCAGTGAATATATCAAAAGACAATGTTCAAAAGCGTACAAAAGAGAGTACATAACTTTATTACACTCATCGATAATTAGACACGAAGGTCTTAAACGTTCACCGACATCCTAAACGATAAAACAGCTCCTTGACTTCATCCACAGGCACTTGACTGGTTGACGCGCCTAGAACTCATCAAAGTCGCTGAAGTACTCCACATCATTGTTATCTTCTGAACAGCAGTTGTTTAGCAAGGGTGAGTACACTTATGGTTGGTACTCAACAAGTGGGGGAAAATGCAAGGCCATCAAAGGGGTTCAGGCTCATGCGGTTAGCACTTTTAGTTGATCAAGTTTTATTAGCAAGCACCTAGTTACTAGATGTAAGTTTATACCATCCCAAAATTAAGCAGGATAACCCAAAATTATTCCACCAAGAGACCAAGAACCACAAGTTAAGATCAAGTTAAAGTTCAATTATCATGTGAGGGTCCAAGCCGCCCTTAACCGTGGGCA
>CM014276.1:21087371-21101968 GCA_004135705.1 Alloteropsis semialata | reverse complement strand
ACAAGAAGCTGACAGGACGCAAGCACTTGTCATGTGACCATCGTTTCTTTGGTTTCGCTTGGTCTTGCGGTTGGCCAAAATGTTAGGAAGGCTAGTTACCTGATCTTTCCTTGGTGTTACTATGTAGGACTACTATTTTTATCCAGCAGAATTACTATTCCAATTAATTTCTTATATTTTCCCTTCTCACCTAAATGAGTGCATGGGATCATGGCAAATCACCACGGGAAGCTTGTTACTATTTTGCGGATCCAATAAAGGAGACAACAGGTGCTTATCAAAAAAAAAAGGAGACAACAGGTTTTTTTTCTTTTGTCGAAAAATAATTATATATCAGAAAAAATGTCCTGTCCTCCAGAGAATCCAACTGACTCGTTCAGCATGCAGATGGAATCAGATGCTGGAAAAGACAAAGGTGTAACTGGCTGAGGCACGGCTGTCCAAAATCTGTGTGTTGTCATGTCAGATAGCTAAAGAAAGCGAACTTTGCTGCCAGATACAGACAAGCGAAAGGACGAAATTTGGTGAAGGGAAGAGAGGAGGGCTAAACCGTTGTTATCTCTGCAAGATGCTGAAATGAAAGGTCGTATAATCACGTAGTCACGGGCCTGGCAGCATAGCAAATTACAGAGTTAGTAGTTTGTTAAACACAAAATCACTGTTTTGTTCACATCACAGCATCTTTCCTAATGTAGCCAAAGCATACATCTGCATTGATGGCTTCTGTTCAGCAGGGTTTCAAATTGAGAAAAAACATTTGGATCACAAAGCTAGAAATTGTAAATTCCTAAAAATTTCACATATAGACGCAGAGGTATGTCATAAACATAATAGTTTAGATAATATATAAAATTTTCAATCACTTTAGTTTTGTCCACAAATTACAGGTTATGGCTCTTAGAACTGGATCTGTGCCAAGTTGGCGCAACCGTATCATTTTCAAAATGTCTTAATTTAACATAAATATTTAAAATAATTTATAACCAAAACTTATTCATTAGTGCAGTGAGCTTGTTTCTGATGAACTGAGTCACTATGTATTAGACTACTCCTAATGGAAGTTTCATTTCATTTAATATGGTGACATATAAACATTTTTATGATCTGGTAAATTTTTGAAAGGAGATGAAAGATGTTTATCTAGATGAAACCTTATATATACTATTTTCAGGTCACCATATGTCTTAAAATTAAATATAACATATATATATATGTAATACCAAAATTAAAATTATACAATATAAGAGTTTGTTTCATAAAAAAAAAACTATTTATTGATGTCAGAAGTACCAAAATGAAACTTTATCGCGATGAAGCGAAGGGGGCCCTCGGGCGTCTTGACGATCGCCTTCGTTCGCCACCGGCACCGATATATGATTGCGGCCTGGTCGCCATCGTCACAAGGTCACTCCACTCACATGCCCGCTCTTACCGAAGTCAAGTCTCGCTCTCGTAGAGTCGTAGTCGTGTAGATGTACCTTGATCAAATTTAGTGGGTCTCTTCTTGATTTGTTACGCTCTTTTCTTGACTTTCAGTCTTCTAGGATCTTTATCTGAGTTTGCCATTTCTGCTATTTTGTTTATTTTCTGCTTCTTGCTTTTCAATTCAGCAGGCAGCTTACTGCATGTCACCTCTTGCAGTCGTTCTTGCTTCGCTTCTCAAACTGTGCAGTTGGCCAGAAATTCAGGCCGCTTGCAATCGGGAGCGACTGTGCTCGACAGTAATGCTTCTCATCTACAGGTGCATCTCATGGGATTGGCACCGAAACATGCTAGGTTCTTGCGCTGCGGGGGGATCTAGGTGGTGACGGGTTTGACGAATGGACACATCTTCCGGTGCACACGCGAGGGAGAGACTGTGAGACAGGTTCCTAGAGCCTCTTAGCTCCATGTCATCCGTGCTTCATTCGTCATAAATTTCAATGCGCTAAACCTGCCCCTGAACATTCTGATGTGATCATTTATAAATGCATAAGTAATCTTCAGGACCAAGCTCATTGGGATAAATAATTATGTGATGCTAATTAGTTCTTAAAAGTTGCAGTATAACCATGACCCTGAGAATGTTGATTTTGCCAATACTATTTATCTATTACCTTTTTGTTTTAGAATTCACAAACTTCTGCCTGGTGTTACTAGTACAACCGTGATTCAGATATATGTTTTGTCCAAAGTAATAATGCAGGGATTTCATTTGTTTCTTTTGAGCTTTCAGAAGATGGCATTGAGCTGCAATCTGGAACAAATTAATTAGGAAGAGATAAAATGGTTTGAGAGTGCTAAGGTCAAAACCATCGTGCAGGGAGACAATAACACATGCTTTTTCCATTTGACTGCTAATGGCAAACATAGCAAACAACACATTTCAGATTAGAACAAGAAGAAGGTGTGATGGTAGGCGACACTAAATTGAAAGACTACATCACAAACTATTACAAAAACCTCTTCAGAAAGATATTGATTGGAGAAAGATCGAAGAGCGTTTCGTAAAGATACTCTCTTATTGGAAGGCTAAACACTTGTCATATGGAGGTATATTAATTCTCATAAACTCAGTGCTTAGTAATTTACCTATGTTTATGATGTCCTTTTTTAGATACCCAAGGAGGTATTGGAAAAACTTAATAAATATCAACCGAGATTCTTTTGGCAAGGTGGCAAAGACAAAAACAAATACCGACTTGCAAAATAGGACATCATTTGCCATCCTGAGGATCAAGGAGGTCTAGGCATTATAGACCACCATCTCTAGAATAAAGCCTAATTAAGCAAATAGATAATTAATTTGCTCAATGATGAAGGTACATGGCAAACACTGCTTAGGAATAAATACCTAAGCTCCAAATCTCTAACACAAGTTGAGTCCAAACAGGATGATCACTAAAATGGAATGTTTACATCATATACATCATGTATACCAAGTTTTATAAAATTTAAAGTTCAAATACTATTTTATTCTGATGGTTTAAAATAGATAAAATATGGTGAGACAAAAGTGGCCCGGAGCCAAAGTCTTGTCGCGTTGATGCATGTGGCGCGACAACGTGGGCTTGTCGCAACAAAGGGCCGGCGTGAACAAAAAGGCGACTAGGTGTAAATATGTGTTCGGGCAGATAATTTTGAAAATATTATCAAAAAGGTTAAAAATAAAAAAAATCCAAATTTTGTCCTGATTACTACATCTTGCAATTGGGTCCTATTATGGAGGCTATTTTATTTCTACTAAAGTTACGTGTAAAGAGAATGAGAGAGAAGGTATGATTGTGATTGTTTCTTCTTAAGATTACAAGTGCACATATCAGGGAGGGAATCTTTTTCAATAAGATCAATGATGTTGTCATATATTTGTAAAAAATAACTAATTTCATTGCAGAATTTTTTTTGGAAAAGCATTGCAAATTCTAACTGGTTTTTGATAAATGACAGTTATAGCAGATTTGGCCAATCTAAGCTTACCATCATACTGCACTCAAATGAACTTTCTAACAACTTGAAGGTACAAGCACTTTTTATTATTTTCTAGAAATGGTGAAGGTGCACATTCATTTGCATTGTTTAGTATGGGGATGCATGCCGACTAACATTTTTTATATGAACAGAAAGATTAAATTTGGATGCACATCTTTATAATGTAACATATTGCTGTTCTGCTGGTTTGATACTTCAAAGTTAATCCAAATATCCAGGAAATAGGAAAACTGGACAAACAATAATATTATTGTTTAACTTTGAACCATCTCAAACTGGACTTTGAGAAAGCATTTGATAAAGTTGACGACGGACCGAAACGGCCACCAGAGGGGGTGAATGGATTCTTTCACAAGAACAAGACCTATATCCTTGTCAAACCTCAATGACCCTCTCTTCTACAATTGCCAGATCCACATAGCTAATTTGAGATGCTATTGGACCTAGGAACAATACTAGGTACCTCTGAAACACAAAGGAAGCTGAAACTACCCGGATTTCCATTTTGGAGGATCCGACTTCCTGTACCATTATGATAGTCCCAGAATCAACTGTTATCATGTACAGAACTCATTTCAGCGTAATATCGTTTCCATATATCGAATCAGAGTACAATATTACAAGGATCTTCTGGAAGCGTAACTGATACATGCTCATTGGGCTAATCGACAAGAAGAAAGCCTACGAAGCGATAGCTAGATCTTCAAGTCTCTATCTCCATTCTTCACCACAGCATCCTTGAGCGAAGCAACACAACCCTTCAAAGCAGCATCCGTCGATTGAACTCGAAATCCAAGTCCAAACCTGCAAGCTCACGAACTGTCCCCAAGGAATGGGACAGGTCCACGTCACCATCCGTATGTAAGCTTTAAGGTGGCCTAGACTAGTATAACAAATATATCAAGGAATTAAGCGGGCAGCAGCAAAAAAAAAAATACATATCTCCTATAGCTTCCCATGCTATCATCTCCATGGGTCAACCCTAGCACACTAGGGTCCTGTCGCATTCTCACCTCCTTCTTCCGAGTTGATGGGAAAGCTCCCACCTTTCCCATCTCAACGGCTCCAAGTCGGATTCCGCACTAACAGCTCTCAACCAATCCAAAGCTATGATAAAGGGGAGAGGTAGAATATCCCAAAACACTAATCAGAAAAAACCGGATCGAGGGGTGTCCATGACCAAGGACGCGACTATACATCTCCGTTCGCCTAAACGGCCATTTAGTCTGTTTAAATAGTGTTTAAATAGTAAACAAAAGTCACCCATGTCGTTTAGGCCCTAAATGGTGAATTAAACAGTTGGACCGTTTAAATCCGTTTAAATCATTAAAAATCGTCTAAACATAATCGTGTTAAATGTGATTAAATGAGCCAAATAACCATTTAATTCATAATTTATTCAATAGGAGGATTACAACTACCACAATCAACACCAAACTAATTAGCATCGTAAGTATATGAAGTGTTGTGGTTTTAGATTTCTCCCAAAAAGATTATTTGGTAGAATAGTTACTTTTTACATGTGCAGATATGTAGACTTTCTACCATATTTTACTTTTACGTACATAAATATGTATATTTTAGTGTTACTATGCAAAACCATTTGTAACACCACAGTGTTAATAAAAGTCTTAATCCTTGATTTGGAAATTGTTATGTGGTCACTAAGGTGTGGAATGGACCCTAATAAGGATTAAAGAAAAGAAAGAAGGAATTAAAAGAGAAATGGTGATTTCCATGTTTATGAATTAAGGTTGAAGCTTGTGTCATGATTCAAGTTTGAATTTTCACATTTGTACCAAATGTCCATTCAAATTTTTGGAGCAAGTGTTTGAAAGTTTCTTTTGGATTTAGGAGGGGCATTTTGGTCATTTGAGTTTGCAAAAAAACAAAAGAAAAAGAAAAAGATAGAAGGAGAGTTAAGGGAGAGCAGAGCGGCGGAGGCAGGCCGGGGCGCCGCTCGGGCGGCGGTGCCACCCACCTGCTGCCGCCGAGGGCGCGCCCCGAGGCCACGCGCCGCGCGAGCTTGGCTCCAGTGCGGTTGAGGACAGCGGGAGGGCGCCACGGGAGCGTCCGGACCGAGATAAGACCATGTCCCAGCCCGTCGCTCTTCCTCCGCTGTTTCTGTTCGCCGCCAAGTTCACCGTTGCCTCGCCGTCTAACCCTTGCCGTCCTTTTCCTCGCTGTTTGAGCTCCCCTTGAACCTCCCTCAAGCTTCCAAACCTCATCCACACGTTCTCGTTAGCCGTGCTCCGACAATTTTGCCGAGAAGAGCCGCCACCGCCGCCGTTTTTCTTCGGTCGCACGGTGAGCTCCCATCTCCAGGCCTTCTCGTCCTCGTCCAAGTGCTTGTGTGTGCTCTAGTGATCCTTGCGCTGCTAGCTGCGGGATGTGTTGCCCAAACCCGTGGCCGAGCAGGCCAGAACGCCACCGCGCCGCACTGAGTGCCCCTTCGGTCCGCCACTGCCTTTGGGAAGGATGGAGCCATCCGGGCCATGGGAGTTCGAGAAAGGGGGAGCAGCATGTGTCCCTTTGTGTGTAGAAGCTCGTGGCGTTACGCGTTGCCGTGGAGAGTGAGTCTTCGGGCTGTTCTCCGTACGCCGCCATCGTGCTCTTGGCCGTGCGCCGCCGTCGCTGTTGAATTCCTGCCTAGAGTCGAGGATGTTGAGTTCCGGGTTAGGGGATTGATGTGTGGGGGTGGGGAACACGCGGTCATGGGATTTGTGGAGCCCGAGCCTCGCCGCCAGCATTTGCCGTCGTGGGCCAGAGCCGCCGTGGCCGGTTTGGCTCATGCGCGCGCCAGCGCGTCCGTCTCCACGAGGAAGGAGCCGAGGGAGAGAGAGAAGGATGCGGGGCCCGCTTGTCAGCCAGAGGAGGGAGAGAGAGAGTGTTATGGGCTGGGCCCCACCTGTCAGCCAGTAAAGGAGAGGGAGGAAGTACGGGTTGAGAAAGGAAAATGTCAAGGGGTTTTTTGTAAAATTGGTTAGGTTTTTAGGTTTTTAGGTTTTTAAGGGTTTTATTAAATGCATTCAATAGGTTAAAATGCATATCTTTTTGTAGGAGTCTCCAAAATTTATGAAATAAATTTTGGAGGAATAGTTGCATTTTTGTTTATGCATTCATAATTAGTAATCTAGGTTTTGCCTAGTTTTAGTATTTAGGTAGTAATAGTTTAATTTAGGGTTTTTGCTTTGTTAGTGGATTTCAAAAGATTAGGTTGGGAAAGGGCCTCTAATTTAATTTTTTCATTCTTGCATCATGTCGTGTAGATCAAGATACATTGCAGCCAGAGCTGGTAGAAGTTCCTGATGACGTCCAGGAAGGAGACGAGGTGGTGTTTGAGACCGAAGCTGAAGTCGCACCGCAAGCCTCT
This sequence comes from Alloteropsis semialata, assembly GCA_004135705.1. NCBI lineage: Eukaryota > Viridiplantae > Streptophyta > Magnoliopsida > Poales > Poaceae > Alloteropsis > Alloteropsis semialata. Next base: position 21,095,127 of record CM014276.1, on the reverse strand, counting down.
CAAGCCGCCGAGCCTGTGATCAGTGAGCCAGGCAAGCCCCGGAGCATACCTGTCCCTGTTTTATTAAATGCTTTACAATGTGATTGGGCCTTTGATTGTGCATTAGATTAAGGGTTGAATGAAACCCAGTTTAATGCATGATCATTCCTTGATTAGAGATATCTTTGCCACCTTTTCAAAAAGATAAAAGTAGAATTGCTTGGACCTGTTCACTACAGTAGAAGTCAGGTGATTTCCCGGTCACCTGCATCCTAGGACTACTTGTTTTTGAATTAAAATATGATTATTAAGACTTTGAGCAAATGTTGGGCAGGACAAGTTTGTGAGAGTAATGTTTTGTTAAATGCTTTAGTAGTTTGAGATGATCCTGCCCAGATAATGAACTATAGGAGACATGATGTTTGCTTGGGGTCAAGCTTTGAACATACTGGGCACATACTGGCGCTAGGGACCCAGGAAACCGATGTACTGCTGTGGTACTAACAGTTGAACTGTGACTCACCGTGTCTAGTGAGGAACGTGGGCGGGGTCGTAGTCAGTAACCCACATGCCTTTGCCCGGGCACTATGTAGGGATTGGGGATGCGACCCCGGGCTATGTGGGCACAGTTCAGGCAATAGTGGCCGTAGTGGGAAAGATAGCTTCGTGCAGCCTTCCGGGGGCACGCACGCGGCGTGTGTCTCAGGTTATCCCTGTAGGGTTACAAATTGATTCGAATCACCGAGTGTCACGGACTTGACACATGCTTGATCACTGCCAAACGGATTAGGTTTTGCTTATGCTCACTCATATTTTCACATCATGTTTGTTAGATCCTTAGTTGTTTGTTTGGCTAGTTTTGGCATGGCTATGGTAAATTAAGATGATTAAGTTAGTAAGTTGCGTTTCTTGCAAAAAGCTTGTTAGTTTCTCAGTTAAACACCAAAGCTTTGCATAATCCTTGAAAACCCCTTTAGCTCTAGGTTGTCGGGTAAGTCCAGCTGAGTACCTTTGTACTCAGGGTTGTTTGACCCCTGTTGCAGTTGAACCTGAAGAGTAGATGCAGCTCCTGGAGTGATGGTGGGCCTGAAGACGTAAATCATGTCTGGGCACGGCATGATTTACTTAGTTAGCTTGTATAATTATGACTTAAGAGCCACTTGCTGAACCTTGTTTTAAATTGTTGTGAGATAAAACTTACTACCTAGTGCCCTACTAGATAGTTATATAAGTTTTTCAGGGTGGCCCTAGTAAACTAACTTTTAAAGTTATGTATTTACTTTCTACTAAACTTATGATTTTGTAACGATGCACCTTCGATCAGGTATGAAAGGTAAATTAAATTCAACAAGATATGATATTATGACTCTGGCTTGCACAAGCTTGCTTGTGTGAGGGGGCCCCATTCACTGATTGTTCGGGGGGCGACCTGTCCATTGGCTAGCCCGTTGGGCTTGTCTTTGTGGCTTGTCGACATCTGCCGCCTGATGTGGAGTGCGGAGTTCCTGCCGTGTGATCTTAGTAATCACGGTCGCTTAACCCTGGGGAGTGGCCTACTCAGGGGCATCCCATATGGCAATGATATGGGACATGCAAACGCCGACCATACGGTGGTGAGTATGGGAAAAGTGAATATGTGTAAACGTATGAAGCACTGTCCATGCAGTGTTGAACGCATGGGTGCCATTCCTATAGTGAATGGTAATGCATGGTCTTCTGCAGGTACACTAAACGCGATCGTAATGTATAGATTCGATAGATCTATTATAGGTTGAGAGTCGTACGAAAAATGCCACCGTCTTTTATTCGAGAAAGTGTTTGATCCAGTCAGGACGTAGGATTCGAGCATGTGCATATCATACCAGTTGCATGGGTTTTGGGTAGATTTTAAGGCTTTAGTTTTCCCCCTTGGTTTAAGGATTCTGTTTCCATTGTTTAGATGGCTCGCAACTGGATTGATGAAGAAGGGTGGACTCATGGGTTTTGTGCCAATGAGTTTGGTTGATGAAGTTGGGGTATGAGGAGCATCAGGAGTATGTGGCCAAAGAGACCATCACTGAAAACCACTGTCTATGTGAGATATACCTCCACTTTCCACCAAATCCTAAGTACCCAGAGTGGCCCACAAGAACTGTGTATGCTCAAGGCATTGAGATGAATGACTCAATTGCTTTAGTTGCCCACAAGGCTTTGACAGAGTTGTGCCATGAGCACTCCGTTGAAGTAGGTCAAACTAGTGCCAAATACTTCCCTTCCGAGGTGAGGGAATATGACCTGTGGGGATCTAGAATAAGAAAGGTGAGTGAGACCTCTAAGGCACAATATCATGAATTTATGGGTGCCAATAGTAGTTATATGCAAGCCCTGTTTAATATGAACCAAGAGCAAGAAGGAATATATAGTCAAAGTAGGAAGGAGGTGGAGCAAGCTGCCCAGAGAGAGGTTGAATTTGAAGCACAAATGAAACATTATCAAGATGGAGCAAATGTTACGAATGTCACAGTAGGGATCCTTCGGGATTCCTATGAAAAGTGCATCAATGATCTTCAAGGCCAAATCCAGCACCAACAAGATTATATTCATACTCGTAATTTAGAGTATGATTTGCAAGCTCAAATGTGGAACAATAATATCAGTAACCTCCAACAAGAAAGGTTGCAAAACCTTGGTGAAATAGAGGCTTTAAGGGTTGCGCTGGAGGAGGCCCCAAGCCGAATACCAGGAACCCAATCAGAATGAAGAGCAAGGAGGAGATAATTTTGCGGAGTTTGGAGAAGAGCCTGAAATGCCAGAGGGTGATGAGGAGGAGGAACCTATGATGGTGGGTGGTTGGTTTGAAGTTGATGATTCCGATGAGGAAGAGGAGGAAGAAGATCCAGGAGAATCTAGTGAGCCGATTAGTGTGGAAAATCAATCATCAGCGCCATACCTTGAGGACTCCGTTGCTTCCTTCGGAGAGTACAAGGGGGATTGTGGAACTTTGGGTGGTTTTAACCTGAGGCATGACAATCTTTTTGGCCTGGTTAAGGATAATCAAGAGGAAATTTGTGAGATGCTTCGGTGACTGGGTCATGATGATAATGATGCTCCTTGAAGATGTGTTGAGTAAGTATTATCTCCTTGAAGATGTGTTGAGTAAGTGTGGTTGGTGTAAAACTATAAGGAATAAGTGAGCGAAGTGTACGCACATGGGTTGTCTTTTGGAGTTTTCTTGTGTACTTTTCATGTATAATTAAGTGTGTATCATGCTGTTGTATTATACATGTACTGCTTTGAAGTGCACTTCTGTACTGTTGCTATGAATAAGACAAGCTTGTGTAACTTCAATGTTTGCCTTGCCTTTGCCAAATGTTGTGTCTTACTATGTAAGCATCAACAATTTGAGTTTAAGTGTTAATCAGGAGTTTTTCTTTCTTTATAGAATGTCGGAACCTCAGCGCAGTGGAAATGGATCTGAAGGGGCTAAAAATACCCCGCCAGCAGGGTCGGGACCTCCACAACCACCCACTCCATTGACTGTCGCTGATGTTATGGCTCATCTTGTCAGTAACAATGATGAGCTAACCCGGCTGATGAATAAGTTGACTCAGAGTATTGCGGGATCTTCTGCCCGTCGTCAGCAGGATGCCATTGAAGGGTTGGATTATCAGAGGTTTACGGATGTTCACCCCCCAATCTTCTCTAAGCCAGAACACCTTTAGAATCTGATGAGTGGCTTGGAACCATGGAGCAGAAGTTTCGCTTAATTCCCACATCATGGATGCACAGAAAGTTGAGTATGGATCTCAGCAACTTCATGGTTGTTGACGCGGAAAATCGGTGGTCGTGTCCTCAGCGAGCAACACAACAAGGCTAGGGAGATCTGCTTCACTCCGGTGCTGGTCCTGCACTTTGTCTAGGTTCGCGGCGTGCCAGTCAATTTGACCTGAAATTGACAAGGGAATAAACAGTTAAATTACTCTTTGATTATGCCGGCTCTATTACAGACGGCAGATGCACGTTGGATTTTAGCCAAGACCCAATCAGACTTGTATCGGCCGATGCCAATCGGACCTCAAAATCGGACTTCATAGATGACATCAATCGGACTAATGTAATCGGACCTCAGTCAGACATCGAATCGGACCTCAGAATCGGACTAATCAGGATCGGACCTTGATTAATGTAACAGATCAGCCTTTGAATAATAAAATAAAGCATAAAATATGGCCGATATGCAAGTAACGGACCAGCTATGCCTTTGAGCAAGATATTAAATAATCAAAGTGTGAGCCGATACGTCGTCCATCCTGCCTAGTTGCCGGTTTGATTCATCTTATCGGACCATCTAGCTAACCAATCGGACCAGAACTGTTTCGACACGGTTTCACAGACGGATGCAGCGCACATACTCCAGCTATGATCAGACCAGATAGCTAAACAATCAAACTCGACTCACCAACCCAACAACTAAACAAGATGCTCGCACAAGTAATTAGTCAGATTAAGCAAATAAACAATAAAACAGTAACAAGATCGTTCCGATATTCAAAGCTGTCTTTGAATAGTCAAGAGGAATCTAGCTCCGACGCAGGGAATCTAAATCAATCTTGACGATCAAAGATCAATCTTTAGTATGTTGCGAGAATCTAGCTCCGACGCAGGGAATCTAAATCAAACCCAACACCCAAAGAACAACCAAATAAAGCTGTGAAGATGAATCGACCTAGAACGATATTGTGAGATAAGTATTGCTCAAATCGGACTAAACCAATGCTCATAGCTGTTGAAGAATCAGATTAATTCACATGGCGCAGATCTAAATCAATCTAGCAACTCCAAACAACCGCATAAGCTGCCTTCTAATAAACAAGATGAATCTAGCTCCGACGCAGGGAATCTAGATCAAGCCCGAATACTAAAAGAACAACTCGGTAAACGATTAACTACTGAATAATCAATAGAGATCTAGCTCCGACACAGGGAATCTAGACCAATCTTGATGATCCAAAGATAAATCGGTTGAACAGCATAAACGAGAAAGGGCGATGCGCCTCAATTCAAAGCTTACACTAGTTCGATAAGTTGACAATCTTACTAGTAAGCCGGAGATCAGGAACTGATGCAGCCCGTCCACCAATGAGTTCGTCGATCTACTCTAACCTACTCCTAGGGTTTTGGCGTGAAGCCGGGTTGTATTGATTGTGAGAATAGTTCTTTATAATGGACGAGGGTTTATATTTATAACCTAGTCATGAGGAGTCCTGATCGGACTTGACTAACTTGCAGATAAAGTAAACTAAATCTAATATAAAATGGGACTCTCAACACGCCTCCTGAAAAGGTAATAGTCCCCGCTCATGCTACGCTTCCTTCTTAGCCAATGCGCGTTTCTTCATTCATCATTAGATCAGACTTTCCTGCTTATCGGACCCCCTTTCCTGCATCGGCTTCCTTTTCCGGCATCATCTGTTTGACCATTCAACGGGTCCACTGCGCAGTGCCAGCCTCACCACATCACCACCTGACTCAGCATATCCGGTGCGAAAATCTGGTGTCAACACATGCCCCCCAATTTTAGGATAAAATATATTTTATTCCAAAATTCGTATCTGTCATCATAACTCCTTCACCAATTTTCGTGCCGAGACTTCCCATCCTTGCACTGTGCGGTTCCTCGATTTTTGGGCCACAGCCATTTTCTAAAAACCCCTGCCAGCGGCCACGCTGTTCACTCCTCCTTCTTCGCCAAGAACTCGCACTGCTCATCTTCTTCCTTCTCTCTCCCGAGCGATGATGCCTCTGACAACAAACAGTATATGGAACCCTGCACCTTATGTCACAGGTACCCATGCGTTTATTAACCCAGGCGAAACGACTCTTCAATGCAGTTCCTCAAAAGACGCTCCTCTTCTTTAATCATATCAGCACTGAATCAATGACATATCTTCACGAGAATACTGTTCTTTATTTGGACAGTTTCAGCGAGCACCCTTCAGATTCCCACCTTTCCTTTAATTCCTTTACCGATCGCCGGCTATAAATACCTGTCTCATGTTCTCCTTCTTCCACCATTCTTTCGCCATGGTGCAGCTAATATTCATGACAGAACACAAACTCCTTCTCTTCGATATAGGAGCCAATCCCCTCTTCCTCTTCTGCTAGAAGAATTCTCGTGAAGTAGTATAGGGTACTCCCCCTTTTTCTGATCCTGCAGTAAATCCAGGTGAAACCTCTGCTAGAAGAATCCTCGTGAGGGTTCTTCATGGTTTTACTAAAGGGAAGGTTTTTCAGAGGGGTTTAATGGGATGCCCTTTTCAAGATAGGGGCAAAGCCACCGGTCCGCCGGTGCGCTCTTCAAGGGACTGCACCCAGAGCATATCTCCTCAAACTTGCGGATTTCTTTGAATGAGCCGAGCTGTTCAAGAATCTGTCTCAAGGAAGAAGATGTCTCTTCAATTTTATGCTTTCTCTTGCCCTTTTCCTTCTAGACTTATCCTGGCAATGATGAATAAAATACATCGGCGCCTATTAGATCTTTTTGCCTTCTGAAATCCCTTTGTATAAGAAATATATGAATATATATGCAATTCCTTTTCTCATCCCTCTTATCAAGCGTTTCAATATACTAGTAGCCTGCTCCACCATCGAGCGGCTTGATGATGTAATATATTTTTCTTTTGTTGTATATAACCCTTAAGGTGATGCATGTCGCATCGGCTTTCTTATTTTATTCTTGAGGCAATTTTTCCATCGGCTTCCAGGCCTGACGCGTAGCATCGGCTTTACGAATTTACCCAAATACTAGGGTAGTACTTCTTCAAATACTTCCAGTTCAACGCCTTAGGAAACGCTTCTCCTTTAAGCGTCTGTAAGATATAAGCATTGCCAGGAACACATCGGACGATTCGATAGGGCCCCTCCCAGTTCGGTAACCACTTGCCATATTTGGGATCCTTAGAACCAATCGGCAGAATAACTTTCCACACGAGATCGCCCTCTTTAAATTCTTTTCCTTTAACTTTCTTATCATAATACCTCGCAACTCTGAGCTTGTTAGCTTCAATGCTTTCCAGAGCGCGTAGCCGACGAACAGCCAAGTCATCGGACTCACTATTCATGAGTTCCATGTATTCGCCGGCCTTTAATTTATTCTGAAGCTCGACACGCCTTGATCCAGTACAAATTTCCCATGGAAGAACGGCTTCATGCCCATAAACCAGTTCATATGGAGAAACCTTGATTGATCCATGGCAAGCCATTCGATATGCCCATAGAGCTTCAGGAAGCACAATATGCCATTTTCTAGGGTACTCCTCAATCTTCCTGTCAATCAACTTGATCAAACTCTTATTGGAGGCTTCAGCTTGACCGTTAGCTTGTGCGTAGTATGGCGATGAATTGAGGAGCTTGATACCCATATCAGCAGCAAAATTTTTGAACTCGTCAGACGTAAACATCGTACCTTGATCTGTCGTGATTGTCTATGGAATTCCAAATCGGTAGACAATGTGCTCTCTAACGAAATCAATAACATTCTAGGACTTCACCTCCTTCAAAGGAATAGCTTCAACCCATTTGATGAAATAATCTGTTGCCGCTATTATGAATTTATGTCCCTTGCTTGAATGTGGAAAACTCTGGCCGATCAGGTCAATTCCCCAACCCCTAAACGGCCATGGCTTGATGACAGGGTTCATAGCTGATGCTGGAGCTCTCTGAATATTTTCATATCTCTGACACTCCTGACATCCTTTATAATATTCAAAGCAGTCTTCCAGAATCGTCGGCCAATAAT
>CM014276.1:21036518-21083700 GCA_004135705.1 Alloteropsis semialata | reverse complement strand
AAAAATCTGGCACTCTGTAGCGCGGAGGAAGTGGCACTGCATCAAAGTAGGATGGGTACGGGTGCCGATACAACCTCGCTTCATCTTTAGGCTTCAAACCGAACTGATTCTGGATCATCTCGGCTATTTTCTGTGACCAATCAGACTGGTGACCTCCGAGTGGCATCCCATCAGCTTGATGCATATCCATCATGTAATTATTGTAATCACCAACCATACGCTGATGTGCAGGAATCTCTGAACGTATCTTTGCAGCTGCAGGTTGCTTCTCCTCTTCATTCAGAGTCCTAGCATATTTCTCACCATGCGGGCCGACAATCGATCCATCGGCCATCAACAGAAAACCGTTGGCCAGCTGAATAGGTGGTGGAATCGTCGGATCGGAGCAACGGTCATGGCGTTATCTTCAGTACTTTTGCCTTTTCCTGATCCTGATGCCCCTGCAGAATCTGACATAAAGACTGGGCCTTTTAAGCAAATAGAATCATCCACCGCCTTCTTGATGAGATTATCCAAAGAATTCACCAAAGTGCCTGACTGGTTAATCAATGCATGGTGGACAGCTTGATGGATCATCTCTGTCATGTTGACATGGTATTCCCGAGCATCAGTTGTCTTCTTGATCAACTTTGGGTCCGGAAGAGCACCTTTGAGCACAGGGCCTGAACGATTACGCCCGAATTGATCAAGGCAGAGCTTCTCAAATGCGTCAATCTGGGCCTGAACTGCATCTAACTGGGCTTTAGACAGATCGGCCTTCGTGACTGGGATGGTTGGATCGGAAACCTTGTTCTTGTCAGCCTTGGCTTTCTCAGCCATCAACTTCTCGGCCGCCAGCTTCTTAGCCGCTAGCTTCTCAGCAGTGAGCTTAGCAGTAGCAGCTTCCTTTTCAGCAGCAGACGACATCTTGGAAATTGTCTTACGAGTCCCACCGGGCGTGCCAAAAATGTGTTGATGCGGAAAATCGGCGGTCGTATCCTCAGCGAGCAACACAACAAGGCCAGGGAGATCTGCTTCACTCCGGTGCTGGTCCTGCACTTTGTCTAGGTTCGCGACGTGCCAGTCAATTTGACCTGAAATTGACAAGGGAATAAACAGTTAAATTACTCTTTGATTGTGCCGGCTCTATTCCAGATGGCAGATGCACGTTGGATTTTAGCCAAGACCCAATCAGACTTGTATCGGCCGATGCCAATCGGACCTCAAAATCGGACTTCATAGATGACATCAATCGGACCAATGTAATCGGACCTCAGTCAGACATCGAATCGGACCTCAGAATCGGACTAATCAGGATCGGACCTTGATTAATGTAACAGATCAGCCTTTGAATAATAAAATAAAGCATAAAATATGGCCGATATGCAAGTAACGGATCAGCTATGCCTTTGAGCAAGATATTAAATAATCAAAGTGTGAGCCGATACGTCGTCCATCCTGCCTAGTTGCCGGTTTGATTCATCTTATCGGACCATCTAGCTAACCAATCGGACCAGAACTGTTTCGACACGGTTTCACAGACGGATGCAGCGCACATACTCCAGCTATGATCAGACCAGATAGCTAAATAATCAAACTCGACTCACCAACCCAACAACTAAACAAGATGCTTGCACAGGTAATTAGTCAGATTAAACAAATAAACAATAAAACAGTAACAAGATCGTTCCGATATTCAAAGCTGTCTTTGAATAGTCAAGAGAAATCTAGCTCCGACGTAGGGAATCTAAATCAATCTTGACGATCAAAGATCAATCTTTAGTATGTTGCGAGAATCTAGCTCCGACGCAGGGAATCTAAATCAAACCCAACACCCAAAGAACATCCAGATAAAGCTGTGAAGATGAATCGGACCTAGAACGATATTGTAAGATAAGTATTGCTCAAATCGGACTAAACCAATGCTCATAGCTGTTGAAGAATCAGATTAATTCACATGGCGCAGATCTAAATCAATCTAGCAACTCCAAACAACCGCATAAGCTGCCTTCTAATAAACAAGATGAATCTAGCTCCGACACAGGGAATCTAGATCAAGCCCAAAAACTAAAAGAACAACTCGATAAACGATTAACTACTGAATAATCAATAGAGATCTAGCTCCGACGTAGGGAATCTAGACCAATCTTGATGATCCAAAGATAAATCGGTTGAACAGCATAAACGAGAAAGGGCGATGCGTCTCAATTCAAAACTTACACTAGTTCGATAAGTTGACAATCTTACTAGTAAGCCGGAGATCAGGAACTGATGCAGCCCATCCACCAATGAGTTCGTCGATCTACTCTAACCTACTCCTAGGGTTTTGGCGTGAAGCCGGGTTGTATTGATTGTGAGAATAGTTCTTTATAATGGACGAGGGTTTATATTTATACCCTGGTCATGAGGAGTCCTGATCGGACTTGACTAACTTGCAGATAAAGTAAACTAAATCTAATATAAAATAGGACTCTCAATATGCCTTCTGAAAAGGAAATAGTCCCCGCTCATGCTACGCTTCCTTCTTAGCCAATGCGCCTTTCTTCATTCATCATTAGATTGGACTTTCCTGCTTATCGGACCCCCTTTCCTGCATCGGCTTCCTTCTTTGGCATCATCTGTTTGACCATTCAATGGGCCCACTGCGCAGTGCCAGCCTCACCACGTCACCACCTGACTCAGCATATCCGGTGCGAAAATTTGGTGTCAACAATGGTCCTGCGGGTACCTGGTGGGAAAACTTCTTAGCAAGCCAACCGGCTGGAACCATTGTGACATGGGATGAATTCCGCACTGCTTTCCATGGCTACCACATTCCTAGTGGGTTGCTGAAGATGAAGTTAGAAGAATTCCTGAGGCTGCAGCAGGGCAGCAAATCAGTGTTAGAATATACCAATGACTTTAATTTTCTAGCTCAGTATGCCCGTCCTTATGTTGATACCGATGAGAAGAAGCGGGATAGTTTCTATCGGGGTTTAAATTTGAAGATGCAACATAAGTTGTCTACCTGCACATTTTCGGATTTCAATAGCTTGGTAAGTCAAGCTATTCAGGCTGGACCGGATGAAGGCTTATCATGTTGAGAAGAAGAGAAAGGCTGCTCCTGGTGGATCCTCTTTGGCTCCACCCCAGCAGCGTATGCGGACGGTGTTCTGTATACCGGTACATTCAGGGTATCGTGCTCCTCAGCAACAGCAGTACCAGCAACCAAGGAGCAGGCAATGGGTAGTGTGGACTCCAGCTAATGTCCCTCGGTTGGCTGGGACGGGTTTTAACAACCGTGCTCCTGCGGACAGCAACCCTGCTACAATTGTGGTCAACCCGGGCACTTTGCTCGGGAATGTCGGCTTCCCAAGGCCAATCAAGCAGTGCCAGCACTTCCAGCTCCACCAGCACCAGCAGCTGCAGCAACTACCCCAGCCCAGGGATCAGGCTCTCACTTCATGAAGAAGAAGTTCTTAAACATCCGCACTGGACGGTTGAATTATCCTAATGTAGAAGAGATCCCCGAGGAGGAGCCAGTGTTATCTGGTATGTTCACTGTCAACCACCATCCAGCATTTGTTTTGTTTGATTCTGGAGCATCGCATTCTTTTATCAGTCGAAGTTTTGTACTTAAGCATCAAATAAGTGTTAAAGCCCAAGAAACCAGATATATCATTAATGCACCTGGCGCCAAGGAAGTAACTAACCAAGTGGTTGATCAAGCTCAATTGGAGCTTAATGGGTGATCTTTCCAACCAATTTAGTGGTGTTGGAAAATCAAGGGTTAGATGTAATTTTGGGCATGAATTGGATGAGGCATTACCAGGCAGTCCTGGATATACCTCTTAGGACGGTGCACTTAAGAACTCCTAAGGGGGAGCCGTTGCTTTTGCAGTTGTTTAGTTTTGAAACTACTTTTGGGTCAGTCCACAAGACTGAAGCAGTAGATTTGAAGAAAATTCCTATGGTGTGCGAGTTTTCGGATGTGTTTCCTGACGACCTTCTGGGAATGCCACCAGATAGGGAGGTGGAGTTTGTCATAGAACTTGAGCCTGGAACTGCACCCATCTCCAGACGTCCCTATAGAATGACCCCAAAGGAGTTGGCAGAATTGAAGGTACAACTACAAGAGTTGTTGGATAAGGGCTATATTCGCCCTAGTTCTTCGCCCTGGGGATGTCCAGCCTTATTTGTGAAGAAGAAGGATAAGAGTTTAAGGCTCTGTGTTGATTATAGACCGTGGAATGCTGTAACTGTGAAGAATAAGTATCCTCTGCCAAGGATTGATTTGTTGTTTGATCAGTTAGCTGGTGCCAAGGTTTTCTCTAAGATTGACTTAAGGTCAGGGTACCATCAGATCAAGATTAAGGCAGAAGACATACCAAAGACAGCCTTTTCTACTAGATATGGGTTGTATGAATATCTGGTAATGTCTTTTGGATTGACAAATGCTCCAGCATATCTTATGTATTTGATGAATTCAGTGTTCATGCCAGAGTTGGATAAATTTGTAGTAGTGTTCATTGATGATATATTGATATATTCCAAGAATGAAGAAGAGCATGCTGAACATTTGCGGATTGTTCTTAATAGATTGAGAGAACACCAGTTACATGCCAAGCTTAGCAAATGTGCATTTTGGTTGAAGGAAGTTCCATTTCTGGGTCATATACTATCATCAGAAGGCGTTGCAGTGGACCCTGGTAAGGTTAAGGAGGTTTTGGACTGGAAGACTCCAAAGTCCGTCTTTCAGGTCCGAAGCTTTCTAGGATTGGCTGGGTACTATCGAAGGATTATTCCTAATTTCTCCAAGATAGCCAAGCTAATGACAGAACTCTTGAAAAAGCAGAATAAGTTCAAATGGACCTCAGAATGCACAGAAGCTTTCAAAACTCTGAGAGAACTTCTAACCACAGCTCCTGTCTTAGCCCAGCCGGATTTAGAAGAACCTTTTGATGTGTTTTGTGACGCATCCAGGATTGGGTTGGGATGTGTGCTCATGCAAGAAGGGAGAATTATTGCATATGCCTCAAGACAACTCAAGAAGCATAAAGAGAATTATCTAACTCATGATTTGGAGTTAGCAGCAGTGGTCCATGCTTTGAAAATATGGCGCCATTATCTTCTTGGTAGTGTGTGTCATATTTACACTGATCATAAGAGCTTGAAGTATATTTTCACCTAGGCAGATTTGAATATGAGGCAGAGAAGATGGTTAGAGTTGATAAAGGATTATGACTTGGAGATCCACTATCATCCAGGTAAAGCTAATGTGGTGGCCGATGCTTTGAGTAGAAAGGCACAGTGTATGTGCATAACTACTAAGCATCTAGATAATACTCTATGCTTGGAGATGGAGAAGTTGAATCTTAGCATTGTACCAGAGGGGTTTGTACATAACATCAATATTACCTCCACACTGACAGAACAGATAAAGAAAGCTCAAAAGGAGGATAGAGGGATGAAGTTCATTAGAAAGAGATTGCAACTTGGTCAAGCTCAATGTTTTACCCAAGATCAAGAAGGGATACTATGGTTTATAGGAAGGTTAGTGGTACCTAAAGTACCATAGTTAAGGAAGCAAATCTTGGATGAAGCTCATACATCATGTTTGACTCTACACCCTTGAAGTAATAAGATGTACCAAGATTTGAAGCAAAGATTCTGGTGGACTAGGATGAAGAGAGAAATAGCCAAGTATGTTTTTGAATGTGATATTTGCCGCAAGGTTAAGACTGATCACTTGAAGTCTGCAGGATCACTTCAACCATTTGCTATTTCAGGATGGAAATGGGAAGATATATCTATGGATTTCATTGTAGGGTTACCTACCACATCCAAAGGATATAATTCCATCTGGGTAATAGTAGACAGTTTGACCAAGACAGCACATTTTCTGCCAGCTAAAGTAAGGTATTCCATACGGACTTATGCAGAATTATATTTGAGTCGTATTGTCTCTTTGCATGGAATACCCAAGACCGTTGTGTCAGATCGTGGCTCCCAATTTGTCTCAAGGTTTTGGGAACATTTGCATCAGTTGCTGGGTACTGCTTTGGTTAGGAGTTTAGCCTATCACCCCCAAACAGGAGGGTAGACAGAAAGAGTTAATCAGATACTAGAAGATATGCTTCGGGTTTATGTTCTCACTAACTCCAAGAAGTGGATGAATGCTTGCCTTTAGCAGAGTTTGCATATAACAACAGTTATCAAGAAAGCATCAAGATGGCACCATTTGAGGCATTATATGAAGAAGGTGCTGAACACCCTTGAACTGGTCTGAGTCTGGAGAAAGAACTATTTTTGGACCTGACCTAGTTATGGAAGCTGAAGAAATAGTTCGTCAAGTTCAAGCTAATTTGAAAACAGCCCAGTCTCGACAGAAAAGCTACACCGATAAGAGGAGAAGACCACTAACTTTTCAGAAGGGAGATTTTGTTTATCTCAAGGTCTCTCCAATGAAAGGAGTGCATTGTTTTGGAGTAAAAGGAAAGCTAGCACCCAGGTACATTGGACCTTTTCAAATTGTGGAGCTCCGAGGCCCAGTGGCCTACCGTATTGCCTTACAGAGAGCCTAGCGGGGGTGCATGACGTGTTTCATGTATCCCAGCTCAAGAAATGTCTTAGAGTGCCGAAAGAAGCTATCAAAGAAACAGATTTGCAACTTAAGTCTGATTTGACATATGAAGAACGTCCGATCAAGATTTTGGACAAAAAAGAAAGAGAAACTAGAAGAAGAAGTATCAAGTTCTACAAAGTCCAATGGAGTAACCATGCTGAAAATGAAGCCACCTGGGAGCAAGAGGAGTATCTAGTGTCTAAGTATCCAGAGTTGTTTGAAACATAAGTTATAGTATGGTTGTTTTCTGTTCTTTTGTGAGATATAAGGCAAGTTAAGAATATGACACATTTTCCTTGCCGCTGTTTCAGTACTTGCTTTTAACCCTGTTAAATCTTGGGACGAGATTTCTTTAAGGGGGGAGGCTGTAACACCACAGTGTTAATAAAGGTCTTAATCCTTGATTTGGAAATTGTTATGTGGTCACTAAGGTGTGGAATGGACCCTAATAAGGATTAAAGAAAAGAAAGAAGGAATTAAAAGGGAAATGGTGATTTCCATGTTTATGAATTAAGGTTGAAGCTTGTGTCATGATTCAATTTTGAATTTTCACATTTGTACCAAATGTCCATTCAAATTTTCGGAGCAAGTGTTTGAAAGTTTCTTTTGGATTTAGAAGGAGCATTTTGGTCATTTGAGTTTGTAGAAAAACAAAAGAAAAAGAAAAAAACAGAAGGAGAGTTAAAGGAGAGCAGAGCGGCGGAGGCAGGCCGAGACGCCGCTCAGGGTGGCGGTGCCACGCACCTGCTTGCCGCCGAGGGCGCGCCCCGAGGCCACGCGCCGCGCGAGCTTGGCTCCAGTGCGGTTGAGGACAGCGGGAGGGCGCCACGGGAGCGTCCGGACCGAGATAAGACCATGTCCCAGCCCGTCGCTCTTCCTCCGCTGTTTCTGTTCGCCGCCAAGTTCACTGTCGCCTCGCCGTCTCACCCTTGCCATCCTTTTCCTCGCTGTTTGAGCTCCCCTTGAACCTCCGCTCAAGCTTCCAAACCTCATCCACACGTTCGTGTTAGCCGTGCTCCGGCAATTTTGCCGAGCAGAGCCACCACCGCCGCTGTTTTTCTCCAGTCGCATGGTGAGCTCCCATCTCTAGGCCTTCTCGTCCTCGTCCAAGTGCTTGTGTGTGCTCTAGTGATCCTTGCACTGCTCGTTGCTGGATGTGTTACCCAAACCCGTGGCCGGGCGGGCCGGAACGCCACCGCGCCACCCTGAGTGCCCCTTCGGTCCGCCGCCGCCTTTGGGAAGGATGGAGCCATCCGGGCCATGGGAGTTCAAGAGAGGGGGAGCAACGTGTGTCCCTTTGTGTGTAGAAGCTCGTGGCGTTACGTTTGCTGTGGAGAGTGAGTCTTCGGGCTGTTCTCCATACGCCGCCATCGTGCTCTTGGCCGTGCGCCGCCGCTGTTGTTGAATTCCCACCTGGAGTCGAGGATGTTGAGTTCCGGGTTAGGGGATTGATGTGCGGGGGTGGGGAACACGCGATCGTGGGATTTGTGGAGCCCGGGCCTCGCCGCCGGCATTTGCCGTCTGGGCCAGAGCCGCTGTGGCCGGTTTGGCTCACGCGCGCGCCAGCGCGTCCGTCTCCGCGAGGAAGAAGCCGAGGGAGAGAGAGAAGGATGCGGGGCCCGCATGTCAGCCAGAGGAGGGAGAGAGAGAGTGTGTTATGGGCTAGGCCCCACCTGTCAGCCAGTAAAGGAGACGGAGGGAGTACGGGTTGAGAAAGGAAAACGTCAAGGGGGTTTTTGTAAAATTGGTTAGGTTTTTAGGTTTTTAAGGGTTTTATTAAATGCATTCAATAGGTTAAAAATGCATATCTTTTTGTAGGAGTCTCCAAAATTTATGAAATAAATTTTGGAGGAATAGTTGCATTTTTGTTTATGCATTCATAATTAGTAATCTAGGTTTTGCCTAGTTTTAGTATTTAGGTAGTAATAGTTTAATTTAGGGTTTTTGCTTTGTTAGTAGATTTCGAAAGATTAGGTTGGGAAAGGGCCTCTAATTTAATTTTTTCATTCTTGCATCATGTCGTGTAGATTAAGATACGTTGCAGCCAGAGCTGGTAGAAGTTCCTGACGACGTCCAGGAAGGAGACGAGGTGGTGTTTGAGACCGAAGCTGAAGCCGCACCGCAAGCCTCTCAAGCCGCCGAGCCTGTGATCAGTGAGCCAGGCAAGCCCCGGAGCATACCTGTCCCTGTTTTATTAAATGCTTTACAATGTGATTGAGCCTTTGATTGTGCATTAGAGTAAGAGTTGAATGAAACCCAGTTTAATGCATGATCATTCCTTGATTAGAGATATCTTTGCCACCTTTTCAAAAAGATAAAAGTAGAATTGCTTAGACCTACTCACTACAGTAGAAGTCAGGTGATTTCCTGGTCACCTGCATCCTAGGACTACTTGTTTTTGAATCAAAATATGATTATTAAGACTTTGAGCAAATGTTGGGCAGGACGAGTTTGTGAGAGTAATGTTTTGTTAAATGCTTTAGTAGTTTGAGATGGTCCTGCCCAGATAATGAACTATAGGAGACATGATGTTTGCTTGGGGTCAAGCTTTGAACGTACTGGGCACATACCGGCGCTAGGGACCCGGGAAACCGATGTACTGCTGTGGTACCAACGGTTGAACTGTGACTCACCGTGTCTGGCGAGGAACGTGGGCGGGGTCGTAGTCAGTAACCCACATGCCTTTGCCCGGGCACTGTGTAGGGATTGGGGATGTGACCGCGGGCTATGTGGGCACAGTTCAGGCAATAGTGGCCGCAGTGGGAAAGATAGCTTCGTGCAGCCTTCTGGGGGCGCGCACGCGGCGTGTGTCTCAGGTTATCCCTGCAGGGTTACAAATTGATTCGAATCGCCGAGTGTCACGGACTTGACACATGCTTGATCACTGCCAAACGGATTAGGTTTTGCTTATGCTCACTCATATTTTAACATCTTGTTTGTTAGATCCTTAGTTGTTTGTTTGGCTAGTTTTGGCATGGCTAATCTAAAGGTCTAGGTTGCTAAGTGTAACGGGTTAAAATTTGGTAAATTAAGATGATTAAGTTAGTAAGTTGCGTTTCTTGCAAAAAGCTTGTTAGTTTCTCAGTTAAACCCCAAAGCTTTGCATAATCCTTGAAAACCCCTTTAGCTCTAGATTGTCGGGTAAGTCTAGCTGAGTACCTTTGTACTCAGGGTTGTTTGACCCCTGTTGCAGTTGAACCTGAAGAGTAGATGCAGCTCCTGGAGCGATGGTGGGCCTAAAGACGTAAATCATGTCTGGGCACGGCATGATTTACTTAGTTTGCTTGTATAATTATGACTTAAGAGCCACTTGCTGAACCTTGTATTAAATTGTTGTGAGATAAAACTTACTACCGTGGTTGTATAACTCTTGCTTATCTGTATTGTATATATGTATTTGTGCAATAACTGTGATGTATCCTTTGGTGTTGGGATCCTGAGTATGTGTGATGAGAAAGTTGAAAGTGGATGATTCGGGTAGTCCCGGGGACACTCGACGGAACTCCGGACTTATGCTGACCCAGGTGTGTGACGTGTTTAGTGTTTAACACTACAGATCACACCTGAGTCAGTTTAAGTAGGACCGTTCCGCCACACCGTTTAGGCCGTTTAACTCCATTTAAACACCATTTAAACGGCCTAAATGCTAAACAAAGGGTATCCGACTGTTTACCGTTTAGCGTTTAGGATAACACTGATACGTATAGTTTTACCTCTGCAGAGTATGTACACTGGCCCCACTCGGGCTGCAGACGGCTACGTATCCACCTTGAGACACAACCCACAGCCATGAATTCCTAACCAGAACGGTACCATACTGCATTCCCAAGCTTGGGACCCGAGATCGTGAATTTCTAGCCTGGCCACGGTGGTGTCGAGAGTCTCGAAAACTAAGGGCTAGAATAGCTGGTCCCTGAACATCCCGAAACAACCTGGGCATGTTCGGCCAACCCAATCATAAACACAGTTCTCCACGGATCTGGTACCATCTAGTTAGAAATGGCTAGAATCCTCCCCATGAGGATAAGTGGTGTGCAAGTTTGACAAAGTCCTGTCAACAAGTCCTACTGACACAGCCTAAGCCGGAGCAAGCAAGCCTCCAAATAGGACCATCCGACTCCGTGGTCTGCCCGTCTACCCATCACAATTAATATCCACCAGCTCCTCAAAAGATCCACAACAAATGTACCCGCCACAGGTACTCCGTAGGAAGTGCCCAACACACTTCCCAAGCCCCAACCAAAAGGTCGGTTAATGTCTGCTCACTCCAGCCGGGGGTTCGAAACTCTTCAGTTTTATCGCAACCCAAAACTCACGCCAAGATAGATCAAGATGTTAGCTAATTCCCACACATGCAAGCATAGCACAAATATAACAGTGTTTATAGGTATACAAGGATAACAGGTGATAATCAAAGGCTATGCACAGGTTTATCATCATCATGAAATAAAGCGCTAGCAATTCTATTAGCAATGCCTAATAGGTTTCAAAGTTGGAATGAGTGTGAACCTGGAGCAAGGCCTTTCTCTTTCTCTTAGTCGATGATGTCAACGAAGTCTTCCAAGTTTTCTGATGATCCAAATAATCAGATAAACAATAAATAACGATAAGCTAGAAGCAAATAAACTCCAAACGAGAAGCAAAGAAGAGCCAAAAGCACTCAACTCCTACACTAACACGTAGGTCATGATTTTAGAAGAATTATGAAATGGGTTTCATAATTTTCTGAGCTAACTTGGATTTATTATGAATTTTCTTTGAATAAACCTATTTCTAGAATTTTTTAAAAAAGAAAAAGGCAAGACACATGGCAGCACCGGGTGTGGCACGTGGCAAACTGATGTTAGCATCATGTCATCAGTGGGGTCCGCCACTGCTGACGTCAGTGTTGACCAAGTCAATGGTCAATATTGACTAGGTCAACAAGTCAATAGGATCAGTTGTTAGTGGGGCCCACTGGTCAGTGACACCCAATGAATGACATGTGGGCCCCGGGCTGGTTAGGTGATCATGGACTGATCTGGGCTGCCGAATGTGCTTAAAGCAATGTTGGGCCCAGAATCTGCAGGAAATTGGGCCCATTAGCACTTGAGTCTGGAGAGCACAGTGATTAAGAGTGTTTGACAGGTGGGCTCCTTCGATCAGTGAGATGGGAGAGATGGGTAGATGGGGTCCAGTCATCATAGAGAGAGAGGTTGGCGCTGGGATCTTCTGTGACTGATGTGGCCAGTTCAACGTGTGGTCCTATGTGTGTGCCGCTGTGTCCCTGGCGCAACGCACATGCGTGCATGTTGACGGTCCTTAGACGCGTCAATTGTGAACCACAAGCGCACGAATCATCGTAGCTCTTCCCTTAGAGTATTCCCCCAAGGTTTATCAATCCGTGGATCGACAGTGAACTACCTAGGGTTTTCTACCTAGCTAAACGGATCTAATCCTATCATAAAGCATAGATTGCATATGGGGTTAAACATGTGTGTGAAGTTGATGAATGTAATGAATGGAACACAACCCCACGACATGAGATAACACGACTAAAGGTAGCACAAGCCTACCGTCTTCTAGTTGCAACTCTGGCCAAAGCGATAATCAATCTAATCTCGTACAATGATAAAGAGTCATCTCTAAGAACTTTTCCATGGACGCCCTTGCGAGGTGCGCATCAATGCCTAGGATTTCCCAGCTTTACCTCAAACGCCCACCAAGCGCTCTTTACTCGTAGCTCCTTCTCTTGGTGGCCGCGCAACAACTCCCATAATACTCGTCATCGATCTTGCTCAACATTACGCAATCGTTCAACCTTTTCCCTCCCGCATGCTATCACCACACGAGGACAATCACGCCGACTTTCTACGCACTACTAAGATGTATCCGCAGGGCATAGACTAATCATCATGATTAGATCTACTCCTACTAAGAACATATGCTAGCTAGATATATGAGAGAAAGCATGCATCTTAGAAGATCAAAGTAAACAAGACAAGTAAATTAATATCACCATCGAATGTACATGTGCCTTGATGAGTTCAAGGCATGGCTCCAGAACTCCGCCATGGCTTCACCATGCAGGGCTAACCATGGCGGCTAGGGCATGGCTAAGCTATCTCCTAGACAACCTCGAGGACTTGTGACGGCCATCGGCTTCCTTCGGTGTGTGTCCCTCTTCGCGTCGACATCTGGTGGATAGATCTTCATGCCTTCGGGTATCAGGGCTATAAATAGTCTGAGAAAACCCTAGCTCGAAGAGGAGGTCTGTGACACCCTTGGTGTCACTAGTATAACTAAGACCCTTAATGAACTTAATTAAACCAATAATAACATGCATCATTTCATAATCATATTGTTTATGCATTTGGGAGTATGTGTTGACTTAGTCAACCAAAATAATCAAAATAGTAAAAATACAAAAATTATACCAAAATGTCATGAATAATGTCAACTACATGATTACGGACTCTTATGAGCATGAGAGTTCAAACACTAATTCAAAAATTCAATTTTGAACTCATTGGACCGTCATTTAATGTGTTGCAAGTTTTAATTTTTACCCTTCTTGAGAGGCTAATATCTTTAAATTTTACCTAAACACTTAAAATTCCACCAATATAAAAGTTGGAGTACAAAATACCCTCTTTACAAGGGTGGTGCTGTGGATCGAGGAAAGCTTGGTTTGGTCATTTAAATTCTTGGTCAAATTCGAGTCAAAATTGAAAATTCAGCATTTAACCGAATCCTTCCAAGTCCTGAAATTCGAGTTTTTGCCAAACTTTAGAGCACTGCAACTTCCAAACCATTGAGCAAATGATATAAGTTCCTTTGTAAGAGTTGTAGCCTGAACTATCATCTACAACTTTTGTATGGTTGCACCCTGAGTTTCTACACGGAATTGTGAGAAAAATCGAAGGGAAGTCAGCCACATCGCTCAGCCTTGCAGTGTCGGAACCGGTCCGACCGGGTTTCGTGACCGGCCAGAGGCCAACCTCGACGCCGTCGACGCCACGCGCCACCCTCCAGCTGTCCAGACACGCGTCTTTGATCCATTGCACCGCTTGTGCCAGGCCAGGTGGCCATGCCTCACTGTCCGGCCACGTCCGCGTGCTTGAACGGCCGAGCCGCCACCTCGACAAACATTAACGAGCTCAATAACTCCACCACCAAATTCGTCGCCTACACTCGGCCATGGTGCAATTAACCACTCCCAGAGCTCCATTGGCTTGCCCACTCCACTCTCCACCCTCTTGCTCTCTTCACCATAGCCCAGGGCCGACCAATTTCAAGAAATTCCGACCGGTCACCATTGTTTGAGCTCAAATCGAAGCCTCACCGTGGTCGTACCTCCTCGCCGCTCTTCCACTCCAATTAGCTATCAAAATGGAATCCGCATAGTCCACTGACCCTCCCCGGCCCTTTTCACCTCTTCCCCCGCCACCACAGGAGCCGGGCCGGCCTTGCCCAGGCCGCCGGCAGCAGGCCGCCGAGGGCAGCCGCCCCTGCTGCTNACGCAGACCGCAGGCCTTGGAGCCGAGCGAGCTCGAGCTCTGCTCGTGCGGCTCTGAACCAAGGAAGAAGAAGAAGGATTGATGGGTAAGAAAATAGAAACCTCGGGGGGTGTTTCATAAAAGTTCTAGACTTATGTGTTAAGTGGGAATCTTGCAGGGGCCTGGTTGCAAGTTTTTGAGGACCTATCCGCGAAGAAAGGACCCTTCTGCAATTACTTTCATTTTCCCAGGGGCTTGGATGTAAAAACGCAGTCCTTGTCTTTTTGTTTTTCTTCCTCTATTTGTAGCTGAAATTTGGTAAATCATTAAAAATCACAGGAAAATCTTAAAATCACAAATTTGGACTTTATGGAATCCTTGTGAAATTACCTTTCCAGTGATGTATCATATGCATATGTAAACTATGTAATTCCTGATGTATTACTGTACGTATGAATAAGTGCCTGAGAGATTGTTTATTGCCTTATAAATCACGTGCATGTGCTAAAAATGCAAAACCACCTCTGATGGTTCTATTATGATTAGTAGACTTGAGTTGAGTATCTGATGGCCAGAGTCATTTCATGATTTTGGTAGATTTGGAATTAGTTAAGTTAATGAAGTAGAAAAGTAATAAATATATATATTACTCAATAAAACTTGGCAATTTTTGTTAGAGCTGCCCTGGAGCTTAGGAACCCTCACAAGAAGAATCAGCTCCAGAAAGTGTGTACTTTTTAAGTTATGGTTTAAGTTTGGTTCTAGCTAATTAAGTGTAGATAAATCGTCAAATATTCTGTATAAATTAGAAAAATGTGAAAAATTCACAGTAGAGTTCTCTGGTCATAAGTAAGCTCTAGTAAAAATCCTGTGCACAGAATGTCTACATAGATTTAGTTATGATTTTCTAACTGTTGGCAATTAGTGGCTGTTCAAAGAAATATAAAAAAATAGGTAAAATGCTGGAAAATTCCTAAAAAATAGATTTGGTTGTCAGGAACATAGAAACATGTTTACCTTAATTTTTTTTATGAAAATATATTTTCTAGGCTTTATTTGGTAAAAACTAGCTAGGAAAGGCTTAATTAATAAATAGTTTTCTTGTTGTAAAATTAATTCTAAAAACATGTATAGTAACCTGGAGTGCTGAATGTCAGATTTAGCCATAGAAACCCCATTGTACTACTAGTGATCATTTATAAATGTTTTGTTTAATTGTAGTAGTTTAAGTTGTTTGTAACATATGAAAAGGTTTAATAAAACTTCTTTATATTTTACTTTAGACCTGAACTAAGTTTAATCAGCAACTAAAAGCAGCCCCACCCAGCTTTCTTTATGAGCTTCTTAGTTGTTTATACTCCGTAAATGATTGCCCAGTGATGTATTAGTGAGTTGTTGCAGTTATTCTTATGATGGATTGCTTGTGCATTACGGCATCTCATGCATCCGCATTTCATGTAGATAATCCCATTGTTGATGGAGTGTATGAGATCGAGGTCGAGCCCGAGGGTGATTCTGTTGCTGCTGAGCAGAACTATACTGCTGAACAAGACCCGGGCCAATGTCCGGAAGGGCCCAAGGCCGTTGCTGGTGATCAGGAAGGCAAGCCCCGGAGCATAAACCCTCTGTTAAAACTAACCCTCCTTACTTTATGCTTACTTGTGCATTTAAGTTTTGAGGAGTTGAATAAAACCCTAGTTGCATGATCCCAGGTACCTGTATCCTAATACTAGTATGTGTAGGTCGTATAGCATGTCATGCTTAATTAGGACCGGTAGAAGTCGGGTGATTGCCTTGTCACACGCGAGACATAGGGCTTTACTTCATATCAGTTTATGAATTTCAGCAGGCGAGGCCTTTGCGATATTCCTGTTTGACTGAGCGCCCCGCTTGCACAGATGTATGTTGGCTAAGGCATTGATTGGGTGGCGAAGTTGGTCAAGCTTTTGAAGGTACTAATCGTATGCCGGGAAATGTGGTAAACTGGTAAACCTAGTACTTGATTCAAACTGACGTTTGACGGGTCTTTCTACTCCATTGGGCGAGGGGTTGATGGCGAGTGTAGCAGTGGCCGCGGCATAGCTTTGTCTGGGGCACCTGGAGTTCGTTAGGCGCGTGCACTCGGGTGGAGTGGGCCCTGATGGCAGATGGCAGGGAGAGATGGGAACGGTTGCCTCGTGAGGTCCCGGGTGTCTCTCACGGGTCGTACGATTAGGTTGTCCCATGCATGGTTTAAAATCAACTCGAGTTGTCCGTCCTTCGCGTTATATGAAGCTGCTTGATCTCTTGTCATACCTCAGTGTGCTTGGGCCATGGTTAGAAATGTTGAGAGTGGAAGAATGTTGATAATTTGTTAACCAATTATTTTTCGACACTAAGTGTTGTTGGATAGATTGGCAAACTTAGTAATGGTTAGTCTCACTTTAAACTTGGCTAAAATATTGAAAATAAGGATCAACTTGTAGATGCTTTTTGGCAAAACAAACCCTCAGCCATAAAGCCTTGCATGTCTAGAATTTAACCTTGTCGGGTAAGTCTTGCTGAGTATTAGTATACTCAGCCTTGCTTGTGGCTTGTTTTTCAGATAATGGTGATGGCTATGATCCTGTTGCTGCTTTAACTTGGCCTTGTATGTTGCCCGATGGTTGGACCGTGGAGCGGGTGCCGTCTGAGTCCGACTCAGGCCGCGGTGATTGAATGTCATGTGAGGGCTCCACATGATGTTATGTGTATTGGCGTTTAGACTTCCTCTGTATTATAACTCTAGTTTGTAATAAATAAAACTTATGCATTGCTTTGTATAATTATCCGTGTGAACCTTGTGCTGTAAAATATGTGATGAGTTGTACTGCCTGAGCCCATCTTCGAGTGGGACTTGCTGCTATTTCGTTTCGGTCATGAGAAATGGTGGTTTAATCGGGAAGTGTCCGACGGATTGCACAATTAGCTCGGTTTAAGTGTGTGGAGCACCGCTGTGGAAGTGGTCTCATATGTTTAAGCCGGATTAATTGGGCGGTCTGCCACAGCTGGTATCAGAGCCGAAAAATAGGCAGCGGGTGGTATGACGAGTCTTAAAAATATTTTATGATGTGCAAAACTTAATCTGGACTTTTGAAAGCATCGTTGGTTACGCTAGGGTTTGACAATAATAGAACGTGAGCTCTAGGGTTTAAGTGGGTAGTCTTCAGGTGGCTTACATATTATATATATGACTGACTTCCAGCACATTTACTTTCTGCAATTTAAAATTCTGTAACGACGCAAACAGACGTCAGGTGAGTAATGGTCGCCCATTGCCAGAGGGTGTGACTACTGGACGCTGTTCCCCAAGCAGTGGCCTACTTGGGGTGCATTCATTATAACATCCTCATGGTATTATAATGACTGTAGTGCTTTTACTTTACTGGTTGATGGTTGAACTGTTGCTTCTATAGTGAGCAACAGGGTGTGGTCATCATATGTGGGTAACCGCATATGCGTCACCCATGTGGCGTGAGGTACATGGGAACTGTTTGTGAGTGTTGGCACAAACGGTTCAGTGATGAATATTTTCTGCAAGTACACTAACCACGAGGCCATAGGTTGTTTGTTCGCTAGAAATTCGACTAATTATTATAAGGAGAGACGTATATATGTGCCACCGATGACTAACTCCGTAAGTCCAAAGATTACTTGGCATTTGTTTCTTTTGTGAGGATGAATAGGTCGCTTCATGCATACATCATATCATGAATAACATATAAACCATAAAACAATTAAGTTGTTGGTTAATAAGCCATTAGAAAGTTCTTAAAAGTTGACCACCAAGGGAGTTCATGTCAAGCACCTAAGGATAATCTAGAATCTTTTTGACCCTGTCTGATGGTTGTAATTTTTCGACCAGCAAAACCACCTCAGCTGAAAAAGCTCAAACTGGAAAAATTGTTCCAAATTTTCTTATTCAGCTGCTGTAAAAATTTCGATAATTTTGGCCCAGCCAATTGAGAGTTATGATTGTTTTACCATTAGGTTGGTTTCTGCCCAAATCTGAACCACTCTGCTCAAAGTTGAGATTGACCAGTCTTATTGATCTTTTCTCTGAAACTCATGAATAGAAAAGTTGTTCCAAATTTGTGTATCTATCCACTTCCAAAAATTCAGGTCTATTGGCCCAGCAGAAATGGAGTTATAGTCTTTTAACTATCTCTCTGTCTGCTGTATATTTCCTGCATACATCAGTTTTTGTCCATAAGGATTTGGATGATTTGCAGCTATATTTAGCACTGGCACTCAATACCAAAGTTGTAGAGAAATATGTCCTACATATTCTGGTGAAATTTGATGATTTTTGGATTGCTCAATTTTGAGTTATGAATTTTTCACATTCAGTCCAGAATCTGTCCTGTTTCGAGCTATTCCTATTTTATAGCTAAATGCTTGGACTAAGCTTTATCTTGATTAATTTCTTTCAGATGGCTGGCCCTAGCAACTGTACCATGTACATTGACAACCAGGGGCATTACCACTCCACTTGCCTCCACTTGGGGGGTTTTCCCGCGCTTCTGTGGAAAACCGTGCAGCGATGCGGTTGCACAGACCCGCCGCGCTACATTGGGGTGCATCGCCTTGAATGGAATGTGATGCAGTTTGAGGTCACCGTTACCATTCCGAGCCCACCGGGAGTGAGGCAGGAAGACTTGGTGGTGGCTACACGAGGCCATGCTTTCTTGTCCGGTTGTGAGCTTGCGGCACAACATGCCTTGCTGCTATTTGGGCAGCAACATCAGATGCAGCTCCACCACACTCCTGCAGCCTTGTTCCCACCACGGCCTGAAAATGCCATATTGTGGAGGGACAGGAGGGCTCGAGTTTAGGATCCTACCATCATAGCTCTGATTGACTATGTGATGGCATCTGCCGATCTCATAGAAACACTCACCCACCAGAACCGTTCAGTGGCAGCCGCAGCTCAAGCTCTTGCTGATCAGGTCAGGGGCTTGGATCACCAAGTCCACAATCTCAACGAAGAGCTAGTTGAGCAGCACGAGTTAGTGGCCCACTTGGAGGATGACCTTAATGAAGCTCAGGAAGTGATTGCGGAGTTGCAGCATCCTCCTCCAGCGCCTGTGGCTCCAGAGTTGCCCCTGCAGGGTGATTCAGGCCTGGATACCGTTTCAGGGCAGCCGGTTGAGCTTAATGATCCTGCCATGTCAGATGGGGAAGGCTCAATGAACCAGGCACCACCTCCTAATGGTGGAAATGATGGGTCCGATGATGAGGAAGACCCAGAGATGCTTTATCCTGTTGACTCCTCCTAGATGATGTTGTTAGGAAGTGACTCTTTTGTATCCATGAATGTAATCCTTGAACTTATGGTAGACTTTTGATCTACCGGAAGGATGATGTAAATTATTTCATGGATTTTGTAAGATATGCCACTAGTAGGGAAGAACAATCTATGTGTGTGTGCTGTTTTCAGCTTTGTTGCAACAAGCTTGTCCTCCATTTTACTTCTAGTAAATTATGTTTTTTAAATGAGGCATGAATACCAAACTTGTGCAAAATTTCATGATCTAACTTGTGTCAAAAATTCAACTCCTTTGGAGCAGGGCAACAAAAGTTATGGCTGAAATACCATGGCTTAGCTTGCTGAAAATTCTAGAATGACAGACAGCTAGAAAATTGCACATTTCACATTCTTCCAATTGGAAACAGTCTGACCACCAAAAACAAAAGACTTAGACAATTATATAAGCTCTCTTCCAGCAAAAGATGAGAATTTTTGGGTTGACAGAACTGCAGCTATGAATTTTTATGTTCACTGCTGAAAACTGTTAGCACCCCAGATTTGACTTTAGCAAGGAATCCAATATTAGGTAGCTTCCTCATTACCCTTTAACAAGTTAGGGATGCGAGTACCAACATAATGGATGATGATTTATACTAACCTTTCAAAAAATCATTCTTATGGTTGTTAGTAATTTTTATCATCCTTTTGTTTTTGTAATTCTAAGAATTGCATGACTAATTAGGAGTTTTGAAATAATGCAGATGTCGAAAACTCCAGAGGGTGGTCTACCTCTTCCACCACCTCTGCCCACCAACCTCGCTGAGGTACTGGCTCTGCAGAAGGAGCTTCTTTGGTGCTTGATCGAAGGGCAATTGAATCCGCAGCCAAATGACGGACGTCACAATCAGCATCCTCAGGAGGCGACGTACTCGGATTTCACTAGTACTCAGCCACCTCTGTTTACCAAGACTGAGGATCTTCTGGACGCTGACGCCTGGCTCAGCATTATTGAGTCCAATTTCTCTCTGTTGGTGTCTCCTTGCTCGGATGCCAACAAGGCCCACTTTGCCGCTCAACAGCTGCGCGGCTCTGCGCGCTTATGATGGGACACACATAATGGCATGCTCCCTACCGATCACATTGTTACTTGAAATGAATTCAAGACGGATTTTCGTGCTCACCATATTCCTGCTGGTCTCATGGACCATAAGTTGAATGAATTTCTAGCTCTTACTCAGGGGAACCGTAATGTGCTGCTGTATGCCCAGGCTTTCAATTAGCTGGCACGATATGCGGGCTATCACATCGACACTGATGCTAAGAAGCAAGATCGCTTTCGCCGGGCCTTAGCTCAAAGCTAAGAGATAAGCTTTCTCTTATCAAGGCAGACAGCTATAATGAATTGATGAACATGGCTATTACCAAAGAAGACAGTATTAATGCTCATAAGGCTGTAAAGAAGAGGAAGGCCCCAGTTGGCTAATCTAGCTCTCCACCGCCCAAGTTTCGCTTAGTGCAGAAGAGTCCTGCTCAGTCTTTTCAGAGGGCCCCTCAGCCAGGGTCATGGGTTATCAGGCCTCCACAGTAGCAAAACCAGGGCTATCGTGCTCCAGCTCAGGGACAGCAGCCGCCCCGTCCCAGTAATGCTCCCTGTTACAACTGTGGTAGGCCAGGCCACTTTGCTAGAGATTGCAAGTTGCCCAAGCAAGGTGGGAATAATGTTCAAAGGCCAGCAAATAATCTAGACAAGAAACGAGTGGCAGTTGTCAGGCAAGGTAGACTAAACTTCGCTACTATGGATGAACTCTCTGCTGGTGCTCCAGTGATGTTGGGTATTTTCTCTATCCGCAATATGCCTACATATGTTCTATTTGATTCTGGAGCCTCACATAGTTTCATGTGTAATAAACTTGCTACCAAACACAATTTTACTTTTGTGCATACTACTCAACAATATGTCATATCTACACCTGGTGGTAGAATAGGGTCTCATCAAATTGTGAGAAATGTGCCTCTCAAGTTGGGTAGTAAAGTTTATGAGACTAATTTCATTCTCTTGGAGAATCAAGGAATAGATATTATTTTGGGTATGAATTGGATGAAAAAACATGGGGCCAATTTAGATATTCTGTCCCGTTGTGTGGAAATCAATTCTCCCACTCTTGGTGCTTCAACATTATATCTACCTCGCAAAGACATCAAGAATTCATGTGCCTTCTCCGCGATCGAAACTCCTTTGGAGGAGATTCCGATGGTATGTGAATATCCGGATGTATTTCCTGATGATTTACCGGGAATGCCGCCTGACCGGGAAATTGAGTTTGTGATTGAATTACAACCTGATACAGCTCCCATCTCTAAAAGACCCTATAAAATGGCACCCAAAGAATTAGCTAAACTGAAAGTGCAACTTTAAGAATTGCTAGACAAGGGCTATATTCATCCTAGTTTTTCACCATAGGGCTGCCCCACGCTGTTTGTGAAGAAAAAGGATAAAACTTTGAGGTTATGTGTTAATTATCGACCTCTCAATGCGGTGACTATCAAAAATAAATATTCGCTCCCCGTATTGATGCCCTCTTTGATCAGTTGTCTGGAGCAAGGGTATTCTCAAAGATTGATCTTCGCTCCGGATATCATCAAATAAAAATTCGGCCAAGTGATATACCAAAGACGATGTTCTCAACTCGCTATGGGCTCTATGAGTACTTAGTGGTGTCTTTCGGACTCACAAATGCTTCGGCCTACTTCATGTATCTCATGAATTCGGTCTTTATGCCCGAGTTGGATAAATTTGTGGTTGTGTTCATTGATGACATCTTGATATACTCCAAAACTGTAGAAGAACATGCTCAGCACCTCCGCATTGTTCTCCAACGCCTTAGAGGTCATTAACTTTATGCAAAATTCAGCAAATGTGATTTTTGGCTGTCAAGTGTAAAATTTTTGGGGCACACTATATCAGCCGAGGGAATTGTTGTAGATCCAGAAAAAGTGCAAGAAGTACTGGATTGGAAGCGTCCTAAATCAGTCCACCAAATTCAGAGTTTTCTGGGTTTAGCAGTATATTATCGCCACTTTATTTCGGATTTCTTCAAAATTTCCAAGCCTATGACTGAGCTTCTCAAGGAAGGAGAGAAATTTGTGTGGAGTGAAAAATGTGAGCAAGCCTTCCACACCTTGAGAAAGCTTCTAACCACAGCACCGGTTCTAGCTCAACCGGACACATCCAAGCCTTTCGATGTTTATTGTGATGCATCGGGTACTGGTCTTGGTTGTGTGCTTATGCAAGAAGATAGAGTCATTGCTTATGCTTCTCAAGCTCTTAGGCCTCATGAAGTAAATTATCCCACTCATGATTTGGAATTAGCTGCCGTGGTTCATGCCTCAAAAATTTGGAGGCATTATCTTATGGGCACTCATTGCAATATTTACACTGTCCATAAGAGCCTCAAATATATCTTTACCCATGCTGATCTTAATATGCGTCAAAGAAGACGGTTAGAGCTAATCAAGGATTATGATCTTGAGGTGCATTACCATCCAGGAAAAGCCAACGTGGTGGCTGATGCCTTAAGCCGCAAGGCTCAATGCAATTGTCTCACCACAACATCTTTCAATGACACTCTTTGCCATGAGATGTCCAAGTTGAATTTGGAAATTGTTCCTCAAGGCTCATTAAGCCACATGGTGGTAGAGTCCACATTGAGGGAAAGAATTATTATGGCACAATCAAAAGTTAAAGGAATTGCTCATATAAAGCAAGGGCTAGCTCAAGGGTTGCCCAAATATAAATGCTTTCGGCTAGATTGGAAGGGTATTCTCTGGTTTGAGCAATGGCTTGTGGTACCTAAAGACCATGAGTTAAGAAAACAAATTCTTGATGATGCCCACTTGTCAAAATTCTCTATTCATCCAGGTAGCAATAAAATGTACCAAGATTTGAAGGAGAATTTTTGGTGGACAAGAATGAAAAGAGAAGTTGCTAAATATGTGTCCGAATGTGATACATGCCAAAGGGTGAAAGCAAGTCATTTAAAGGTAGCTGGAACATTGCAACCTCTTCCTATTCCATCCTGGAAATGGGATGACATAGCCATGGATTTTATTGTGGGCTTGCCCAACACCTCTCGTAAACATGATTCCATTTGGGTGATTGTTGATACTACCTCTCGTAAACACCAAGACCGCTCATTTTATTCTGGTCAACACAAGTTATACTACCAAGAGGTATGCTGAAATTTATATCGATCGGATTGTTTGCCTTCATGGAATTCCAAGGACAATTATTTCTGATCGAGGCACCCAATTTGTTGCCCGCTTCTGGGAACAATTGCATGCTTCCCTAGGCACTAAGCTGATCCGTAGCTCCACTTATCGTCCTCAAACTGATGGGCAAACTGAAAGGGTGAATCAAATATTGGAGGATATGCTTAGAGCTTGTGTCATACATTATGATAAAAATTTGGGATCAATGCTTGTCTTTGGCTGAATTTTCATACAACAATAGTTATCAAGCAAGCCTAAAAATGGCACCATTTGAAGTCTTGTATGGGCGACGGTGTTGAACTCCTTTGAATTGGTCCGAGTCCGGGGAACGACCATTCATTGGGCTGGATTTGGTCCAAGAGGCTGAAGATAAGGTGAAAGTAATCCAGAAAAATCTTCAAGCTGCACAGTCTCGCCAAAAGAGTTATTATGACAAAAGAAGAAATCCTTTAGCCTTTGAAGTGGGTGATCATGTTTATATTCGGGTTTCACCAACAAAAGGCGTTCAAAGATTTGGTGTAAAGGGAAAATTAGCTCATCGCTATATTGGACCTTTCCCAATCTTGGAATTTGTGGACCCGTGGCATATAAGGTTCAGCTTCCAAATAATCTCTCAGCCATACACAATGTGTTTCATGTCTCCCAACTCAAGAAATGTCTTCAAGTTCCAGAAGAGTCCATCTCTTATGAAGAAATTCCTCTTGAACCCGATCTCACCTATGAGGTTCGTCCTATCAAGATTATTGATCAAAAGGATAGAATCACAAGGAGAAAGGTCATAAAATTCTATAAAGCTTAGTGAAGTAATCATACTGAAGATGAAGCTACATGGGAAGAGGAATCATACCTCAAATCTAAATATCCGGATTTTATGAGCTCTATTCCAGGTAACTTCTTTTCCGCACTAAATTTCTGCACCGGAATCTCGGGGCGAGATTCTTTTAAGGGGGGAGAGTTGTGACACCCTTGGTGTCACTAGTGTAATTAAGACCCTTAATGAACTTAATTAAACCAATAATGGCATGCATCATTTCATAATCATATTGTTTGTGCATTTGGGTGTATGTGTTGACTTAGTCAACCAAAATAATCAAAATAGTCAAAATACAAAAATTATACCAAAATGTCACAATAATGTCAACTACATGTTTATGGACTCTTATGAGCATGAGAGGTTCAAACACGAATTCAAAAATTCAATTTTGAACTCATTGGACCATCATTTCATGTGTTGCAAGTTTTACTTTTTACCCTTCTTGAGAGGCTAATATCTTTAAATTTTGCCTAAACACTTGAAATTCCACCAATACAAAAGTTGGAGTACAAAGTACCCTCTTTACAAGGATGGTGATGTGGATCGAGGAAAGCTTGGTTTGGTCATTCAAATTCTGGATCAAATTCGAGTCAAAATGCTGAAAATTCAGCATTTAACCGAATCCTTCTAAGTCCTGAAATTCGAGTTTTTGCCGAACTTTAGAGCACTGCAACTTTCAAACCATTGAGCAAATGATATAAGTTCCTTTGTAAGAGTTGTAGCCTGAATTATCATCTACAACTTTTGTACTGGTTGCTCCCTGAGTTTCTACACAGAATTGTGAGAAAAATCGAAGGGAAGTCAGCCACGTCGCTCAGCCTTGCGGCGTTGGAACCGGTCCAACCGGGTTTCGTGACCAGTGTGACCGGTGTCTTCGGCCAGAGGCCAACCTTGATGCTGTCAACGCCACGCGCCGCCCTCCAGCTGTCCAGACACGCGTCTTNGCCGGCCAGGGCCCCGTGCGGCCTGGCCGTGCCAGCCGCCCTATGGGCCTTGGAGCCGAGCGAGCTCGAGCTCTGCTCGTGTGGCTCTGAACCAAGGAAGAAGAAGAAGGATTGAAGGGTAAGAAAATAGAAACCTCGGGGGGTGTTTCATAAAAGTTCCAGACTTATGTGTGAAGTGGGAATCTTGCAGGGGCCTGGTTGGAAGTTTCCGAGGACCTATCCACGAAGAAAGGACCTTTCTGCAATTACTTTCATTTTCCCAGGGGCCTGGATGTAGAAACGCAGTCCTTGTCTTTTTGTTTTTCTTCCTCTATTTGTAGCTGAAATTTGGTAAATCAATAAAAATCACAGAAAATCATAAAATCACAAATTTGTACTTTCTGGAATCCTTGTGAAATTACCTTTCCAGTGATGTATCATATGCATATGTAAACTCTGTAAATCTTGATGTATTGCTGTATGTATGAATAAGTGCTTGAGAGATTGTTTATTGCCTTATAAATCACGTGCATGTGCTAAAAATGCAAAACCACCTCTGATGGTTCTGTTATAATTAGTAGAGTTGAGTTGAGTGTCTAATGGCCAGAGTCATTTCATGATTTTTGGAGATTTGGAATTAGTTAAGTTAATGGAGTAGAAAAAGTAATAAATATATATACTACTGAATAAAACTTGGCAATATTTGTTAGAGCTGCCCTGGAGCTTAGGAACCCTCACAAGAAGAATCAGCTCCAGAAAGTTTGTACTTTTTATGTTATGGTTTAAGTTTGGTTCTAGCTAATTAAGTGTAGATAAATCGTCAAATATTCTGTTTAAATTAGAAAAATGTGAAAAATTCACAGTAGAGTTCTCTCATCATAAGTAAGCTTTAGTAAAAATCTTGTGCCCAGAAAGTCTACATAGATTTAGTTATGATTTTCTAACTGTCGGTAATTAGTGGCTGTTAAAAGAAATAGAAAACAAATAGGTAAAATACTGAAAAATTCCTAAAAAATAGATTTGGCTGTCAGGATCACAGAAACATGTTTACCTTAATTTTTGTTTATGAAAATATATTTTCTAGGCTTTATTTGGTAAAAACTAGCTAGGAAAGGCTTAATTAATAAATAGTTTTCTTGTTGTAAAATTAATTCTAAAAACATGTATAGCAACCTGGAGTGCTGAATGTCAGATTCAGCCATAGAAACCCCATTGTACTACTAGTGGTCATTTATAGATGTTTTGTTTAATTTATGTAGTAGTTTAAGTTGTTTGTAACATATTAAAAGGTTTAATAAAACTTCTTTATATTTTACTTCAGACCTGAACTAAGTTTAATCAGCAACTAAAAGCTGCCCCACCCAGCTTTCTTTGTGAGCTTCTTAGTTGTTTATACTCCGTAAATGATTGCCCAGTGATGTATTAGTGAGTTGTTGCAGTTATTCTTATGATGGATTGCTTGTGCATTACGGCATCTCATGCATCCGCATTTCATGTAGATAATCCCATTATTGACGGAGTGTACGAGATCGAGGTCGAGCCCGAGGGTGATTCCGTTGCTGCTGAGCTGAACTATACTGCTGAACAAGACCCGGGCCAAAGTCCGGAAGGGCCCAAGGCCGTTTTTGGTGATCAGGAAGGCAAGCCCCAGAGCATGAACCCTCTGTTAAAACTAACCCTCCTTACATTATGCTTACTTGTGCATTTAAGTTTTGAGGAGTTGAATGAAACCCTAGTTGCATGATCCCTAGGTATTTGTATCCTAATACTAGTATGTGTAGGTCGTATAGAATGCCATGCTTAATTAGGACCGGTAGAAGTCGGGTGATTGCCTTGTCACTCGCGAGACATAGGGTTTTACTTTATATCAGTTTATGAATTTCGGCAGGCGGGGCCTTTGCGATATTTCTGTTTGATTGAGCGCCCCGCTTGCACAGATGGATGTTGGCTAAGGCATTGATTGGGTGGCGACGTTGGTCAAGCTTTTGAAGGTACTAATCGTATGCCGGGAAATGTGGTAAACTGGTAAACCTAGTACTTGATTCAAACTGACGTCTGACGGGTCTTCCTACTCCATTGGGTCAGGGGTTGATGCCGAGTGTAGCAGTGGCCATGGCACAGGTTTGCCTGGGGCACCTGGGGTTCGTTGGGGCGTGCACTCGGGTAGAGTGGGCCCTGATGGCAGATGGCAGGGAGAGATGGAAACGGTTGCCTCGTGAGGTCCTGAGTGTCTCTCACGGGTCGTACGATTAGGTTGTCCCATGCATGGTTAAAATCAACTCGAGTTGTCCGTCCTTCGCGGTTACATGAAGCTGCTTGATCTCTTGTCATACCTTAGTGTGCTTGGGCCATGGTTAGAAATGTTGAGAGTGGAAGAATGTTGATAATTTGTTAATCAATTGTTTTTTGACACTAAGTGTTGTGGATAGATTGGCAAACTTAGTACTGGTTAGTCTCACTTTGAACTTGGCTAAAATATTAAAAATAGGGATCAACTTGTAGATGCTTTTTGGCAAAACAAACCCTCAGCCATAAACCCTTGCATGTCTAGAATTTAACCTTGTTGGGTAAGTCTTGCTGAGTATTAGTATACTCAGCCTTGCTCGTGGCTTGTTTTTAGATCATGGTGATGGCTATGATCCTGCTGCTGCTTTAACTTGGCCTTGTATGTTGCCCGATGGTTGGAGTGTGGAGCGGGTGCCGTCTGAGTCCGACTCAGGGCGCGGTGATTGAATGTCATATGAGGGCTCCACATGATGTTATGTGTATCGGCGTTTAGAATTCCGCTGTATTATAACTCTGGTTTGTAATAACTAAAACTTATGCACTGCTTTGTATAATTATCCGTGTGAACCTTGTGCTGTAAAATATGTGATGAGTTGTACTGCCTGAGCCCATCTTCGAGTGGGACTTGCTGCTATTTCGTTTCGGTCATGAGAAATGGTGGTTTAATCGGGAAGGTATCCGACGGATTGCACGATTAGCTCGGTTTAAGTGTGTGGAGCACCGCTGTGGAAGTGGTCCCATACGTTTAAGCCGGATTAATTGGGGCGGTCTGCCACAAGGTCAAGGTGGCGCAGAAAGGGGCTAGGCCAGCCGGCACAGGCCCCCTTGGGCCGGCCGGCCTGGCCTTTTCTGTGGCCCATCGCACCCATCTTTTGCGTGAGAGCTTCTTCATCCTCTAGGACTTCAGGTGCCAATGCAAGTGGTGATTTGCCTTGATCCTGCAGTGATCC
This sequence comes from Alloteropsis semialata, assembly GCA_004135705.1. Taxonomy (NCBI): domain Eukaryota; kingdom Viridiplantae; phylum Streptophyta; class Magnoliopsida; order Poales; family Poaceae; genus Alloteropsis; species Alloteropsis semialata. Next base: position 21,055,128 of record CM014276.1, on the reverse strand, counting down.
GACCTTATCTTCAAGTCTTAGCCCTTGCACATTCTTGGAGGTTGGTTCACCATAGATGAGAGAGAGTGAAATCCGAGTCGTATTAGGTTCGTTGCCTTCATATTCCTCCATGCTATGGACAATCTTAGTTTTTGTCCAAAAGTGCTCATTTATATCTCAAAAACCTGCGTAAACCAAAATCCTCCGAAAATACATGCATATGTGAAAACGGGGTTATTTCACGTGCCAAGTGGCGGGTTAGTATATGAACTGGTCCAAAACCACCACCTAAATAGCAATAAAAATGTACCAATGATGAGTGTCAACAGTACACAGCACGACACCTCATGCCGGCAGTGCAGTCGTGACGGCTCACACGGTCAATCGGCGGCGAACGACATGCGGCAGGACGGTGGGCATGCAAGGAGTGAGAAAGAGACATGGGGAAGAGAGAGAGCGGAGAGGGAGCAATAGCAGTGACCAATCAACGATGAAGCAGTGGGCGGCGTTGGAGCGGCGAGTAGGGTAGCGACTTTTCCGTTGCGTGGCTAGATCGTGTGCATGAAGACATCAGGAGGGACGAGCGGATGTTCGCGTGAGAGAGAAGGCAGCAGCGGCAGGTAGGCAACTCCGCGGTTGTGACTCGGAACAGAGGCATGACGATGTGAGTGGAGTGATGAGAGAAATATAGAGCATGATAGCAGCAGCAGCAAGAGGGGACGTGCGAACGCAGCGGCAACGGGATATCGGCGGTGGAGCGATAGCGGTTGTGGTCGGAGCGGCGCTGTGGCGAGGTTGGGTGGCTCGACAACTAGGGCAGAGGAAGTGCGAGTGGTAGGAAGAGAAGAGAGTGAGGAGCAATGAGTGGGTACAAATGATGATGAATCCTGCAGAGAAAACCGAGCCGGTGTTGAAGGCCAAGACATGCATAGGATGCTCATCAGTGGCGGGTGTTGACGGCTGTTAAGCACCAACAATAGCCATTAATATACTCGAATAAAGTGAAGGATTGCTAATACTCACACGCATATTTCCTTCAAATAATGTAGTTCCACATGTCCTTGGAGAATATTTGGTTGTAGGTGATTTGCTACAGAAATAAAGGAGAATTCGCCTTCATGGATCCAAGTGACAACATCCAACGAATCAGAAGCCGCCACGCGTGCATCACGTGGATTGAAGGGCCCACAACAGACCCAAACCGCCTCAATCCACCGTGGACACGTGCAACTACCCTTTGGGACCCACTTGACAGCCACCTGGAGAAAGCACAACAGGAGAGGGCCCACCAGGGGTTCGGCCGAACCCTTGGATCGGCCGAACCGCCTTAGTGGCGCCCCATCCTGGCCTTCCACGTGGTGCTCTCTCGTGCTCTCCTGAAGGTTGGTTCGAGGTGGATGCTGGAATATTCCCTCAGAGATGCTGCCTCTTGAGGCCTATAAATATGAGTGGAGGGGCTCCAAATGAGACACACACATCTTTGTAGAATCACTCTCTTCCTTTAGGCTCTAGGCTTAGTGGAGTTAGGCTAGAGTAGCTGTTGGTTTTTTGTACCGGCTAGCCTACTATAGGGGGTCCCTGAGTAGTCGAGTTGTTCGCAAGGGCCTCGCCGGAACCAGAAGCACGATGGTGAACACGAGATGATTTAGACAGGTTCAGGCCGCATCGAGAGAGAGCGTAATACCCTACGTTCTGTATGGTGGATCTCTTCATATTGATGGTTATATTTTTACATGGGGTCCCTGCCTCACCTTATAATCTCGGGAGACAAGGTCTACAAAGCAAGAAATACAGACTCCTAGTCGGATACTAAACATAGAGTCCTAACATGATTAGGCCGGGTTGTTTTCTAGTAGCCGACTAGTTCCCTTAACCTGTACGTCTCTTCCTTGTATCTATCAAAGTTGGCGGCCCAATCTCCTTGCGGGCTGCAGCCCATAAGGACTCCCATGGATCTTGGTCCATCAAGCCCCCGAGCATCTTCATGTCTTCACACCTGCCGAGTTGTTTCTCAATAGTTTGAGCATCAGCCGAGTTGTTTCCTCGTCATCTTGCCTTTGTTGAAAACCTTCAGAAGTGAACATGATGTGCTCTCTGCCGACTTCTTTTGCAATCAGCCCCCGGGCTTTGATTTTTAAATCAAAGATGATGCAAAAACTTCCCCATTTAATATAATGGTGTCCAGCTTTTGAAAAAAGATGGACCCATTATGGGTCAGCCCTCGAGCCTAGAAATATTTTCAAGGATTAAAAACAATTCTAGGGTCTTTAATGAAAAATCTTTTCAAAAGAAATATACTATTTCCCCAGCCCCCAAGCTTAAAGCAAATGACAATAGCTTAAAGAAGTTTCAAGAAATAAGTATATTCTTTGATTAGAAAAAACTTAGCCCATTAAGCATCAGCCCCTGAGTATGAAAATACCTCGGTAAATGGCTTAGCCCTTTAGGAAACTACCGCACAAATATGCATCTGGTAAAAACCGCGAATATAGAATTGTTGGCATATTTGATGAAAATGGCTTCCATGAAGTACGCTTAGGGTTACCGCTTCGTTAACAAAAACAGAGGGAGGGAGAACCGCTTCATATTCACATCTACTCCAGCCGCCATTCCCAAATCTCGAATCTTTCATACTCGCACGCGCCCTCGAATCCACTGCAGCCCCGCTCAAGATCTCCATCCCGGAAGACCTCGGCTGGCAAGATGGGCAAGAAACCGGTGCCAAGCAAACCCGCAGCAAGCAAATCCGCGGCGAGCAAGCCTGCAGCAAGTAAGTGTTGGGATAGTGGCCGAAGCCAGTGAGCCCAAGCAATGGAAGAAACTGAGTAACAGGGACAAGCAATAAAATATTACTTATCAACAGTGTTCTCAGGAATCAACAACCTTTACATGTGGGAGACGGGCCTCCTTTTATAGGGAGGCCAAGGGTCTTTACATCCCCATTGTACCCCTGGAAATCAGGCATCATCCTCTAGACTATACAATACAAATAGCCCAGGGACACTTTGGTACATTTACTCCTCCCAATGTGAATGCGTAGACTTGCAATCCCATGTTTGACTTGGCTTGGACTTGGTCCAAGCATGCTTCGCTCGCTGGAAAGAGCTATGCAGCTCCTTGATTTGGCTTCTCCCGAGTCAGTACGATCCAAAGCCGTCTCTCGGCGTCCAAAAGCCAATGGCTCCTCCAAGGACCTGCAATATAGAGCGAACTGAAGCTAGCCAATGACTCAATCATAGCTTTTGGCACTCAATAGTATCATTTCTTCACTATATTGGCTTCTAACTTAGTTTGGATAACGTCGCTTTGGTACGCTGACCGAAGGCAATTGGCTTTGGTTTATTTCTTCGAACGAAGCCGAATTAGGGATTCATCAAGTAGCCGAAATCGATTGGCTTCTTCTCCTTTGTCAGTTGCCGTCTTTATGCGTGAAAACAGAGCAAAACAAACAGGTGGCGTTTATCGGCGGGCCAAATCCCCAACAGTAGCCCCTCGAGGACGAGGGCTTTCTTCAACAGGCCGAGCTCCACGAACTTTGGATTGCTTGCCAGCCCGAGAAACGCCTCCTCCTTGTTGGAGAAAGCCCCTAAGTTGTTTTGTCATGTTGATTGTTTTGTTTTCCTTCGTTTGTCTAACTGGTGTGGTGTCATTTGGCTTCGCTTGCTTGGAATTGGTTAATTATTTTAACTATTGTTGTAACTTTTGCTTCGTTTTTTTTTGAATTTGAAGCAGTGGCTCGTTTTTTGAGATTTTTAACGGTCAGATTTTACTGCCCTATAAATAGGACCGAAGGGGGGGGTCGAATTTTACTTGCTTCGCTTGGCGATTTTTTCACTTAGCTTGTGTTTCACGCTTTCGCTTGCTTTGGAAGCTCTTGAACTCAAGTTTTGGCTTTTTCTTCTCGTCGCAAGTAAGTTTTTTTGCTTTTTGTACTCTATGATTTCCTTCATTTTTGCTTTTCTATTTTTTTTGCTGTTTCATTTGCTTATTGTTTTTTGTTTGTTCTAGCGGCTCGCACGAAGCAAACCGCTCGTTTGATTGACTCCGATTCCGAAGGAGACGATCTGGACGCTGTTGATATGGATGCTGCCGAAGCTGAATCCTTTGCTCAGGAGCTTGAGGTCAACGTGGCCGTGGCCCCAGAAGCTGAAATTGCTATGGAAATTGATGATAGGGGCAAGGGTCCCACCGAGGAGGGTGAGGCTGCCGGAGGCGATGACACAGAGGATGCCGAGTCTGTGGCAGGTGATGCCCTCGAGGATGTAGAAGCCGATGCGTCAGATCTTTTGGATTATCAGAAGAAGCCAAAGACCACTATCTTTGGTAAATCCTTTGTTACCCCTGAGTTGATCCGCTTTTATGAGGAAAAGGGATACTTCCCAGCCGGTCACGGACGAGCCCCAGGTACAGAGACTACCCCGACACCCCTTGAGGACGAAGCTGTGGTGTTCAAGGAGTTCTTCTGCGCTGGGCTTCGGATGCCCGTTGACAATATAATTGCTGATATTCTTGGGAGGTTTGGCTTGCAATTCCATCACCTCACCCCCAATGCTATCACTCATCTGCTTCGTTTCTTTTGGGCCGTGAAGACGAATGCATCAGATGTTAATGCGGACTGCTTCGTCCGCTACTTTGAAGGGCATCGCCAAACAAAAAGTGTTAAGATTGACGGCTTTGAATACGAGCCGGACTATGGCAGCGTTACCTTCTGCGCGCAATGGAGGCAGACTGAATTGCAGAAGGTAGAACTTACCTTTTGCCAGAAAAACACCTGGGACAAGAATTGGAAAAGCTATTGGCTTTATGTCAAGGTGCCAGCGCTGGAGACTATGTTAGAGGATGGAGCGAAGCAGATATCATTTCCTCTGCACAGTTCTATTGGGCCTTGTGATTTTGTTGCTTGCCCTCCGTTCAACAAAAATGCGCCCGGCTACGACCGCTGTGAAAGCGCCTTTTACAAAGCCAGCCGAGTCTCTAGCAGCCGGGACTTGGTCGAGGAGGGACTCGCTGTTGGGCTTAACATTTTATCTGCGGATTGGAAGCCATTTACAGTTGAGACGAGGCTCTACAGAGGGATTCCTCACGTTTGTTTTCCTAAGTTTGGGGTGAAGAAGCCAGAGAACATGTCTGATTTTGCTTTCGTTCAGTCTATCGAGTTGATGGCTGAAATTATTTGTGGGAAGTATACTTCCAAAGAGCATGAAAGCTGTTTGGCTTTGGTGGATGGAGTCCGGCTTAACAGAGTCTTTGACGAGATGAAGGTTAGCTACCCTTAGCGCACGGCTCCATCCAAGCCATCTAAGAAATTTTCTGCTGAAGATCACCCCAGTTTGGTTCCTCCCACGAAGACGGGTCGAGGTCGTGGGAGGAAGGGTCGTGGCGGAGGCCGTGGAAGCGGTCAATCAGATGAGGGCGGCGACGAAGCTGGGGGCAGCAAAACCGGAGCCCCCTCTAGCCGGGGTGGGAGCCAAAGCCGAGGATGCGCCTCAAAGGTGGTGGCCACAAAAAAACGGGTTACTACTTCTTCCTTGGAGGCTTCCAAGCGTCAAAAGCTTGTGAAGGCTCTTCCCGTCATTCCGCTTTCCAGTGCTCCTCCTCGTCCCGTTGCTTCGGCTGTAGAAGTGCCTGCCACTGCCGCACCTATGCAAGTTGATCCTGCAGCTTCCGCTGTAGTTGATGTACCTTCTTCTGGAGGTTTGTTTCTTGTATATCTTGTCTTTTTGTTTTTAGCTTCGCTTTGCTTATTTATTTTTGTCTTATTACAGTTAAGGCCGTTGTTGCACCTCTTCGTCGTGAGCGCCTACCTGGATGCATTGACGACGAAGAGGAAGAAGTGAGTTACAGCCGTCTTCTGAGGGAGGATGAGACGAAAGATTTTGCTCTTGCTGATCCTGAAGTATCATCCGCTCCGTTCCAGCCAACGTCCTTGGACTTGTTGGCTGGTGCAGCGGCCAAGTCCCTTCAGACGGCTTCTGCTTCTTTACTTCCTAACATTGACGAGCTTCCACAGATGGCTTCTGCTCTTGAGACTGGGTAGGATTCTGGCGATTTGGTGACTCCAGCAACTGCTTCGCCAGTTGATTTGGCTCATCCAGCTGATGCCGGACTTTCTGCCCCTATTATGGGCGTTGAATCGGCTCCTGCGAAGCCAGCTCCTGAATCTGAAGGTGTGCTTCTTTTTTTTTATTTGTTTGTTGATTTTTTTACCTCAGGAGCAAGTTATACTGGTTATGGCCCCATCGCAGATCGCCTTTGGCAGAGTGGTTTTCGCCCTCCCAATGACATTCCAATTGTTGCTCCAAAAGGTTACATTTTTGTCTGTTGTTTCGCATGAAGCTGATTGAGTGCTACTTTTTGTCTTAATTTTGCTTTTGCTTTTTCAGAGCTTGAGACTCGTGTCAAGTTTTTGGATTTGGACACACTTTCAATCTCCAGCCTTAGTGGCAATATCCAGGTTTGTTCCTTCTGCTTCATTTTCGAGTTTGTTGTTTTACTTTTTTTGATACTTATACTTTTCTTGTTTTAGTCTATGATGTCCATGCAGGAGCTTTTCGCTCGCCTTCCACTTCGTCTCAATGATGTTGAGAATGAGTGGGTTGAGCTTGAAACTTTAAGGAAAGAACGCGAGAGCTTCCTTCAGCTTAAGAAATCTTTGGAGAATGAAAAAGAGCAGCTTCGTCTTGTGTGGGAGTCCGCCACATCAGAGATTGCTTCACTCAAAAGCAAAGTCTCTTCGCTGGAGTCTGCCCGTGAGCTCAATGTTCAGACTATCGAGGGGCTTCGTAACAAATTGGTCGAGGGTTCCACTTTAGAGCATAAATTGAAAAACCAAGTAAAATCTCTCGAAGCTGATAAGGAAAAGGCGATGTCAGATGTTGAAAAATACAAGAAGGAGCTTCTTGTTGCTGTTGACTTGAAGAACTCCCTCATATCTGAGGCCAGTCAACTCAGGTCTCAAGTGGGGCAGCTTAGGGCTGATAAAGAGAGCTTAGATTCTGAGATACTCAGCCGCATCTCTGGCATCTACACTGAATACAAAGCTGCTCTGAAGCAATATGGTGCCGAGCCGCTGCGCCCTTCTGATGATTTTAACCTTCGGAAGCTTTTCGGATGGCTAGATGACGAGTTCAGGTCCCTACCGGACGTCTTGTCCAAAGTAGGTGATTATGCTGCTCGAACATGCGTTAGAATGCCTTTAAGATGCTAGCAGATGAAGGGTGCTCTCACTATAAGAGCTTCTTGAGAAGGGACTTTCATTTTCCTTCGGCTTTGAATACCGACAAGAAGGAATTTTTCAACGAAGCTATTTTGGCAACTCGTGCCACTTTCTCAAGAAATTCTAGTCTGCCACAGGGAGAGAGTGTGCCCGAAGCACTGCATATGACTGTCTTGTTAAGGTTAGCTTCTTTTACCTTTTTACTTATTTTTGCTTTCGCTCGTATCCTATTTATTTTGCTTTTAGATATTGATTGTTTTGTTTATTTTCAGTACAATGAGGCGCTTGCCCTCGAGCAGCAGCAGAAAGCCGAATCCAAAGCTGCAACTGCTGGCCCTTCTTCATCTCGTGCTGGTGTTGATGAGACACACGATGGAGAGCCAAAGGTGTAGATTTGTTGAGGCTATCACCTTGTTTAGCTTTTGCTGTAAAGTAACACTAAGTGATGTAATATTTGTATATACTCAGATCCCTGGCGAGGGGGTTCTTGAACTCATGCCAATCACCATGCGCGATGGCCCCTTGTGTGTGTCCGGCTTCGCATGGGAACAGTATCAACAACGTTATCCAAGTCAAAGACTTGATGATTTTTGGGAATTTTGTCACGAGTTCTTTCGTCATTGCGAATTTGATGTGTTTGACTTTTTTAACTCTTTCATCGTTCAACGTTCTTCTCGTGTCGAACTTGCTCGTGCAAGAAACGCCGAAGCTGCTCGTCTGCTTCCAGTTAAGGTCGAGCCAGAAGATTTAGATGGTGTTAGGGATTTTTCTTATGTGTTTAATGCTCCAAGATTTAGGAGATCTGGCCAGCAATTTGATGGCTATATTTTTGAGATGTTTTGAGTCATCTCTTTGTAAAACACTTTGTAATTCGCTTGGTCATTGTTTTGATTCGAAACACTTGAATGAATGTAAGCTCAATTTGGTTTCGTTGCGAGAGAAACGCCTCCTCTCCCCCCCGAAGCGAGGTTTATTCATTCAAGTGTTTTGTACTTGCGGGTACCTGTGGTTCGAAGCCACTTTAGCTCTTTTGAGCTTTGTACTTGTGCGTAAATATGAGAATGTATGAGAATATGTTGTGCGTGAGTTCTGATAGGTTGGCGAAGCCCCTATTACTTGTGCTTGCATAAGCAAGTTTCGTATGTTTGTTTATAAGCGTTTAGAATACTGTTAGCCGAAGCTGTTTTTGATTTAAAATAGTTGTTTGAGCCAAAGCCCCTTTTACTCTGTTTAGAGTAAGCGTTTTTGGACCCAAGCCCCTTTTACTCCTTTTTGGAGTAAGCTTTTCCATAGATCTGAATTGGCCTTACTCTCGGTAGGGTCAATTCAGTTCTATTTGAATTATCGAATACCAGCGACTTGGTCGAAGCCAATCGCTTTCGATGCTGCTTTTGTGGGGAATACCTCGTTCATATATGGTTTGACGAGTTACAGTAAGCACCGCCTCGTTAAAAACCTCACCCCTTGGTCAGGGTCCCCTTATGAGGAAAAGAGTACGGGCTTTTGGAAAGAGTAAAAATGCTATTCTACTTAATGACTTTGTTTATAGAACACGAAGCCATTTTACATCTTTTTATAAATAATATTTGCATAAGCTGTCTGTATTCCATGAATGCGGCAGCTCATTGCCTTCGTCGTTGTCTAAGTGAAATGAGCTAGGCCTGTTGCTTTTGATGACCAAAAATGGGCCTTCCCATTTCTATTGCAGCTTTCCAGCGGGCATGCTTGGGTTTTTCCTTAGGACCCAGTCCCCTACCTTGATATCTTTCCTGACTACCTTCTTGTCTTGCCATTTTCTTGTCTCAGCTTGATACTTGAAAATATTTTTTGCTGCTTGCAGCCTGTATACCTCAATGAGATCCTTGTCGATGGCTTCGCTATCTTTGGGAGCTTCTTGTTGGGTGCGAAGCCCTTTGTGCAGTATTTCCTCTGGGCATACTGCTTCTTCACCATAAAGCAGTTTAAATGGAGTAAACTGTGTTGCCCTTGATGTGGTGGTGTTATGAGCCCAAATCACCTTCGGCATCTCTTCTACCCACTTGCCTTTTTTCTTACAATTTGCAAGGCACTTCCGAATGGCTGTAAAGATTAAGCCATTGGCTCTTTCAACTGCTCCATTTGTTTGTGGGTGATAGACCGAAGCGAATTTCGCCTTCGTTCCAATCGACATGCAATATTGCCTGAATTCATCGCAATCAAACTGCTTCCCATTGTCCACTGTTATTTCCCTTGGCACTCCAAATCGGCACACAATTTGCTGCCAGAAGAACTTGATCACTGTTTTTGCTGTGATGTTAGCCAATGGTCTGGCTTCGATCCACTTGGTGAAATACTCAACTGCTACTATGGCATATTTGAGATTTCCTTGAGCTATTGAAAGTGGGCCAACTAGATCAATGCCCCCATCTTTGCAGAGGCCATGTTGGAGTTATCAGCTGTGACTGCTCCGAAGGAGATTTTCTGTTTGCTGCACACTTTTGACACTGATCACATGTCTTGACCGTGTTTGTTGCATCGATGATGATTGCAGGCCAATAAAATCCTTGCCTCATTGCCTTCCCAACTAGAGCTCTTGCCCCAAAGTGTGCTCCACATAAGCCACTGTGTATCTCTTGAATCAGCTCTTTCCCTTCGTTGTGAGAGATGCAACGAAGCCAAGGAGCTACAACTCCTTTTTTGTAAAGGACATCATCTTGCCCTTTGTTGCATGGCTTTTAGATCATCGTCGTCAATTGGCTCATAGTATCCCTGAAGATAAGCTATTATTGGGGATCGCCAATCCTCTGAGCTTATTGCATTGATCAGCTTCAGCAGATCATCTGAGTCCTTTATCGATGGTGTTGTTAGTGTTTGAAAGAATACGTCCGGTGGAAGCTTGTCCCCCTTTGCAGCTGCCTTAGCCAACGCATCTGCCTCTTCATTTTTTGCTCTTGGGATGTACTCCACAGTGAAACCTTTGAATTTTTTCTCCATTGAGCGTACAGTGACCAAGTATTTGATGAGTTCTGGTTGCTTCGCGATGCTTTCTTTTTCAATGTGGTCTGCTACCACCTTTGAATCTGTTTTGACAGTGAATCTCTGAGCTCCCAAAACCCTAGCTTTTCTGAGCCCCAGTAACACAGCTTCGTATTCAGCGACATTGTTTGTGCTTCTGTTGCTGTTTTTGCAGAACTCTAAATTTGCTGCATATCTCATTTTCACACCCGAAGGCGATTGCACAACTGCCGCGATGCCAGCTCCTTTGTCCCCCCAAGCACCGTCACAATGTATTAGCTAATTTTCTTCTCTGATAATGTTTTGTGGTGAAAGGCGATGTCCACTCTGCTATGAAATCAGCCAAGACTTGTGATTTGATTGCTGTTCTTCTTTCAAAGTCCACGACATACTGTCGGATGTTTGGACCCGGCAGTCCACACAGGGTAGCCTACGTGGTTGATTTGTTGAGGGACAGATCGAGGATCAGAAGCCGATGGTAACACAAGACGCAAGGATTGAACAGGTTCGGGCCGTCGAGATGACGTAACACCCTACGTCCTGTGTTGGCGGCGATTGTATTGCTGTGTATGAAGTTCCTGAAGGATCTCCGTAGTTGGGTTCTGTCCTAGGGTTGTATGAATGCGTGGGTTGTAGATGTTGTGTTCTGGAGGGGGGTCTCAAGGCGCCTTATATAGTCCGGCTGCCTTGAGTTACAAGTCGTCCAGAGATCGTAACCTACCCGATTTACAAGGATTCGATCCTATAACGATTACAGATATCTTTCCCTATAATTCCGGCTAGTTTATCCTGATCTCCGAGCTTCTTGCGGGATACGCCGTGTGCTTTCCTTGCCGCGCGCGTTGTCGCGCCCATCCGGTTCGCCCGACTGGTGGGCCTCTCGACTGGTGGGCCACTCAGTCCGACAAACCGATCCAGTTGTACTCGGATTGGGCCGTCCCTTGCTGGTTGGGCCAATCCGCCTTCTGGGTACCCCTGGGGGTCTACCCCCGACAAGCCCCCGAGTAGTACGTGGTTGAGAGACAAGTCGGCGAGGTCATGCTGTCTGATGAGCGTTGAGCCTGCTGCAGTTGGAAGCGAAACCGCATGATACTGGAGAGAAAAGAGCCTTTTCCCAACGGATGCGCCGCGAGGTGCGTCCGTTGGCCGTAGCCCCCGAGCCTTGAAGCGATTCCGAAGGAATCGGTCCAAGGGTTAGTAGCCTTCTTCTGAAGTCGTCAGATAATCAACGGATGCGCCGCGAGGTGCGTCCGTTGGCCGTAGCCCCCGAGCCTTGAAGCGATTCCGAAGGAATCGGTCCAAGGGTTAGTCAAGGAGCGTCTGGCTAAATCATCCAACGTTAATTTCGGCGTCCAGCCCCCGAGCGTGAGGGCCGGGTCGAGCTGTCCGAGGCACGCCGAGTGGTCGTCCCGGCGCCAGCCCCCGAGCGTGAGGGCCGAGCACGCCGAGTGGTCGTCCCGGCGCCAGCCCCCGAGCGTGAGGGCCGAGCACGCCGAGTGGTCGTCCCGGCGCCAGCCCCCGAGCGTGAGGGCCGAGCACGCCGAGTGGTCGTCCCGGCGCCAGCCCCCGAGCGTGAGGGCCGAGCACGCCGAGTGGTCGTCCCGGCGCCAGCCCCCGAGCGTGAGGGCCGAGCACGCCGAGTGGTCGTCCCGGCGCCAGCCCCCGAGCGTGAGGGCCGAGCACGCCGAGTGGTCGTCCCGGCGCCAGCCCCCGAGCGTGAGGGCCGAGCACGCCGAGTGGTCGTCAGTACCCTGCAACAAAGTAAAGAATTCGAGGAGAAAGCGTTCGGCGATACAAACATTAGTGAACTCCGCTCCCTGCTTTTAAGTCTTTTAATTTCCTTGGGTAGTTAGCCTGTTACGTTTATGCACCTGGTCCCCGATAGCCGTAGTCCATAGCGCAGGGAGCTGGGCCGCGTGCACGCGTAGGAGCATAGGCGTACGAAAGAGCCGAGGTTTCACGGATTAAGGCGCGTGCTCCCCGAGTACTTTAGCGACTTGTTTTAAAGCTAGCGGAATCGGCAAAAATAATCAGTTGATACTTATCTTGGCGAAAGGTTCGAGTTCCGGAGGATCCCTTCTTTGTCGGGTACGCCAAAGAAAGGCAGGCAAGGCGACGTCGGGAATAGTGCTCCCGTGACTGCACAGGGCGATCCCGTGGTCGAGTGGAGCCAAAGGAGATAAGGGCAACCTGAGCGCTTCAGGCCGCGTGGCGTGAAGCCTGCGCTCGTCATCGTGGAGTCAGTCTTCCATCCTCCGGCGACCAGGGGCTATAAATACCCGTCGGGGAGCCTGAGCTGCTACCCAAGAGCGAGTAGATATAGAATCCTTGTAGTCAATATGCCGGAGGCTCATGGTTGGGTCCATCCACCGGGGAAAGTTCATGGAATCGCCATGGCATGGTGCTAGAAGAGTGCTTGCGAGGGATCTGAGGTGTTGATCGGTGTGTGAGTGCTGCCCTGTTCACCCCCGCATTCCCATGTGACGAGGGCCATGTGGGGTGAAATGCTTTGTAGAGCCAGGGATAGCCGAAGGCGTCCGCCATCAACCCTCCACCGGTGCTGTCCCGTCGACGGCTGCAGTGGTGCTACAAGAGAGCTTGCGAGGAGCTCATGTGAACCAAGCTTGCTCCGGATGTAGCACTAGGCGCAGGGACGAGTGCCCCAGGCCGTCATCTTGGCGGTTATTGTGTTTGATGTTTGTAACCGGCGCAAGTCCGGCTCCGTTGTAACTGTATTTCCTGCAAAAAGAATTGTATTGCTTGATCGTGGCGCCAGCCCCCGAGCGTGAGAGCTGTTCGAGCCTTTGCAGCACACCACTAGGTTTGCAGTGTTGGCTCCCGAGTGGTTCGGGGCCAATCGAGCCCGAGAGGCACACTGGCTTGATCATGGCGCCAGCCCCCGAGCGTGGGAGCTGTCCGAGCCTTAGCGGCACGCCAACTTGGTTTGCAGTGTTGGCTCCCGAGTGGTTCGGGGCCAATCGAGCCCGAGAGGCACACTGGCTTGATCATGGCGCCAGCCCCCGAGCGTGGGAGCTGTCCGAGCCTTAGCGGCACGCCAACTTGGTTTGCAGTGTTGGCTCCCGAGTGGTTCGGGGCCAATCGAGCCCGAGAGGCACACTGGCTTGATCATGGCGCCAGCCCCCGAGCGTGGGAGCTGTCCGAGCCTTGGCGGCACGCCAGCTTGTTTGCAGTGTTGGCTCCCGAGTGGTTCGGGGCCAATCGAGCCCGAGAGGCACACTGGCTTGATCATGGCGCCAGCCCCCGAGCGTGGGAGCTGTCCGAGCCTTGGCGGCACGCCAACTTGTTTTGCAGTGTTGGCTCCCGAGTGGTTCGGGGCCAATCGAGCCCGAGAGGCACACTGGCTTGATCATGGCGCCAGCCCCCGAGCGTGGGAGCTGTCCGAGCCTTAGCGGCACGCCAACTTGGTTTGCAGTGTGAGAGGCACACTGGCTTGATCATGGCGCCAGCCCCCGAGCGTGGGAGCTGTCCGAGCCTTAGCGGCACGCCAACTTGTTTGCAGTGTTGGCTCCCGAGTGGTTCGGGGCCAATCGAGCCCGAGAGGCACACTGGCTTGATCATGGCGCCAGCCCCCGAGCGTGGGAGCTGTCCGAGCCTTAGCGGCACGCCAACTTGGTTTGCAGTGTCGGCTCCCGAGTGGTTCGGGGCCAATCGAGCCCGAGAGGCACACTGGCTTGATCGTGGCGCCAGCCCCCGAGCGTGGGAGCTGTCCGAGCCTTAGCGGCACGCCAATTTCTTCGTCTTGATCAATTGCCGTGGAGTAACTTTTTACCGTTGACGCCCGGCGTGTAACGGAAGGTGAAGCGCCCAACGGCTCTTTGTACCGTTTCGCCCGCCCCCGCTAATCGCGTTATCTCGCGGTAATTTCGGGCATCAAGGCGTGCTATAAAAGGTGAGGATTAAACCCGGAGGGAAATCTCCCCATTTCCAGATCCGTTCTCCCCGTTCTTCGCTCTTCACCCCGCCGCCACCAAAGCTCCTCGCGCTCGCAAGCCCTTTGCGCGATCTCAGCCACCACGGGGAGCGCGGCCTCGCTGATGCGTTCCAAGACCCCTGCCGTAAGATCCATGGCGGGAAGGAAGAAGTTTGCTGCCGGCGCTGTCCCGAAGACCGACAAGATCCCTTCCCCTGTCCTTGCGTGGACGCGGGGGAAGGTGACCACGGAGGCGTTGGAGGAGATGGTGGAGCGGAACGTCCTCCCGCCTCAGGCCGTGGCGGAATGGCGGCCGAGCGCGGGGGAGGTATTCCCGTCGGAGAACTCCGGCGAGCTGGTCCTCTTCAAGCCCTTCTTCGAGGCGGGGCTTGGCTTGCCCACGGGAGCATTCTTCCGTGGGCTGCTGCACTACTACGGGATCGAGGCGATCAACCTCAACCCCAACTCGATCATGGCCATCTCGATCTTCATCCACCTCTGTGAGGCCTACTTAGGTATTTCTCCTCACTTCAATCTATGGAGGTACTTGTACTGGCTGAAGCCTCAGCCAAGCGAGGAGAAGATGGTGGTGGTCGGAGGAGCCGGCTTCATGCTTCGTCAGGGGCGGAAGGACGACTACTTCGACATCGCCCTTAACACCTCCAACAAAGGGTGGAAGGCCGAGTGGTTTTACATCGGGAACCACGCGCCGGCGATCCCGTGCCACACCGGCGAGCGGCCCAAGGTCCAAGACTGCTGGAACGAGCTACCCGACGCCTCGGATATGGATCAGGTCGACGAGCTCCTTGAGCTGATCAAGGAGTTGAAGCTTCAAGGCCTGACAGCAGTCGGCATCGCCTGCAACTTCAGCAGGCGGCTGGTCCAACCCATCCAGGAGCGGAAGCACCCGGGCTTCGAGTACTCGGGGCGAGACGACCCCACTCGGGCTGCTAACCGCACCGTGGGGAAGGAGGAGATGAAGGAGCGGGTCGGCGGGTTCTTCCTCGGCCGTGTGTCGGAGAAGGGGCAGCCGCGCCCTTTTTCTTTGAAGAGGCCTCCGCCACCGGTGAGTTTCCTTTCCGAGTCCTTTTGAGTGTTTCTCTTGACTTAATTTCTGTTTTCGTCCGTTGGCCGTTCTGATTTTGCGCCTTTTCTTGCGCAGGATCGGGCCTTCGAGTTCTTCTCTGCTGCCCCACTTCCGGAGGACTTCCCGAGGAAGGTAATCCTCGAGGATACTCCTCCGGCTGCTCAGGGAGGCACTCGGCCAGAGGGGCCAGTTCGTCCCACTGCGCCCCGCATATGGGCGCCGAGTGACACGGAGGGCTCCCTGAGTCCTTCTGACGAGGAGGTGGTGGAGGACCGTCCGCGGAAGCGCCGGGCGGCAGTGGCGAAGAGGAGCAGCCGTGGGGGCGGCGCTCCCAAGCGGGCGGTGGAGGTGGATGACGGGGCGGCCGACGACTCGGCCACGCTGTCAGACGAAGCGCCCTCCGTCCGGGACGCGGTGGCGGGTGCGGCGCCGCCGCCTCCCAAGCGGAGGCGTACAAAGAAGGTGTCGGCGAAGGTGGCGGTGAAGAAGCCGGACGCGCAGCCGGCTCAGAGGCCGTCTGCGGGTTCGGAGGCCGACATTGACGAGCCGGTGCGCTCTTCGCCGGTCGTCACGGAGGAGGAGGAAAAGGACGAGGCGGTGCCCGACGAGGTGTTCCAAGAGCAGGAGCACGCTCGGGCCATGGGAGTTTCCGTGGAGGAGAGGCGACGCATGGTGGCGGAGACGCTCGTGCAAGCCTCGGCGGACGCAAGGCCGGTCTCTGACTTGGGGACTAGGCCGGTCCTCATGGCGGCTTCGGCCCAGCGACGCCCCAAGCTCCCCGTGATTCGGCCACGGGTTGCGATTGTGAAGGGTACTCGGTAAGTAGTTGATCTTCGCGTCTCTTCTTGTCATCCGAGTTCTTGTACTAATTTCCGAGTGCTTTTCTTCAGCAATGCCTCCGACGTGGATGGAGAGGCGGCGAGTGGTAGGGCCCCCTCGACTGAAGCTCTGCGAGGTCCGAGTGACCCACCCGGCGCCCCTGCAGGCCAGTCATCTTCGGGTGCCTCGCCCGCGGCGGCAAATTTGGCGGAGGGAACGGGAACGGCGCAGACTGCGGAAGTCCCAGTCAGGCCCGACCCGGAAGTGGTGGAGGAGGTGCCGGAGGCCGACGGTGCTGCGATCACCCCGATCGTGGCTGGAGATCCTGTCGCGGACACGGTGATCCAATCGCCCGTCGGCGCCGGTGATGTTGCCCGGGAGGAGATCCAGGAGGAGGACCCGCCGAAGGAGTCGGACACCCCGGGGACTATCACTGTTCCTGGGGGGGATGCCACGGCGGAGAAAGAGGGCTCGGTGATCGCCGAGCTCCAGATTGCTGTCGACCACGCGCAGCGCCTTGCGGCGGTAAGTTTCCTCCCCTGTCTTGTTCATCTTTTCTTCTTCTTTGTTCGTATTCTGAGTCGTTCGTCTTCTCGGAGCGTTTGTAGAGGCTGGCATCGCTTCGGCAGTCGCGCCTTGCGCAGGCTCAGGACGCGCAGTCGGCGCTCCTTCGTGCAGCAAAGGCGGAGGCGGAGCTCGAGCGGGTCAAGCGTCAACGCGACGCTGCCAAGAAGAGCTTAAATGACGCCATCGTGGAGCACCGGCATGCTCTTCATGGTAAGGACCTTCTCCTTGTGATTCCCGAGTAGTTGCTTGAATGTAGATTCGTACCGTGTTGTCCTCATCCTGACCAAGTACTCCGTTGCCTTTCCAGAGAAAGAGATGGAGAGGGCGCGCCACATTACCGAGCTGAAGGAGCTGCGATTTGCGAACGCAACTCTGCAGCAGTCGGAGGAGGTGATGGCGGGCAAGTTAAAGCAGGAGCAGGACTTCCGGAAAGGTGCGGACATGACGATGCTCCAAGCCATGTATACAATCCAGAATAACTCTCAAATCATAACAGGCTTGGAGCAAGATCTTTCATCGGCGCATCTGGCCTTGACGGAGGTCAACGAGGCGGCGAGGGACCTGCTGGACTCCGTGGCCCCGGAGGAGGGTGAGCCGACTGCTTTGGTCCCACGTCTGCAAGCCGCGCCGACCCGCATCGCCGAGTTGATCAAGGAGTCGGCGGTTGTGTGCGCGAACGACGCCTTGGCGCGTGTTCGCACACTGTACCCGCGGATTGACCTTGCGCCGGTCGCCGATGGTGTGGCGGCGGACGCCACGGTGGAGCAGGTGGACTCGGCGATGGCGGAGACTCGCCCGATCGCCGAGAAAGTCGGCGAGGCTCTCAAGTTTGAGTAGAGTCCTGTAAAGTAGTGTAAACCTTTGTATATGCAAGTAGTCAGAAACAAGCAGAGCAAAAGTGTTGGATACTTTGTTGCATGTTTTATTGTTGCCCGAGTAGCTTTTGGCTGAAACGTGCTTTTCCCTTTGCCTCACTTATCCTAAGTTCATAACGTCGAGAGCGGATCCCGTGCACGTGTAGAAGGCTTAGGCGACGTTCCGGGCCCGGTTACGCAGCATTTAGTTAAGAGCTTACTCGGGAAAGGAGTGATTCCGAGAGGTTTTGCGAGGAGAACAAATATACGAAAAAAGTATATAATATTATTGAACACTGTGATACATAGCTTTTCATGGGTAGAATCGGCGTAAATGCTCTATGTTCCACGGGTGTGGGACCTCGGTGCCATCCTCGTATTGGAGACGAAAAGTACCCGGACATATGACCTGAGTCACGATGAACGGGCCTTCCCATGGGGCGGAGAGTTTGTGAACCCCTGCAGTGGATTGCACTCGGCGTAAGACGAGGTCGCCAATGTTGAAGTCCCTTTCCTGGACGTTCTTGTCGTGGTAGCGTCGGAGTTGTTGCTGGTAGCGCGCGTGCTGTATGAGCGCGTTAACTCGGTGTTCTTCGATGGAGACCAGGTCCACCTCGCGAGCTGCCTCAGCTTCACCTTCGTCGTAGTTATCGATGCGCGGAGATCCAAAGGCAATGTCGGTGGGGAGGATAGCTTCGGAGCCGTAGACGAGGAAGAACGGAGTATGTCCTGTTGCTCGACTCGGCTGAGTTCTGAGTCCCCAAATGACTTGTGGTAGCTCCTGGTGCCACCGTCCGGCGAATTTCTTCAATGGGTCGAAAACCCTTGCTTTTAATCCTTGGAGTATCATGGCGTTGGCTCGTTCCACCTGTCCGTTGCATCTGGGATGGGCGACGGAGGCGTAGTATACACCGATACAGCTGTTCTCGCAAAAGTCCCAGAAGGCGGATCCGGTGAACTGTGTCCCCAAGTCGGTGATGATCTTGTTAGGGACTCCGAACCGGTGTGTGATTTCTTCGACGAAGGCGGCGGCCTGCTTTGACGTTGGAGTTCCGACGATGCCTTGTACTCTATCCATTTGGAGAATTTATCGATGGCGACGAGGATGTGTGTGTAACCTCCCGGGGCTGCTCTGAATGGTCCCACCATGTCCAACCCCCAAC
>CM014276.1:21011964-21031871 GCA_004135705.1 Alloteropsis semialata | reverse complement strand
AAATCTGCTAAACATCGGTCTTTCTCATGTGAATGTCCTTTTGGATATTATAACCTGATGTTCATTGTTCCAAAGTGTCAATCCTGAATTTTTTATGTCTCTAGTAATGAATTACCAAATGCCTCAACAAGATCCACAACTAAAGATCATAAAACTTCCTAGCCTGAATAGAAAACTTCATAATCGGCTTGTTCATAAAGGCTAAACACTCCAACCAGCCAAAGTTCTCAAAACAATACCATTTGGTGAAATAAGGATATCACAATGTTCTGAAACACTTTGCAAGTCGATTGTGTAAATATAAAGCCCATGGTGATGAATCACTCATTTTGCTAATATCTTGCCCCCCGAGCACTTAAGATACCAATAAGGTCAAAAATGATCTCTCGTTGGGAAGCTATCACTTTAGGATGATGATCAAAGAGATCCATCGTCCATATATGTTGCCAAGGATGATAATGAAATATCATCCATAGAGAATTCATCCATAAGAGTATGTACAACCGAAATAAAAGAGTGGCAAGAGATATAAATTCAGAAATTAAACCATCTCAAAGAACTGAATATTTCGGCTTTTGAAAATTAATAGCAACACTTGTTGCAATTAATCAATATGCATAATAATTTGGTGACAACCTCCCATGATATAAAGATCCATGTAGAACCCAAGGATCAAAATAAGAGTGTGAGGGATTTCCAAACATACCTAAGGATGAATTCCAAGACATAGGCATATGTGGCATTTGTAAAGCAAATGGACGATGTAATGGCCAATAATTTTGATGATTCGGAGCAAACCTCATATTTGAAGGTCGCTTCCTGGATTTTCTCCTTTTTTTTAAACCATCAGAATTCTCAGATGCAAACCGGTCAGACCGGTTAGGCAAACCGGTTAAACCGGTTCTGTCAGATCCGGCGTTTTGACTTTATCTTGATCCTCAAGTATTGAATTCTTACATGCAACTTCAGGGGTCTTCTTTTTCAGCCACATCTTCTTCTTCTTCAACTGTGTTGCACCTTTTTCTTGAACATCATCCTTGTGTTGAATTTGAATGCTTACTTTAGGAACCCATGCCATGCCCACCTTTCTCAGTTCTTGAGCACCAAGTTTTTGTAATTTCTTCTTCTGCCAATGAGATAAACCAAGTAGGTGACTTGGCCTTGCTTCAGTTTTGGACAGCAGTGCTTTCTTCTTGATTTTTGGTGCTCTCAACTTATTTTGTTCAGATTTGGCACTTGGAGAATCAACGATGAATTCTCCCTTTTCTTTGCCATTAGTAGCCAAAGTGCTTTCAACATTAATCGGCTTTTCAGAAGTTGAATTCAGATCTAAACTTTTATCTTTGCGGCCATCCTTTTTCACTCGATAAATCTGTTTGACAACCTTTTTCTTGCTCTGAATTTTAGACCGATCTTTATGCTCAAAACGGTCGTTTTCAACATACGGTTGCCTCACACATGAAGGTTTCCTTGGAGCCGCATACTCTACATGATAAGGCCTAAAATATGAAGGAATATGTGCCCATGGATCATTCCATCCCCATGATGAGTAAGGGTGAAAACTAGGGGAATGTGGAGCGTATGGAACTGGCATTGATGATCCAAACAGAAAATGTGATGCTGCTGAATGAAAGTTTTTCCTTTGCCAATTCCAATTCCCAGAATTACTTTTAGGAAATGATCTTGATGATTTAACATCATTTGACTGATTAGCACGCTTGGCCTCATTTTCTTTTTGGTATTTAGCCAGAAGTTCATCAAAAGTAAGCTTCGGCCTTTTTCCATTGTGCTTGACACGGTCTTTACCTTCATTAGCTACGGAAGATCCAGATTTGGGCATCTCCAAATCTTTCAGACCAGGACCGGTCTGACCGGTTTGGGGAACCAGTTTGACCGGTTGGTCTACACCAGTCAGACCTGTGTGCCCAAGCGGTCTGACCTGTGCACTCAGCACGATGGGAGGGACAAGTTCTTGGTTTGATGGAGAAAAATCCGTTTGCCCCCAGTAACTTCTGGGATTTTGATTGGCTCATCATCCTCAATAAGTGTTTGATCTTGTAAGTCACAGACGATGTCCTTTTCATCACTTGAGAGCTTTGGATCTTCCTCTCTATCAATTTCTCTTGGATCTTCATATGAACCGGCTGATGCTAACCGATCCAACGATCCCTTGCCACCAAAACCAATTGGAGTCAACTGGTCATCCTCTGAAATTTCAGCAAACCTCAATCGTCCTGCATTAATGGCCGATTGGATGACTTGACGAAAAATATTGCAATGGCTAGTGTTATGACCAAATGAATTATGCCACTTACAATATTCTTGCTCTTTTAGTTCCAGAAGTGATGGCATGACTTTGTGATCAAATATCTTAATAAAATTATGCTCAAGCAAGATATCAAATAAATCATCACACAAAGTCAAATCAAAAGTGTACTTTGTCTTCTTCAGTTGATTCTTTTGTGGAGAAGGTTTCAAGGCTAAGCAAACGAACGGTTCAGATTTATCATCGATCCATTCGGCTATACCTTTACTTGTGCTTCCCTTACCCGATGTTTTGGATTTGATCACTATATTATCATCGGACTTCACAATGTTTATCAACTTTGGTGACGGTCCAGGATCCATGGGAGTCCTCATGGGCTACAGTCCCGTTAGGAAAGTGGGCCGGCAACTCTGACTGATACAAGGAAGGAGCCTACAGCTTAAGGAAACTAGTCGGGTACTGGGAAACAACTACTCATGTTAGGACTCTGTGTATTGTATCCGACTAGGAGTTTGTATTTCTTGCCTTGTAGACCCTGTCTCCCGAGTATATAAGGTGAGGCAGGGACCCCTTGTAAAATCATAACCATCAATACGAGAAGATCCACCATACAGGACGTAAGGTATTACGCTCTCTACTCGAGGCGGCCCTCACGAACAACTCGACTACTTAGGGACCCCCATAGTAGGCTAGCCGGTATAAAAAACCGACAGCTGGCGCGCCAGGTAGGGGCTCTTGTCGAGAATCGTTCAGCAAGCTCGATGGCACCAGTCATCATCAACTGCGACGGTGACATGGCGTTCGAGAAAGGCACCACCTTCGTCTTCGGCTCCTGGGTCTGCACGGCGGACGGCGCGGGCAACTTCGACCGCGTCCTCAAGTCGCCGACTCCGGAGCAACTCGCCGACAAGCTCGACGAGATCGCGCCCCCGGGTCCGAATACAACTCGGGCTCGGGGAACCTCGAGTTCGAACTCAACTCGGACTCAAGGAACCACTACTCCTAGCTCGATTTCAACTCGGGCTGGGAAAATTCTAAAGCGGACCAAGCGATCCGAGTCGGTTTCTGAACCATCAATTATGCCAAAATCCGCCAATTCAAAAATCCAGAAGAAAAGGAGTCTAACCACTGTTAAGCATGAGGCCGACACCCTGAGCCAATATCCCCTTGGACTCGCAGGCCCTACCTCTGCTTTCCAGGCAGCGTCCTCGAAACAACTCCGATCTCTGGTCGAATTCGACGAATTTCCCCTAAATGGGAAACAAGTCGGACTCGTCATTACATCAACCCCCGAAGGACGATTTGTTCACTGGCCGGGACGCAAGCCAACACTTGGAGCAACACCACAGGAGGACCTGGACATGTCTCGCATCATCGCGTGCATCGATCCACTCCCATTTCAACACGGGCAACCCCTGAATTCTTCAAGCTGCCGCGGCTCAACTGTCCCAGTAACTTCAAGCACAGAAAGCTACTCACCAGGGCATCAAGCCATGGTGATCATCGCCTAGGAACAAAAAGTCTTCAACGATGAGCCAACTATGGAGAACGAAGCTGAAGCCGACCGCAACCAACACAGGGAGCGAAATGTTGCTCGTGCAGAACGACGTCGCCGCCTCGGCCGTAGGCAACCTCCACAGGACCTCAACGCCAAGTTCCGGCAAGTCGCCGGCCAAGACGTCTACTCCAGCGCTGCAGCCAACATCATGGCTGTCGTCACAGAGCTGGGACAGATGCCTGAAACTCCTGAAATCCTCAGGATGAAGACGATGCTCGAGACAGCGGCCATCCAGCATGACGCAGTCAACCCGGCGAAGACCATCACCCGAGCACCAAGCCGCCAGGCAAGCAGCCGACATCCTGAAGTTGGAAACCGAGGCAACCAGTCCCACCACCCGAGCAGAGAACAACGCCAACGCCAAAACGAGGGAGGCATGGTACTCGGCGGCGGAGGTCGTGACCACGGCGCCGGACCAAGCAACCGCGAAGTTCAGCAGAGCCACGTCGGCGGGCGTGATGGCAACCGAAACAGGGACAGACGCCCCGGGAATCACGATAACAACAGGGATCTGCGACAACAATTGCCACCCAGAGACGCGCGCACCATCATCTCGTCACGGGCACGCGATCGCGAAGAACAAGAACGCCGCAGACGCCAGGAGTACGACCAAGTCTACGGGGCGCCGGGTCAGGATCACCACAACCTCCACAAGTACGAAGGGTTCCCGGTCTTCTCAGACCGCATCCGCGCTACTTCCTGGCCCGACAAGTTCAAACCAGCTCATATCGATAGATATGACGGGAAACGCGATCCCGAGCAGTGGATTCGCATCTACTACTCGGCAATCAAGGCGGCGAGGGGCAACACCGACACCATGTGCACCTATCTCCCAGTAGTCCTCGATCAGGCCCCACTGACCTGGTTAGAAGGGCTCAAGCCGGGCTCCATCGACTCCTGGGATGAGCTCTGCAAAGCTTTCATCAATAACTTCCAGGGTTCATGGCAGAAGCCGGGTACTCGCTTTGACCTAGCCCAGTGCAAACAAGGCCAAAACGAGTACTTGCGCAGTTACAACCGGCGATTTTGGGAGAAGCGCTCAACCTGTGCAGGCCTATCCGACCAAGATATCATTGATTGCTTCCACGGCGGCCTTACAGACCCCGTGCTGCACCTCGATTTTGGAAGGAACAGGCCAAAGACACTAGAGCAGATGCGAGACCTCATTAGCCGCTGGTCAGATGCTGAAGACCTGCAGCGTGAAAGATTCAACCGCAACAAGTCGGGAGGAGATCGCAACAACAACAACGACCATAACAAGGGCAAGCAAGTTGAGAACAACAGCAAACGCGACTTCAACGACAAGAAGCGCAAACCTGAAGACACGGTCAACGTTGCTGAGAAGAACTCTTCCCACAGGAAATTCGAAAAACTACTCGACAAGCAGTGCCCTTTCCACCCAAAGGATAAGCACTCAAGCAGGGACTGCTGGTCGCTCAAGAAAGCGTTCTCAGCGGAGGGCGCTCCCAAACCAAACAACCCTGACAACAAAGGAGACAAGGGTGACAAAGACACCGGCTACCAACAAGCCGACAAGGTTGTCAACGTCATCTTTGGGGGAATTACTCAGTCAGAATCAAAGTGCAAGCAAAAGCTTATCCACCGCGAGATTGCCTGCATTGAGCCTGCCATCCCCACCTTCCTGAAGTGGTCAGAAGTCCCCATCAGCTTCTCTCGCGACGATCAATGGACCAACATCAAGAACCCGAGGCGATACCCTCTGGTGCTCGACCCCGTGGTAGCTGGCGGCGACTCACAAGGACATTGATCGACGGTGGAAGTGGACTCAACATCTTGTTTGCCAAGACCTTGAAGAAGATGGGCTTAGACATCACCAACCTGCTCAAGCCCACTGATTCACCCTTCTACGGCATCGTTCCAGGCAACGCTGCCGTGCCCCTCGGCCAGGTATCACTTCCAGTTACATTTGGTACCGAGGCCAACTACAGGACCGAGTACATCACATTCGAGGTCGCCGACTTCGAATCATCGTACCACGCGATCCTGGGAAGACCTGCTCTGGCGAAATTCATGGCGATCCCACATTACATCTACCTCGTCCTGAAGATGCCAGGCCCTAAGGGGATCTTATCCCTAAAGGGCGACCAGAAGACCTCCTACGATTGTGACACCGAGGCAGTGACGATTGCTGCAAGCATGTAGCAACCGAGCCAGGCAGCAATCGTAGCAGCTATGGCGAAACAACTCGGCGAGGCTGAGTTGGACATCCCAATGAAAAAGCCAGCCGTGCCAAACATGAAGCCCTCCCAGGAAGTTCCAATCAAGGCAATCGACCTAGGGACGGGCGACCCCTCCAAGACAGCGCTGATCGGCGCTGACCTGCCTATCAAATAGGAAAGCGCGCTCACCAGCTTCTTACGGGACAACCGCGACATCTTCGCATGGAAGCCATCTGACATGCCGGGAGTCCCAAGGGAGTTGGCTGAGCACAAACTCAACGTTGATCCTGCTGCCAAACCGAAGAAACAACGCCTACGACGCTTTGCCCAGGACAAGAAAGAAGCCATCCGATCGGAGCTGGCGAAACTCTTAGCAGCTGGGTTCATTAAAGAGGTGTTCCACCCTGACTGGCTCGCTAATCCTGTCCTGGTCCGCAAGAAGAACAACAACGAGTGGAGGATGTGTGTCGATTACACCGACCTGAACAAACACTGCCCAAAGGATCCCTTCGGGCTACCTCGCATTGATCAGGTGGTGGATTCTACAGCTGGCTGCTCTCTACTCTGTTTCCTGGATTGCTACTCGGGCTATCATCAGATAAGCTTGCACAAAGACGACCAGATCAAGACGGTGTTCATCACTCCGTTCGGCGTCTACTGCTACACTACAATGTCCTTTGGACTCAGGAACGCAGGGGCAACATACCAGCGTGCAATTCAGAGTTGTCTCAAGGCTCAGATTGGCCGCAATGTGGAAGCCTACGTTGATGACATCGTCGTCAAGACAAAGAACCCGGATAGTCTCATTGACGACCTGTCCGAGACCTTTGCACATCTCAGGGAATTCCAATGGAAGCTC
The DNA here is from genome assembly GCA_004135705.1 of Alloteropsis semialata. Lineage (NCBI taxonomy): Eukaryota > Viridiplantae > Streptophyta > Magnoliopsida > Poales > Poaceae > Alloteropsis > Alloteropsis semialata. Next base: position 21,025,008 of record CM014276.1, on the reverse strand, counting down.
AATCCTACCAAGTGTGTGTTTGGCGTGCCCGCGGGAAAACTGCTGGGCTTCATAGTCAGCCACCGGGGAATTGAAGCTAATCCTGAGAAAGTTACTGCTATTACATCCATGGCGCCTCCAAAATCCCTCAAGGACGTTCAGAAGCTGACTGGATGCATGGCGGCCCTCAACTGATTCATTTCAAGGTTAGGTGACAGAGGATTGCCTTTCTTCAAGCTCCTCAAGAAGCAAGACAAGTTCGTATGGACTCCAGAAGCTGATGCGGCGTTTGAAGACCTCAAGAAATTTCTCCAGTCACCACCAGTACTGACTGCACCAGCTGATCAGGAACCACTGCTCCTCTACATCGCAGCAACAACTCACGTTGTGAGCACTACTATCGTAGTCGAGCGGGAGGAACCCGGCCATGTATACAAAGTGCAGCGGCCAGTTTACTTCATCAGCGAGGTACTTTTAGAATCAAAAGTGCGATACCCCCAGGTCGAGAAGCTATTATATGCTTTCTTGATCACATCTCGCAAGTTGCGCCACTACTTCGACGCCCACCGGGTTGTTGTAGTCACCTCTTTTCCAATTGGCGACATCCTCCACAACCGGGACGCGACAGGGCGAATCTCCAAATGGGCGGTCGAGTTGGGCTCTCACGCCATCGATTTCGTCCCACGAGCTGCCATCAAATCTCAAGCCCTGGTGGACTTCATTGCTGAGTGGACAGAAATACAACACGCAGTACCAGAAGAACCCCTCGAGGATTGGATCATGTACTTCGACGGATCATTAAAGCTTGAAGGGGCCGGTGCAGGAGTACTACTCATATCTCCAAAAGGCGATCAACTTAAATATGTGCTCCAAATACTCTGGAAAGCCACCAACAATGAAGCCGAGTATGAAGCTCTACTGCACGGGCTACGCCTGGCTGCTTCCCTTGGCATCAAGCACATGGTGGTGTACGGCGACTCCTCTGTGGTGATCAATCAAGTCAATAAAGATTGGGACTGCACCAAGGAGAACATGGATGCATACTGCATGGAGGTGCGCAAACTCGAGAAGCACTTTCATGGGCTCGAATTTCATCACGTCATCAGAGACAACAACATGGCTGCTGATGCACTTTCAAAGCTGGGTTCCCACCGAGCGCAAGTACCAGGCGGCGTTTCGTCCATGAGCTGTTACAACCATCCATCAAGGAGCAGGAAGTACAGCCGACTACAACACCACCCCATCAGCAAGTCATGGTGATTACACCCGAGTGGACAAAGCCCTTCATCGAGTACATACTGCACCAGAGGGAGCCCGAAGATAAGGTGGAAGCTGAGCAAGTTATCAGGCGAAGCAAGCACTACATAGTAGTCGGCTCCACCCTCTTTCGACGCGGCGCCTCATCCGGAGTCTTGATGAAGTGTGTCACTCCAGAAGTCGGACAGGAAATCCTTGAAGAAATCCATGGTGGAATCTGCAGGAACCATGCTGCTCACCGCACGATCGTAAGCAAGGCTTTTCGGTCTGGGTACTATTGGCCATCTGTTGTGGCCGATGCAGAAGGAATCGTGAAGACTTGCCAGGGCTGTCAATTCTTTGCCCGGCAAGCTCACGTCCCCGCAACGGTCCTCAACACCATACCGCCCTCTTGGCCCTTCGCATGCTGGGGGCTAGATATGGTTGGACCACTCGAGACTGCGCCAGGAGGTTTCAAGTGTCTCTACATGGCGATCAACAAGTTTACCAAGTGGATTGAAGTCAAGCCGCTAGTCAACGCTACAGCAGCAAAGGCGGTCGAGTTCATCCAAGACATTGCTCATCATTTCGGCGTCCCAAATCACATTATCACTGACCTCGGCTCAGAATTCACAGGGAGCAAGTTCTTTGATTTCTGCGACAACCTGGGAATTGAAGTCCGCTATGCATCAGTGGCGCATCCACGAACCAATGGACAAGTTGAGAGAGCTAACAGCCTCATACTTCAAGGTCTCAAGCCAAGGCTCTATGAACCACTCAAAAAGTACGGCGGCAAGTGGGTGCAAGAATTGCCAGCCGTGGTATGGGGGCTCAGAACCCAGCCCAGCCGCGCGACGGGGCAATCACCCTTCTTTCTGGTCTACGGCTCAGAAGCAGTACTCCCGGTGGACATCGAGTACAATGCTCCAAGAATTCAAAACTACTCGGAGGAAGCAGCAGAGCAAAGTAGGGCAGAGGATGTCGACATGCTAGAAGAGGCAAGGCTAGCTGTGTTGATCAGGACAACCACGTACCAACAAGGACTCAGGAGGTATCATGACCAAAACATCCAAATGCGGTCATTTAACATTGGTGATTTGGTTCTTCGGAGAATTTAGAGTACAAAAGATCAGCACAAGCTGTCCTCTCCTTGGGAAGGTCCATTTATAGTATCAAGGGTCATCGGTCCGGGTACTTATCAGCTACAACGGGAAGACGGAACAGAGGTGCCCAATGCTTGGAACATTGAGCACTTGCGGCGTTTCTACCCTTAAAGCAATTATTAGAGTTTCTTAAGAGTCAATAAACAGGCAGCCTTCTTTATGTACTGATATCGGCTTCTTAGCTTAATAATAATAAAGTGTCAATATTCCATTGTCTTCAAGCTTGGAATTCAGATAGTCTTACAAATTTGAATCATCCTGGGTTGTTTAAAAACAATCTAGAAAGGGTTGTTTCAAATGCCATCCACTTTCTGTTTCACACAGAAGGATCGGGCGCATCTTTTGACTCATCCCGGGTTGTTTAAAAACAATCTAGAAAAGGGTTGCGTTCAAAAAGCCATCTACTTTCTGTTTCACACAGAAAGATCGGGCGCAATTATTTTTGAATCTAGTTGGGTTGTTTAAAACAATCCACGAAAACTACATTCAAATGCCATCTACTCTTTGTTCCACACAGAGAGATCGGGCGCACACAATCAGATAAACAGATACTTTTTGTTAACAAAAATATTAAGTATTTACATCTGAAACCAAGTTCTTTACAAATGGTTTTCTTACAACAGAGACCCTAGAACTTAAGACGAGATACAATCTTCTCTACAGTATCCTTCTCCTGCTCCATATAGGTATCATACATGGCCCGGGTACAAGCCGGGTTGATTCTTCCTTCAGTAACACCTAACGGCTGTGAAGGGAACCATGATCGGACAACCCCGAGTACTTGCTTAGTACACGAATGGGCGATCCGTTGGCAATACAGCTTCACTTGCCCAGGAGTTGCTCGAAGGCGATCAAGGAGAGGAGGAGCAACACTTCCGGCGGGTACTTTGGCATATACATCAACCAAAGGCAGGGCGGTTTCCTTCCCAGACTCAATTTCCGCACCACGGCGATTGATCTCCACGCGAAGCGCCTGAGATTTCAGCCTCTTGATTTCGGATCTTGGACAGGTCTTCAATGAGTTGGGCATCGGCATGCTGGCGCATCTTCTGCTCTTCAGCAAGATCTGCCATGCACTCCGTCTCCCTCCGCTCCGCCTGGTTTGCGCGCTCTTGCTCCCGATAAAAGCGGTTCTTCATATCGATGAACTCGCCCTTTAGAGCTTCAATGCGCTTGTCACTCTCTGCAGACAACACATCATATTCTATTCATTATATGATCAATGCAGACAGAGAAAAAGTACTCGGCGTACACACCTGAAAGCTTCTGTCGTAAAGATTTATTCTTTTCAACAATGTCATCGCGCTGGTCCTGGTACAAGTTGATCTTCTTGTATGCCTCATCCAGTTCTAGGCGCAATTGGGCGTGTTCTTGGTCCCAAGCTGCTTGTCCCTTGGCCAGATCGGCTGTGGCTTTCTCAGTGCAGGCAATGGACGTGCTGGCTCTCCTTAGCATCTCAGATTTCTGCTGAGATCGTACAAGTATACTCTACATCCAGATTAAAGGAGGCAGGGTTGATTAAAGTACAAAGGAGATAAGTATTTACAATACTACGCTATTTCTACTAACCTCTGTGAGCTTGGAGAGTTGTTTGTACAGCTCAGCGGCCTTTTCCAGATCTCCGTGGTCAACTTTCGAGTTGAATAAGAAGGCGTCTTCATCTTCATTTGCGTTGACGCCGGGTGTGCCAGTGAAGATCTGGAATGGCTCTGGTGAAGGCTCGCGGGGTTTCTTCTGTTCCCGGATGATTTCTTCAATGTCTGTCTCCTTCACCAGGCTTGTGGCAGCGTCTAGCTCTGCAGTCCGCAGGCTCGCCATCCGGATACTTTCTGTGGCTCTGGGCCATGATCCAGATGCCGAAGTACCTGGAGCGGCTTGTTCTGGGACCTGGGCTGGCGGTGTGACGTTATCGCTTGGTGCTTGGGGGTGGAGCTTTGGAGATGCCTGGGGGCTTGGTCCTTCTCTTCCTCCTGTTTCCATGATTGGAGTCTTTGATGGTTCTGTGGGAGCAGGAGTAGGTGGACGGCTGCATAACAACTGAAGATTAGCAAGCTAGCATTTCAGAATTTGCTCTAATAAGTTGGGTAATTTACCTGGCAAACTCCATGTTGAATTCGGGCTCATCCACAACGAAGTCAAAACCGCCAGAAGGGTTATTTTGAGGTCCTTGAGGCTCTTCCAACTGAGCGGGTTTTTCTTGTTGAGGATTCTGCAATCATACATTCAATTCAGAAAACAACTCGGCAAGAGGCAAGAATCAAGGTTTTTTTTTGCAAATAAGAAAATTGTGGTACCTTGGGTGGAGATGACTGCAGTGGGATTCCAACCAGAATTTCCACATTGGTTTCAGGCTCTGCTTCAAGTGCCTCTGCTTCATCAAGAACAGTATCTGATGATTTCTTCAATGAAGGAGACACTTTCTTCCATAGAGCCCGTTTCTTCTTAGGGATTGGTGGACTTGGGGCATCTTCAGTACTAGGTCTTTTCAGGCCTGATCCTCCTTACCCAAGTATTTTCCCAGGAGGTGGTCGGGGTGTATCATCATCAGAGTCGGATCCTTCCTCCAGAATTACCTCATCCATGTCTGGTGCTGCTTTCTTCTTCCCTTTCCCTGAACTTTCAGCAGTTTGCTGGGGCGGGGGAGATCCAGGCAACCCGGACGGGTTCTCTGCTACTTCCGGAGACGAGGAAGCAAGTCTGGTCCGCAATTCCTGGCATTGGATAACACAGAAATTGATCAGTTGTCAAGAAGCACGAAGGTGTATATCATAATTGATATTCGAGTTGTTTTCGAGCGTACCAATGACGACGGACAACTTGCCGAGTACTCGGGTACCCGGCGTGGCAGATCCTGGGCATCCATGAAAAGTGCCTGGACATGGACGGTGACTTCATCTGACGACAAATCGCTAGTCGAGATCCTGGTCGGGTCTTCGGGGCCAGTATATTCATAGCCAGCGTGCACCTGCTTCTGGCAGGGTTGTACGTGCCGGCGCAGGAAAGAACTGGCTATCCCGATGGCGGTTAGGCCTTGATCCTTCAGAGCGGCGATCATCTTTATAAGCCTGGCGAGTCCATCAACCTTGTCCCTATCGAGGGATTCATTCCATGAATCTTGCGGCCGAGGCAGATGACCGGAGTGTTTGGACAGCCTCGGGGGCTGATTCTCCACATAAAATCACTTGTCATTCCAGTCCTTTATGGAGTCATTCATCTTGAAATCGAAGTAGACGTTCTTCATCCCCTGATGCAGCTGAAATCCGGCCCCACCGACTACTTTGTCCGGGGTGGACTTCACACGGAAGAGGCATCGGAACAGATTGACGTGGGGATCGATCCCCAAGAAGGTTTCGCAGAGATGAATAAAGAGGGAGATTTGAAGAATGGAATTGGGATTGAGATGAATCAGTTCCAATTTGTAGTAAGAAAGAAGCCCTCGGAGGAAATCATGAGCGGGGAGGGCGAATCCGCGTTCATAAAAAGCAACAAAAACCACGATTTCGTAGATTTCTTCGAAAGGCCAGGCCTTACCAGCATCGGTTCGCCAACAGGAGATTGATTTATCCAGCAGATAGCCTTGCTCCACAAGACCCTGCACCATCTCACCTGTTGCCTTGGATGGCTTCCAGGCAAGAGCCGGCGCATGGAGTTCTTGAACACCGGCATATCTGTGGTTGGGATTTTGGATTTCTTTTTGCCCGTGGCGGATTTGCTCTCAGTAGGCTTGCTGGAAGCAGGTTTCCGACCCATCCTGCCAGACGAGACTTTGGATTGATTCTCGAACGGGGCTTGAGTGGATTGGGGATTGCGCGCGGAGGCGAAAAGAGTTTGAGGATTTCAGTTGTGAAAGCGACGGCGGCGGGGAGGAGAATACGAACAGTTCACCCTCTGTCTTATAAGATTGAAGCGGTAACCCTAAGTGTATTTTCTGTAACCTGTTTTCCAAAATACACCAACACTTATGTATTCGCGGATACAAACCAGATGCATATTTGTGCGGCCATTTCCTAACGAGCTAAGTCATTTTCCGATGAATTTTCATTCTCGGGGGCTGATGCTTAATGGGATTTATTTCCACATCAAAGAATATACATATTTCAACAGAAGTCTTTAAGCTTATTGTCATCTGCTTTAAGCTTGGGGCTGGGGGGGAAATAGTATATTTCTTTTGGAAAGTTTTTTCAATAAAGACCCTGGAATTGTTTTTAATCCTTGAAAACATTTCTAGGCTCGGGGGCTAGACCCATAATGGGTCCATCTTTTTTCAAAAGCTGGACACCATTATAGTAAATGGGGAAGTTTTTGCATCAATCTTGGTTCATGAACCAAGGCCCGGGCATGGTTAAATTTCTCGGCGAAAAAAAAACGAGAAGTCCGATAAACGCATTTCTCGGTAAGGTCCGGTTAAATATTTTTTCTCACCAAAATTTTAACTTTCATTTGAATTCGCATGCATTCACTAGTCGACTCTTCATAAACTTATGATATTATCTCATTTTAGTGGTATTGCATGTAGTTTTGTTATGTTAAATGGTTTGGAAACAAATATGTAACTTTTTAGAGAAATTGAGATAAAATTTTGTTTAAATTTTGGCCGAAAGAAAAACGTCAAATCCGATAAATTTTTGAAAAATCCGATAAACACGTTTCTCGGCCACCTCCGGTTTTTTTCTCTTACCGGTAAAGTAAACCCTGGGCCCGGGGGCTGGCTGCAAAAGAAGTCGGCAAGGGAGCACATCATGTTCACTTCTGAAGGTTTTCAACAAGCAAGACGACGAGGAAACAACTCGGCTGATGCTGAAACTGTTGAGAAACAACCCGGCAGACGTGAAGACATGAAGACGCTCGGGGGCTTGACGGTCCAGGATCCATAGAAGTCCTCATGGACTACAGTCCCGTTAGAAAAGTGGGCCGGCAACTCTGACTGATACAAGGAAGGAGCCTACAGCTTAAGAAAACTAGTCGGGTATTGGGAAACAACCCGGCCTACTCATGTTAGGACTCTGTGTATTGTATCTGACTAGGAGTTTGTATTTCTTGCCTTGTAGATCCTGTCTCCCGAGTATCTAAGATGAGGCAGGGACCCCTTGTAAAATCATACCCATCAATACGAGAAGATCCACCATACAGGACGTAAGGTATTACGCTCTCTACTCGAGGCGGCCTGAACCTGTCTAAATCGTCTCGTGTTCACCATCGTGCTTCTGGTTTCGGCGAGGCCCTCACGAACAACTCGACTACTTAGGGACCCCCCATAGTAGGCTAGCCGGTATAAAAAACCGACATTTGGTTTCTTGCTTTTAAATCCAGAATGACCACAAGCAAACCATAAAGATAAAAACTTTGGCAATGATGATGTAGAAATCTTAAATGCCAAAATATTGTTGTTATCGGCCTTTCTAACTTTTACAGTACAATGGCCGACACAATCTGAAATCATGCTACTTTTAACAAGTAAATTATTCTCCTCAACCGATCTTTTTTCATTGTTTATCATGATATTACAGCTAGATGTATCAACTGAAATCATATGATCAGATTGGGAATTAAATAAATTACTTGTGCAGCATAACTTATCAAATATGTTGGAGAGGCGTGGAACCTTGATGTAGATAGTGTCGCACTTCTTCTCTTGATGACAGCCCACAGCAGTTGCTCCCTGTATAAACCGGTCAGACCGGATTACAGAACCGGTTAAACCGGTTTTCCCAAGGTTGCTGGAAATCACCTTGCGTTGACATGCCAATGCCTTCTCCTTATCTCCTTTCTCATGGTTTTCAACAGTTTGATGTATTAAACTTTTCTTAGCCAGAACTTGTCATTCAATGATATGATAATCACTAGAAAACTGCACGACACCTTCGGCTTTAGAAAAATCAAGTATGGCCTTTTTCTTATGATTGAACTGATTTTGTATAGCCAAACTTGTTTCTTTTAGTTGAACAGATTCAGATCGTTCAGTTGCTGTAATAACTGAACTACTGCTCAAATCTGAATCGTTCTTCTTTCCCTTATTAATTGCCCATTAAGAAAGGTATTTCTGTTTGGATTGTCTAAGAAACATATGCAGTTCCTGGCGATACTCCTCAGAGAGATCCTCGTATTTGACTTCTTCACCTAGAAAATCGGATGCTTTGTTTTCAAAAATAGCACATTCCAATTTTGCAATTACTGCATGTTTCTGCACAGGTGGAGATAAATGCATGCTTGCTAAATTTTCATTAATTTGGCTATGGTTATGAATAGCACTTGGAGCCAAATTATGATTATTAGCATTTGCATATGGTGCTGAAAAAAAAGATGTAACCTCCACTCCAGTAGCATGTTGTGCAACATATGGTAATTGAGAATAACTGGACGGATAACTTAAATTAGTATGGCCAATTTCCTCATTCATCGGCATGTATTTTGGTGGAATCACATATTGTGAATTTGCATCCGATGAATAAAAAGAGAAAACACCTTGCTGAACATTACTAGAATTAGTAGCATATGGTGTTTCATAAAATTTGGTTGAATTCACAATGTTAGTTTGGCCTTGATAATCATTAACTGGCATTTGAACTTGTTCCGCTGCCGGTGTAGAATAATGTTGCATGTTGCTAGTAACATTAAAATCTAAAGTATGCATATTATTTGACAATGGCTTTTGCATGTAACATTCAGAATTATAATTTACATAATTGAAAGCATTATCTGAACAATGACTAGCCGATGCAATATGCCTACTAGTATCATATCTAGCAACATCAACATGAGGATTTGTGGTACTTGCAAAATAATTATTAGAAAAATCTAACATATTTGCAACTTGTACCTCAGGCCTATTGTAGTAGTACTGCTGTGGAGTATATGGATAGCCCGCCATGTACGTCTTGATGCTTCAAGCCTTGTGACCAATAAATCCAATTGTTCTTGATAACTTGAGCAACAATAACGAACACTTCGCTTCTCTTTTGATCTTCAATATGCAAGAGCAAGCAAAATACAATGCAAACAGCTTGAGCAGCCTAATGCAAAGTTACAAGTATAGATGCAATCGGTCTAAAAGGACCAGATCCAACTATAATGGCGAATCAAGATAGTAGATCAATTAGGTAGGTTAATAGAACGGTTTGAGCAACCAGATCTTTCTTCCCCAGCGGAGTCGCCAAAAGTATGTTGATGCAAAATTCGGTCAACACACGAGAGCGCTAAATCGCACGGGTCACAAACAGACCGAATCGTGCTTCCTGCCAAACCCGGTTAAACCGGTATAGGAACCCGATTAAACCGGTATTCTAGGGTTTGGTCCAAATCAATCGTTCGAGAGGATAATTATCACGCTTACGTGGTGAAGGACGGCGAGGTTTACGAGCAAACCAGCAAAGGATAACCGACGCACTTACGTAGCGAAGAACGACTAGTTTACGAGCAAACTAGCAAAGGCTGTCGAAGTTCTCACCCGGGAGGGACCCCGTCAGGGTGAGGACATCGCCGGATGTGCCCTAGGTTGACCAGCAAGCCTTAGGACGCCATCTTGACCATGGAGATCAGAAGACGAACAGCATTGAGAGGTTGGAAAAGAGATCTAGGGTTTAGAGGATAAAAAGTAAATGCATTGTTGTTTGATTCGATTGGGATACCCTCAATCGGCCATGGCCCTTCATAAATATAGGGTGGGGAGGTCTGTACGTGTGGGAAAAGGTTTTACAACTCATAATCTACACAAACTAGGAGTCCTAATCGGATTACACAGATCAATACCGGTTTAACCGCCCTGGCTAACCGGTCTAACCGGATTTCCTAAGTGCAGAATCTCCCGAAGTCATATCTTCTTCATCCGAAGTCCAAATTAGACGTTTTATATATGAATCTTGATCTATTCGACGAGATCTTCGCATTGGGCAAGTCAAATTAGCACTTTGAAGACTTTGATCAGACCGGTCTAACCAGTTTAGAATATAGGTTTAATCGGTTTTCCCTGCAATAGAGCTGAAATCTTGCTGGTGCCATAACTCTCTCATCTGGACTCCAAATTGAGCGTTCCACATATGCATTTTGATCATATCGACGAGAACTATCCAATGGTCAAGTCCAATTCATATTTTGAGGACATCTCCCAGACCAGTCTAACTGATTAGGCACCCCGTTTAGACCGGTTAGCCCAGACTGGCTGCCAAATCCAACCGGTGCCAATTTTGGTTGTCAACAGTATGCCTATCTTGTATGTTAGTAGTGCTTGAAATCCTACTTCTTGACCTGATTCGAGTGCTTTTTGTGCAGCAAATGCAAGAAAAAGAACCCTCACCAAAGGGGAGGACTCACGAGCCTCAAGACATCTCATCCGGAGGAATATCCTTTGACCTAGATGAGCCAGAGTTTGACATGGACTTCGTCAGGTAAGTAGTCTGTCCTGTTGGTCACAACAATCTGTTCATCCATTATATCCAGTAGACTGATCTTCTTGTTCTTATATTTTGTACAGCCGGCCGCCTACTCCCCAACCTGCCCAATCGCCAGAGATCCCGAAGGTCAACCCATCCAGGATACTCAAACCAAGGAAGCGAGGGTGGAGTAGGAGCCGAGCCCCAGGATATCGCCACAGGCACAACCTCATGAAACAAGGGCCGAAGCTTCGTCTTCTTCCAAAGTACCAGAGCAAGCTGCTCCAGGTACTTCTGCTCAGGGCACATGGCCCAAATCTGCAGAAAGTACTCGGATGGCTAGTCTGCGTATCGAGGAACTCGACGCAGCCGCCGGACTGGTGAAGGCCACTTCTATTGAAGAAATAATCCGGGAGAAGAAGAAGACCCGAGCACCGTCACCTGAACCGTTCCAGATCTACATAGGAACACTAGGCGCAGGCCCCGTTGATGACAATGCCTTGCTTTTCAACTCCCAGGTTGATCAGGAAGATCTCGAGAAGGCTGCAATGTTGCAGAAGCAACTTACCAAGCTCACAGAGGTTAGTATAAAGTAAATCAATACTGTAAGTATACTTAGCTCCACTGAATATTTTTGCTGATAGCTCTGCTGACTTGCTTTGAAAACAGAGCATCCTTCACTGCTCACACCAGAAGTTGAAGATGCTCCGCAGGGCCAGAGCATGCCTTACGCGAGTGGAGAAGGCGGAGAGTGATTGGCTCAAGGTCGATCTTCATGGGAAGAAGAGCGGGCCAAGCTGCGTCTGGAACTGGATGGGGCATATCAGAAGATAAATCTATACCAGGACCAGCATGACGATGTTGTCGAAAAGAACAAGTCGATTAGGCAAAAACTTGCAGGTACGTCCCCGGCTTCTTCTCGTAGAGTTAGCCCAAATCACATAATGTATAAAAAATATGATTGTGTATGCAGAGAAAGAGAAGAGGATTGAGGCACTCGCGGCTGAAGTCACTAATACGAAGAATCTCTTCTATCGGCAACAAGAACGCGCGAATCAAGCCAAGCAGGAGCGAGATTGCATGGTGGAGCTTGCTGAAGAAAAGCAGATGCGCAAGGACGCCGATGCTCAGCTCATCCAGGACACGACGAAGATCCGTGACCAAGAAGATGAAATCCAAGCTATCCGCACGGAGATCAACCGGCTTGGCACGGAACTCGGATCCTTCAAGGAGGCTGTTGCTCCGCTGGTGGATGTGTACGCCAAGGTACCCGCCGGTACTCTTGCTCCTCCGCTGATTGATCGTCTCCGGGCTACACCTGGGCAGGTGCGAGCATATTGTCAATGGATAGCCCAGTCTTGCACTAGGCAAGTACTCGGCTTAGTCCGATCATGGTTCCCTACCCAGCCATTGAGCATTACTTAGGGAAAGATCAATCCAGCATGTACCCGAGACATGTTCAATGCCTATATGGAGGAGGAGAAGGACATGGCGGAGAAAATAGTTTCCCGCCTGAAGTTCTAGTTTCTTTTGTCATGTAAAAGAAACCTTTTGTAATAAACTTTTAGATGTAAATACTAATGTTTTGTCAACAAAAGTATTTGTTATCTGTACTTTGGCGTTCCTGATCTCTCTGTGTTAAAATAGAAAGTAGATGGTTTTGGTTTCTGAATGTAGCCTGTCTTAATTGTGTTTAAACAACTCGGCATGATTCAAAACTTTTTGTATATGCGTTACTTGGCTTGCAAGCGTAGCATGATACATGTATATGAATTCTAGGCTTGATGACAATGGAATATAGACACTTTATTATCGTTTGGCTTAAAGCTGACATCAGTATATTGAGAGGACTGACTTTTATTGACTCTTACTCAACTGCTAAAAAATTTTAATGATAAAAACACCGCAAGTGCTTGATATTCCAAGCATTGGGCACCTCTGTTCCATCTTTCCATTGTAGTTGATAAGTACCGGGGCCAGTAACCCTTAATACTATAAACGGGCCTTCCCAATGCGAAGATAGCTTATGTTGATCCTTTGTACTCTGGATTCTTCAAAGAACCAAATCGCCAATGTTGAATGAGCTTGCCTGGATGTTTTGGTTGTGATACCTCCTGAGTTCTTGCTGGTACTTGGTTGTCCTGATCAACATGAGTAGCCTCGCTTCTTCTAGCATGTCCACATCTTTTGCTCTACTCTGCTCTGCCGCCTCCTCCGAGTAGTTTTGAATCCTTGGAGCATTGTACTCGATGTATACCGAGAGTACTTCTTCGGAGCCATAGACCAGGAAGAAAGGTGAT
>CM014276.1:20993804-21010964 GCA_004135705.1 Alloteropsis semialata | reverse complement strand
AGGATATGGACTTTTCGCTGGCCTGGGGTGTTGGCATATTCAATTCTTCTTGCCTCTGTTTGGTCACCATAGACTGTAATGACCCCTTTGAGAGCTGGCATTTTCATGCACAAGAAAGCTTGCCTTATGATGATGTCGAAGGCATTTATGACTTCTCTGCCGAAGATAACATTGTAGTTGAAGAACATGTCAACGACGTCGAAGGTAATGAACTCTGTTCTTGCATTTGATGTGTCGCCAAAGGATACTGGTAATGTGATTTTCCCCAATGTTGCGGTGCGCTTCCCCCCGAAGCCGACCAAAGGTGTGTCAGATGGCTCCAAGTTATCTGGGTTGATGTTTGTCATCGATCTGAGAGTCTTCGCCAAGATGATATCAGCAGAGCTGCCTGTGTCCACTAGCACTTTCCCAATTCTCCAGCCAGCAATGTTGGCTTCAATCGACATTGCATCATTGTGTGGAAAGTTATGGAGTTTGAGATCTTCTTCGGTGAAGCATGTTTGTTTTGTTCATGCATCTTTAACTAGTTGGCATGTTTATTTCCCAACCATGATTGCATTAAAAAAAACTTTAGCCAGCGAGTCTCAGTGGGATTAAGACATCTGGGGTACATGCCATTGCGGCGTTGCACCTCGGCTGTCCCCGTATGGCTCCTGGCTCCGCCTTGCCTTGCATCCTTGGTTCATGTGCGCGCTTTCATGAGAAAAGACGATTGTTGCGTGCTTGTGTTTTGCATATGTGCCAGCTACTTGTTGGGTTCATCCTAACATTTAGTGCGCACTTGCAATCCACGAGTGATCGCGTCACCGTTAATGATGTCATCATGATCCAAGGAGCTACCATGATGGAAATTCTAAACTCATCATCTAATGCCAGCGGTAAGTATGCTAAGGTAAGTGTCATGTCTTGCTTTTGACTTTAAACAAAGTCCTTCCGGGAGGTAACCCGAAGTTCACATTGTACTCATGTTTATCTCCATTTGAAAAATTCTTGGTCAAGTTCTCATGCTTCCTTTATCTATGCTCGTATGCTCTGGTTTGAATGTATTCTGCACAATACATTCATAGGCTTTTTAAATTAAGTGTGGTGCTTAGGTTAAACATCCTGCTTTAATTGAATTTGACATGGTGTTGAGTTTGATTAATGAACTTTTGTCACACCCGGATTTACGAAGGAAATCCGAATGCTACTATATGTGTACCCAGGAAGTCATAAACACACATATAGCTCCAGAATTAGGTAAATCAAAGTAAACCAGTGCTCGAATTACAATAGAAACTATTACAAAAGACAAGGGTTTTCAAACCAACCACAGCGGAAGTCTATTTACTATCTCTCACGATGAAGTCTCCATTCCACAGGGACGCCGGCTGGTGAAGCACAACCTAGAACCCTTCTGGAAAAAATCTTCATGAAAATCTTCGAGTGCTGCCTCATCTGAGTACCCGTCCGGGATTTTGTTGAATAGTGCAAGTGTAAGTAAACCATCTTACTTAACAAATATAACACGATGGATGAAGGCTTAAAAGGCTGGACACGGTTTAACTGCGGTAAGCACTTTTAGTTCTTCAATTTTAATATTAACCAAATTACTACAGTGTAATAGGTAAATCCCAGTTGTATCCCAAATTAAGTATAAGTAAAGAGATTTCTTATTTCACCATCAATCCAGTTCCTTGCATTTTAAACATCACCAGGGTAAAGATCACTGTCAAAAAGGATCCAGGCCACTCGTAACCGTGAGTACGGCTGATATATCAGTTTTACACTCTGCAGAGGTTGTACACTTTCCCCACTGGTCGCGTAAAAGCTCAAAAGAACTTTATAACCCAACCACGCAGTGCTAGTTAGGCACATTCATCACACTACCTTTGGTGTGACTGCATAGGGACGCTACGAAACCTTTCAAAAGAGACCCTAGCCGCTAGTGACAGTGTGAACCTCTTCTGCTCCCACCAAAAGTAAATATCGACCCATTCCGAGACAGACCGAGGCCACCGCTTCTGGCCCTCTCCTCCAAGTCAAGCCAGATAGCCACTTAGACAAGCTAGAACCGTACAATTTACTTAGTTAAGACCAGAGCCCATTTGATTCCCGTGGTTGCACTGTTTTCCCGGGTTGCCACTTTAAGATAGACCATAACAAGTAATGCCCAGAACAAAGCACACAGCAATTGTTCCAGTTTAAAGGTTGATTAATGAACAAAGCACACAGCACATGTTCCAATTTAGGTTGGATGGAACAAAGCACACAGCATATGTCCAAATTAAGGGTTGCCTAGAACAAAGCACACAGCACATGTTCTAGATCGTGAATTGTCTAGAATAAAGCACACAACACGTATTATAGAACAAGAGTTTGCTGAGAACAAAGCACACAGCACATGTTCCAGCTACCTAACCATGTTGCTAAAAAGCAAGTTTTAATCATTCGCAAATGATTCATAAGTATCGAAGTATCATCGTCCAAAGACGATAAGCTCAAGTTGTATAGCCTAGCATTTACTACCCAGAGATGCATAACCCGGTTGAACAAGGAAGTAAGTTTTAAGAATACTAGGGAAAATCCTAAACCAGATTAACTCATGCATGAATGTAGTAATTAAGGTGTATAGGTATCAAGGAATTCTCGTGTTATACTTGCCTTCCTCAAAGTATTGCCATTAATCCTCTTCTCCAGAATCTTGCTCTCCTTCAACATCAAACAACTCACCAAGGCACGATCAACACCAGCACACAAGGTTCATCTAACAAAGTAATACACCAATCAATACAACAGTTTTGAAAAGCGCTACTACTAGAAAGCACTAACTACGACGAACTCGGGAGCGCAAGAAACGCTAAGGACAGAGCTACGGTCGGAAAGGTATGGCAAATGGAGGGTCATGGCTATACTGGTACAAAGAACATAGGCTGAAGCTTTGGTTGAGGACAAATAGATTGTGACATCATCAAGGCATAAACATGATGTCATCATGGAATATTGGAATAAAGCTTCAATGGGATTTTGTATAAATGGATCAACAAACTTTAGTATATGCACATACAATTCCACATACTATTTCAATACCCAAATTTCACATATGCGGCCGTCATATATGAATTCAGCATTAAAATAATACACTGAGATTATAGTGGTTCATATACTAAATATTTATTAAACCAGATGACAATTTAACATAAGATAGGAACAGAGGTATAGGCTAATTATGTGGCATCAAAAGGAATGAAAGGGATGAAACTTGGATAGGTTGTGATCACTATAAAAGGATGTAAGGGGCAAAAACGAACTGGGCCAAGAGATGGAGGGGCAAAAGTTAACCGCTAGGAGTTCAGAGGTGTAAAGTGAACTCAGCAGGTTTGGGGTTAGGTGGGCTCGGTCCAATAGGGCAGATAGGATTTTTCTTTTTCTTATTTCAGGAAAATATTTTCAGGTTAAAAGAAAATTCTTTTAAGCCGTGAAAAATACTCCGGAGTGTCCAAAAATTCCGAGAAAAATCTCAGAGATAGAGTTGGACACGATGATCCCAAATAAAATATTTGGAGCTCATGAAAAAGGTTCTAGTAGCTTCCAAAAATTGGATTTAGCTCTAGGAAAATAGGAATAAATTCCAGAAAAAATCCGAAAAATTGCCAAAGGAACCTACTCGAGAACCTAATCGGGTTTTTAAAACAAACTCACACATCTACCACTATGAAGCTCGGCACAAAAGCAACACTCACTTTCTGATTAATTCTAACCAAGTTTCAGGATTTAATGGAAACTCTGAGAAGGCCAAAAACCAGGGTGTGACAGATCTACCCCACTTAACAGGAATCTCGTCCCGAGATTCAAGAGGAAGCTAGCAGGGACAAGGTTAGGGTTATAGGCATTGACTCTTCCTCTTGCTTCCTTGTGATCATTGGTTGTATCTTCTAAGTCTGCTGAAGTTTTTCGAGCACATCTCTTCCTACTCTTTTCTTGACTTCCCAAAAGTTCCTTTCTTGAACCATTTATGTAAACATTGGGTGTCCAAGACTCCATCCATGTAGACATTGGATGTCCAAGACTCCTCTTGTTTAAAGTGATTTGAATAGAGCTGGATCTGCTGCTTTATTATCCTGTTAGGCTTGCTTGATGGTGATTCCTTCTTGGTTTGCTTTGAACCCACCTTCTTGTTTGCTTGTGGCGGAGTGTCTAAGAAGTGAGTATCCTTCCATGACGCACACTTTCAATGTTCAGGGAAAGTCCACTCTATGCTGCAGTCTTGTATTGGGTTTGTCATCGTGTAGTGCATTTTTCTTCAGCTGGTGTTTCTCAATGATGAAGCTAGTTCTTTATGTGCCTTCACTTTGTATTTTGTCTCTTGAAGCCTATTGTATATTGCTCGTCTTGTAATGGGGATTTGTATAACAACCTGGGGTGTTATAGTCCTACCCCACTTAACATGAATCTCGCCCCGAGATTCATGCAAAGTTTCGCGAGGGGAAAGTCTATTGCTTCTGACGAATATCTTCTTAGCTTTGTCTTTCCTATTGTTGTATTCTTCTTTCTCTGAACCTTAATTCCATACATATCCTTATATGCTCTTCATTCATTTGTCTTATGCTCTTTTTGTAGCATTCCACAATTTTGGGACGTGCTCTTCAATTGTTTCCAACTTCCTTCTAGCTCCACTACTTGACATCTTGTGCACCTTCTATGTCGCAGTAGGAATGTGGCTCAGTACTACCCCACTTAACAAGATTCTTCTATAGCTCAAGTTGAATTCTGGCGAAAGTGGAATCTTCTGATGACTCCTTCATGGCTAGGTTAGCAGGAGGACAAGGGGGTTTGAGAGGAATAAGGGTCTTCACTCATTCGTCTTGTTTTTCCTTTGTGTATCACTCCTTGATTTCGGGAGTGCCTCCCAATTGTTTCCATCTTTCTCTAGATCCGCTTCTTATGCACCGTTGTAGGAGTATGACTTATCACTACCCCACTTAACAAGACATTTCAATATCTCAAGTTGAACTCTACTGGAAGTGAAATATTTTCATTGCTTGTTTCAGTACATACATGTACACAAACCTAGTTTTACTGAGTACATTTCTTGAGTACAACTTGCTAACAAATTCCTGTCATCTATATCTAACTTGACATGCTTCTTGATGTGATCCTGAGTCTGCTCCTTTGATCCAACTTCATGTAGAGATGATTCTTTCAGTTGGTGACTTGCTTGATACCGTTCTTTCCTATCTGTGCGGCAGCTTTGAATATAACTTCCTTTCCTTGCTTGTTGGTTATGGAGACCACCTTGGAACTATAATCCATCACACATTTATGTTCATATAACCAATCCTTCCCTAAGATGATGTCCATTCCTTCCATACCTAAGACGTTTGTATCCACCTTGAATTCAACTCCTCTATTTGTAACGGTACCTCGAGACATTTCTGCCTAAGCAATATTTCTTCGTCTTCAGGCTGGACAGATATTGGTTGTTCCTCGACAAGTGGTGCAATGTTGTTTTCCTTCACAAACTTTGTTGATATGAAACAATGCCAGGCTCTTGTATCAAACAAAGCTACCACTAGCTTGGATTGTAGCAAAACATTCCCGAGTAGCAGGCTCCTTACTTAATTAGCTTATTCAGCTTCCACGTAGTCCACCCGTGCTAGTATGCAGTTTGGCTCCTTGGGCACTGCAGTCACCTTCAGCTTCCTGGTGGATTGGGGTCCATTGGTCTTGACTTTACGCTTTGCTTGCTGCTTTGGGTGCTTGCATCTGCGTGGCTGAAACGCACTAAAGGTTATGTCCCATCCACTAAGGTATGTGCCATCAACATTTTCTTCTTGAGCTTCAGTGTCTTGTCCTTCTTGAGCAGTTATCTTTGGAGAAGGTAGTTTCTTATCTCCACCAGTAGATGATCCTTGAAGTAGACCTGCTCGCAACATCTTCTTACTGCGGTCATTCTGGAGACATGGATGACCATACTATGTGCAATAGTAGCAACTTCCTCGAGGTCCAAGCATCTTCATCGGCCATTGCTCCATGTCATCTGGGGATGATGAAACCAAAGATGAAATGTTGATCTCACTGTTGGTCACATTTTCTTGAGGGCTTCTCTTGTCATTCTCTATCTGGTTTGAGGATTAGGATGTGAAAGAGGCAAGTTGAGCAAGGACTTGGAGGCAAATAGAAGGGAGGTCAAGGGAATACATTCTAACTAACTAGACTCACAATCAAAACAAAGGTCCAAATCAATACATGGCACAATAACAAACACACAACAACATACTATCAAGCAACACCTTGACATCGTTGATCTATCGGTTAAAAGAAAGGCTTAGGTTCAACTCCTATGACACAAAAACACTATACTATCGAGGGCTCGAGGTTTGAGTGAACTTGAGGTCTTCAATGCGGTCATTGAAACTCT
Organism: Alloteropsis semialata; assembly: GCA_004135705.1. Classification (NCBI taxonomy): domain Eukaryota; kingdom Viridiplantae; phylum Streptophyta; class Magnoliopsida; order Poales; family Poaceae; genus Alloteropsis; species Alloteropsis semialata. Next base: position 21,004,564 of record CM014276.1, on the reverse strand, counting down.
ATTCATGGGGTCTTCAGATTCCTCAAACAATGATGACTTGTGGAAGTGATGTCTTCCTTAGTATCTTTAGCAACATCCTCATCGAACGTAGCGGACAAGTATGGTTGATGGCTAAAGAATAATCAAGGAAGTAGGAAAAGCGACTCTTTTAGTAAACAGAGCGAGTGTAGGATGCAAAAGAGAGACAAAAGCCAAGGAGGTGAAATTTTGCAAAAGAAGGAGAATTTATAACCTTAACATCGACCATTTCTACCTAGGTTGCGATCCTACAGTAAACCTGGCTTTGATACCACTCTGTCACACCCGGATTTACGAAGGAAATCCGAATGCTACTATATGTGTACCCAGGAAGTCTTAAACACACATATAGCTCCAGAATAAGGTAAATCAAAGTAAACCAGTGCTCGAATTACAATAGAAACTATTACAAAAGACAAGGGTTTTCAAACCAACCACAGCGGAAGTCTATTTACTATCTCTCACGATGAAGTCTCCATTCCACAGGGACGCCGGCTGGTGAAGCACAACCTAGAACTCTTCTGGAAAAAATCTTCATGAAAATCTTCGAGTGCTGCCTCATCTGAGTACCCGTCCGGGATTTTGTTGAATAGTGCAAGTGTAAGTAAACCATCTTACTTAACAAATATAACACGATGGATGAAGGCTTAAAAGGCTGGACACGGTTTAACTGCGGTAAGCACTTTTAGTTCTTCAATTTTAACATTAACCAAATTACTACAGTGTAATAGGTAAATCCCAGTTGTATCCCAAATTAAGTATAAGTAAAGAGATTTCTTATTTCACCATCAATCCAGTTCCTTGCATTTTAAACATCACCAGGGTAAAGATCACTGTCAAAAAGGATCCAGGCCACTCGTAACCTTGAGTACGGCTGATATATCAGTTTTACACTCTGCAGAGGTTGTACACTTTCCCCACTGGTCGCGTAAAAGCTCAAAAGAACTTTATAACCCAACCACGCAGTGCTAGTTAGGCACATTCATCACACTACCTTTGGTGTGACTGCATAGGGACGCTACGAAACCTTTCAAAAGAGACCCTAGCCGCTAGTGACAGTGTGAACCTCTTCTGCTCCCACCAAAAGTAAATATCGACCCATTCCGAGACAGACCGAGGCCACCGCTTCTGGCCCTCTCCTCCAAGTCAAGCCAGATAGCCACTTAGACAAGCTAGAACCGTACAATTTACTTAGTTAAGACCAGAGCCCATTTGATTCCCGTGGTTGCACTGTTTTCCCGGGTTGCCACTTTAAGATAGACCATAACAAGTAATGCCCAGAACAAAGCACACAGCAATTGTTCCAGTTTAAAGGTTGATTAATGAACAAAGCACACAGCACATGTTCCAATTTAGGTTGGATGGAACAAAGCACACAGCACATGTCCAAATTAAGGGTTGCCTAGAACAAAGCACACAGCACATGTTCTAGATCATGAATTGTCTAGAATAAAGCACACAACACGTATTCTAGAACAAGAGTTTGCTGAGAACAAAGCACACAGCACATGTTCCAGCTACCTAACCATGTTGCTAAAAAGCAAGTTTTAATCATTCGCAAATGATTCATAAGTATCGAAGTATCATCGTCCAAAGACGATAAGCTCAAGTTGTATAGCCTAGCATTTACTACCCAAGATGCATAACCCGGTTGAACAAGGAAGTAAGTTTTAAGAATACTAGGGAAAATCCTAAACCAGATTAACTCATGCATGAATGTAGTAATTAAGGTGTATAGGTATCAAGGAATTCTCGTGTTATACTTGCCTTCCTCAAAGTATTGCCATTAATCTTCTTCTCCAGAATCTTGCTCTCCTTCAACATCAAACAACTCACCAAGGCACGATCAACACCAGCACACAAGGTTCATCTAACAAAGTAATACACCAATCAATAGAACAGTTTTGAAAAGCGCTGCTACTAGAAAGCACTAACTACGACGAACTCGGGAGCGCAAGAAACGCTAAGGACAGAGCTACGGTCGGAAAGGTATGGCAAATGGAGGGTCATGGGTATACTGGTACAAAGAACATAGGCTGAAGCTTTGGTTGAGGACAAATAGATTGTGACATCATCAAGGCATAAACATGATGTCATCATGGAATATTGGAATAAAGCTTCAATGGGATTTTGTATAAATGGATCAACAAACTTTAGTATATGCACATACAATTCCACATACTATTTCAATACCCAAATTTCACATATGCGGCCGTCATATATGAATTCAGCATTAAAATAATACACTGAGATTATAGTGGTTCATATACTAAATATTTATTAAACCAGATGACAATTTAACATAAGATAGGAACAGAGGTATAGGCTAATTATGTGGCATCAAAAGGAATGAAAGGGATGAAACTTGGATAGGTTGTGATCACTATAAAAGGATGGCTCTACTGTACCTATGGGCAAGGCACAGGGCTGGGTGTAAAAGCCTAATCAACTTTTATTTAGAAAAGCTAGTTCAAATAGACCATTAATCAAATTAATTACTAATTAAATTCCAAAAACAAGTTTTATGGAAACTAGCACCACTAACACGTAGCTTAGGTTGTAATGAAGCTAACGCAACTTGAATGGATCGAATCGGAACTAAAACATGAAATCTAGGGGCTAAACAAGGTCTAGGGGCTTATCTGTGAAAAACCAGGGACCTAAACATAATTAACCATAGACTTCAGGGGCTAGCTGGTAAGTTTCTCGGGTTAAAGCTGGACGGCTGGGTTGATTTGGGGTTTCCTCAGGGTCTCTTTAGCAAAAGCGCGAAGGGGTATGCTGGGGTCTGTTTTGGGCCGTCGATCTTGAGATGGAGGGCGGTGGGCGCTCCGCTCGGTTCTGCTCGCCGGCGGAAACAGAGGGCGGCGGCGCACGGCGGTCTCGAGCGGCGGCTTGCCGGACTTGGGCGGCGCAGGGGCTAGGGGGCTCCAATTCGACCGCGGTTTGGTCGTAGAGGAAGAGGAGGACGGTGCGCTTCTCACCATGGGGTCCTTGTCGTCGATTGCGCGGCGTAGCCAGTGCGCATCGGGAAGGGGCGGCCGGGGTTGGTGCTTCACGCGGGCGAGCTCCTCTGGCGACGATGGCTTCACGCGGGCGAGCTCCTCTGGCGACGATGGGCGGCGGCAAGGGTGGCGGGAGGGGTACGCGGCCACTCGTCGGTCCTCCAGGCGGTGGCGGCTTGATCCGAAGGGCAGCCCTTGCGTCGAATCGAGGGCGGCGGCGCTCGGCTTGCAGGGCGGCGACGCGGCGCAGCAAATGGCATTGCTTGGTTTCTTGGGCGCATGCGGGACGGAGCACCAGGGGCACACGGGTCCCGGGGCACGCGTTATATAGGGGCGTCGGTGGCTTGGCGTGCAGGAGGGGCCGCGGGGATTGCGGGGAGGAGCGGCGGCCGTTGCGGACTCGAGTCCGGGTGCAGCACGGCGTGCTCGTGAAGGGGACATGGGCAGGCAGAGAAGGGAGGGGGGAAGGGGATAGGCTCGGGCGGCCGTGGATCTCGCGCGGGCGTTGCGGGCGAGGCTGGCGTGGCGCGCACGCCGAGGAAGGGTCGGCGGCGGCGCTGCCGTGCTCGAGCAGGAGAAGGGAGAAGGAGGGGCTGACGGGCGGGCCCCGCGTTTCAGTGAGAGAGGGAGGATGGCGAGCGGGCCCGGGATGGCAGCGACTGATGGCGAGCGGGCCCGGGATGGCAGCGACTGATAGGGGAGGGGCGAGTGGGCCGTTGCTGGGCCACGGGGTGGACTGGGCCCGAACCGGGCCTCGCAGGCTCGGCCCGAGGAAGGGGCAAAAACGAACTGGGCCAAGAGATGGAGGGGCAAAAGTGAACCGCTAGGAGTTTAGAGGTGTAAAGTGAACTCAGCAGGTTTGGGGTTAGGTGGGCTCGGTCCAATAGGGCAGATAGGATTTTTCTTTTTCTTATTTCAGGAAAATATTTTCAGATTAAAAGAAAATTCTTTTAAGCCGTGAAAAATACTCCGGAGTGTCCAAAAATTCCGAGAAAAATCTCAGAGATAGAGTTGGACACAATGATCCCAAATAAAATATTTGGAGCTCATGAAAAAGGTTCTAGTAGCTTCCAAAAATTGGATTTAACTCTAGGGAAATAGGAATAAATTCCAAAAAAAATCCAAAAAATTCCCAAAGGAACCTACTCGAGAACCTAATCGGGTTTTTAAAACAAACTCACACATCTACCACTATGAAGCTCGGCACAAAAGCAACACTCACTTCCTGATTAATTCTAACCAAGTTTCAGGATTTAATGGAAACTCTGAGAAGGGCAAAAACCAGGGTGTGACAACTTTGGAGTAAGTGCATGTATATATATTGGTTGTATGTATTGACTAACCCCTGCAGGAAAGATTTCAAATTCGAACGGGTAAGTCATCAAGCTTGATTCAAACTGGAGATAAACCAAGACATTGGATGCACTGCAACAATGTTGCACAACATACAAGGAGGTACATCACCTTTTGAAGGTCCACCGTGAATATTGCAAAACCCCCTTGTGATCATGTTGATGCAATTTAAATTCAGTCTTGTTTGAGTTATATGGTGAAAATAAAATTTGAAAAAAAAGAGAACATTTGAAAATAAATATAAGAAAAAATAATGTCAAATAGGTTCTACGCTTAACATGTGAAAGGCCAATCTGTTTTTAGTGTGGATGTGAACAACTAACCGGATGGCAATAGTGATTTATTCAATATAGTCCTTCGAGTATTTGTTGTCCACTAACTTTTTGCAGGGATGAAATGATGACTAAATGATGGCGAGCATAACTTCAACATTCAACACCTTTAGTCACATGGAAGAAATTTGCACACTGAAGCAACATGAACATGGAGAAATCTTCTGGCACTCTTAAGCTCAAATCTCGCATTCATCTGTGAGATTTCAGTTTGGGGAAGATTCGCCAGGGAAGTATCCAAAATCTTTTGTGCATTTATTCTCCTTCAATCTCCCTGCGAAGTTACCTTGTAAGAGTTGTTTGCCATGAAAATAAATTTAATAAAAAAATCAATAAAAATTTGTATAACATAAAAACACCAAAAATATTTGAATTCAAATAAAGATTAAGCTCCCTGGTTTGTAAAGCCAGTAGAGCTATTGTTTTGTTTCCACCATGTTTTGAATAAACGCAGGTACAAGATCAAGTGTGGGTCTCTCGTGCTTCTCCACGTTCACACTCGAGACCACCCACAACTACGCCTCACAACATCGCATGGACCGACATCAAAAAGATAACGATGGTCGGGCACCAGAGGGGCTCGAACAAATTCTTCATCAACCCAAGGCCCTCTGGCATACATCGTCTCCCACTTCGTCTAATGCGACGGTTTGCATGCCAATCCCTCACTCTCTCTCATTCATGAGTTTAAAATAATCTTGAGACAATCAACAAAATTAAACTCAAATTAAACTTGATGCTCCTTTGGTTTAAATGCTCATCCTTGAGTGGCTTGCATATTCTTTATTCCTTGGACATTTACCGGCTGCTTGTGAACATATATCACTAGGAAAGCATGCTATCTAAATGGTTGATGAATGAGATATGGTATGATGAGATGAATCTTGCTCTTTCTGTATAAAGTACTTGGGATATTTTTCTTGTAAAAGTTTAAGATCACTAGCCTTACAAAAAGCTCCTCATTGATGTCTCATTCCTACCAAAGCCATATGTTGCTCACATTAAAAACCTTATACATATACTGCTTGTTATTGCATTGAGCTTTGTCAAATTGTTGTGACCCTTGTAAGATGCTCTTCATGCTTTCTTGATCAAGATCACGTACACTCCACATACATATGCTAAACTTCTACACTGAAAGTTAGCAGTATTCATTCATCCACCAAATAAATACTCCATATGTTTTATGAACCTCTCTCCCAATATCCTTTGCAAAAGAGACATGGGCTATAGAAAAATATTTTGGACACATGATGGTCCAAGAAAAAAAATAAGAAAAAAAGACATGCTCATAAAAGCATTGAGCATGAGGAAAAAAAGAAAAAAAGAGATAGCCATGTTCTCAAAATAAATTCAAAGGAGAGAGATCATACAAAAGGAGTTCATACACCTTCCATTTTTCCACACACATGCACATCTTGATCAGATTGTATGAATAGTTTTCTTCTTGGATCCACTCTTTGATTTTGCAATATATGTGATACAAGTATGCTTTATCTTTACCCCTACCATGAGTTCCATATAAGCCTTTTTAGAAGTAGGGTGAAAGGTGGCAAATTAATGCCTTGGTAAAGAATCACATACATTGAGCGATTTGAGAGAATCAATTGAGGAGCTAGGTAAGGTTTTGTTTTTTAAACTCTATCAAAAACCCAAGTTGCTTAACAGAAGAGTGGTGATAACTCGAATCAAGGCCGTTCCATTTCTCAACTATCCAAGATGACATGATAGACACTTCAAAATTCACAAGTTCAGGTATGTCTTGGAATAATTTATTGGCTTGCATCATATCAAAAGAGTCATGTTGTTCCACCTTAGTCCTTAAACTTTACTTGAGGACAAGTAAAGGCTAAGTGTGGCGGAGCTTGTTGACGGTCCTTAAGTACCACTTTTGACCGTCAATTCCTGCGGAAAATACTTGAAAAATAAGCACCAAACATAGTTATAGGGTTTAATACTAATGAATTCCACGAGTGTTGGTGTTTTGACTTGTCATGCAGGAAATGACACTAGGATTGAGATATGATCCAAATATATCATTACCAAAGTATCTCAGATTCCTAATTGGAGGGTACCATTGTGAAGATCTCGTCGAAACACTTCCGAATGTTATATTATTCCTATCATTTGCACTGTTCGGAGTTCACATTGAAAAGATAAGAAGAAAAGAAGAAAATAGGAAGTGATGTACGAAAATGGGCAGCAGACCCCCTACCGCAGGTGGACCCAGCAGCCATGCAGGCGCGGGTCAACGCCCGGGTAAGGGCAGGCCTGGCGCCCCTGCTCTGCTGCTCACGCTCGGCATGAGACTGAGCGGGCACAGGAGGCCCGACTGGGGCCAGCTGCGCTGCAACTATGCAGGCGGGGCCCATGGCCCACAGGCCGGCAGCGCCTCCATGAACGGAGGTCTGGGCAACACCTCTGGGCGACGTGGCAGAAGGCCACAAGCTAGGCCAGCCCACAGGCATGCACGCCCGCACAGAGGGCCCGGAGGCCAGGACCACGCGGCCGTTTGCTCGTCTACGCAGGAGATCGAGCGCAGGAACAGGTCCCGCAGGACAGGTGGCAGTCGGCCATTCGCCCAACAAGAGTTCACGAGGATCAAGGCAAAGCAATGGCCGGGATTCTCCCGTGAAAGCACACGCGCAGGACTTTTTCCCTCCGCGGCTTTTTCTTCGCGCACTGACCTGGGAATGTCGGTTCCAGGGGCAGGTGTCGCATTGGGAGAATAGGGAGGAGAATATTCTCTAGAACCTTTGAAGCATCTCCACTCTCCCAAGGCATCCTCCACACTATAAATATAGAGGTCCTCTCCCTCATTCCATACAAGGAAGTGAAGCAAGGCTCAAGATCCAAATCCAATGTAGTGTTAGAACAGGTGAGAGGTGAGGCAAGAGTCCGGGATAAACCAGGGATGTCGGCTCCTCTCTTCTTCTTGTACCTCAGCGGATGCGGCTTAGGTTCAAGTTTCATCCGGGTATTTTCTTTGTATTTCTAGATTAATATTTAATTAAGTTCAAGCTTTACTTTATTTACTTGTGGGCTCCTCGCTATGATAAGTGTCTTAGTACTTGCAAAGCTAAGATAGTATTCAATTGAGTAGATGGATGTCTAATCTTTTGAATACCTTAGAGTGCGCCTAGTGCCACAGATTTGTAGTGGTAACCCCAGGTGGTGACAGCCCTGACGGCCTACGTAGTCCACCATGTGAGAAGCACTAAAGAGTAGTAGGACTATTGCTTGGCTTGCCTTGCCCCCTTCTCATCCCTTTCTGAGGCTTGGACGGTCGGGCATCCCGAAGCAAGTAATACAGTAAATGACTTGAGCTATCCTTTGATTATCTAGAATACCTAGAAATAACCCTCTCTACCTTCTACATATTTATCACTTCTTTTGTCCTTGGTCGTTCTTAACTTTACACTAGTACACACACGTTCCCTGTGGATTCGATACCCTGGAATACTCTCGGGTGAAAGCTACATCGGTATCCGTACACTTGCGGATTTATCTGTGATCGTTAAAAGTACCAACACCCGTCATGCGGCTGGGCTGGGTTCTTGGCCCCCATACCACAGTTGGCAACTCTTGCACCCGATTGCCGCCGTACTTTTTGAGTGGTTCGTAGAGCCTTGGCTTGAGTCCTTAGAGTATGAGGCCGTTAGCTCTCTCAACTTGTCCATTGGCACGTGGGTGCGCCACCGATGCGTAGCGGACTTCGATTCCCAGACTATCGCAGAAATCAAAGAACTCGCTCCCTGTGAATTCGGAGCCAAGATCAGTGATAATGCGATTCGGGACGCCGAAGCGATGAGCAATGTCTTGGATGAACTCGGCCTTTGGTGCTGTAGCATTGACTAGCGGCTTGACTTCTATCCACTTCGTGAACTTGCCGATTGCCACGTAGAGATATTCAAATCCCTCTGGCGCTTTTTTGAGCGGTCCAACCATGTCCAGCCCCCAGCATGCGAAGGGCCAAGAGGGTGGTATGGTGTTGAGGACCGTTGTGGGGACATGAGCTTGCCGGATGAAGAATTGACAGCCCTGGCAAGTCCTCACAACTTCTTCTGTATCTGTCACTGCAGATGGCCAATAGTACCCGGACCGGAAGGCCTTGCTGACAATCGTGCGGTGGGCAGCATGATTGCCATAGATTCCAGCATGGATTTCTTCAAGGATCTCCCATCCAACTTCTAGAGGGACGCACTTTATCAAGATGCCAGATGATGCGCCTCATCAAAAGAGAGTGGAGCCGACTACTACGTAGTGCTTGCTTCACTTGATGACTTGTTCTGCTTCCGCCTTATCTTCGGACTCTTTCTGGTGTGTAGGATGTACTCGATGAAGGGCTTTGTCCACTTGGGTGTAATCACCATGAACTGCTGACGATGGGGTGCTGTAGTCAGCTGTACTTCCTGCTCCTTGATGGATGGTTGTAACAGCTCTTGGACGAAAACACCACCTGGTACTTGTGCTCGGTGAGAACCAATTTTGGAAAGTGCATCAGCAGATATATTGTTGTCCCTATGGACGTGATGAAATTTGAGTCCATGGAAGTGCTTCTCGAGTTTGTGGACCTCCATGTAGTATGCGTCCATGTTTTCCTTGGTGCAATCCCAATCTTTGTTGACTCTTTGATGACCACCGAGGAGTCGCCGTAGACCACCATATGCTTGATGCCAAGGGAAGCAGCCAGCATATGTCTTACTTGTTTTGTTTTCTTTGGCATGGACAGTGGGACAAGCTCCAATGTTAGTTTGAGGAATAGAAATATTTGATTATGTATCCTGCATCATCCCTCTTGCAAATTTGACAAAATGTGATTCTAATGTAAGTAAAATTCAAGCAATATTGCAAAACTGTTCAGCACGTTCTGCTTCAGTTAAGAAAGCTGTCTCCGCTCTTTACTGATTTCTCAACTTTTTTGAATTATCTACAGATTGATTGAAGTTTTCAGATAGTGCCGAATGAATGGGATCTCAGGTCCAACTTCCAGAGGTTAGTGTCTTAGTGCCGAATGAAGCACGTGGAACGAAGTCGATGGCATGGGAGCCCAGCTCGACCGCCCATTTAGAAATTTGCCCTGTTGCGTCCTGGTTGTGGCAGAGTGGCCTTGCTGCCACGATCCACTGAGATCCAGCCCCGCGTCGCACGGATTCGTCCCTCCCCCTTACACTCTCACAAACAACTTCAGGCTCAAACGTCACGTGATACCACGACATTGAGAAGGCTCAACACGTTTTGGTGGGATAATTGGTTGTCGGCGGTTATAAGCACGTCATGCTATTCATGTTGGCTCGTCGGCAAACTGCACCGATGAGTTCATAGACGATGGAGTGATGAGTTTTTATGGTGGAAATTGTAACTGTGTTCTCGCGCTCTGCGGTCCTCGGTTGCCATGCCACAAGTAAAGCACACGGATTCGTCCCTCCTTTAGTCTCAGAAACAACTTCAGGCTCAAACTTCACATGATACCACGAGAACCCATTCAACACATGGCAAACTTAGCGCACGCCTACCAGTGCGCTAGTCGAAGATTCATGTTGGCGAGTATGAGACCTCTACACAAGCCATGATCCACTAAGATCCGGCAGGTTTCTTCCCTCCCATATCTACTCTCACACAACTTCAGGCTCATACCGCACATGATACTAGGAGAACCCATGCAACACGTGAGAAAATACGAACGCATGTAGTGGATCTCGTATCAGCTCTCCTAGCCGAGCCCCATCTCTTCCCAAGCAATTGGGCTCCTAGATGGAAAATCATCAGATACTCATCAGAGCGAGAGAAGACATTGGCTCCTGTATTTTCAGATAAATCATGATCGTTGCTTGTTGGGCCATTTGGGATCAGCATAATGGTATTACTTTGATGGTAGAACTTTATCCTTATCCTCTTGTTGTACCTTCTTCAGGAAAGAGCTGAACTTGGTCTCTCTCGGAGCAAAAGCACGCCTGAAGGGGAAGTTATCTAATTGGTTGAGTATTCAGCTGCTGTAATCTTCCCTTTCTTTTGGGCCGGTGGCCTAGTAACCTTGTCCATATGCTCTTCC
>CM014276.1:20967986-20991046 GCA_004135705.1 Alloteropsis semialata | reverse complement strand
TGATGATGACTGGTGCCATCGAGCTTTCTTGATGATTCTCGATGAGAGCCCCTACCTGGCGCGCCAGCTGTCGGTTTTTTATATCGGCTAGCCTATTATAGGGGGTCCCTAAGTAGTCGAGTTGTTCGCAAGGGCCTCGCCGGAGCCAGAAGTATGATGGTGAACACAAGACGATTTAGACAGGTTCAGGCCACCTTGAGAGAGAGTGTAATACCCCACGTCCTGTATGGTGGATTGCTTCGTATTGATGGTTATGTTTTTACAAGGGGTCTCTGCCTCACCTTATATACTCGGGAGACTAGGTCCACAAGGCAAGAAATACAAACTCCTAGTCAGACACTAAACATAAAGTCCTAACATGATTAGGCCGGTTTAATTTCCTAGTAGCTGACTAGTTCCCTTAACCTGTACCAGCTTCCAAGTCTCCTTGGAGCTAAGGGTATGGCTCTTGTATCTTCTAGTTCTAGGATGAATTTATTCTACTTCAATGATATATCTTCTTCATATATTGTTTGTCTTTGTCATGATATGAATGAGTTGTGCTTGTGTTCTTGCTATCATAAGTTGCTAGGCTTATATGCTCATGAGTTAGTCATATACCCTTGCTTCGGTAGTATAGACTTGAGTGCTTCATACATGTTAGACTTTGCTCTAGTTCAACTAGAGTATGGTTTCTTATGCATAATAGTCTCCATGATCTATGCCACGGCATTGGTCCATCGGCCATTCTTATGGTGGCGTTGATAATAGTCTTATTAGTCCGAAATGGTCAATGAGTGTGAACGATGCGAGCATGCTGCTCGGGTTGGAATCATCGACTGGATATGAGTGTGCCCCACGGTTTGGCCGGGGTAGGCCGCAGGTGGTGACAGCCCTGTTAGACCCTCTGAAATCCCCCATGTTCGGGTATTGCTGTAGGAGTTCGTAAATGAGTAATCACTTCGCCATGCGTAAGTGGCGCGGGAGGCTATCTCCCCATGTGCCTGGGTGCATAAACTTAGACTGTATATGTGTATGAATGATTTGCTTTACCTGCTTTACCTTGATCTGTGCAGTATATAGGAATTGAAGTACATTAGAACCTAGATCCTATCTCTTAATCCTTCTCCCAAGCCTATTTAGTCCTGAGATGATCCCATGTGTGTCACACTACCATCTTAGTATCTTACCCCTATCCTTTGTATATGATTCTATCTATGCTATTGCTATATTAATGATTGCAATTGTATTCTTAAACCAGTCGTCTTCCTTTGGGAAATACGATACCCTTGGGAATACTCATGGGTGAAGTGCTATAATGGTATATCCGTGCGCTTACGGATTCATTCGCATTTGTTAGAATACTATAAGGCATATCCTAGCGTCATTGCTAGAACTAAACATTCTAGCAGCGACGTTAAGAAATGCCAACAAGCATTTCTGGCGCTGTTGCCAGGGAAGGCATTAGTTAAAAGAATTACTTTGCACATATCTATATGCATAGATGGTAGATCTTTACTCAGGTAGGCTAATGTTAGTATGTCTTCTCTATCTTTGATTGTTGAAGACAGGTAGTGTATGACTGGTTTCGAATTGCCGACAAATTTCGTTGAAGATCCCGAGTCGTTTGTGAGAAGGGTACGATCTAATGTCGCTCCTCCTCAGATCACTCTCTCGGTAGTCGAACCAGCTTCCTTTGTGCCATCCACATCAACTACTATGGCTCATAAGACTCTTCGCAAGTTCTCCGCTCCTTCTACCGCTCAGGTGCCAAAAGGCCCTAAAGTGGAAGTGAGGAACGGAAGCTTCAAGATCAAGATGGGTCTCATTACGATGGTGCAGGCTAGCCCATTCTGTGGTAATGCCAATGAGGATGCCAGCGCCCATTTGCAACAGTTTGAAGAGCTATGCAGCACCTTCACCATTAGAGGAGTGAGTGAGGATGTTATTCGTCTTTGCCTATTTCCGTTCTGTCTTTTGGGGAAAGCGAAGCTGTGGTTCTATGCAAGTTGATGGAGATTAATGCATGGGAGAAGTGTTCCACTGCGTTCCTCGCGAACCCGTTGGGCAAAACTAATGCTCTTCATGCAAGGATTTTGAGTTTCCAGCAAGCTGCATCAGAATAAATTCCCAAGGCATGGGTGAGGCTCCAAGAATATATCTTGGCCTATCCTCACCATGGGATAGATAATTGGCTTATTCTTTAGAATTTATATAACGGGATGACTCCGACATCATGAGGCCATGTTGATGCTATTGCTGGAGGTGCTTTCTTCTCATTGACTCCTGAAGCTGCTACAACACTAATTGAGAAGATGGTGACCAATCAAGGATGAGTGATGAATGACTCCAATCCCGATCAAGGGGTATGCATACCGTCAAGGAAGCGGACATGCTTACCGCCAAGCTAGACCTCCTCATGAAGAAATTGGATGATTATACTCAAGAGAAGGCTGCCATGTCAGCTGCCATCTTACCCATGGATTTGTACATGACTTGTGATATCTGTGAAAATACTGGGTACTCAGGAAATTACTGTCCTGCTACCCAGGAAAAGGCGTTGTACATGAACAGCAACAACAACTATCGTCCACAAGGAGGCCAAGGGTGGAATCAACAACACCCTTATCAAGGAGGCAACTATGGAATTCTTTCAATTCTAATCAGCCAACCTTCAAGGATCTCATTATTGGGCAAGCCAAGATTAATGAAGGCTTCAACAAGAAACTGGCTGCCAACGAGAAATCCTTAGAGTCTCAATGTCAAGCTTGATGGTCTCTCTTCTACTCTTAAAAGTCAGCTGAGCTTCAACAAGATGTAGGAAACTCAAGTGGCCCAGCTGGCCCCTGCTGTTCCTTCGGCTAAAATTTGGAAGACCCTGGGGCAACCCGAGGCTTCTCGAGAGAATGTTTGTGCTGTGTCCGCGTGGTGGGGGAAATCCTATCCTCCCACCAAGGCGGGCAGGCCCATCCATCAGCTATGGGACGAGCCAGTAATTAGAAGAAGAGAAGATTGTTGACGCTCGTTATACGTACACTTTTAGTGCCATTTAAGTGGTGGTTTTGGATTAATTCATATACTAACCCGCCACTTGGCACGTGAAATAACCCCATTTTCGTATGTGTGTTGTATTTTGGAGCATATCTTGTTTTTCTGGAAAGTGGCCCAATTTGGGGCATTTATATTCAACTCCAAAAGCAACACCAAACCCGACGGAATCAAGCCAAGCAAAGGAGGCCCAAACCAATGTTTTCGGAGCAACTTCCATATAGGACATCATGCATACATGGACAAGGATCGTCGAGAGAAGCTTGCACGTGAAAGATGGGACCGAGCTGGGCCAAAAAAGGCCTAGGCCGGCCGGCCTAGGGTGTTTTTACGTCGGTTCGACCTCCCCTTTGAACCACGGACTCCTCGGACTATTTATAGTCCCTGTACACGAAGGGAGGCGCATCAATCCACCAGAACTCGGTAAAAACTAGGGCATACACCAAAAGGAGATAGAGGGTCGCTACAAGTCTTTGAAGGTACCTAGGGCATGGCCTAGGCCAACCCTAGCCGCCATGGCCTCCCTGCACGGTTGTGCCACAGCGGAGCTCAAGAGTCAAGCCCCAAGATTCATCGGGGTATGTACACACACGATGGTGATATCAATCTAATCTCTATTCTAGTTGTCTCAACCTTGGTCTACTTCTTTGATGCTTTATATTCATATGTACGATCGTCATATGTTCTTAGTAAGATTAGATCTAATCATGGTGATTAGTCCATATCTTGTGGATACATTGAAGTAGCGCATTCTAGCTAGTCCGTCGATTACCCCGGTGTGGTGATAGCATGACGGAGGGAAAAGTTCTAGCGACGACGTGATATTGAGTCGGATCAATGGCGAGTACAATGGGAGTTGTCGCAAGCCACTACAAGAGGAAGCTCGTCGAGCGCTTGCTAGTTGGTTGGGTAAAGCTTTGGGAAACCTTAGGCGTTGGCACGCACCTCGCGGCGGTGACCATTGGAAAGTAGGCCGCTTGCGAGCCGCCTTTCGGAGAGAAGACTCGGGTACCTTTGGTAGAGATGCAATCTATTGTTTTGATCACCTTTTGACTAAGAGCTGTACCTAGAGACGATTGGACCCTTCGTTAACCTCGATTATGCTATCTTTGCCTATGCTTTTGGATGCGATCAACCTTTATACTCACTCACATCTTAAATGTTTACCTCTATATGCAATCAACGCTTAATGATAGGAATAGATCCATTAGATTAGATGGAAAACCCTAGGTAGTTCATTGTCGATCCACGGATTGATAAACCTTGGATGAATACTCTAAGAGAAAAGCTACGATGATCCGTGTGCTTGCGGTTCACAATTGGCGCGTCTATGGACCATCAACAAGCTTTTCTGGCGCCGTTGCCGGGGATCGGCAACTCGAACCCTAGGGAGATCTATCTAATTTTTTGGACTAACCCTAATTTTATTATTGCATATATCCTGCATTTTTATTTGTGTCCATGAATGTAGGTAAAACCCTAGACACAAAGCGATCGAGAAGTTCTTGACATCCGGACTTTGGCAAGTCCAATCTCGCTCAAACAAGATTGATGGCTACATCAAGATCCGCTCTTTAGTGGTAGGTCCTAACTTTTGTTAGTGGCCCATCATCCGCTATCGAGCCCACACATAAGACAAGTGAATATGAACAAGGTATGCCGTCGTGTCAATTGATTTTTAAAGACTAATGTCTCTTGGAGATTTGTTTGTCAAAGCTTTAGGTGATGAATCATGCCCCAAAGAAGTCGTGAGATCCGATCATCAACAACTCTGGATGGTTGCTGTTGAGACAAGTTTTTCACCTATGATAAGAGAAGTACCATGGATAAAAATTAGAAAATATGAAGCTCCATCAAGTCTTCTTTCCAACGCATCAAGAATCGTGAATTTTGGAGGTCGGTGCAAGAAGTTATGGTAAAATCTTTCAACACTACACGTTTTGAAATCTGCTCGGGACAGAACGTAGTGCCGGAGTAAAACAAGCATAACTCCTTCATCCGAAGTCCATTTGAAGTGAATGAGAACTTGTTGGAAAGAGAATTTGATGCACATTGCAATGGAGTAGAAGTTTGGTATATGTTCTACAATGGACGAAGAGGAATTCAATGAAGAACAGGCAGTAGAAAACAATAGAGAAGGTGATGATGATGTCAAGGGAAGATTGGAGGGCCTTGAGCGCAAAAGATGATGATTTGAAGTTGATCAAGACTGAAGGCAACAAGATTAGAAGCACCATGATCTCCAGTAGGATGCTCAATAAGCTTCTAATTGAATGATGCTACCAACGAAGGAAACCGCTCAGATCATCGACGCAAAGCACAAGAGCGAGAGCTCCCTATGATCCCGGCACCTTGGGTAAAGCAAGAACTATGAGAAGACTCATCATTGGGTAAAGCAAGAACAATAGAGAAGACACATCATTAGAATGCCACTTGCTGGTGAATCAATGGTGATGACTTTGAAGCTTAGGGATGCACAACACGACGCTTCAAACACTACAAGATCAAGATCATCGACATCTCAGGATCAATTTGCAAAAAGTTACTATTCACATCAAAAGTCTGCACAACTTCTGAAGAAAACAACAGAATATTTCTAGATATTTAAAAGCTCCATGAAGTTCTGGTTCCATCAAAACAAGAACCAAGTCAATCGGATATTCCTACAAGCGGTTATGATCAAAATATTGAAGGTCGTGCATTCTGAAATTTTCTGGACAGCATGCAGTGCTAAAATAAATTGGGCATAACTCTCTCGTTTGAACTCCATTTAAGATGAATGACCACTCTTTGGAATGGTAATTTCACAAACTTTTCGATAGAGCTATATTTTTGTATATGTTCTATTCTGGATATAGGGGAAAATCCATGAAAAATAGGCAGGAGCAACGTGATGAGAACAAGGTAGAAGAGATAACGATGACAACAATGAAGAGGAGCTCGGGCAATGCTTTTATCAAGCGTACATGATCAAATTCAGAAACTTAGAACAAAATGAAGATCCCCGAGAACATTGGCATATTAAGACACAAGCTGGCTACATCCAATTCATGAAGATATTAGAAGTAAATCACGATGGATTACAAAAGGGCAACATCAAGCTGCATGGATACTCCAAATTCTCGCACGAAGGACCATGGCTTCACAACAATGAGAAGGTACGTGAGAAAGTCTAGCTCTATGACTTTAAATGAAGCGCTTTGCGGGAGGCAACCCGATCTTTTGTTTATTATCTATATAATATGACGGTCTATATTGTGCTCTTTAATCGAAACATCAAGTAACATTGTACCATTGCTCTAATAAATGCCACAACTTTATGTTGTATGATCTAAATGTTATTGAGGGAGCACTTTGTTATTTGATCTTGGAAAACTTGTAGACCCTTTTGTGTGCCTATTAGTGTTTAGAGTCTTTTTCTTTGTGTCTTTTTAGAGAGAAATATGAGGTATGACACCACCCTTTGATTCTAAACTTGTGGCTAGTTGACTTAGGCTAACTTTTGTTTTGTTTTTAGACCACCACATCATGTCATGTCATTGTGTTCATCCACCTCATGTTGCACTTCATGCCATGTTGTTCTCACCTTGCATTGCATTGCATGTTTTGTTTTGACCTAACTTTTTGTTAAAACCACCTAAGCCTTCCTATCACCCCCGCCAAAACCGGAGCCAACAAAGGTAGGATTGACTTGTGTTGATTTACTTGCCGTCACCATTCAGATTAGTCAAGTCTATCTCTATTCCTAGTTCTAACTGAAAACTTTGACTAGTCTCCCTACGAGATCCTAAACCCTTAGGAAAATCTCTCATACCTATAGCCATCCTAAACCCATATGTTTTGTTTTCCACCCAATAAATCAACCTTTGCTTTTCTTTTTGTTTTCAACCACCTTAGGTAGATTTTCTAAGCTTGACTTCTCTCTTCAAAATTCTTGTTTTAAGCCAAAAATATAGGATACCCATGAGCCTCCCCCTAAACCTCGTTAGCTAGATTGTTCAGTTCTTTTCAATGAATGATTTTCTTGTTGACAATGCTTCACCTATTATGAGGTGGTTGGCCAAGTTTTGTCGCTCTAAGCAATTACTTTTTGAATGAATTGATTGCGGAACAACATTGAAGACTTTTCGAACCTTGCTAACTCTTGTTTTTGCTAACTATTTGCATTTGCATTTTGCATCCATTCCTTCATTCCATCATGCATTTGTTGGCTCGGCTCTTTCACGAAACTTAATGATGAATGCTTTCATACCCGTGATAATGCTATATGTATGGCATTTTTCAATTGCAATCTTGTGTAAACATGGTGTTTAGACATGATCATGGAACATGATCCTTTAGTTTTGTAAGCCTTGTTAGCATTTACATTGCATTGGTTGGTTTATAAGCTTTGCAATGTGCCTTATTTTTCTTGCGCTATGAAGAATTATTGATCTTGGGATAGACATGGTGTTTTGACCTTGGTTAATAAATCTTTATGACTACAGAGGAATTCAGCAATCTAGTTGTAAACATGGTATTTAGAACTAGCTGTAAACATTGTTTTTGTTTATATGCTTTCCTCTCATTTGCATACTTATTTTGCACACACGCGCACCCATTAGGATTTTATTTTTCTCTTTTACTAGGTTAATTATGCCACAAGTTAAGATCTTAGGGATGTCATTGGTTGTTGGCATTTGCTTATACTCCCGACCGTCACCCCGGGGGTAGATTGTGCGTCTTAATGGTTTTTTAGGCATGAAGAAGGAATCCCATGAATTCGTGATCAAAGTTACAACCAAGACCGTTAACATCTCCGAAGATTGAAAGGGACGCTGCTGTTTTCATAAAAAATCTGTACATGTTTAGAGATGTACAAGAAAGGAAAAGTGGATGTTCAGAAGCTCCATCAAATTCTCATTCCAACGCATCCAAGATCAATGAATTTGAAGACCCATACAAGGAGATACGACAAAAACATTGGGCACTGCGCGTTTTGAAATCAGCTCGGGACAGATTGCAGTGCTGGACTAAAAAGGGCATAACTTTTTGTTCGGAATCCATTTTGGGCAAATGATGACTCGTTGAAAGAGAAATTTGTGAATTTTGCAATGGAGCAAGTATTCAGTATGTGTTCTATTCTGGAATTAGAGGAAAAATTCATAGAAGTTGAAGCAGCAATGAACACAACAAGCAAGGAGGTGATAACAGTACGAAGAATGATTGGGACCAAAGATTAGTGACAATGGAAAGGGTTGAAGAAAAGTTAAGGCAACAAAGGTGAAGAAACATAAAGATAATCTCCAAACACATGGTAAAAGGATTTCAAGAATTACAACATGGTCCATCTTCTTCTTCCACGCTTAGCAACATGCTAAGCATGGGGGAGGACTTGTTGGATGAAAAGGAACAAGCCATATGGAGTACAATAATCACGGTTGTCATAAGATGCTCAAGATTCTTCTTCCATGCTAAGCACAATGCTTAAGCACGGGGGAAGCCGCGCTACACTTCATTGCAAGCATCGAAAAGGACGGTAACTCTTCCTTAACCTTCTCTTTGTTCATCTACTTCTTAATGCTTGTATATATGTATGCCATCGACCATAGGTTAGAAACCTTTGTATATCTCTCTTGTTAATAACATGGCTACTAGGAGGACAACCTAGTTTTGTTTTTGTTTTTCATAAATGATCACCACCACTTTGTGCTCACCACGATGACATAATTTGAATGCCTTTGCTTATGGAAAAGTGATGAAAGTTGCCGCCTTGTTCTACCTACATGATGTTGTATATGACTTGACTATTTGCTCTCTATTAAATGATCTTAAATTGATTAAATACCGGCTCTTTTATTTGTGGAGGTTAAATGACTAAATTCTAGACCCACATATTCCTTATGTTGCTCTTTGATTTAAGTTTACCGATGACCTTACACCTTGTATTGTTTTATTTAAAACTTGATTCTTATGCTATCTACATTCGTGAATCTCTTGCAAAGTTCTACCTACCAAAGCCTTTACATATACATGATCTTTCATGATGAAACCCTTAGATTTGCAAACTTATATTTTGATGAGTTGGATTAAGATTGATTTCTATGGTTCAAGACTAAGAAGCTGGCCATTCCATTTTGCGTACCCTCTTTTTGCTAATCTTTCTATCCATGCATTGTGAGTTTCTACACCAGAAACTTTCACAAACTTCGCTGGATATCCACCCTAAACCCAAATATCTTTTTGTGATTACCTCCTTGGCCACAAACCACAATAGAGTATGGATTATTTTCTCGATGGAAATCCACAAGAATTGAGAGCTTAATTTAGAGAACATCAATTTGGGAGACATCGAAGAAACTCCCTGAAGATTCAAGTGTTTTTCTAGAAGATCAAGATGGACTTTGTGTACTCACTTCAGCAATTATCAACCCTTACTTCTATGCTCGAGGACGAGCAATCGTTTAAGCATGGGGGGAGGATGCTGAGTAAGTACTATGTTGCCAAAGGTTCTAAGGAGCAAAAAGAAATAAAAAGAAAAAAGGGGAAAAGAAAGAAAAGAAACAAAAATGAAAGGAAAAATGAAAGAAAGAAAAAAAAGAGAGAAATAATGCTCCTTAGTTCTTTTAGTTTCATCAAATTCCAGGTGCTTTGAAGATAATTCCATACTCAATTTTCCAACCATGTGCAATCCGATAACTAGGACTTCATTTGTGCCTCAGGATCATCCACTTGCCACTTGCACATGTCCACCTATCTAAATGTGTGTGTTCCATCTATCTCCCTTTCCAACATTTATTCTCCATGGTCTTTTTGACTAGTCTCGGTAATTTCAATAGATCTCTCTCTTAGTTTGACAATGTTTCAAATATAATGTTTCGCTAGGATTGTTTTTACCTACCAAGCTCCACATATGCCTTCCACTTTCATATATGAGTAGAATAGGTTAAAAATAATCTAGTATAGGCTTGAGCGACTTGATGAGATGAGTGTTCCATGAGCTTTTGCAAGAGAATCTCACTTATGTTGGATATGCATCTTTTTGAAAACTCTTCACGATGGAACAAGGTAAAGGTCTAAAGTTCGCTTAAGTTGAAGAGCATTGCATTTATTATTATTGTGGCTTGTTCTTTATTGCTAGTCTATCTTCCATAATGAAAAGAAGCTGGTCACAACTTGAACTTTAAATGCTAAACACTTGAGAGCAATGTGTCTTGTTGTGTATGACTAAGTGCAGGCAAAACATTGAAGGGCAATGCTGATTTCTTTGTTAAGCAAAGATCTTGGACTTACTCGAGGATGAGCAAGGTTTAAGCATGGAGGGAATGTTGACGCTCGTTATACATACACTTTTTGTGCCATTTAAGTGGTGGTTTTGGACTAATTCATATATTAACCCACCACTTGGCACGTGAAATAACCCCATTTTCGTATGTGTGTTGTATTTTGGAGCATATCATGTTTTTGCAGGAAAATGGCCCAATTTGGGGCATTTATATTCAAGTCCAAAAGCAACACCAAACCCGACGGAATCAAGCCAAGCAAAGGAGGCCCAAACCAACGTTTTTGGAGCAACTTCCATATAGGACATCATGCATACATGGACAAGGATCGTCGAGAGAAGCTTGCACGCGAAAGATGGGACCGAGCCGGGCCAAAAAAAGGCCTAGGCCGGCCGGCCTAGGGTGTTTTTACATCGGTTCGACCTCCCCTTTGAACCATGGACTCCTCAGACTATTTATAGTCCCTGTACATGAAGGGAGGCGTATCAATCCAGCAGAAGTCGGCGAAAACTAGGGTATACACCAAAGGGAGACGAGGGTCGCTGCAAGTCTTCGAAGGTACCTAGGGCTTCAGCTTGCCGATTCAACGATCCGATATCCGGAGGGAATAGTTAAGAATCTCCTGGTGGAAGTCAGGAATTCTTACATCTTTGTGGACTTCGTGGTCCTCGATATGGAAAGTGATATGCCGCTCATTCTCGAGCGACCATTCTTACATGAGCCAAGGCAAGGATTGATGTTGGGACTGGAATAATCCGATTCTGCATTGGGAGAAAGAACATGACATTCAAGTTTCAGCCTCGAGAAGAGCAATGTTATATGACCGACCCGGATGACGAATGGATAGAGGAGTGGGTGGAGCCACAAACCCCATCCATGAGACTACCGACTACACCAAATAAGAAAAAGAAAAATAAGAAGGTGTGGTGGAAGAAAAGTCAAGCAACCCCATCCACTTCTCCGGAGTGGGATGTTAAATGGAATTAAGCGCCGGAGAAGAGTCCCGCTTGTCGGACTTAAAAATGGTAAGCCTTTCGCCGGAAGGTAAATTCGGTAGTTATATCATATTTCCCTTTCCAAATTTGATTTCCCCAACATTTGATTTTTTTTCCCTAGCATATTTGATTTTTCAAACCACCATTTGCATGCTGGAATTTTTTTGGCCATTTGTCCCTTTTTCTAAAATTCTGAAAATGATTTCTGAGTTTGAATTTCAAAGAAAAATCTTTTTGAGCATTTTTGGAGCAAACTTTGGGGCCATGCACCATGGCATGATACTTATGTAGCCGTTAAGGGGCAGTGGGCCAAGGGGAAGGTCAGTGGGCCCGGCTAGGGGGTCGGCCGACCCACGGGTTCGGCCGAACCCAACCGTTGGCTGTTGGGCCCCACCTTCCTCCAATGGCTAGTAGCCGTTGTGCCTTGTCTCCTCCTCGGGTGCCAGGCGCATTTGCTCTATAAATAGAGGCCGAGAGGGGGTGTGGTTCATCCATCCACACATTTCACTCACTCACTCTCTCTCCACTCTTTGCTCTCGGGTTTTAATTGAAGTTTTGCTCAAGTTCAAGTGCAAGAAAGCTCTCTCTCTATTTTCTTTGCTGCAAGAAAGTGCTACACATGGTGGAGCAACTTTGGGTACGTATTCCATTCGGTTTCACTAACCCTTCACGAGTTGCTCTTGTGTTTTGTTCCATTGTTGGTAAGCATGACCTGGCCAGAAGGCTGCCGGGTTGTTTAGCGGATGACGGGTTCTAGCTCATCCCATTCACGGCCTAGGGCTAGCTCCTCTCACACCTCTGAACGCACCCTGAAGCCAACGACCATGGTTTCAGTTCCCGCTGTGTTCTTGATCTTGACAAAGCTTGCCGCGATTTCTCTCGACATGGTTTTTGGGGTGAGATTTCTGGTCTTGAGGTCACTGGCAAGTTTGCAACTTGGTGCAACGATATTCACCATCCAACCCTTCGTTTGATGCACAAGTGGCTGGCCATTACTCTCTTTCCAAGGGTGGATGTAAGGCCCGTGCGCAACGATGAGTTGATGATTCTTTATGCCATGGTCCCCAAGATTAAGATCTCTCCTGTCAAGGCAATGGTTAGATAATGTTTGGAGAATTTTAAGATGACGGGTCCCATTGAGTGTACTTCTTTGATTACTCACCTTGTTTCGAGGAGGCTCTAGCAGGGGTGAACATCCCCTACATTGAGACGCCTCGATCTCTCAATAACTTGGCATATTTGGTTCATGGCCATACACTCAAGGCGGGTCCGAATGAGTCTTTGGTTTTCTTTTATCCCGGTTATGCAAATGAAATTCCGTTACCTAACCCGGAGTTTCGCTTGTATGGCGGTGGCATCTGATCATACCTCTTGTACCACAAGAGGAAGCTCGTAGGCATAGTGTTTCAGGTGGCAGGGTGACCAGAAGCACGTCGAGGAGAACGACAACCCCACAGCAGCCGACACCAGCACCTCAGCCTCAGCCTCAGTCACAACATCCGCCCATAGTGCAGCAGATGGTTCAGGAGAGTTGGGTCACACCTAGGCTGGTACCTAGAGTTACTCCTAGGTACCAGCATGAGGCCAGAACTTCGTCGTAGTAGAGTGCTCCGGACGAGGCGTGGAGACGGACGAGACGCAGGGAGCATTCTACCAGCTCCAGTTCTGGTGCACCTCCGATGTGGGGTGCACGTCGATCGATTTCGTCACGGGACTACGATGGACTTGCTCAGCAGTTGGGTGAGCTCACCGTACGTACCGGTGACTTGGAGGAGGCCGTGCACCAGCACGCCCAGTCTACACAGGACTAGTAGCATACGACCAGTGAGCAGATCCGCGCCATACAACTAGCACAGCAACAGCACCACGAGCAGACAATGGCTTACTGGTGTAGCTTGGGTTACAACCCTGATCAGCAGTAGTAGCTTGACTCTTGCTTGGGGAGTACGTCAAGAGAGGTAACTTGTATCTTTTACCGCTTTTAGAATTATGCATGATAAAAAAACTAAAAAGACCAAAAATATTTACTGCTTTCTTATGCGCGGTGAGAATGCTTTAA
This sequence comes from Alloteropsis semialata, assembly GCA_004135705.1. Taxonomy (NCBI): domain Eukaryota; kingdom Viridiplantae; phylum Streptophyta; class Magnoliopsida; order Poales; family Poaceae; genus Alloteropsis; species Alloteropsis semialata. Next base: position 20,977,703 of record CM014276.1, on the reverse strand, counting down.
TCCTTCATGGCTGAAATGATGAATAGTTGCTCTATTTATTCTTCTCATATGCCTTTATACAACTTAGTATCATACCTAAGTCTTGAGTTCATTGGCTTGCATGATCAAACCTTAGCTTGAAACTTGTGGGTAGCAATAGCATGATCCATGCCTAAGTTGTTGTGAGGTATGATATGGTTTACTAGAGCTGCTATGATCTTGTTTATTGTGATGCTTGATATCTGGAGTTTTATTTTCAAAAATACAAAAATGACAAGTTCCTCAATGATGAGAAATTCCTATCCAAGGCCATATGTTGATCCTATCTTGTTATAGCCTCCACATATGCAGCTTGTTCTCTCATTGAGCTTCATCAAATTGTTGTGACCCTTAGTGAGAATTTGTCATACTCCCATGATCAAGAATCACATACACACACACACCATCACATGCTAAACTTCTATCTTGGAAGTTGAGCACCCATCATTTCATTCATCCATCCATCCACCGCCATAATAAACACTCCAAGTTGTTTCATGACCTCTCTCTCTAAAGTTAATTGTATGAAAGGACTTGGCTATGCAAAAAGAAATAAAAAGATGCATATCCAAAGAAGGTACACCACATGCTCAAAAGGCATGTCATGAAAAAAAAGAAAAGAAAAGATAGCCCAAGTCCCCGAAAGAAAAAAAAAGAAGAGAGAGAAGGATCATGTGAAAAGAAGTTTATTATATTCATATCCACCATATTCGCCATCCACACACTTGCACATTCTTGATCAAGGTGTATGACTTGTTTCTCCAAAGGATCCGGTCTTTGACTTAGCAACATATGAGAGACACGTATGCTTTCATTTTCTCACCCTCAGCTCCACAAAAAGCTTATTAGGAGTAGGATGTGAAAAGAAAGGCAAACCCATGCCTTGGTGAGGAATCATACACATTGAGCGATCCGAGAGAATCATTTGAGGAACTTTGATTTCTTTTCAAAAATTTTGCAAAACCTCCGGATTGATAGTTTGATCATGAATGAGTGTATGGTACATTACATAACTCATTCTACCTTACAACCGCCCAAGGCAAGTGAAGCTACATGCCCCGCAGAAGTAAAGTATGAGGTAAGATCAATGCCAACTTATTCAATTCTTGGTAGAAGTACTTTGATGTATATTTGGCATAAGTTAAGAATACAACTTTGTAGCAACTCCTGATCAGCCACAGACCTAAGTCCAAGTGCTTGCTCGAGACGAGCTAGAGGCTAGCTTGGGGGGAGTTGTTGACGGCTGTTAAGCACCAACAATAGCCGTCAATATACTCGAATAAAGTGAAGGATTGCTAATACTCACACGTGTATTTTCCTTCAAATAATGTAGTTCCACAAGTCCTTGGAGAATATGGTTTTAGGTGATTTGCTACAGAAATAAAGGGAATCCACCCTCATGGATCCAAGTGATAACATCCCGATGAATCAGAAGCCGCCACGCGTGCATCACATGGATTGAAGGGCCCACAACAGATCCAAACCACCTTAATCCACCATGGACAAGTGCAACTACCCTTTGGGACCCACTTGACAGCCACCTGGAGAAAAGCACAACAGGAGAGGGCCCACCAAGGGGTCGGTCGAACCCTTGGATCGGCCGAACTGCCTTAGTGGCGCCCCATCCTGGCCTTTCACATGGTGCTCTCTCGTGCTCTCCTGAAGGTCGGTTCGAGGTCGATGCTAGAATATTCCCTCAGAGATGCTGCCTCTTGAGGCCTATAAATATGAGTGGAGGGGCTCCAAATGAGACACACACATCTTTGGGCAATCACTCTCTTCCTTTAGGCTCTAGGCTTAGTGGAGTTAGGCTAGAGTAGCTCTATTCAGGTTCCAGGTCTCCTTGGAGCTAAGGGTATGGCTTTTGTATCTTCTTGTTCTAGGATGACTTTATTCTACTTCAATGATATATCTTCTTCATATATTGTTTGTCTTTGTCATGATATGAATGAGTTGTGCTTGTGTTCTTGCTATCATAAGTTGCTAGGCTTATATGCTCACGAGTTACTTATATACCCTTGCTTTGGTAGTATAGACTTGAGTGCTTCCATACATGTTAGACTTTGCTCTAGTTCAACTAGAGTATGGTTTCTTATGCATAATAGTCTCCATTATCTATGCCACGACATTGGTCCATCGGCGATTCTTATGGTGGTGTTGATAATAGTCTTATTAGTCCAGAATGGTCAATGTATTGTGAACAATGCGAGCATGGTGCTCGGGTTGGAATCATCAATTGGATATGAGTGTGCCCCATGGTTTGGCCGGGGTAGGCCGCAGGTGGTGACAGCCTTGTTGGACCCTCTGAAATCCCCCACGTTCAGGTATTGCTGTAGGGGTTCGTAAATGAGTAGTCACTTTGCCATGCGTAAGTGGCGCGGGAGGCTATCTCCCCACATGCCTGGGTGTATAGACTTAGAATGTATATGTGTATGAATGCTTTGCTTTACCTTGATCTGTGCAATATATAGGAAGTACATTAGAACCTAGATGCTATCTCTTAATCCTTCTCCCTAGCCTAGTTAGTCCTAAGATGATCCCATGTGTGTCACACTACCATCATATCTTATTATCTTACCCCTGTCCTTTGTATATGATTCTATCCATGCTATTGCTATATTCATGATCGCAATAGTATTCTTAAACTAGTCGCCTTCCTTTGGGAAATACGATACCCTTGAGAATACTCATGGGTGAAGTGCTACAATGGTATATCCATGCGCTTGTAGATTCATTTGCATTTGTTAGAATACCACAAGGCATATCCTAGAGCCGTTGCTAGAACTAAACATTCTAGTGCGACGTTAAGAAATGCCAATAGCAGGGTACAGACGATTGAGCGACAGAGCATCATCGGCGGCTCGACGACCAACCACAATAGAGCAGAGCAGTCCATGATGTAATAAGGCGGGGAAGAGGGATTAAGCGGGGTGGATGCTCACGATCGGGTAGAGACGAAGAAGATGTAGCCGATGTTGATGTGGTCTCGTGGCACAGGGCGTCGTGCGGTGTTCCTCGTCATCCTTCTCGTCCACGGTGAAGCTCCAGGTCTGTGCAATGACGTCAGAATTGCAGCGGTGAATCCAGTGCGATGAGGCCTCCACTGCTCGATTCCTTCTGCGAGCGGCTCTTCCTCCTCCTCTACTCCCTTTCCTCTGACTCAATTTGGCTGTGGTGATGGAGTAGAGCTTCCGCCCGAGAGCAATTGGAGATGGCACGGTAGAGAGAGAAAGGGGGAATTTATAGAGAGGGTGGAGAGCAAACTTGGGCGAGGGGATGCTTGTTAGCTGGCAGGGATGGTGTGGGCGAGGGTTTGCACGGACGCCAAGGGAGAGCGGGCGTGAGCACATGGGCATGGGCGATGAGATTGGCGTGGTGCGGCATCGACATGTGGCAGGAGCATGAGGGAGAAGGAGAGGTAGGACACGACACTTTTGCCAATCGGGCCCGTGTGGCAGAGAAAGAAAGGGGAAAGGGGAGGGAGGCGCTGGTGGGCCGAGGCAAGCGGAGGCGCTGGTGGGCCTACGGTTGTGAAAGAGAGAAAAAGAATAGGGAGAGGGGAAGGGAGATTGGGCTGGGATGATGTGATTAGATAGGTTTAGGGGGAATTGAGCCCAAGAAAGGGTAGTTAGTTTAGTTAGCTTTGTATTTATATTTCAACTTTGGAAGTTCAAATATAAATTCCACTCAACAATTTGAAATAAAAAATCCAAATCATAGTAGCATATTATTTTCCTTAATTATAAATTAAAAGCATTATTTATTTTTACTAAGAATTGATTAGAGGGCAAAGAAGACACTCTTAAGTTGTCATGCAAAACAAATTCAAACAAAATTTTTAAATTCCATATTTTGCAAAACACGGGATGTTAGAGAAGCACACACGAAAAGCACCAAGAAGGTGCAAAAACTGGAACCTTCAGAAAGGAAGCCGGAACTTTTGATTTGGGAAACTAGAACCCAAAACTAGAGGTGAAACTTCCTATGTTTGGAAACTGGAACTTCCAGTTTTTCCAGACAGCTTATAGAAGCTACATGAAAAAAAATCCAAAATCATATCAAACAAACTCCAAAAATACAAGATTTGAACCATAGCTTTTCTAGGCCATTTTGAGTCTACTCCCAAGAGATGTTCTCCAACTAGCCATCACTACCACATATAGTGGTTGGCTAAAGACTAAACTACCCCTACTATAAAAAATAAGATACACACCCGCAGAAGGAAGATGGTCCAACTTTTTGCAGAGGTATTGGATGGACACGCCGCCTCCAAGGCTTCACTTCGCCTCGACGAAAGCTCCGTGATGGTGCCACGTGCCCTCCATTCCGCCATCCAACCGCACCGGACACGCCCCTGGTTTTGAGGCCAAAACCGGCGAACTTGTCTACATGGTGGTTTTGAGGCCCAAATCACCTAAACCATCCCATCTCCACTTGGTGGCCACGTGACCTCCTCAATGTCGATGTGTGTCCGTCCTCCATCAAGCCTTTGACGCCTCCGCCCCGCTTGACTTGACCAATGCCGTCTTCATCACATCGTGTACTCTTGTTCTTCCATGCACCATGCGGACCTCACGTGACTCCGCTTGGACTCTTTGGGTCCCTCGATCCAAGCCTACTCGTTCACCCTTCACTGCACTTGGTTCATCGGCATGAACCTTTCACGCTTGACCATCACCACGCACCATCGCCCACCATGTTGCATCCTACACTTGCACATCACGAGCTAATTGGTGGCATATCTGATAAGATGCTGGCCGATCTTCTGAGAGATAGAGGATAAATTCGATTCATGGAGAACTCGACATTGGCGATCTGGCTTCAAATTAGATACGATTCGAACCCTACAACCATTACACCACAGCTCCGTTGGTTATTAACCAAGAACAACTTGATTAACCTCGTCGAGAAGTTTTTCCCTGCAAGCGAATCGAAGAACACAAGCAAGAAAGTGAAACATGCAATCTGAAATTGAAGATCAATATGAAGCGAATGATATGGGGTTCAAGCTCTGTTCAACAAAGGACTAATCGCCACAGGGTTGTAGAACAAGAACGGGGGCCCTCGATCATTGTAAACAGACTTGTCGTCACAGTTACAATGAATCTATCACAGTTTCGACTTCGAAAACTTGACTCAACAAAACCTAAATCGTAATGTGGCGGTGGCTACTGAATATATGAGGGTTAGGTCATGCATGACCCCCATGGACTCGCCCCTATGAGCTCCAACACGGGACAACGGCCTAAAGGACAGTGGCGCAGCACCCTGACAGATTCTGGACGCCCACTTGTTTCGACGATTCCTATTGACTCAGATGTAATTTTGATGTGGGACCGGTCCCTTTGGAAGCTCTATGAAATTATTTCCATCCATATAAAGAACATCCAAAATGGACTCCTTATGTGACCTGGGCATCGGTTTTAGTGCGGGCTGCTCCTGGACTCCGAGGTGGACTCGAACTTGAGTTGTTTTGGGCCTCCACCTTGGAGACTCGAACCGAATCAACTTGAGGCCTTCTTCTTGATTTGGACATACATTTTGGACTCCTCCAAAACAAACAATTATATCCATATCCATGGTTGTCTTGTCCATCATCCTCCCCTTCTTGACGAAAAGCTCCTCGGCGTCGATTGTACTCGAAACTGATCCTGCACAACACAAAGGAGAACGAGGTTGCGAAAACAAAGGGAACCAAAATAATTCTGAGAAGGGACATAATTATGTTTCCAATTGTGTAATGTGTCATCTCGCATAAAAATGTCAGCAACCATGTATGCTCCATGATCGAAATACACATGATATTTGTCAACACTATCCTGCAAAAGATTAGTGCTAACAAAAGACAGATCAAGACTAGATGGTTGTATATTAGAAAATTCAGCACCAGAAGCCAGCTCTAGTTTTTTAAAAGAGCATCTCGTGTTTTTATTTGGAAAAAAATCATTTTTGCTCTAAAAATTGGAAAAATAGAAAAAAGTTTTAATTCCAAAAAAACCAGTGGCACAGATGGTTCGAACTTTGGTCTCACGGTGTTGAGAAGTGCGACTAGCCACTGCACCAAACATTGATATCTGCAAGAAACTTGTAATGTCTCTATTTATAGTATGTGTTTGTATAATCCGAAACAAAAAATAGTGGGGCAAGAGGACTCACGAGACCTCAAGCACTAAGACGCAGCAGGCTTACCACTGGGCCGCGGAGCACCTGGGCCGGCCGCGCCTCCCCTGCGCACTCACCCAGCACGCCTGGTGGGCCGTGCCTCCTGGGCCCTGGAGCGCCTGGGCCGGTCACGCCGCCTGGGCCGCGGAGCTCCTGGGCCGGCCGCGCCTCCCCTGCGCTGTAGCAAAAATAGAAACAAGGGGGAAGTGGGAATCGAACCTGCGACCTTTGCTTGAGGAAGCGGACGTCAAACCACTGCGCCACCCATCTTTTGTTGTTATTGTTAGAACTTTTGGCCTATAGGTCTAGTTATTGTTATGGAAACTTAAACACATCGTTTGGCTTAGGAAAGCACAGTTCGTAATTCTTTTTTGAATTCGGAATTTAAACTTGTATCTAGTATTTCTCCTTCATGGCTACTCCAAATTTGATGATTTTTTTTCTAAAAATTTCTAAAATCATGCTCATTCAAGTTATGAAACTTATTAATGCTATTATTTTGAAAAATCTTCTCGTGTGAGTCTGTTTGAAAATCCAATTTTTGAATTTCAAAAAATGACAAATACAAGCCCGATTTTTTACACTAAATGATGTCAAATGGAAAAGTGATGAATACCAAAGCTTCATATCTCATCAAGATCTACAATCTTTATTTTGGTCATTTTATCATTTTCAAAAGTGGTAATAACATGTAGTACAAATTTGACAAGTCTCTAACATAGTTTCTTAAACTATGTGAGTGAATCTAGGATTAATGACCAATGTATAGTACCACTTTCTCAAATGAAAAAATAACCTAAATAAAGATTGTAGATCTTGATGAGTTATGAAACTTTGGTATTCATGACTTTTTCCGCTGAAATCATTTAGTGTTCCAAAATCTTGCTTTTAGTTATCAAATTTTGAAATTCAAAATTTGGATTATTCAAACTTTGTCACATGGATTAATGAACTAAATAAAGTTTGTAGATCTTGATGAGTTATACAATTTTGGTATTCATGACTTTTTCATTTGAAATCATTTATAACTGTAAAAAAATATGTGAATTTCTCAACTTTTGAAATTTCATATTTAAATAATTCAATCGAACTCGGATGGGGAAGTGACCAAAACAATAGTTATAGATCTCGAATAGTTCTACAACTATTGTATTGACAACTTTCTTATTTGAAATCATTTTTAGTGTCTTAGAATTTAATACATTTCTACCATCAAAAGAAAATAAATGTTAAATTTGCTTAAACGGGCCCAAAGATCTATTTCTGGGCTGTTTTTGGGCTCGGTTTGCACGGCCCAATTCATCCGGATCATCCATCTCCAAACCAACGACTCACGTGCATCCATGGATGTATAAAACGCCGGCCGTCGTGGAAAACCCTAACTCTTGTCCCTCGGCTCTTCCCCCTCCCCTCGCCCTCGCCCCTCCCAAATCCTGCGCCGCCGCCCCCTCCTCCCTCCGGTCTCCCCTCGCCCTCGCCCCTCCCAGATCCCATGCCGCCCGGTGGCCGTCCCCGACTAATCGACTCCCCGCGGCGTGGGCGCGTGGTCTTGCGAGGCCGCGAGGCCCAGAGCACGTCGCCCCGTCGCCGTCCCCAATCCACATCCGGCGTCCCCGCGCGGCCGCACCCCACCCCCGCTGGCCAGTTCCCCCAAGCCGCCGACGACCGACGNCGTCGTCCATCTTGCTCGGTCGCCCCGCTGGCGCCCTGTCGAGATCCAAATCAGCGCCACCCCCATCGAGATTCAGTCCACGGTGACGCACATCGTGTCCTCCCCCACCCAGGTAACTCCTAGATCTGCTTCCCCCATCGTCCTCTCATCAATCTTTACTAGTTGTTGGCCTCCTCGTGCCCAGCTGCGCAAAGAGATGGCAGTGGTGCCGTTCCAATCCAGCGGGGAGTGTGACCGGGAGGTGTGTTCCTTGTGGTGTGAATCTCAACTATGCAGGGACCATGCTGCCCGTGGCCATCCACGCGCAGGATTTGTTGTCCCCCCATAGATTTGTTGTTCCTTTTTCCCTAGCATATTTAGTTCTTTAGGAATTGATGATTTAGGGTTATTGGAACTTGGTATATATTCAGAATGAGATATTGCTGAAGGTTCATAGTTGAGTGTGATTGTTTAGACTGCAATAAAAATCAGATTTTATTCAGGTGGACAACATGCTAAGTGTTCAGAGTTAACTGTGAATGCCATCATAATAGTGTTGTATGGTTATCTACCTAGGCTTTATTCTAATATGAACAATTTTGTTTGACAGATTCTCATCTCAGCTGTCCACTACAAAACATGTCAATTTTCTCATGGTTTCATGGAAGGGTACCAATGTGGGTTTCTAATGGAAAAGCAACTCTGCACCAAGGTTGCCGAAAAGAGATAGTGAGGTGTCCACTGCTTGGATGTGTGGAAAAGTACTTTACTCAAATCTGATTTTACTTAATCTAGTTTCAGGGCATATGGTGTGGACACTGCATATGCGATCTAATTTGACTTAATTTCATTTCAGGGCAGTAAATTGATAGTTCTTTAATTTTTCTCTGTCAAGCTCATTTTTGTTTTCGCTTCCCTTGCACATGCTCCAGTATTGCCCTCACTGAAGTGTATTGCCGTGTTGCTGCAGTGCTTCAACATCGAGATAGATCAAGCTCACGCTTCAGGATGCGAAAGATTGAGTAGCTCAACATCATTTTTGACTTGCAGGCCTGATCACTTGTTCAATTTATGTTGTTTGTTCAACTTCACGATGAACTGTCCTATAGTTTACTACTTAGAGTTATATAGAACTGTCTACATGTTCTGATAATTAGGTGTGAGTCATGTATTCAATGACTTGTAGATCAGAAAAGTTGTACATCTAGTATTCATTTGTTCTTTCTATCTCAATAGCATGGTGGATGGCAATCTGTCTGACGTATATGTATGGATATTTACATGGAACATTCAGACAAATTAATTGAATTTGATCTGCACGTGTAATATTTTTTTTATTTTTTAATTGAATTTGATCTGCACTGTGATGATATATGGGCTTTGATGATCTATAGGCCCGTGAAATTAAGAAAATTGGGCCATAAAATGAGATAAAAAAGGGTCTTACAATTGGGCTTAACCCACAAATATTGAAAATAAAAAGGGCTCATAATTGGGCTCAGCCCTCAAATAGGCTGCTCATTGATGGGCCTTTATGGGCTATAGAATATTTTGTGATGAACCAAATCATCATGAAAGTGCAGCCACGTCAGCTCCACGTCGTTGCCACATCATCCGCGTACAAGGTTTTGTGACGTTTTATAGGTCTTTAATGACGAAAAACTGCCGTCGTAAATTAGTGACGATAGAAAAGTCGTCACAAAATTTATGACAAAAAAAGATGTTTCGTCGTTAAATACCTTTTATTACGGGGTATAGATGACGAATGAATTTTCGTCACGCGTGTGTCACAGATTATGAAACATGATGAAAAAATGAGTTTCTGTGACAAAAATGAAATGTTATAAAATGTGATATCTGTTTCTGTACGCATGCACATCACGATC
>CM014276.1:20921417-20966986 GCA_004135705.1 Alloteropsis semialata | reverse complement strand
CTCGTTCGCTCTCATCTATGGTGAACCAACCTCCAAGAATGTGTGAGGGCAAAGACTTGAAGATAAGGTCGGATGACTTCGGGATCAAGGTGAATCAGGTAGACATTTGGAAAGTTATCAAGACCCAATCTTATCCCGAAGCAACCGACGTCAAATTCCCACATGCATTGGCAAATCAATTTCTAGAGGATCAAGGAGCTTGCACGCAAAAGATGGGACCGAGGCGGGCCAAAAAGGCCCTAGGCCAGCCAGCCAGCCCAGTGGGGCCCGTGCCTGCCGGCCTAGGCCTTTTCTACGCCGCCTCGACCTTCCCTTTGAGCTAGGGTTTTCTCGGACTATTTATAGCCCCGATACCCGAAGGCACGCAGATCAATCCACCAGAACTCAGCAAAACCTAGGGCATAAATCAAAGGGAGACGATGGACGCCGCAAGTCCTTGAAGTTGTCTAGGAGATGGCTTAGGCCAACCCTAGCTACCATGGCCTCCCTGCGTGGTTGTGTCATGGTGGAGTTCAAGAGCTAGTTGGATTCATCAATGGTATGTACTCGGTGGTGATGATCCAAACACATCTATTATATGAGTAATGTTCTTTATGTCATCCGATCTTTTAGCGACTCGATTCCTCCTTCTATGATCTTGTGCTTTTCTTGGGTTTGCTTTGCTTTCAATCTATTATCGGGATAGATTGCTCGGGGTGATCTTGTAGCCATGGTGGCTAGAGGTTCATACCAGATCTACCAAGAGGTTCAACATATTCTTCGTGAACGTGCTCTTAAGTTACCCACGCCGATAGGGAGCATCGTGATAGGGTGTAATCCTGTGTAAGGTGAGGCTTTCGGGGGTTTGACCAGAGGATAGTAGTTTAAAGACGGCTTTGGATGAGATGCATGATGTGCTTGCTCTTATTGGCTAGAACTATAACTAGAAGACGATAGGCTCGTTTACCCCTTTGGTTGTGTTTTATCCTTGCCTATGTTCATGGGTGTGATCAACCTACACACCACTCATATCTAGGTTTTATCCTTTATATCCAATCAATGCTTCATGCTAGGATGGATCCGTTAGATTAGATGGGAAACCCTAGGTAGTTCATTGTCGATCCACGGATTTGATAACCTTGGATGGAATACTCTAAGGGAAAAGCTATGATGATCTGTGCGCTTGCAGTTCACCATTGGCGCGTCTAAGGACCATCAACACCTCACTCAATGTACTCATTAGCGCCTACACCATCATAAGTTGGTGGATATGAACGACCTGCCATTGTTAGAAAACAGCAAAAGACAACACAAAAGTATTATCCCTATCAACTAACAACTACTAGGTGGTGGAGAAGGTGGAGTGCAATATCTCAAGTGGCTTACCACTGTCTTGCAAGTGTTCTTACCAAAGCCAACAGGGCGGCACAATTTGTTATCAAGCTTGGGTGGAAAAATTGCAAGGTAAACATGTGCTGACAGAAGTATATATATGGAGCTTTGGGTAGGCGCAGTATGGTAGCAAGGAATAACAATTATTCAAATCAGAATTGCAAGACTGAAAAGTAGTCCCAAGCTAGTCTATGTCGCCGGCCTAAACTTGTCTCGGACCTAGTTCAAAGCAAGCAACAAAAGCAACTTAGCAGAAGACTCATAGGATGCAAGCACTTCTGATTTTTTTTCTTCTTTGCCTTGTCTTTCTTTGTTTCATTATTTTTTGGTGCGCCTTTTTCTTTTCTTTCTTTTTCTTAGCACCTCTTTGCCTTTTTCTTTATGTTTTTTTAGAATTGCAGCAAGACACACAAAACAAATCCACCAATAAGTAGACTAGATAAAAAAATTCAACTTGATCGCACCACGATATCCAAACCAATTTGTTGCCTTATGTTTTTTCTCTCCCAACACGAGCTCGCATCAAAAGCAGTCAAATCACATAGAACAACTCAAACTTTTCCTTCTCCCTTCAACTTGCATAGCAACCTAATCTGATTGTGGGGAAAATATCTATTCTTCTCTCAACAGCAAACAATACTTGACACCAAGATCACCAACAAGACCTAGACACGACGAACACAATGACACAACGAGGGACTAAAATTTAGAAAAGCAAACTAAACTTAAAAATTGTGGGGCACAAAGAGGTTATAGGATAGCGGAAATATTTTTGTAGGGCTTTTTTTGGATTATAGGTAAATGAAAACAAGATGAATCTAAAGGGCACACGATAATACCTCACGGGCAACCTGAAATCCAGATACCACTTGATAAGACGCTTGCCGATCTTCCGAGAGGTAGGGGATAAATTTGATTTGTGAGAACTCGATGTTGACAATCTGGCTTCAAACCAGACATGATTCGAATCCTGCAACCGTTACACCACAGCTCTGTTGGTTATCAACCGAGCACACTTGATTGACCTCGCCGATAAAGGATTTTCCTGCAAGCGAATCGAAGAACACAAGCAAGAAAGTGAAACACACAATCTAAAATTACAGATCAATATGAGGCAAAAGATATGGGGTTCAAGCTCTATTCAACAAAGGACTAATCACCACAGGGTTGTAGAACAAGAACGGGGGCCCTCGATCACTGTAAACAAACTTGTTGCCACAGTTACAATAAATCTATCATAGTTTCAACTTTGAAAACTTGACTAAACAAAACCTAAACCCTAATGTGGCGGCGGCTACTGAATGTATGAGGGTTAGGTCGTGCATGACCCCCCAGGACTCGACCCTATGGGCTCCAACATGATACACGGGCCAATGGCCCAAAAGACGGTGGCGCAGCACCCTGACACATCCTGGATGTCCATTTGTTTCGATGATTACTGTTGACTCAGACGGAATTTTGATGTCGGACTAGTCCCATTGGAAGCTCTATGAAATTATCTTTCCATCCATATAAAGAACGTCCAAAATGGCCTCCTTATGTGACCTGGGCATTGATTTTAGTTTGGGATGCTCCTGAACTCCGAGGTGGACTCGAACTTAAGTTTTATTGGGCGTCCACCTTGGGGACTTGAACCAAATCAACTTTTGGCCTTCTTCTTGACTTGGATATACATTTTGGACTCCTCCAAAACAAACAATTATGTCCATATCCATGGTTGTCACGTCCTCATCAATATCAAACCACTCAATTTTTGTCAATCACTCATCATCCAAGGGTGACCACCATTGGTCCTCAGTTGAACATTAGTTCATTTTGGATGTCCTTCAGCATAAGGTTTCTTCTATAGGTGGATAAATTGGATCAGGCAGATTCTCTGCTCCGGTACTTCGTCAGTGCTCTTGAATGGGGTGCCTGGACAAAGTTTTCACTGCAGCAGAGGGATCCGGCAAGGTGACCCTCTCTCCCCCTTGCTTTCTTGTCCGAGCTGCTGATTTGCTTCAGACCAATGTCAACAAAATGGTTGGATTAAACCTTCTATCCCATCCTCTTGGAGAAAATTTTAGTGGGGACTTTCTATAATACAATATGCAGATGATACTCTTCTGATGATGCCAGCCGATTCACTTCAACTTTTAACCTCAAGGGTATTCTTAGGACCTTTGCAGACTCAACTGGTATGAAAGTTAACTTCTCCAAATCGATGATGGCCCTATTAATATCCCAGAAGAGAAGATTGGTATTCTTGCATGTTCTTTTGGTTGTACTATTCGTTCTATGCCCTTTACCTATCTGGGCCTTCCATTTGAATTGACTAGGCCCTCAGTGGTGGATTTCCTTCCTCTCATGAATAGAGTTGAAAGACGAATGGTCAGAATTTCTCCTTTCCTTTCCTACTTTGGTAGATTTGTTTTGATGAATTCTGTTTTCACCGCTATACCAATGTACACCATTAGCACAATTAAAGTGTCTACGGAAGTGTTTAAACATTTAGAACAAGAAGACAATGCTCTAGAATGGTGGTGATGTCAACAAAAGAGGAGGTTGCCTAGTTTCTTGGGTAAAAGCTTGACTTCCAAAGAAAGAGGGTGGTTTGGGTATCATTAATATGAGAACTCAAAACAAGGCGTTGATGCTTAAGTTTCTGCATAAATACTATTATCAGCCTAGTATTCCTTTTGTTCAGTTGAGATAGGATACATATTATTCTAATTGATCCCCCCATGGTAGAGGGTCGGTGGGCTCATTCTGGTGGGGAAATGTGATGAGTTTAGTGGACAATTTCCGTGGGATGGCTGGTTGCACCATAGCAGATGGAAGAACTGTTATGTTTTGGGATGATACTTGGAACCTTGGTTTCCTGAAAATTACCTTTCCTCAACTTTTTTCTTTGGCAAATGACGCAAATGTCTTTGTTCTTCTTGCCCCTGTCTATAGTAGCTTCAGATCAACTTGTTTAGTTGCAAGCTCTACTGGATGCTTTGGATTTTGATGCCTTGGACTCAGATATGTGGTCTTACATATGGGGGTTCTGCAGATTTTTCTTCAAATTTGGCGTATAAAGTTTTGAGTGGCAGCTCTGTGACCCTGCCCCTTTGTCTTGGCTTTGGAAAACTTCCTGTCAAAGCAAGGACAAGATTTCCTTCATTCTTTTTTCTTCTTGATTGCCTCAACACCAAGAACCTTTGAAGAAGAAATATTTTTGGTATTCCTTTTCATAGCTGTGTTCTCTGCGTGCATCATAATGACAAAATGTAGGAGCGCATGTTCTTTGACTGCTCTTTCAGCATGTGGTGCTAGAGGTTTGTGGGGTTATCATGGGTAAGAAGCCTTCTAGTAGTTGATATGATTGAAGAATGCAGACATTATGTAGGATGGCCAGTCTTCAAGGAAGTGGTTACGGTGGACACTTGGATAATTTGGAAGCATTGAAATGACATCATTTCTTCTGTTCACAGGCCTTCTTTGGGTAAATGGAATAAGCTTGAGTTCAAATCAGAGCTGGAGGTGGTTTCAGATCCAAGCCCTCTAAGAAACCTCTTCTTAGGGCTTGGCTTTAGTCCTTTAGATAGTGTTTTTTCTTCTCTATTCTCTTCTGTTTTGAAAAGCTTTGTAAAGTGACTGCACGGTTTCTTTCCTATAATATAAAATCCTTAATCAATAGGGGTTCTCCCCTCCTGTTCCATCAAAAATATTTCTCAGTTATCTTTTACTCCATCGACAGGAACAAGATGGAAAAGTAGTAGTCAAGTCCCTTCACCCATGAGAAGATGCCACCAACATAATGCATCACTAGGTTTTCTTACATGGCTCAGAATAATTTTTTTCTCAAACAGACAGGAAAACGGTATATCATTTCATTAAGAAGAAATGTTACGATATAGGGGTTAAGGCTCTTGGAGTCCCTCATCCTCACACATACGTAAGAGGAACTAGAGAGGGATCTCTGATTTGCGGACAAAACATGAACCAACTACCCTTGAAACAAGGTTCAGTGCCTGGGTTGAGTGACTGTACAATAGTACAATCTGGCTGTCCGCCAAAACCAAACCCTAAAGACCTCCTTGATTGTGCCTTTGCATATAATGTCTTTGTAAGTTCGAATTTGCAAAAAGCGAACCATAAGTGCACTCACCCTTGCTTGCTTTACTATAGGATGATTATCACAGCAAGTCCGGAACCCCTCATCACAGCCGGTTTTCAAAAGTGGTGTTGATCAAGCGGTAGTGAAAATCGGCACCAGCTGTGAAAATCAATTTTCACAGCCGGCTGTGAAAATCGATTTTTACAGCCGATGTTCATCCCCAGGAAAAATTGCATCGGTTTTTTCACAGCCATTTATAAAAAACCGGCTATGAAAAGTAGCAGCCCAGCCGCCTTTTTTGCCAAAAAATTGGCAATGAAAAAGAGAATCACAACCGGTTTGTGGGCAAAAAACCGGCTGTGATTCTCTTTTTTCACAGCTGGTTTTTTGTATTTTCACCACCGGTTTTAACTGACTGTAATAATAATTTTGAATAAAAAATAATTGTTATATTTTCCAACAAGCACAATATTGCAATATATCTACTTCACTGCACAAACATTACAACAAACAAATTACAATACCATACATACCATAAACATCAACTCAAAGTCCATATATAAATCTATAAATATCAAAGTCCATACATATCAAAGTCCATACATCTAGTCCTAAATCACACAAAACTCACCACCTGGTCTCGCAACATGGTTCAAAACGAATCCACATAGTTGTTCTTGAAGTACCAAATCTCAGTAAGAAGCAACTTGGAAGTGCCAAAACTACAATTCTGCACACCATAACATAATAGCAATGTATTTAGTTACAAAATATGAATGAATTTGAAAAAGTAATATGACAACGAAGGAAAAGTAATATGACAGAATCAAAAAATGAACGTGACAATATCAATATAGTTAGTTTGAGTGTGACGGTAGCAATATAGTTAGTTTCACAATATGACAACTAAGGCAATTATTGCAGACCTGATCTGCTTGTTCTTTGAAGGCATCATTAGTTGCGCTGAGCATATAATGCATAACATAGAACCCCCATAGATTGTTTCCAAGAGGCTGCCTTAGGATCCATTTCTTTTCAATGATATCAAAATCTTTTTTGTAGGGCCTAAAAATAATGCCCCCTTTTTTCTTGTACTTGGCTAAAGCACTACATACATTAAGAAGAATTGGTAACATTAGATTATCAAAAATACATATCCACATTGAAAAGAAGAAAATGATTATCCTGACTTACGTGTTGAGGAGGTTTATGAGAGGTTGGATGTACCCACGCTTCCTCCGTTTCGAGTCAGAAACCTTAAGAGTGCTTTGTTCAAGGCATATGTCGATCAGAACGTGGTAGAATCTGCATTTAGGACATAACCAACTAATCATACCTAAGGTTGACCAACAAAAGCAGTGATTTAGAGACACTTACTTGCAATTGTTTGAAAGAAGTATGCGTTTCTTGTCCTGCATCTTGAGCATAGCATTCACCGAGCAGGTTAAGCAGCTTGGCTTTTTAATCTTTACCTCATTAATAGCTTGAGGGTCTAACAATCCTACGTATGTCATGCCTTCATCCTTCAAATTGTGTGCCACCATCCTACAAAATGAGAAACTTTTTAGACAAAGTTGTCCATGGAATAAGATGTAGGAAAATCGATAGTTTATACACTTATAGAGCAAACAAGCTCATGATTGAACAATCTAGGGCCTTCTGCTGATACAACTCATAAAGCAACTTGAAATAAACCCAGATTATGTCCTCTTTTGACTTGGATGCCGACTTGTGAAAATGTTCTTCCTTGTATCTCGCCCCCAAACGCCTGACCACTCTGACCTTTGTACCAATCATGGAAATTCCCCATTCGCGTGGTTAAATATTCTAGTTGACAGGGATCCACAGGATTGCCGCCCGGTTGGAACAGCCATATAGGCGACGGAGGTGTAAGCTTACCCTCATCTTCCAACTGAATAAGATCTTCCTGTGTGAGGTTGCTTTCTTCTAAAAACTCTTCACTTGCCTTCTTATTTTTTAGGAAGCTTTGTTCGCTTATTTTTTGGAAGCTTTGTTTACATATAGTACGGGAGAATTTTGATGTAGGCTTCTAGTTATTCCCTGTGTGT
Source organism: Alloteropsis semialata (assembly GCA_004135705.1). Classification (NCBI taxonomy): domain Eukaryota; kingdom Viridiplantae; phylum Streptophyta; class Magnoliopsida; order Poales; family Poaceae; genus Alloteropsis; species Alloteropsis semialata. Next base: position 20,959,462 of record CM014276.1, on the reverse strand, counting down.
GGAACTATTGCCGTTTTGTAGAAGTGAAGTACCGCCTCAAGCGGTAGTGGCGTTTGTTCCTTTTTCTATCATCAGCGATGTTATACTCCCGTTCACCTGCATTTTCCTACTGCATTGGCTAGAATTAGTTGGCTCTTGCTCTTGCTCTTGCTCTTGCTCTTGCGCACATGGTGTATTAGCATAAACTGGATAATTAGAAAAGGTCCTAGTAGAGTTACGGTTCTTTTGCCTTGGGCTCGGTGCGGGGTAGGCTCCGTTGAAGGGGGAATTGAGCTCACCCTTGAACATCGGCCCTGAGATCCACGTTTTTTCAGCCTGGAGCTTGGTGATCGACCTTCAGACCTTTCCGGCTGTGGGAATGGAGCATTGTCATGAATAGGTGACAATGGTCATGGATCCGACTCACAATCTGATTCTTTAGCCTCGTCATCAAATGAGATACAGTGAAGCAACCAATGTTGTCCCCAATTTTCTTCTTATCATCGTGCCCAAGGATATTTACTCTACGGAACCTTTTCTTAACAATGGCATCAATGGTGACTTTGGCATATCTAGCCGGCAATGGACAGCAATGTAGTTGAACCCCTTCGTCGGTAGGCCATGCCTGCCCAACTGCAACCTTGGTCCTTTAGAATTTGTCCTGGATGTATAGCTTGCATTGTGTTGGAGCTGTGATCGCATCCACTGGGAAAGATATGGCTTCATCGTCCACAGGATGCCCGACACTTCCGCAACTACTATGATGCAAGACAGGGCTACTGTGAATATCACCGCCTTGATCCGAAAGCGAACCTTGGTGGCGAGCCTGCTCGTTAAATTCCTTCCAAAGCTTTTGGGTTACTTGTTCAGTTACTTGCTAGCGGACTTGTTCGGTTACATCTTGAGCAACTTTCTGGTGAACGGCTTGTATAATAGCATTCTATTAGGACTCTTGTGCTGCCCTACTCCTTGTACAGCTTCTATACATGCTTACATCATCTATGAAGACAATGCCCCAGGGAAAAACTCCGGTGCCTCTTGTGCGTCTAGAGTGCTCTTTATTTGCTAGAGCGCATGTAAGCACATCATTCTCTCTATTTGGAATAAAGAGTCCAGTCTTGACTTCACTTTGGGCTTGCTTTATTTTACTTGCTATTTCCCTGGATTCTTGTGTGCGGTAACTAAGGGAGCCATCAGGGTTGTAATAAGCACCACGAGCAAGTAGGTACCTCACGGCACGGTCATTGTTAACGGTCCTTACACGCTAAATCCGACTGTCAATTGTTGACGGTTGTTAAGTACCAGATTTAGGCCGTCAACTCCTGCATAAAAGCATGAATTATGAGCATCAACATAGTGGTAGGAGTTATCTACTAACGAGTTCCACAAGTGTCGATGAATATTTGAATGCAGGTCACTAAACTATGGAAATGATGTGGGAATGAACCTAAGTGGCTAAACTAGCACAACTCCAGCCAATCAAGGGCTGCCACATAGGCTTCCCACGGATCCATGGTCCCACTTGAGCAAGGAAACACACTTTCGACCAATCACGTACAAGCACAAGGATCCAAGGGCCCACAACCGGTAGCTAAAAGCATCAAAACACCTGAGGCATACCCATACACGCATAAGGACCAACCTGGCAGCCAGCTTGCCAAAGATGGTTGGCTAAGGCGGTTTGCCTGGGTCGGCCGAACCCCTGGTGAGCCCGCTCACCTCCAACTGCCATGTGTCTGGTCCTAAGGCGGTCTAGGGAATATTCCTTCAGAGATTTGCCCTGGCTGCCGCCTCTACCAGCCTATAAATATGAGATGAGGGGGTCAAATGAGGACACCACTTCCCACTTCAAGATCAACAACTCTCTTGAGTTGAGAGCTTCATTGCATAGGCCTAGAGCTGGCTTAGCTAGTGCTAGAGTAGGGGGAGAGCGAGGGTTGGTCTAGAGAGGAGTGCCAGGGTGTTGACACTCACCTCTCTTGCTTGTACCTCGACGGATGCTGCTACACTCCAATTAGAATAAAGTGAGTATTCAGGTATATTCTAATTAGAGCAAAGTCGTATTCGTGATTCCTTTGGTTAGTTCTTACTAGGGTGTGAGCCTAGCGTGCTTGAGTTAGATCTCCCTCTTGTGGGTTCATCGCTCTATCTTAGTATAGAGTGCTGTGGTGTGGCTACGGGGGTACCAGCCGTAGTTAGATCACAGTAGTAATCGGTAGAGTAGGCGTGGTGCCTAGCTACGGGTTACACTTCGTTTGCAGAGCTTAGCCCACGATTTAGTAGAGGTAGGCCGTAGGTGGTGACATCCCTGTCGGTCCTTCATAATCCTCCATGTTCAGTTAAGTCGTAGAGCTATTGGCCGGAGGCGCCAAGGGTTCAGGGGTAAGCCGGTGCCTGAAGCAAGTAGTGGGACTTCGGAGATTTACCTCTTTCATATTAGAACATTCTATAGGATTCCTCTCTATCCTTTGCCACATATCGGGGTGTGTCCTTGGGCTAGCTTGTACCGGATTAGTGCACACACGTTCCTTTGGATTCGATAACCCTTGGAATACTCTTAGAGGAAAGCTACGACGGTATCTGTGCATTTGTGGATTTATTTGTGATCGTTAAAATAGCCAACATCAATATACTCACTTCATAAGGATGTACTACACACTTACTAACATATTCCTTTATAAATAACCTAGTTCCACTTGTAACGTAGCCTTATGCAGTTACAGGATACAAGAACTACAACAGAGAGTAAAAACATGCTCAAACGATGGAGAACGCGTCATGCAGAAACAACTCCGTGGGCACACGGTCAAGAAGGCCCACAAACTAGACACACAAGGGCAGTACCACGGGAGAATCAACTGTGAATTGTCGAGGATAGAATCCCCAGTATCCGCAAGGAAGGAAGAAGGCGGACTCCTATTAGAATTCCCCTGTAATCCTACTAGGACTCATACCGTTTAATTCTACTAGGACTCCTACCTTGTAGCCGACTAGGAACCCGCCCCCTGGATTGTATAAAGGAGGGCCGGGGTACATAGATGGGCATCGAAAAACAACCCAGCGCGGGACGCAATACTATAGACCCCATACAGGATGTTGGGTACGCTGCCTTGGCGGCCCAAACCTGTATAAATTGTGTCTTGTGTCCCACGTTTACCTTCATGCTTCAGGTCTGGCGATCCCCCACCTCACAAATTACTACCTTGGGGACCCTCAATAGTAGGCTAGACGGCATAAAAAACCGACAGCTGGCGCGCCAGGTAGGGATGATCGTCGAGATCATCGGGCGAGCTTGACGGACCTCATCATCAACTTTGATCTAGCCAATGTGAGGCAGCGGCACGTTGTCTCGGCGGGCACTGGTCTCCAATCCGCAGTGGATTCCTAATCGACGATTTGCTGGTGGATTTTCCTAGTCAAGTTCAAGGCGTAGATTGCACCGTTGCCGAGTCCGAAGCAAAGTCGATCTACTCGCCGCCGACTACTTCGACTACTCACTGACGACTACTTCGACTACTCGCCGCCGACTACTTCGACTACTCGCCGACGACTACTTCGATTACCTATTGACGTCTCGACTAAGCAACTAGTCGGGAGAGAACACTACTCCCCAACAACTAGTCGGAATTAACTCCGACTAGTCGGCTTCATCAACAACCGTCGCTGCTGACATCAACTACTCGGCTCCACTTCAAACTACTCGGACCTGACGATGAACTACTCAGATTCAACCCAAAACAACTCAGTTTGATTTAAGACCCAGTCAGGGACAAGTTCCAACTAGTTTGGCTTCATTAACTACCAACTACTCGGTCATGCCGACCAAGACGACGCCTGGAGGATTATCCTCGAACGTGGCAATGACGTGCTGATTCTCCTTCTCAGACATGAATCAAGCTAAGTCGCTTATTTCATTCGATATTATTTTTCTAACATGTTTTCTACATGTTTGGCCATGCGCCGACTACTTTGGTATGCTCTTCGATGGGAATTACCCTCGAGGTCTACTCCATGATCGACTACTTCTGGGGTGTTAGCGATCAAAATTGGCAAGGAATAGTTTCTGCAGGGAAACCGGTGGAACCGGATTTGCTAACCGGTGTAACCGGTTTGTTACACTATGTTGCGTCTGATAACGCAAACCGGTGGAACCGGATTTAGAAACCGGTATAACCGGTTTTCCCCGAGTTGTGATAGGTTTGGACTCTTTTTGTAGATCCGACTTGTATTTGAACTTTCCTTGCGGGGCAAGACCTCCCTACCCTATAAATATAAAGGGTTGCGGCCGATTGAGTATCATCCAATCGATCAAACACAATTTATCCTTTATTTGTCTTTACTTTTTGCCTTTACTTTATGTTCTTCAAACCCTAGCCTCTTCCAAACCCTAACTGCTGTTCTTCCTTCGTCTCCACGGCGATTGAGGGCGTTCTAGGTGGCCTGACCGATCCTAGAACAACCCAAGGTGCGCACACCCTGACGGGGTCCCTCCCGGGCGTGCGTTCGTTGGTCTTCGCAGGAAACCCTAGCAAACCGGTTTCACCGGTTTCCCAAACCGGTTTCACCGGTTTCTGCGCAGTCAGATCTGCATCTTGCGATTCCGCGCGTGTGAGTGTTTGGCGCGGCGCGTTTTAGCGTCAACACACTTTTTGGCGACTCCGCTGGGGAACAAGAAAAAGGGATCTACTATCATGTCGAGTCTACCGAAGCCAGGCGAGGTGGATCCTGATAATATTCAAAGGCCGACTGCCAATGAGCTTTCGGCTGAGGATCGTCATCTTTTCGAGCAACTCCTGTTGCAAGAAAAGGAGGAGATGGAATGAGCCAAGAAGAAACTTGAAGATAAGGCGCAATGGTTCCTCTCGCACTTCTCCAAGAATCGAAAAGGTGCTATCTCCAAGGACAAGGAGGTGGTTGTTCTTTCAGAGGGAGAAGAAGAAAAAGATGAGGTAATACACACTGTAAGTGCTGCATCCGTGCCTGTTACCCTTGAGCAAATTAATGGCTTATTACTTTCTGGTCAAAAGAATCTTCTTACGATTGTTCAAGGCATGATTGATAAATCCGTAGGAAAACAACCCTCGACCGTAATTAGTAATGCTATTAATTCTGATCTAGTGGGTACTTCACAGCACGCAATTGTACTCGGAATTTATCGGCAGCAGTACTACCCAGAAATCCACAATATGGGATGCCGTTAAATCATTTACAGAATTCTCAGGGATTTGGCCAGGCAAATCCGGTAAAACCGATTTCTGTAACCGGTCCTACCGGTTTTAATCCTAATACTCAGTACGGCCAAAATCCGGTTCAACCGGTTCCAGGAACCGGTCCTACCGGTTCTTACCCTGTTGCTGCATATCAGACAACACCTGAGCTTATAACTAGTACGTCAATTGCTCAGGCTAATTCTGGCCGAGTTAATGGTGTTTCTGGTAATGTACCTACATGTACTCCAATGACGTATACTACAAATCCTATGTCTTCCCAAAGTTCGGGTTATTTGCAACAACCATTACATGCATCACCGAACCAAATGTCACAAAATGTGCCAAATGTCAATGATCAGCAAAGCTCAAATGATCTTTATATTCAGAGTCTGATGGAAGAATATAAAAAAGATTTGGCTATTTTGATTAAGGATACTTTTGGCGTAGAGGTTAAGAATAAAACTTTAGTATATCAGAAACCTTATCCTCCAGTTTTTGATACTATGCCTTATCCTCAAAGTTTTAAAGTTCCAGAATTTGTCAAATTTACCGGGGAAGACAATAGGACTACATGGGAGCATATTAGCCAATTTAATGCACAAATGGGTATTCATGGTAGTGTTGATCATTTGAAAGTTAGATTATTCCCTTTGTCATTATCTGGTGTTGCTTTCTCATGGTTTTCGGCATTATCTCCTAATTCTATTCATACATGGTCTCAATTAGAACATAAATTCCATGAGCACTTTTATAGTGGTGATAATGAATTGAGGCTATCTCATTTAACATCGGTTATCCAAAAGAATGATGAATCTGTTGCTGATTACATTAGGAGATTTAGAGATACAAAAAATCGATGTTATAGTTTGATTATTTCTGAAAAAGATCTTGCCGAATTAGCTTTTAAAGGTTTGAAATCTCATATCAAAGATAAATTAGAAGGCTATGAGTTTCTTACCCTTAATCAAGTATTACAAAAAGCTTTGGTTCAAGAAAGCCGAAGTAAAGATGCTAGGCCAAAATCTGATCGTCCTAACATGCATATGTTAAATAATGATTTAGTGGACGATGAGAATGGAGAAGTATGTGCTGCTAAATTTACATGGCCAAGCAAATCTCAATCATATAGTTGCCCTTCACTTAAGCCGATCCACAAAAATCGGCAAGAAGAAGTGAAATTTACTTTTGATGTGTCTAAATGTGATAGGATATTTGATGAGTTACATAAGAATGGATACATCAAGTGTGCATATACTTTACCATCTCTTGATGAGTTGAAGCGATGTGCATATTGTAAATTTCACAATTCTTTTTCACATGCAACTAATGATTGTAATGTATTTCGTAGGCGAATTCAATCGGCCCTTAATGAAGGCCATTTGACTTTGCATGAAATGAAGGTTGATTCTGATCCTTTTCCTAAGCATTTTTCTGTCAATACCATTGAATTACAGAATCCTAAAGTGTTGATCCGGCCAAATCAAGCCGATACAACAAAAGGAAAAAATGTAATCATTGGTGAAGCACGACTAGAACAGAAAAGGAGCAAGAAGTTATGGCAGAAAATTTTTCTTGCTCCTTTTCTGTTCTGGTCGTGCTTCACCAATGATTACATGCTGCTGCGCCATATTATTTTGGTGGAGACGCATGACATGGCCGATGCTTTATATGTTTAGTATCGTCCAGAAGAACAATTTTGATCTTAGAAGTGTTTTCTAGTGCACAAGTTTACTAGAAAACAGGGGGGCATATGTTAGCGATCAAAATTGGCAAGGAATAGTTTCTGCAGGGAAACCGGTGGAACCGGATTTGCTAACCGGTGTAACCGGTTTGTTACACTGTGTTGCGTCTGATAACGCAAACCGGTAGAACCGGATTTAGAAACCGGTATAACCGGTTTTCCCCGAGTTGTGATAGGTTTGGACTCTTTTTGTAGATCCGACTTGTATTTGAACTTTCCTTGCGGGGCAAGACTCCACCCTATAAATATAAAGGGTTGCGGCCGATTGAGTATCATCCAATCGATCAAACACAATTTATCCTTTATTTGTCTTTACTTTTTGCCTTTACTTTATGTTCTTCAAACCCTAGCCTCTTTCAAACCCTAACTGCTGTTCTTCCTTCGTCTCCACGGCGATTGAGGGCGTTCTAGGTGGCCTGACCGATCCTAGAACAACCCAAGGTGCGCACACCCTGACGGGGTCCCTCCCGGGCGTGCGTTCGTTGGTCTTCGCAGGAAACCCTAGCAAACCGGTTTCACCGGTTTCCCAAACCGGTTTCACCGGTTTCTGCGCAGTCAGATCTGCATCTTGCGACTCCGCGCGTGTGAGTGTTTGGCGCGGCGCGTTTTAGCGTCAACATGGGGTCTGCCGACGAACAGCCCATGGACTTGGTAGATCGAGTGTGTAGGGCGCTGCCCACACACTTGGTAGATTGAGTTCATAGTGCGCTGCCACATGCTTGGTACACCAAATCAGGAGGCTTTGCCATAAAGTTTTGTGTACTGAGTACTGGAGGCACCACAGCGGCTACACCCTAAGGAGGCACAAATCCTTTGCGCACAATCCGCGCTCTCCTTTGTCGCAATGCCGACTACTTATTTTGTCTATCTCTTAAGGTCACTCGGGTAGCACACGCCTTAATCCATGAAACCTTGACTCTTTTTGTGACGCCTAACGTCTCTACATGCGTAAACGAGTTCGTCTCATACACGCTTCGAGCAATGGCTAATGCAGGGACCATGTGCTTAAATGAAACAAGCTAACTACTCGGGAGAAATATGACCGGACAAGAGCATGACGCAGCTTTTGTGCTTATATTCATTATCCAATGAATTTTAGTACTTTCATTGTACTCTACAAAAATGCCATATAATGTACGCATCTTTTCTTTTAGGTCAAGCTTTGGCGACAGCTCCTAAACTCGAGGGCTCAACGCCAATTAATACTCGAAAATACTTCTGGCGGCTCTGCTAGCTCTCAAGATCAGGGGCTAAGCACCCAATTACTACTCGACGTGGCTCCAAAAGCTCACCTGGTGCATAAACTCGAAGGCTGGACGCCGCAAAACAATTCGAATATAGCTTCAAGAACTCGGATGAAGCTTGAAAGAATTGGGATAAGAAGACTATTTCCTAAAGCAGAAGGTCATAGGTTCAAAGAAGACAAAGACCCTTGGATTGATTACTCAATCATTCCAAGGCTCGGGGGCTGATAAGCTACAACCATCAATCGCTTTTTTCAAGACGAAAGAAGAAGATTCAAGATTTGACCTTCAGCCTGATTCTTCGATTGAACCTAAGGCTCGGGGGCTACTCCATATGGAGTGCGACTTTTGCCGCTCTCCATATATCAAGATGTTCACTACTGGAGGTTTTCAACGAAGGTGCAGTAGGGCGAGGAACAACTCGGCTGATGCTAAATTTGTTGGAAAACAACTCGGCGAATGTGAAGACTTTGAGCACACCATACCCTCATGGCAGCTTTGATTCACTTTGATGATTCAGCTAGACAAGTACTCAAGAAGCACTGAAACTACTCGGCGAGGATCTGAAAAGTACTCGAAGACTGCTGCATATGGCTATGAAGCGCTCGGGGGCTTGTCGGGGATAGAATCCCCCGTATCCACAAGGAAGGAAGAAGGCGGACTCCTATTAGAATTCCCCTGTAATCCTACTAGGACTCATACCGTGTAATCCTACTAGGACTCCTACCTTGTAGCCAACTAGGGACCCGCCCCTAGACTGTATAAAGGAGGGCCGAGGTACCTAGATGGGCATCAAAAAATAACCCAGCGTAGGGCGCAATACTATACGCCCCATAGAGGACGTAGGGTACGCTGCCTTGGCGGTCCAAACCTGTCTAAATTGTGTCTTGTGTCCCGCTTTTACCTTCATGCTTTAGGTCTGGCGATCCCCCACCGCACAAATCACTACCTTGGGGACCCCCATAAAATCAACTATGAATATACCCTGGACCCACGAGCCAGTCACCTAAAGGAAGATTGGCGGGAAAGAAGTCCACCAGGGTTCAGCCGACCCCAAGGTTCGGCCGAACCTGGACGGCATCTGTTCCGCCAAGTCTTGGTGCCAAGCCTTCCCGTGCGGTCCCCTTCGCGCCCAGGAGGTGTTTCCATCTGAGGACCCCCGGGAACCATCCTCCCCTAGTATAAATAGGGGGTAGGAGGCCTTCTTCAACACACACTCATCCTCAAGAGCCTCTCTCTCTAGTAGTACACTTGTAATCCTTAGGCTAGTGGAGCTCAAGCTAGGCTTAGTGCTCTTGTATTTGGAGTCATCCTTGGGCCATTGTGGGATGAACCTTCGGCCTTCGATACAGTCTCTATAAACTTTATCGATATTTATCTAAGTATGGAGTTTGATCTAAATGTTATCTCTATAGTGTTTATTTCATATTCATGCCTTATCATGAGTTATATTTTAATTATGCATAGGCTAGTCGATCTATGCTACGACATTGGTTTGTTGTTCCTTCAGGATTGCTCTAGTTCCATGTTTCCTAGGAGGGCTATAGTTGTTCTCTCATGCACGAGCGTGGTGCTCGGGCATGACAAGAGCCTGCGAATATGACTGTGCCCCATTGTATGGAGGGGTAGGCGGCAGGTGGTGAGAGCCCTATTCATCCCTTGTATTTCCCCACGTTCGGATACAGTGTAGGAGGTACATAAAGCCTCGCCGTTTGCTGGCAGACCAGTGTGGTTGGGTCTCCCTGTGTGTGGCTGGGTGCTTAGAACTAAGTCCTATGTATATCTTGTATAACCTGTGCTGTCTTATATAATGCCTTAGGATTCTTTTGCCATGCTCTATCTAACCTTAGGACTTATTCTTTATATTTATCTTGAGTTAGGCTTCTTAGATGATGTGTCGCATTACCTTGACATTATCTTTTACCCCTATATGACTTTTTCTAATACTTATATCATAATCTCTTGAGTATGACCATCTAGTAAATGCTTTGACACCAAATGCCATCCTTTGGGAAAATATAAATAACAATACCCATGAATACTCACGGGTGACATGCTACAACGGTATTTCCGTGCGCTTGCGGAAACATAATGTAATGAGATACTCGAGATATTTCTAAGCGGCATCGCCGGGCCTAACAAACCCGGTGGCGACATTAAGAAATGCCAACAGTCATCCCAACCTTCTGTCTCAAGCCTGGCACTAGTGCATGTCACCGTTTCAGCCATCTCCTCCCACTCATCTATTTTCTCATGGTACCCACGAGACCCACAGTGATGGTGACAGGTATCCTTATTAGAATTCTCTATATTTGTTGAGAAGGTCTTCTGTACCTTTGGCCTCTGATAGTACTCATAGAATCTTTCCCAATACTGCTCCTCATTCGGATAGTTAGTCCACTTAGGCACCCAACCTTTCTTCCTTATCCGATTTAGATCCACCCTAAAATTATTTGCTGCCTTTCCCATCATTTGCAGTGTTTTACGCTTCGCAATTGCCTCAGAGTTTGGATCGGGGAAAATGAAATATTCTTTCATCTTATTCCAACATAGTTCCTTTACCGCATCAAGAGCTTGCAAGGACGTATCCTTTGGATTCCCACCAAGATATATGATCAGAATGTAATCCCTCACTATGTGCCCTAAGGCAGTCTTGTATGGCCCTTTAATCCCCTTTGGTTCAATTGGCTCCCCAATAATATCTACACGGGTGACTATCATTCGACCTGATGGCATCTTGTTTGGGCCTCTCTTGCCTTGGCTTCTCGGTTCTTCTGACATCTCTGGCTCAACCTGAACTGGCTCCTACCAATACTAAATAATATTAATATCTAATGGTGCACCTAATAATTAGGTTTGTCACGTACACAATGACATGAAATACCTCATTGTCTGGGAAGCTAGCATTTTGTTCAATGTCATTTTGGTCGAGGTTGAGGTATGCGGAAAGGCTCCCTTCGGCACCATCACTAGCCCCTCCGTCACTCTGTAATTCATTCTCGGCCTGTCTCACTTGATGAGACTTGAATCGGTCGAATCGCCCCATGATCTGCGTACATGAGTATGGCTACAGTACTTGTGTGTATCAACTAGTTCTAATTGGAATATTTGAATTTGACATATGTCCTAGTATTACCCTCACAACGTTGACATATGTCCTAGTGTTACCCCCCACAACATTGATAGTTTGAACAAGAGGCACAAAACAATTCTGGGCGCTATTTAGTCATTAATGCATCAACTTTGGTAGACATAACTGCAAATGAAGAGAACAAGAAAAATATAGACATAAAAGCAAATGCGCATCCATAATTATGAGATGTTCATATCATTATAGTGCTTAAAGAATTTCTAACAAATATTATTCAAAGATTTCAATGCATCCATAAATCAAGCATTCAGGGATTTCAGTGCATAGCATATTGAAAAGAATTGCATCAATACTTGATTTTGAAAAAAAGAAAGAAAAATGTAACTACAGTTTGGACCCTGCAATGTAAATTGCGGCCGGGGACGGGCTGACGCCGGAGCGGCACAGGGGCGGGACGAGGATGGTGCGGGCGGGGGCAGGACGGAGCCGTGTGGGCCAGGGACGATGCAGGCGGAGTGGAGCGATGGCAGGGTGTGGGGACGGCATGGGCAGGGCAGTGACGACGGCATGGGCAGGGCGACTGATGGTATTTTTAACGATCACAGATAAATCCGCAAGCGTACGGATACCGATGTAGCTTTCACCCGAGAGTATTCCAGGGTATCGAATCCATAGGGAACAAGTGTGTACTAGTTATGAATCAGGAATAACCGAGGACAAGAGAAGTGATATGTGTGTAGAAGGTAGAGAGGGTTATTTCTATGTATTCTGGGTAACTAAATATTACTTGCTTCGGGACACCCAACCGTCCTAGTCCGGAAAGGGATGCGAAGGGGACTAGGCAAGCCAAGCAAAGGTCCTACTGTACTCTAGTACTTCTCAAGTGGTGGACTACGTAGGCCATTAGGGCTGTCACCACCTGGGGCTACCACTACAAATCTGTGGCACTAGGCGCACTCCAAGGTATTCAAAAGACTATACACCATGTATACTCAATTAAATACTATCTTAGCTTTGCATGTACTAAGACACTTATCACAGCAAGGAGCCCACAAGTATAAAGTAAAGCTTGAACTGTATTAAATAAATATTAATCCAGAAATACAAGAGAAAATACCCGGATGTTACTCGAACCTGAGCCGCATCCGCCGAGGTACAAGAGGAAGGGAGGAAGCCGACAGCCCCGGCTTCTCCCCGGCTCGCACCTCAACTCTCCCTATTTCTACTAACTATGTGGATATAGCTTCGCCTTGGATCTTCACTGCTTCTCTGTGTGTTTTGAAGTGAAGGAGGGGGTCTCTATTTATAGGAGGAGCAAACTTGGGCATGTGGAGAATCCCCACTAGAAACTAGGGGGTACCCCTCCTCCTTTCACGACATCTGGCAGCAAACCGACCTCCCTAGGCGCCCACCGATGTTCTAGAGGCGGTGGAAGACCAAAACCAGAGAAAACCACGCAAAACCGGGAGTCTGGGTCAAAGAACCAGAGCAAAATCGGATATCCACGGTACCTGTACGTGGGTTGCACCCAAAACCGAAGGAAAACCGGTCGGACCTGGACCTTATCTCTTCCTGTGCAGTGTAGGTGGAGGAAAACCAGAGTCTCGGAGAAAAACCGACGAACCAGAGGAGAAAACTAGGGCGAACCGCGCCTGGCGGCTGTCGCCCTATCTCCTTGCGCCACGTGGCCCCCGGCCCGGTCTTCTCCGCGCCTGCGCCGTCCCGCAAAACCGCACGGACTCGCCCGCGTCACGGAATGCGCTGCGCGCCACGTGTCCCGCCCAGGGTTTGGCCTCCTACATGAGCTGCCGCGACCGCGAGCACTCCTGGGCCAGCCCGGGGCGTTGACCGGCCGGCGCCTGGGCCTGGCTTACCCCACACCACTGTGGGCCATGGGCCCCGCCTGTGTAGGGCCCGCCCTGATGACGTCATCAGCTCACATTTATGTGTGATTTCTTTCGTTTATTCGTCCGAGCCTCAAATAATACAAATAATATATCCATCGGAATCGTCTCGATGAGCTCTATGCAATGGTGCACTCCATTTGAGCATTTGAGATACTTTGTAGCATTGTTATTTTTGGATCTTTCTTAGGCCTATGTTTGGTGACCATATTTGACATATATTTGGCAGGAATTGATGGCGAAAAGTCGCACTTAACGACCGTCAACAAGCTCCCCCACACTTAACCTTTGCTCGTCCTTGAGTAAAGCTCATGACTAAGGTAGAGAACAACATGATTCCAAAAGATATGATGTGAGCATACAAGTTATTCCAAGACATACCTACTCTTGTGACTTTTTAAAGTGTCTATCATGTCATCTTAGATGGTTGAGAAACGGAACGGTCTTGATTCAAATCACCCCAACTCTTTTTGTAAAGCAACTTGGGTTTTTGATAAATTTTCAAAACTTAGCCTTACTTGACTCCTCAAATAATTCTCTCAGGTCGCTCATTGTGTATATTTCCTCACCAAGGCTTTGTTTTGCCTCATTTCATCCTACTTCTAAAAGGCCTATGTGGAGCTCCAGGCAGGGAATGAAAATATGAGGCGCACTTGTATCACATAATATTGCACAGCCAAAAATCGGATCCAAGAAGAAAACTAATCATACAATCTGATCAAAATATGCACGTGTGTGAATGGGAATTATGATAGCTCCTTTTTGAATGATCTCTCTACTCTTTATTTTGAGAACATGGCTATTTCATCATTTTTTCTTCTTCTTTTTTTCATCATGCTTGAGAATAAATTTCTCTTTTAAGCATGTAGTTTTTTCTCTTTTTTTCTAACCCATGTCTCTTTTAAGGGAATATCTAGGAGAGAGATTCATAAAACATATGGAGCATTTATTTTGTGGATGAGGGTTGCTAACTTCCAGTGTAGAAGTTTAGCATATGAATGTGGAGTGTACGTGATCTTGATCACGAAAGCATGAAAAGCATCTTACAAGGGTCATGACAATTTGACAAAGCTCAATGTAATAACAAGCGGCATATGTGTAAGGTTTTGCAATGTAAATAACATATGGCTTTGGTAGGAATATATATCACTGAGGAGTTTGTAAGGCTAAATTTATTTCTAGTAAAACATCCCAAGCACTTTTACAGAATAAGCAAGGTTCATGTCATCATACCATATCTCATTCATCAACCATTTAGATTTACATGCTTTCCTAATGATATATATTCACAAGAAACAGGTGTATGTGCTAGGAATAAAGAATATGCAAGCCAAACATGGAAAATCATGTGTATCAATGAAGCACCAGGATTCATTGAGATTAATTTAGTGATAAAGAAAAATTAAATAAACTCATGAATCAGGGAGTTTGAGAGATAGAATTGTGCAAACCATGGTGTCCCTTTAAGTGTTGAAAAAGGATGTCCTTGGTGCCTCCCCCACACTATTTTCTGCTGCAATGTCTTCTCCTGCACATTCTTAGATACAAGGATTTGGCTAGTACAAGTGTACTAACCAAATCAAAATGAAGCTTTTATTTATTTATTAAAAGTTAAAAGGTTTTTATTTTATTTTATTCAAGGGTGAAACATTTAATCACCAAAGTCAAGGAATTAGATTTCATCGACTTCCTCCATCTTTTTAGGCTCAAAATAAACTTTTAAGCGGTGGCTATTTACCTTGAATATATTACTTGAGTTGTCCTGAAGAGTAATGGCTCGATGGGATGATGTGTCAATCACGTTGAATGGTCCTTCCCACTTGCTTCTAAGTTTACCATGACCGAAAAGCTTCACTCTGGAGTTGAACATGAGGACTTTGTCTCCGGGCTTGAACTCTTTGTGTTTAAGCCTCCTGTCATACCACCTTTTTGTTCTATCCTTATAGATCTTGGAGTTGTGGTATGCTCTCTCCCTCCATTCCTCGAGCTCGGATATTTGCATCTTCCGATTGTTTCCAGCGAGATGGATGTCCATGTTTCATTTCTTAATAGCCCATTGGGCTTTGAACTCCAACTCAACTGGAAGATGGCATGTTTTATGTTGACGATCATTAGACGCACCAATTGTGAACCGCAAGCGCACGGATCGTTGGTAACTTTTCCCTTAGAGTATTCCCCCAAGGTTGCCGTGGATCGACAAAGAACTACCTAGGGTTTTCTATCTAGCTGAACGGATCTAATCCTATCATGAAGCATAGATTGCATACTAGGTTAAACATGTGTGTGAAGTTGATGAATGTAATGAATGGATCACAGCCCCACGACACGAGGTAACACGACCAAAGGTAGCACAAGCCTACCGTCTTCTAGTTGCAACTCTGGCCAAAGCGATAATCAATCTAATCTCGTACAAAGATAAAGAGTCGTCTCTAAGAACTTTCCCATGGGCGCCCTTGCGAGGTGCGCGTCAATGCCTAGGGTTTCCCAAAGCTTTACCTGAAACGCCCACCAAGTGCTCTTTACTTGAAGCTCCACCTTCTTGGTGGCCGCTCAACAACTCCCATGGTACTCGCCGTCGATCTTACTCAACATTATGCAATCATTCGACCTTTTCACTCCCGCATGCTGTCACCACACGAGGATAATCATGCCGACTTCCTACACACTACTGAGATGTATCCGCAGGGCATAGACTAATCACCACGATTAGATCTATTCCTACTAAGAACATATGCTAGCTGGACATATGAGAGAAAGCATGCATCTTAGAAGATCAAAGTAAACAAGACAAGTAGATTGATATCACTATCGAATGTACATATGCCTTGATGAGTTCAAGGCATGGCTCCGGAACTCCACCATGGCTTCACCACGCAGGGCCAACCATGGCGGCTAGGGCATTGACTAAGCCATCTCCTAGGCAACCTCGAGGACTTGTGGTGACCGTCAGCTTCCTTCGGTGTGTGTCCCTCTTCGCGTCGACTTGTGGTGGATTGGATCTGAATCTACCCCCCTTGTGGGCACTTAGGGGGTTGTATTTATACCCTAGGGGAGCCTTGGGGCGTGCTCCACCATCCCTTTCATGAGATCCTTGCTTGAGAGTCAAGCAAACTTGGTTTCCATAAGATTTGACTCGCCCATGTTTTTCTAATTCACTGCCCTTCCTTCCCAACGTCATGTCTTCCTCTTCCGGACTCCAAATAGGGCAAACTCAGATTCCAAATTGTGTAGGATGAAATTATCTTTGGTATTCATGAGTTTCCTTGGAAATAAAGTTAAGATCCTCAAAACAGCACCGGAAGATAATCTGTCTGATTCTAGACTTCTCTGAGCAGCATGCATTTTGAGGGCCATATCTCCTAGCTCCATATTCCAAATTATGCTTTCCATATGTCCAAATTGAAGATCAATGATGGCTACAACTTTGGTATTCAACATTTTGTCATTAGAGGCCATTTAGATCTCTGAATCTGCACCAAAGGATCATGTTATCTTGGGCTACGCCAATATCTCTGAGGTTGCCTAGATCTCATGGATAACTTTCTAAATCTTCAATTCCTTTATGCTTAAGTCTCTCATACCCAAGGTTCATTGAATATGGACACCTAGAACCATGAGTTGGGCTATGAAAGCCCATATGGTCCATTGGTCGGGCTCCCTCTGCTATGCTCGACTCCTTTGGGCTCGTAGTTAGTTTTGGGCCTTGAATATAAATGCCCCAAATTGGGCCTTTTTCCTACAAAACACAACATGCTCCAAAACATGACACATATACGAAAATGGGGTTATTTCAAGTGCTAAGTGGTGGGTTAGTATATGAATTAGTCCAAAACCACCACCTAAATAGCACTAAAAATGCACGTATAACGAGCGTCAACATTTTAGCATACACGAGCTAGTAGGGGGACATACTAATGGGTGTCTTGAATGCTGTGCGGTATGCCTGCAGTGCTTCAGAGAGTTTGTTCTTCCAGTTCTTTCCCATCTCATCTCTGGGTGATATGGTGTTGCTACATTATGGCGGATCCCAAATCCTGCTAGGTATTGCCTGAAAGTCTTGTCAATGAAGTGGGATCCTCCATCACTTATCACCATTCAGGGCATGCCGAATCGACGGAAGATGACCTCATGGAACATCTTCTTGGCATGTTTGGAGTCGGCAGCCCGGCAAGGTAGTGCTTCTACCCACTTGGACACATAGTCCACAGCTACCAAGATGTATTCGCAGTCATAAGACTTGGGGAATGGCCCCATGTAGTCGATGCCCACACATCAAAGAGCTCAACTTGCAAGTTGCTTGTGAGTGGCATGGCATCTCTTTTGTTGATGTTGCCATGCCGCTGACATCTATCACATCTTCTGATGAACTCTTTGGTGTCATCGTACATGGTCGGCCAGAAGAACCCACATTGCCAAATTTTGGCATGGGTTCTGAACACTCCATAGTGTCTACCATATGAAGATGCATGACATATCTCTATGACCTTGGTGGCTTCAATCATTGGGACATACTTCCTTAGCAACCCATCTGTGCAGAGCCGATATAGGTATGGCTCATCCCACAAGTGGAAGCTGCTTTCATACTCCAACTTCTTCTTGTTTCCACCTAGGGGAACATAGCCTGCCACTATATAGTTCACAATATTTGTATACCATGGGTTATCATGTGTTACCTTAAGGAGTGTGTCATCCCTTAGGTAGTCATTGATGGGCAGCTCATGTGTCTCCTCAACCTGCAACCTGGATAGATGATCGGCTACCGAGTTTTCTACTCCCTTTTTATCTCGGATTTCTAGATCAAATTCTTGGAGAAGAAGGATCCATCGGATGAGCCTAGGTTTAGCATCCTTCTTAGTGAGGAGGTATTTCAATGCAACATGGTATGTGTAGATATACCTTTGCCCTCACTAAGTAGGATCTAAATTTATCTATCACGAAGACCACAGCCAACAACTCTTTTTCAGTGGTGGCGTAGTTCAGCTGGGCTCCGATCAAAGTTTTGCTAGCATAGGAAATGGCGTAGTGCCTCTTGTCCTTGGCTTGGCCTAGGATAGCTCCTATGGCATAATCGCTAGCATCGCACATGATTTCAAAGGGTAGCTCCCAGTCGGGTGGTTGAATAAATGGGGTTGAGATGAGTGCATTCTTTAGGATTTGGAAGGCTTGATGGCACTCATCAGTGAAGACGAACTACACTTCTTTCGCTAGAAGGTTAGTTAAGGGCTGAGCAATGTAAGAGAAGTCTTTGATAAAACGTCGATAAAACCCGGCATGTCCTAGAAAGCTGCGGATTCCCTTCATGTTCGTGGGAGGTGGAAGTTTCTCGATAACTTCAATTTTTGACTTGTCCACCTCTATGCCACGTTCGGACACCAAGTGTCCTAGCACTATTCCTTCCCGAACCATGAAATGGCATTTCTCCCAGTTCAGGATTAAGTGCTTTTCTTCACACCGTTATAAAACCTTGTCTAAACTCTCCAGACAATCTGTGAAGGATTTGCCATAGATGGAAAAATCGTCCATGAACACCTCCATGATTTTCTCAATCATGTCAGAGAAAATAGACATCATGCACCTTTGGAATGAGGCTGGGGCATTGCAAAGACCGAAGGACATCCTACGGTAAGCATATGTTCCATAGGGGCATGTGAAAGTTCTTACTTTGGTCATCCGGGTGTATGGGGATTTGGTGATATCTGGAGTATCCATCAAGGAAACAAAAGAAGGAGTGGTTTGCAAGCCATTCCAACATCTCAACGATGAAAGGCAACGAAAAGTGGTCCTTCTTAGCAGCCTTGTCGAGTCTTCGGTAATCGATACACATACGCCACCCAGTGACGGTGCGTTGCGGGATCAACTCATTTTTGTCATTTTTCACCATCGTCATCCCTCCTTTCTTTGGTACCACTTGCACCGGACTCACCCACTGGCTGTATAGCTCGGGATACCCTGCGTGAAGTAGCTTAAGGACTTCCTTCTTAACTACTTCTCGCATCGCGTTGTTCAACCTTCTTTGGGGTTCCCTAGAAGGTGTGGAATCGGGATCAGTTGGGATGCGATGAGTGCAAAGAGTAGGACTTATGCCCTTAAGATCATGGAGCGAGTAACCCATTACTGAATGATGTTTTTCTAAGACAACAACAAGTCTATTGGTTTCTTCTAAGGTGAGCTTGTCACTGATGATAACCGGGGTTTGACGGTTATCATGAAGGAAAACATATTTTAGGCCTGGCGGGAGAGGTTTTAGCTCGATTGTGGGTGGTGGTGATTGTTCCATTATGTCCAACTCAATGGGCTCGGCAATGACCTCTTCTTCATGAGAGAAGTTTATTGCGTCATCGTCCCAGTTCTGTTGGGCCATATCGGACAATGACACTCCCATAAGATCTTCGATAGGGTCAGGAATTGGCACTAGCTCTGTTATCGAATTATTTGCACGGGCTAAAGGAACGGTGTAGGTGGATTTTCCAATTTGAATGGCTAGGTCTCTTTTAGGCATTTCTTGGAAAAGTCTCTCAACAGGCCTGCCGATAAGAATGGGCACGTCTGGACCGTCATAAACATGGAAGTCCAGGAAAACCTCGGCCTTTTTGAAAACTACGGGAATCGTTCTAAGGATGTCATAGCACTCCAAAATGTTCCCATCAGGATCTTGCATAAGCTTTTGGGAATGGGATAAGGCCACGTTGAGACAAAGTGTTTGGGCAAGAGATTTTTAAATGACATTTATCCCAATGGTAGGATTGTAAAGGATGTCCATAGTGACCCCCTGTATTTGATAGGAGTGAGGGATTAAGGGGCTGACGAGTCGGACTACCTCGGGCGATGTCTCTGCTTCCTTTAGCCATTCTCTACTCATAATTGCCGATAAGTATTTCAGATCTTCTATGAGAATGGGCTTATCGGATGGGTTAAGATCTTGTCAAAGCAGAGATCTACACGCTCGGGGTTTGGGTTGAGTTGGTAAATTCGAGGCATTACCAAAATCTGTGAACAGATCATCCTCGATTTCACCAATAAAGTCTATTGGATGAGTTTCCTCATCTTCTGGACTGTGGGATTTTCCCACGGGAGGCTCTTCTTTTACGGGCTCAGAAAGAGGGGTAGTCACGGGTGTAGGCTTGATAGATAGGACCTCTTGTTCTGGCTAGGGGAATTCTCCGACTTTTGGTTCGGGGAATTCATCAAAGATACCAGTGAAAGGAGTGTTCTCAAGTATTTTACTAAGGACAACTCTCCCTTCACTAGGTGTCAAATGAGTGAACGACCCACCTGAAGACGTGTCAAGAATGACAGCAGATTCCTTGCTAAGTCCTCGATGGAAATGCTGTAAAAGCATAGGTTCGGGGATAGCAAGGTCGGGACCAAACATGTTTAGATTCAAGAATCGGGCCCAGGCCGCTCCTAAGGTTTCTTTCTCCCTTTGTCGAAAGGTTAGGATTTCTACTCGGAGGTCCACTATTCGGGAGACCGGAAAGAAAGCTAGACAAAATTTGTCTCGCAGTATTCCCCAATCTCCATCGGTACTACCTATGGTTTGAGCATACCATCGCTTGGCAATTCCCGTCAAAGAGAACGGGAAAAGCTTCCACTTTAGTGTTTCCTGCGACATGCCAGGAATGACAAGGCAGGAGCACACTTGCTCAAAACCACGTAGGTGAGTGTATGGACTTTCCTCTTCTGCTCCAGAAAAAGATTGCTCCCGTACCATGGCTATGAGGGCGGGGCGAAGTTCATACCAGGTGTATGAATGGGTAACGATGAAGATGGAGGCTCCATATATTCGCCCTTTGGAGCCGAGTATTGATTGATAGGTGTTGATTCCATGGGGTATGTGTAATGGTATGGATGGGGATACACAGATGAACTTGGTTCGAAACTAGTACAACAACCGTTCCCCGGCAACGACGCTAGAAAGCTTGATGGTATTTTTAACGATCACAGATAAATCCACAAGCGTACGGATACCGATGTAGGATTCACCCGAGAGTATTTCAGGGTATCGAATCCACACGGAACGTGTGTGTACTAGTTATGAATCAGGAACGACCGAGGACCAGAGAAGTGATATGTGTGTAGAAGGTAGAGAGGGTTATTTCTATGTATTCTGGATAATTAAAGATGAGCTCAAGTTGATTATTATATTACTTGCTTCGGGACGCCCAACCGTCCTAGTCCAGAAAGGGATGCGAAGGGTACTAGGAAAGCCAAGCAATTGTCCTACTGTACTCTAGTGCTTCTCACGTGGTGGACTACGTAGGCCGTCAGGGCTGTCACCACCTGGGGCTACCACTACAAATCCATGGCACTAGGCGCACTCCAAGGTATTCAAAAGACTATACACCACGTATACTCAATTAAATACTATCTTAGCTTTGCAAGTACTAAGACACTTATCACAGCAAGGAGCCCACAAGTATAAAGTAAAGCTTGAACTATATTAAATAAATATTAATCTAGAAATACAAAAAAATTACCCGGATGTTACTCGAACCTGAGCCGCATTCACCGAGGTACAAGAGGAAGGGAGGAAGCTAACAGCCCCGGCTTCTCCCCGGCTCGCACCTCAACTCTCTCCTATTTCTACTAACTATGTGGATATAGCTTCGCCTTGGATCTTCACTGCTTCTCTGTGTGTTTTGAAGTGAAGGAGGGGGTCTCTATTTATAGGAGGAGCAAACTTGGGCATGTGGAGAATCCCCACAAGGAACTAGGGGTACCCCTCGTCCTTTTGCGACATCTGGCAGCAAACCGGCCTCCCTGGGCGTCCACCAATGTTCTGGAGGCGCTGGGAGACCAAAACTGAAGAAAACCACGCAAAACCGAGAGTCTGGGTCAAAGAACCAGAGCAAAATCGGATATCCACGGTACCTGTACGTGGGTTGCACCCAAAACCGAAGGAAAACCGGTCGGACCTGGACCTTATCTCTTCCTGTGCAGTGTCGGTGGAGGAAAATCGGAGTCTCATAGAAAAAACCACCGATCCAGAGGAGAAAACAAGGGCGAACCGCTCCTGGCCGGTCGTCGCCCTATCTCCTTGCGCCTCGTGGCTGTTGGCGGTTCTTAATGACAAATTATTATTGCCAGCAAAGATATAAAAGAATGATAAAACAACTAGACATAGGTTATTTACTAATGAATTCCACGAGTTTTGGTGCATATGTGATTACAGGAATAAAGTGGCAAAAGAAGGACTAAAGTGGGCCCAGGGCCAGGTCGGCCGACCTCCCCTGGTCGGCCGACCTGGGACCTGGCCCAATGAGGTCCGTCCTTAGCCCATCAGTAAAAGCACACTCGGGAATGATCAGAAGTGTTGAGATCAAGTCGGTGGAAGTGAAGAGATGGGATTTGGCCACATGGCAAGCACATGGATTCATGGGCCCACATCCCTGATTAAACTTACATATTTTTGCGATCAACCACTGAAAACCGACCATGGGGCCCACAGAGAGTGACTCTGGCAGAGTGGGGCCGAGGGGCCACAACCCCGGGTCGGCCGACCTGGCCAGGTCGGCCGATCTGGCCGAGCGACGAAACCGCCACCGCCTTCACTCGCAACTGTCAACCGCCTCCAGGGAGCTATTTGTGCGGTGGATCACCGAAGTCAGTGAATCCCACGGTCCGGAGCATCTCAACCGCTGCACACAAACTCTAAACCGCCTCTCCATGCTATAAATAACTGGACTCGGGGCAGGGCTCAACATCATCGAGATGAAGTGAAGATCCAAGGCGAAGCCCTCCTCATATCTAGAGTAGAAATAGGGAGAGAGTGAGGGAGAGTCTGGAGGAGTCCCGGTGTGTCGGCGACCCTCCACCTGTACCTCGACGGATGCAAGCTACTCAGTAAGTATCCGGAATCCAACTAGTACTTAAGTCTGAGTTATAGAAAGCTGAGTTCTCTATTGTGCTTGTGGGTTCGTTGCTTTATTCGTAAAGTATTCTAATCTCTGATCAAGGTTAGGATAACTGATATTATCTTAGGCGTGGTGCTTAGGTGTATATCTGCCCTCGTTTGCCTCGTAGCCCCACGGATTAGTAGAGGTAGGCGGCAGGTGGTGACAGCCCTGTCCGTCCTTTGTAATCCTCCACGTACGGGTACGGCGTAGAGCTGTTGGCCGGCAATTTCCTAGAGGTCTAGGATACCCCGGTGCCCAAAGCAAGCATAGGAGAATTCCCTTAGCTATATTCACAGCCTTAGTGCTAAGTTATCCTCTCTACCCAGCCTTTATATACACTCGATTGATCCGGACATTCTTAGTGATTAGATAGCCTTCACGTTCCCCGTGGATTCGATACCTGGTTTACTCACGGGTGAAAGCTACTACGACAGCCGTGCGCTTGCGGACTTTCTGTTTGCCACCGCTGGTGTCAACAAGCTTTCTGGCGCCGTTGCCGGGGAACGGTAGCTGTTGTCTAAGATCTAAGGTTGCCCATTTATCTTTTATTTTATATTTCTTTTGTTTTTGTTTTCAACCATGAATTCCACCCAAATTCATAATTTCTCTGCTCCAAAGGGTGAATTATTGGAGCCGCACCCCTCGTCAAATCCTATTTTAACCGATAGCTATGAACTTCGCCCTGCCTTCATAGCTGTGGTCCAGGACATATCCTTGTCTGGAGGTGATGGTGAAAAACCGTACCATCACTTACATGAATTTGAGCTGCTCTGTTCGTGTCTGGTAATATTAGGCATGACACAAGCAATGATTAGATGGAAGCTCTTCCCGTTCTCTCTCAAAGAGAGAGCAAGGAAGTGGTATGACCATACCGTTGGGCTAACGAATGGTGAATGGGAAAAGTTACGGGACAAGTTTTGTCTGAATACTTTCCTGTTCACCGAATCTGTGCACTCCGGAATGAGATCATTAACTTCCAACAATGAGAGAAGAAAACGATCGCCAAAGCATGGGACCGGTTCCAGGACTCATGTCTAACCGGGACTGATCTAGGCTTCCCAGACTACATGCTCATGCAACATTTCTGGTCTAGGTTGAATAACGAAGATGCCCGGTACATGGACATAGCAGCCGGAGGCTCATTCCTACACATAACCCCGGCCAGAGCAAAAGAAGTCCTAGCAGCCATCCGGGAAAACCCTCCTGCTGACGCGACCGAAATTGAGCAAGAAGACTTCCAAGTAGAACCCATAGACTTGCCCAGTCTAGCTCCTGAGACTCTATCCATTGAGGAAGAGGAAACTCAACCTCTCGGATTACCCTTTGAGTTCGAGGAAGATCTTTTTGAAGACTTTGGGAATACCTCGAACTATACATCACAGAAGAGGCCTACGTAGAGACCCCCTACATTTATATGGAGACAAAATTTCTAAACGAAACCGTGAGGGAGCTTATTGCCATCCTAAACATGGAATGGTCAAATGAGGCTGAGTTTTCTTCTGAAATGATTCGGATTGACTCACCTTCGCAGACCATTCGAGGTTTCATAAGCAAGGTAGCCATAGACATTCTTTATAACCTAACTGTTGGGGCGAACATCATGTCCAGTTCTTTCGCGCATGTCCTTGGACGTCGTAAGAAGCTGGCCCCAACATCAAAACTCCTTAGAACACCTTCAGGCCGTATTCTCGAGAGTCTCGGTTTAGTACGAGATTTTCTCCTCTTGCACAACGGGATTGAGATGGCTCTAGACTTTTACGTCTTTGAGACATCAGATTTCGACCTCATGATAGGACATCCTATCGAGGGCCTCCTACAGGATGTAACCTCGGAAGGAAACCTCCTAGACAAAGTAGGAAGAAATCCCCTCACCATACCTCTAGCTAAGGTCAAGAATTCCATAGTCGAACCTTTGGTAGAGCCTAACCCAGCGGAGGAAGTGAAATCCCTACGACCTAGTGACCCATTTGAGTCATTCCTCGAAAAGCATGTTCACGACTTTATAGAGGAAGAGGATGACGCTTCTGAGCCACTTGAAACTGAGGAGCCACCCAAGACTCACATAGAGTTAAAACCCTTGCCCGCTGGCCTTCGCTATGCCTTTCTAAATGAGGACAGGGATTCCCCTATTATCATTAGTGACAAGCTAATGCAGGACGAGAGTGATAGACTCGTAAAGGTGCTCGAGAAACACCGCTCGGCATTCGGGTACTCCCTCAAAGACTTGAAGGGAGTAAGTCCAGTGCTCTGTACCCATCGCATTCCCATAGATCCAGCTTCTACTCCTTCTAGGGAGCCTCAGTGTAGGCTAAACAATGCGATGAGGGAAGTCGTGAAGAAGGAATTCCTAAAACTTCTGCATGCTGGGATCATCTATCCCGTCCCTCATAGTGAATGGGTCAGCCCTGTCCAAGTAGTACCCAAGAAGGGAGGTATGACCGTCATAAGTAACGAGAAAAATGAGCTGATTCCTCAACGTACCGTTACTGGGTGGCGGATGTGCACTGATTACCGCCGACTCAACAAGGCGACAAAGAAGGATCACTTCCCGCTCCCCTTCATTGATGAGATGTTGGAGAGACTCGCGAACCACTCCTTCTTTTGATTCCTTGATGGGTATTCCGGCTATCTCCAGATTCCCATCCACCCCGATGATCAAGAAAAGACCACCTTCACTTATGCCCCTATGGAACGTATGCATACCGCAGGATGTCATTCGGGTTATGCAATGCGCCAGCATCATTCCAAAGATGCATGATGTCTATTTTCTCAGACATGATTGAGGAGATCATGGAAGTTTTCATAGATGATTTTTCAGTCTATGGAAAGACTTTCGACCATTGTCTGCAGAACCTAGACAAGGTGCTACAAAGAAGCCGAGACAAGGACCTGGTGCTAAACTGGGAAAAGTGCCATTTTATGGTCCGAGAGTGTATAGTGTTAGGACACTTGGTGTCCGAAAGGGGGATAGAGGTGGATAGAGAGAAAATTGAAGTCATAGAAAAGCTTTCGCCTCCTACCAATGTCAAGGGAATCCGTAGCTTCCTAGGTCATGCGGGGTTTTACCGGCGTTTCATTAGAGATTTCTCTCAGATAGCTAGGCCCCTCACTAGCCTTCTAGCTAAGGATGTGCCTTTCGACTTCAATGATAAGTGTTTGCATGCTTTCACCATTTTAAACAATGCTCCCATCTCAGCGCCAGTCATTCAACCCCCTGACTGGATGCTACCTTTCGAGATTATCTGTGATGCTAGTGAGTGCTGTCCTTGGACAAACTAAAAATAAAAACCATCATGCTATCTCGTATTCTAATAAAACTTTGACAGGAGCTCAACTTAACTATGCTACCACTAAAAAAGAGCTTTTGGCAGTAGTTTTTGCTATAGACAAGTTTAGATCTTACTTGGTAGGAGCTAAGGTGATTGTCTACACCGATCATGCTGCTTTGAAATATCTGCTTACCAAGAAAGATGCTAAACCACGCCTTATCCGCTGGATTCTCTTACTCCAAGAATTTGACTTGGAAATTAAAGATAAAAAGGAGTAGAGAATTCAGTAGCAGATCATTTGTCGCGTATGCAGTTTACTGACATGCAGGATCTACCGATAAATGACTTCCTACGCAACGACACCCTACTCAAGGTGACTGCCTCCGACCCCTGGTATGCAAATATTGTGAACTTTATGGTTGCAGGATATGTACCGCCAGGGGAGAACAAGAGACGGCTTATCTAAGAGAGTAGACTCCATCTATGGGATGAACCATACCTGTATAGGGTATGTTTAGATGGCATGCTCAAGCAATGTGTACCAACAAATGAGGCAAGAAAGATTCTTGAGCAGTGCCATGCAGCCCCATATGGAGGTAACTATGGGGCATTTAGGACAAGGGCGAAGATCTTGTAGGGTGGATTCTACTGGCCCACAATGTACGAGGACACAAAGGAATTCATTCGACGATGCCAGCAATGTCAGAAACACGGAGGGATCACAGCAAGAGATGCAATGCCCCTCACAAACAACTTACAAGTTGAGTTGTTTGATGTGTGGGGCATTGACTTCATGGGGCCCTTTGTCAAGTCATACGATAGTGAATACATCCTGGTGGCAGTGGACTACGTCTTGAAGTGGGTTGAAGCAATGCCATGCCGAGCCGCTGACTCCAAACATGCGCAGAAGATGTTCCATGAGATCATCTTTCCACGTTTTGGAACCCCCAAGATGGTGATCAGTGATGGAGGGTCACATTTCATCGACAAGGCCTTCCGAAAGTTTCTGGCAGAACTGAGGGCAAAACAACATAGCTACATCGTACCACCCCCAGACAAGCGGTCAAGCAGAAACTTCAAACAAGCAAATCAAGAGCATTCTGCAGAAGACCATGACAGAAATGGGCAAAGGATGGAAGAGCAAACTACCAGATGCTCTATGGGCCTACCGAATGGCATACAAAATGCCAATTGGGATGTCTCCATATCAACTGGTTTATGGCAAGACTTGCCATCTACCAGTTGAGCTAGAGCATCGGGCGCACTGGGCCATAAGAAAGTAGAATATGGATTTGCCAGCAGCCCAGCAGATGAGGAGAATGCAGCTATCAGAGCTAGAAGAGTGGAGAGACAAAGCGTACCACAGTGCCAAAATCTACAAAGATAGAACCAAGAGATGGCACGACAAGATGATCGAGGTGAAGGAGTTCCACCCCAGGGATAAGGTATTACTCTTTAATTCCAGGATGAAGCTCTTTGGGCATGAAAAAGTTCGGAGCAAATGGGAAGGACCGTTCTGTTGGGTTACAGCCGAAGCTAAAGGGCCCAAACAACAGCCAAGACGGAGAACAGTGACAAGCAATAGTAAATTACTTATCAACAGTGTTCTCGGGAATCAGCCCTTTACACGTTGGTGGGAGGTCCCCTTATATAGGGAGGTCAAGAGGCACATTTTACATTCCCCTTATACCCCTGGAAATCAGGCATCATCCTCTAGACTATACAACCTACGGTTCCCAGGGGCATAAGGGTACATTTACACGTCTCAATGTGAATGCATAGACCTGTAACTCCGTCTTTGACTCGGTCTTGACTTGGTCCACGCTGCCTTCACCGTGCTTCCTATGACCTTTGTTGCCTTCACCACCCAGAGCTCCTTCACAGCCGAGCGACGCCTTCTCCCGCTTAGACAAGAAAAGACCGTCGCGCCATCATCCAAGCCTATCTTGAGCCTGTATAATAAGATGAACCAAGTATTCACGAGTAGTATCTGGGAATTGCCTTCGCACCCTCACAGAATGGATCAGGGTAGCGAAGGCAATAAATCACTTCACGACACCTTCGCATCTGTATCAGACACCTATTAACACCAGGAGCAACGTATCGCCCCTAGGTGCCCAATCTTTTAGCGAAGGAGAGAGAAACCGAATTCAGGCGTGGTATTCATACGTTGCCTTCGCATACGAGCACGGTGAACTTCCGTTTCCATCAGCGAAGGTAATTTCCTTTCAGGGATACATAGCGAAGGTAATTTCCTTTCAGGGATACATAGCGAAGGTAATTCCCTCGAACCTGGAACAAGGTAACCGGGTGAAGGCGTTTCCTTGACAGGCCAATCCCCCAACAGTAGCCCCTCGCGGACGAGGGCTTTCTCCAACAGGCCGATGTCCTCGAAAATTCAGGATTGCCTTCGCCTGTTCCAGAGAAACGCCTCCTCCCGTTGGAGCAAGTCCCAAGTCGTTGCCTTCACCCCTGACTTGGCTTCGCATCCCTTATTTTTTCTAATTTTTCACTTTTTATTTATTTTTATTTGTACTATTTTTTGGATTTTTCTGGGCCTTTTCGATTTCTGTGCCGCGGTAACGGTTACTTTTTTTACTGACCTATAAATAGGACCGAAGGGGTCCCCCTTTTTACGTTTCTTCGCTTTCGCTATCAGTCGCTTTCTGCTGCTGAATCTTCTTCGCCTACTCCAATCATAGCCTGAAAAGCGCTTTCACGTTCATGTTGGCTTCTCCTCGCAATACCCGCTTGTACAAGTAAGGTTCTCTCTCTATTTTTGATTGTATTGCTGTTGCTGGTTTCCTTCGTTTAAGTATTGAGAATTGCTTTTATTTCTGCAGCGGCGCGCACTAAGCAAACTGCTATACTTATTGACATGGCTGGCGAAGGCAGCCCTGATGCCCAACGAACGGGAGTTTCTCGTCGTGGAACGGATGATTCTGAAGTTGATCAACTTGCACAATAGATTGAAGATGAGACTCCAACTGTTGAAGAAGGTTCTGGCGACGAACATGCCGATGATGACGATGGTGGCGAGGAGGAAGATCTTGATGACATGGAGGTTGATGTTGAGGACCTAGTAGATCCGTAAAAGAAGCTGAAGACGCTTGTTTTTGGCAAGTCCAAAGTTGGCGAACGTGACATCAAGTTCTATGAGGAAAAAGGATATTTCCCCGTGGGCTGGGGCTGTGCTCCCGGTACTGATACTATGCCTAATCCTCGCGAAGATGAGGCTGTTGTCTTCACGGATTTTTTTATTGCGGGTTTGAAGATGCCTATTGACAACGTCATCGCGAAGATGATCGCGCCTTATGGTCTACAACTGCATCATCTGACGCCAAACGCCATCAGTCATCTTCTTCGATTCTTCTGGGCTGTGAAGACGCATGATGCAGTAGTTACAGTTGATGGTTTTCTTCGGCTTTATGAGGGGCATAATCAAAGCAAATCATCTGACATCGAAGGCGAGTTATATACTCTGGACTTTGGGTGTGTGACTTTCACTGGGCGCCGCCGTGGTTCTCACTTTGCGAAGGTGGAGACTTCCTTTGCTAACAGAAATAAATGGACCAAGGACTGGCAAAAATATTGGTTTTATGTGAGGGTGCCTTCGGAGGAAACTACTTCGGAAGATGGGACCAAGTCTGTCTCTTATCCTCTCCACAGCTAGATTGATTGGCTAAAGTTTGTTTCCTGCCCAACTTTTGACGCTGAAAGGCCTGGGTTCTCTGAGTGTTGGAAGGCTTTTCAAGTGGCTTCGCAAACATTTTGCAGCCGCGATTTGATTGAAGAAGGTGTTGCTGCTGACCTCGCCTGTGGAGTTTATTTCTTATCTGCCGATTGGGCGCCTTATAAAGTTGAATGGAAAGCTTTCCGCGAACACACCAAGGTTGCTTTCCCTTACTTTGGCGCGAAGCTCCCCGAAGGCATGATTGCAGCAGATTTTGTTACTGCTGTGGAGCAACGAGCCAATGATATTCTTGGAACATATAACTCCAAGGAACATCATAGTTTCGAAGACAAATTTGTTCATGTTAGATTCAATAGAGTTTTTGAGGAACTAAAGATTTCTTACGGTGCTCGAGAGGTGCCCGTCTCCTCTAAGGAGAAAAAGAAAGAGAAAAAGGAGAAGAAGGACAAAAAAGGGAAAGGGAAGGCAAAGGACCGGGATGGAGATGACTCTGCTCCTTCGCGTGCTTCCCGTGGAGGAGGGCGATCTAGACGTGGAGGCGGTCGTGGCAAGAATGCAGTCGCGAAGGCGACTTCCTCCATCGTTCCGGCCAAGCGTGGCAGTAGCAGCTCTCATGAGTCTGCTGAGAAGCGTCGTCCAGAAGACGCGCCGATTGCTGCCATCCCTGTGTCCATCGTCGCCCCGGCTACCAGGGCCACCTCTTCGGCTTCGCGGGGTGGTCTTCCACCTCGCCCTCCTCGGCCAGCCCCAGCGGCTTCGGCTCCCGTGCAGCGGCCGGCTTCGCCAGTCACCGGCTTTATGAGCTCAGCTCCCCGGAGCGGAGATGATATTTTCTTAGGTGAGGTTGCTCTCTTTGGGAATTATTTTCAAGGCACGAGTCTTCCTTTGCTAGCAGACTACTGGGCGTGGAATCCCGTGATTGATGTCAATATTACTTGTGAAGGCATTGATGAAGCAGCCGAGGATGTACGGGTTCCAAATCCATTTGATGATGGCATGGATATTAGCATGTTTGAGGAGACTCCTGTTCGGGATGCTCCCGTTATGGAGAATGTGCTAGAGGAGGTTCATGTCGAGGCTAGCTTTGAAGAGCCCAGAGCCGAAGCTCCAGTGAACATTCCGGCGGTTAGCCCTCCGTTGTCGGCTTTGGCTTCTTCCCCTCCTGTTCGAGACTCTTTGGAGGTTCTGGCCCATGCTGCCGGGACAGTTGACGTTGATGCCCAGGCTAAGGGAAAGGAGGTTGCCGAAGTTGAAACTTCCGAAGCCGATGAGAGGGCTGCTGCTTCTGAATCTTATATGGATGTTGGTATGGGTGGAAGTATTCCTTTTCCTGAAGGTACTAATGATGTTTCTTCATTTTTTTCCTTTAGCGACGTTGCTTGCTCTGCTGTTTGATGCTAATGTGATTGAGACCTGTTTATTAGGTCGCGAGGGAGATGGGCCGTCTCACGTGCGCGAAGGTGGGCCTCTTCGAGACTTTGATTTGGAAGGTGTTTTTTGTTTGAGATTATAGCTGGCTTTTGACTTTGGCTGTTTTTACGAAGATAACAGTGTTTTCATTATTTTTTACTTGCAGAATATCAACGACTTGTTCAGACACTGGATCCCGAAAGCATAAGTTCTACCATTCTGACTTCGGGAATGAAGGTATGACCTTATCGCCTTCGGCTGTGATTGTGTTATTAACCTTAGTTTCGTTTCATCGTTCTCGTAATATTGAACAATTTTTTCTACCATAGGTTGTTTTGGCTATCAATGAGTTGGCAGCTCAAGTTCCCAACCTCAACTTGGTTGCTGCTGAGCGTGCAGAGCTAGAGAAATTGCGAAAGGAAAAGGCAGAGCTTCTCCAGATCCAAGCAACTATTGATAGAATTAAGCAGGATCTTGAAAATGAAAAGAATCTGTTTCGCCAGGACCGGGAGTCTATTATCATTGAGAACAAGTCTTTGAAGGACAAAGTCGCAGCTTTGGAAGCTAAAGCTGGCGAAGCCGATTCCCTTAAGGAGAAGGTTGCTGCCTTGGAGGCTAAGATTGTTGATAAGGATGGCACCGTAGAGGGCCTTCACAAGAAAATTGTTGAAGATGCTGAGTTGATTTCCATTCTAAAGGGTGAGGTGAACACACTAAATGCAGCCAAGGAGAAGCTTTCGGGCGATATTGATACATATCAGTCTCGCAGTGAAAACTTTGAGCGTGAGGTCTTGTCGCTGCGCACATCAAACCTTAACCTTCGCAAGGAGAATGAAAGCGTGGTTGATGTTGCCTGGGAGCGAGGCTTAAAATTGTATCGCTTATACAAGGAGGCCTTGCGACAGTTTGGTGCGGAGCCCGCTGCCTTCCCCAATAAAGAGTATAGCTTGGACAAGCTCTTTAATTGGATTGACAGTGAATTTGCTTCGCTTCCAAGTGTCGTGGAAACTCTCAGTGACTTCGCTGTCAATCTTTGCTCATGTAACCCGCTCAAGGTTCTCTCAGACAATGGCTGTGATCATTATAATGCCTTGGTTCGGAAAGGTTATCCTTATCCAGCTCCCAGAGATCCTGCCGACACTGATTATTTTCCACAGCAACTGCTTCTCGTGAAGGCGCTTTTCTTAAGGTATTTCTGGGTTGCCAGTGGCCGTCAAGCAACTCAGAACCTTGTCCGCGACCGGCTCGCGAATGTATTTTTTATAGTTGCCGTCGTTGTTATTTTTGATTCATTTTTGTTTTTGATTTGGAATTGTTTTGTTTGATAGCTTTTGTATTCTCAGTCAAAGGAGCTGAAGAAGCAAAATGCTGAAGCCGAAGCCGCTGCGAGGGAGGCTGTTGCCAAGAAGCTGCTGAAGCCGGAGCCGCTGCGAGGGAGGCCGCTGCCAAAGAAGCTGAAGCTAGTGTCGGGACAAGTTCTGCTGCGGCTGGTGGTGCTGCCGGCGAAGCCGGTGCTTCTTCTTCGCAAAGACAGGGTGACCAAGGGGCCCCGAGGGTCGATCCACGGGTCTAAGGACCTTTTGAATTGTAGTTAGGATTTTGTTGAGCGGGCAGTCTTTTGAACTTGTACATTTGTGTATATTCAGGGCGATGAAATGCTTGCACTCACTCCATTGGCCATGCGTGATGGACCGCTTTGTATTCCTGGCTTCGCATGGAAGGAATTTCAACGTCTTTATCCGAACTCGAGCCATCATGATTTTTTTGAGTATTGTCACGAGTTTTATCGTCGCACGGAGTTCAGTGTTTTTGATTTTTTTCACAGTGTTCGTTGCTCACGGCTCTGATCGAGTTGAGCTCGCTGTGAAGAGAAATGCCGAAGCTATTTCCCTGGGTGTTCCAAAGATGGAGCCGTTGGAAGTTGGTCCTGATGTCAAGGACTTTGCTTGCGTTTACAACGCTCCTCGTTTTAGGAGATCTGGCGAGCAATTTTATGGATATGTGTTTGAAATGTTTTGAGAATGCTTGGTGTAAATGTATGAAACTCGTGATGTAATTATGTCTTCGCATGAATGAATATAAACTCGTTTAGTCTTCGTTTTTGAGAGAAACGCCTCCTCCCCCCGAAGCGAGGTTGTGTTTATTTGTGCGAAGGTGAATATGTTCATGATGAAAAAACCGTTCGCGTGTATGACATGAATAAAAAATATCAAACTCGGTTTGCTTTCGTTTTTGAGAGAAAAGCCTCCTTCCCCTGAAGCGAGTTTGTGTTTTTTATTCGACATGTTCCAGTGGCGATTTTAGACGGGGAATTGTCTCTGGATTTGCTCTTTGGAGTTTATTCTCCAATAGGCGTTTTTGTTTTTTTGAAAATAGTGTGAACCGAAGCCCTTTTTACTCTTTCTAGGGTAAGCATTGTCTTATAAGGTTTGGTGTTTAGCCGAAGCCCCTTTAGTAAGAAGTTTTGTATATGAAATCAATCTGGGCTGAAGCCCCTTTTACTCCTTTGGAGTAAGCTTTTTTGTATATGAAGAGAATCTTGAGCCGAAGCCCTTTTTGCTCCTTGGAGCAAGCAATTTAGATCTGAATTGGCCTTACCTTTGGTAGGGTCAATTTAGTTCTATTGGGTTTGTCGAATACCAGTGACTTGGTCGAAGCCAATCGCTTTCGATGCAACTTTTTTGGGGAATACCTCGTTTATATATTTCACACGAGTTACAGTTAGCACCGCCTCGTTAAAAACCTCAGTCCTTTGGTAAGGGTTCCCCTGTGAGGAAAAGAGTACGGGCCTTTTGAAAAGGAAATGTCTACTCTACTAATTGACTTCATTTATAGAATACGAAGCCAATTATTACATTATGCTCACAGGTAGTACCTTCGCAGGCTGTCCGCATTCCATGAATGCGGCAGCTCATTGCCTTCTCCATCCCCCAGGTGGAATGATCCTAGTCTGTTACTCTTGATGACTAGGAATGGACCTTCCCATTTGTTCTGCAGCTTTCCCGGAGGCATACTCGGGTTCTTCCTTAGCACCCAGTCACCTATTTTTATGTCCTTTCTTACTACTTTCTTGTCACGCCATTTTCTGGTTTCTTCCTGGTACTTGGAAATGTTCTTCGCTGCTTGCATCCTGTATATTTCTGTGAGGTCTTTGTCTATGGCTTCAATATCTTCAGGTGCTTTCTGTTGAGTGCGAAGCCCCTGATGAAGAATCTCTTCCGGGCATACTGCTTCTTCGCCGTAAAGCAGTTTGAATGGAGTGAACTGAGTTGCTCTTGAGGTAGATGTGTTGTGAGCCCAAATTACCTTCGGCATTTCTTCTACCCATTTGCCTTTTTTCTTGCAATTTGCAAGGCATTTTCTGATGGCAGTGAAAATGATGCCATTAGCTCTTTCAACTGCGCCATTGGACTGGGGGTGGTATACTGATGCAAATCTTGCCTTCGTCCCGATGGACATGCAGTACTGCCTGAATTCGTCACAGTCAAACTGTTTCCCATTATCCACTGTGATTTCCCTTGGGACTCCAAATCTGCATACAATTTGCTGCCAGAAGAATTTGATAACTGTCTTCGCCGTGATATTTGCTAGTGGCCTTGCCTCAATCCACTTAGTGAAATATTCCACTGCAACTATTGCATATTTGAGGTTTCCTTGAGCCGTGGGAAGAGGACCCACCAGATCGATGCCCCATCTCTGCAATGGCCAGGTTGGAGTTATCAGCTGTGACGGCTCCGAAGGTGACTTTCTGGTTGCCGCACATTTTTTACATTCATCGCAAGTCTTGACTGTATTTGTTGCGTCATTGATGATTGAAGGCCAATAAAACCCTTGTCTCATTGCCTTCCTCACAATTGCCCTCGCTCCAAAGTGAGCTCCGCATAAACCACTGTGCATCTCTTGAATTAACTCTCTGCCTTCGCTGATGGAAACGCAGCGAAGCCAAAGAGCTACGACTCCTTTCTTGTACAGGGTGTTGTTGATGATTTGGTATGCCCTTGCTCTCTGCTGCATGGTTTTGAGCTCGTCTTCGTCAATTGGTTCGTAGTATCCCTTAAGATATGCCATTATGGAAGACCGCCAATCTTCTGAATTTATTGCATTGATCAAGTGTGGTTGCTCATCGAGTTCTTTGATCGAAGGCACTGTCAGTGTCTGGAAGAAGACATCAGGTGGCAACTTGTCCGCCTTTGCTGCTGCCTTGGCCAGTGCATCAGCTTCTTTGTTTTTTGCCCTTGGAATGTATTCTATTGTGAAGCCTTTGAACTTTTTCTCCATTGATCGGACTGTGTTTAGGTATTTGATCAGCTCGGGTTGCTTTGCAACGCTTTCTTTTTCAATGTGATCTGCTACCACCTTCGAGTCAGTTTTTACAACGAAGCGCTGAGCCCCCAGCGCCTTCGCCTTTCTGAGCCCCAATAGGACGGCTTCATATTCAGCAACATTGTTCGTACTTCTTCACTATTTTTGCATAACTCTAAGTTCGCTGCGTATCTCATCTTAACGCCTGAGGGTGATTGCACAATCGCTGCGATGCCAGCTCCTTTGTCCCCCCAAGCGCCATCACAGTGTACTAGCCAGCTTTCTTCTCTGGTCAGAGTTTGTGCCGAAGGCGATGTCCACTCGACTATGAAATCAGCCAGGACTTGCGATTTAACTGCTGTTCTTCGCTCGAAGTCGACCACATATTCAGATAGCTCTGCAGCCCATTTGCATATTATTACTGAAGCTTCTATGTTGCTTAATAACTCTGTTAGGGGTTGATCTGTGAGCACTTTGATGGTGTGGCCCTCAAAATAATGCCTTAGCTTCCTCGATGCCATTACCACGACGTAAATCATTTTCTCGATCTCAGTGTACAACAGCTTCGATCCAGCCAGTGCCTCAGAGACATAGTACACAGGCTGCTGTATATTTCTACCCTCGACCAGCTTCTCCACAATGAGTGCAGCACTGACAGCTGATTGCGAAGCTGCAATGTATAATAGTAAGGGTGCCTTCGGGTCAGGTGTTGTCAGCTTCGTGAGCTGCATCAGATATTGCCTTAGCTCGTGGAAAGCCCTCGACTGTTCTTCTCCCCATTCAAACTTTGATGCATTTCTGAGAGTTGCGAAGAAGGGTAAAGTGCATTCAGCTGCCTTTGCAATAAATCTGTTAAGTGATGCGATTCTGCCAGAGAGTTTCTGCACATCTCTAATGCATTTTGGCTCTTCCATGTTAAGAATTGCGTTGATCTTGTCAGGATTGGCTTCGATTTCATTGGCTGATACCAGACAGCCTAGAATCTTCCCTTTGGTTACTCCGAAGACACATTTCTCCGGGTTAAGCTTGAGACCCGCTTGTCTCATTCTTGCGAAGGCAACTGCCAGATCTGAGACATGGTCTTGTCTTTTGATACTTTTGACTAAGATGTCATCAACGTATGCAAGTATGGTTTTGAGTAGTTCCTCTTTGAATACAGTGCTTGACATGCGACAGAAAGTGGTACCAGCATTGCGAAGCCCCTCGGGCATTCTAATGAAGCAAAAGGTGCCGACTGGAGTGATGAAGCTGGTTTTTTCTTCATCCTCTTTCTTCATCCATATCTGATGATAACCGGAGAAGCAATCTAGCAGAGACATCATCTCACTTGCAGTAGCTTGATCAATGATTTTATCAATTCTTGGGAGAGGGAAATCATCCTTGGGACATGCCTTGTTGAGATCGGTGAAATCGATGCACATTCTCCACTTGCCATTTTTCTTTTTCACAGGCACAGTGTTTGCTAACCACTTGGGATATTGAACTTCGCGTATAACTTTTGCATCAAGCAGCCTTTGCACCTCAGCCTTGACTGCGCTCACTTTTTTTTCGGACATTTTCCTCAGTTTTTGCTTCTTCGGCCTCATGTCAGTGCTAATTGCGAGTTTGTGTTCAATTATGCTCCTGTCAACTTCTGGCAAATCTTTGCTTGACCAGGCGAAGACATCTTTATTGTTTCTCAAGAACTCGATGAGTCTTTCTTCTTCATCTGGCTCAAGATCTGAGCCGATTATAACTTTTCTGTCGAAGACATCAGGCTGCAATTGCACTTCTTTTGTTTCTGCAGCACCTTGCATACTGCGGCTGCTTTTGTCAGCAATTGGCTTCTCCTCTGGGTAAATGGGATCACTTTCTTTGAGGACATGAACCTTTCACTGGCCTGGGGTGTTGGTATACTCAATTCTTCTTGCCTCTGTTTGGTCACCATAGACGGTGATGACCCCTTTGAGAGCTGGCATTTTCATGCATAAGAAAGCTTGTCTTATGATGATGTCGAAGGCATTTATAACTCCCCTGCCGAAGATAACATTGTAGTCGAAGAACATGTCAACGACGTCGAAGGTAATGAACTCTGTTCTTGCATTTGATGTGTCGCCAAAGGATACTAGCAATGTGATTTTCCCCAATGTTGCGGTGTGCTTCCCCCCGAAGCCGACCAAAGGTGTGTCAGATGGCTCTAAGTTATCTGGGTTGATGTTGGTCATCGATCTGAGAGTTTTTGCCAAGATGATATCCGCTGAGCTGCCTGTATCCACCAGCACTTTCCCAATTCTCCAGCCAGCAATGTTGGCTTCGATGGACATTG
>CM014276.1:20892566-20919646 GCA_004135705.1 Alloteropsis semialata | reverse complement strand
GTACATTTACACGTCTCAATGTGAATGCGTAGACCAGTAACTCCGTCTTTGACTCGGTCTTGACTTGGTCCACGCTGCCTTCACCGTGCTTCCTATGACCTTTGTTGCCTTCACCACCAGAGCTCCTTCATAGCCGAGCGACGCCTTCTCCCGCTTAGAGAAGAAAAGACCGTCGCGCCATCATCCAAGCCTATCTTGAGCCTGTATAATAAGATGAACCAAGTATTCACGAGTAGTATCTGGGAATTGCCTTCGCACCCTCACAGAATGGATCAGGGTAGCGAAGGCAATAAATCACTTCACGACACCTTCGCATCTGTATCAGACACCTATTAACACCAGGAGCAACGTATCGCCCCTAGGTGCCCAATCTTTTAGCGAAGGGGAGAGAAACCGAACTTAGGCGTGGTATTCATACGTTGCCTTCGCATACGAGCACAGTGAACTTCCGTTTCCTTCAGCGAAGGTAATTTCCTTTCAGGGATAAATAGCGAAGGTAATTTCCTTTCAGGGATACATAGTGTTGATGCTGAAAATCGGCAGTCGTATCCTCAGCGAGCAACACAATAAGGCTAGGGAGATCTGCTTCACTCCGGTGCTGGTCCTGCACTTTGTCTAGGTTCACGGCGTGCCAGTCAATTTTACCTGTAATTGACAAGGGAATAAACAGTTAAATTACTCTTTGATTGTGCCGACTCTATTCCAGACGACAGATGTACGTTGGATTTAGCCACGACCCAATCGGACTTGCATCGACCGATGCCAATCGGACCTCGAAATCGGACTTCATAGATGACGTCAATCAGACCATTTGATCGGACATCGAATCGGATCTCAAAATCGGACCAATCAGGATCGGACCTTGATTAATGTAACAGATCTAATACAAAAAATAGCATTCTTATAACTAATCTAGATGCAAAATTAACGGATCGGCTATGTCTTTGAACAAGATATTAAATAATCAAAGTAGAGCCGATGCGTCGTCCACCTTGCCTAGTTGACAGTATAATTCATCTCATCGGACCATCTAACTAGCCAATCAAACCAGAACTGTTTCGACACGGTTTCACAGACGGATGCAACGCACATACTCCAGCTATGATCGGACCAGATAGCTAAACGATCAAACTTGACTCACCAACAAGACAACTAAACAAGATGCTCGCACGGGTAATTAATCAGATTAAAGCAAAAAGCAATAAAACGGTAACAAGATCGTTCCAATATTCAAAGCCGTCTTTGAATACTCAAGAGAAATCTAGCTCCAACGCAGGGAATCTAAATCAAGCTCGACACTCAAAGAATAACCAGATTAAGCTGTAAAGATGAATCGAACCTAGAACGATATTGTAAGATAAGAATTACTCAAATCGGACTAAAACCAATGCTCATAGCTGTTGAAGAATCAGATTAATTCATATGGCGCAGATCTAAATCAATCTAGCAACTTCAAACAACTGCATAAGCTGCCTTCTAATAATCAAGAAGAATCTAGCTCCGACGCAGGGAATCTAGATCAAACCCGAAAACTAAAAGAACAACTCGATAAACGATAAATCACTGAATAATCAAGAGAAATCTAGCTCCGACGCAGGGAACCTAAACTAATCTTAACAATCCAAAGATAAATCGGTTGAACAGCATAAACGAGAAAGGGCGATACGCCTCAATTCAAAGCTTATACTAATTCGATAAGTTGACAATCTTACTGGTAAGCCGGAGATCGAGAACTGATGCAGCCCGTTCACCAATGAGTTCGTCGAGACCTACTCTAACCTACTCCTAGGGTTTTGGCGTGAAGCCGGGTTGTATTGATTGTGTGAATAATCTTTTACAATGGACGAGGGTTTATATTTATACCCTGGTCATGAAGATCCCTGATCGGACTTGACTAACTTGCAGATAAAGTAAACTATTCTAAGATAGAATGGGACTTTAAATAAGCCTTCAAAAAGGAAATAACCCCACATCTGATACACTTTCTTTTTAGCCGACGCGCTTTTCTTCTTTTATTCGTCATCAGATCGGACTTTTGCTTTATCGGACCCCTCTCCCCGCATCGGCTTTCTTCTCCATCACATTCGGCTTTGACCAGTCAACGGGCCCACTGCTCAGTTCCAACGCTGCTTACGTCACCATCCGACTCAGCACTCCCGGTGCAAAAATCCGGTGTCAACACATGCGCCCCAATTTTGGGATAAAATAAATTTTATTCCAAAATTCGTATCTGTCATCATAACTCTTTCACTGATTTTTGTGCCGAAACTTTTCATCCTTGCACTGTGCGGTTCCTCGATTCTCGGGCCACAGCCGTTTTCTCCTTATAAAAACCCCCGCCGGCGGCCATACTGTTCACTCCTCCTTCTTCGCCAAGCACCCGCACTGCTCATCTTCTTCCTTCTCTCCTCCGAGCGACCATTGGCATTCATTAAAGCCCAAACCAAAATCCGTCCAAATGGCCGAATCATCCTCCATGGGTGCCCTCCAGTCTTCCGCATCCGCTTCCTTCTCCGCATCTGCTCCGGCAAGTTCATCAGCAGCAGCGATCTCCACCATGGCAGCAGCCATGACCTCGACAATGGCGGCGGCCACGACCTCGACAATGGCGGCAGCAGCGAGCTCCTCAGCCTCTTCTTCACCGACTCTCTTCGCCTCAGGCTCTTCCTCGGCGCCCGCAGGATCATCAGCAGGAGAAGTACGCCATCCAATCCCGGAGGTATTTTACCGAACTCGAACTCATTTTCATATTCTGAGATTCGGCCTTTTAAACTCGTCTTCATTTCACATTTTTTCCTTCTAGGCTATTCATGCCCAAACCCTAATCCCCACAAGCGGTGTTCGACGGGCTTATTTCCTTGGTCCAATGGAAGATCCGGACCCCACCGAGTTTATCAATCTGGAAACCCTCCGAATTCCATTCAAAACCTCGGGATTTGACGTAGATGATTGGAAGAATGCTTTCCGCTCGTGGCCGACAGTTCTCCCCGGATGGAAGGACTGGTATCTGAGAGTATCAGCCTCCAAGTCTGCAATCTGGGACAGATTAGACATCGCCCAGTGTATCGGCCTCAGCATCGGACCCATCGCCAAGAATGAGAACCTCCTGATCGCCGCATCACATTTCTGGTCCGATGCAATGAACGCCTTCCTCTTCGGTCACGGTCCGATGACCCCAACACTGCTCGACGTGGTCATGCTCCTTGGCCTCAACGTCACCAGCAATAAGCGCCCCCTCAGGCTCAATATCAAACTCACCCATCACTTCAAGACCAAAAACTCTGGTGGCTGGAAAGGATACATGGAAAGCAATCATCGGATCGGACCCGTGACTGACCGTGAGCATGCGGCCTTTCTGAACATGTGGTTAGACAGATTCTTCTTCTGTGGCACAACTCTTGGTCCGACGGCCAACTTTCAACATTTGGCCGAGTCGCTGGCAGGTGGCCACATCATTAACCTTGGCCAGTATCTCCTGGGAGCAGTATACAACCTGCTTCATCAAGTCGCCAAGCGCCTGAGGACCGGATCGCCCATCACCAATCTCGGCGGGCCATGGTGGTTCATCCAGATGTGGCTGATGCTACATTTGAGCAAGGCCCTCAAAGTAAACATCCAGAAACATAAGTTCCCAGAGAGCAGACCTGAATCAGAAGAGGTCACCTGGCGCCGATGCACTTCCTTTGGAGAAGCTACCATGGGCTTCGCTGCTGATAAGCTGTCGGCCAAAGAATCATCCAAGTACTTCGCACTCTTCTACAGAGGCATTGCTGATGACAAGGCGCTCTGGTTTTTGTATGACGACGCTGATGAATACGAGCTGCCTTACAAATTCAAGTTCGGCATGATTGTGGAGACAGATTCAGAAGCCCTGACAATCTTTCGGACTTGCATCAATGCTCAATTCCTCCCGATCGGCCTCAGTCTGAGCAAGCCAGGGCAATCAACTTATGAGTACTATCATCCAAATCTGGCCGCCCGTCAGTTTGGTATCGGACAGCTTCCGCCCCATCTAGTCTTGACCGATCGAGTATACCCAAGGGGAAAGGTTGACACAGGCGTAGAATGGGATCGCCTCTTGGATCTCGAGCCACCTCTTGATCAAACCAATCTAGACACTTGGGCAATCGGCCTCGTAACTCATCGGACCTTCAATGCATGGTGGGCCGAATGGAGTCAACATTTATTCTGCATCGCCTGCAAGACTTATGTCCGGAAGCTGCACCCTACCTTTAAGGGTAAACCAGAGGTAATATCCGTGAATTTGCTTCTTTCCTTTGCATTATTCCAGCTTATCAAACAATCTTTCTGTTGAG
Source organism: Alloteropsis semialata (assembly GCA_004135705.1). NCBI lineage: Eukaryota > Viridiplantae > Streptophyta > Magnoliopsida > Poales > Poaceae > Alloteropsis > Alloteropsis semialata. The sequence continues at coordinate 20,915,330 of CM014276.1, read as the reverse complement.
GCCATAATACCAGGGTGCCCGATCACGAGGATTACCGACTACCGACTCCAAACCGTCAAGACTCCGAACAAGACACGATGGCCAGATCGCAGAAGGGAAGCCCGAAGATAGTTAGAGTCCTACTAGGTTTAGGTCTGTCTTGTCTTGTAAGGCACGTCTCCCTGGATATAAATAGCGGGGGTCCTATACGTAGAGGGTATCCCAGATAGAGGTTCATTGATCTACAATCCACCCGAGGGTACTTGTTACGCATTGTAATCTGTACTCGACGAAATAATACAAGCAGCAACTGGACGTAGGGTTATTACTCGATCTCGAGGGCCCGAACCAGTATAAAAATCCCGTGTCTTTCTGTTCATCACCGTGATCAATCTTCGTACGAAGCGGGGTGCTTGCCGGACAAATATCTGACGAGAACAACCTCGACACTTTCCTTTTGTCAGGATGTCGATCGTTCTCCTCCGACGGTGACTCAATCTGGGAGACAAGTCGTCTACAGCAACATTTTGCCAGATCCATGGATTGGCTGCGACTCTCCAACTATCGGCAAGCTCCTGTCAACTCTCAGTGATAACAGGAAAAGGAAGAAGCCGACGTCCTCCAAAACTCACAAGCGCCAGAAGATTGCTCTGGTAAGTTCAAGAATTCATCAAACTCGATTATTCATCGAAATTAATCCTCTTGCAAATCCAGACCATCGGACAATCTTCCGCACATCAGCTCAGTCCGACCAAGCCTTCAAGCTCGTCGGCCGATGAAGTCCCACAATCGGACCCACAGAGATCACCAAGCCCTACTCAGGTGCAATCAAGCCCGGTCCAGGCACACTCGGTTCACTCGTCTTCATCTGAGAGGACTTTAACTGGCTCACCTCGTCAATCAAGCCTGCCACCTCAAAAAGAACAAGCACAATCAGGCCAGGGCCTCGAAGAAGATCATCCGGTAATTCCCCTACAGATCCGATCTCCTGATTCTGCAGAGGCAACGGTAATTATCGGCCGATTTCTTTAATAATTGATATCCAACTTGTTCTTACTCTTTCTTTTCTAGCAAATCATTCAGAATGTCTTGACGGATCTCGAGATTGCTCAAATAAATATTCAGGGCGGCAATATCATCCCTCCAACCGGACCTGAACAAGAATTAGCCTGGAAACAAGTAAGCATTCTAGCCTGACATGATCATATCGGCTTCTTTTGATATTATATCTGATCATTTTCTCACTCGCAGGCTCAAGACACTCCTCAACCCAGCCAGACCATATCAGCCGATTTTGATCGGCTGCAAACTGAAGAGGAGGAAATCAGCTCCGGGCAAGGCTTGCTGTCTGACGAGGTGAAGGCGAAGCTGCTTGACATATCTGCATTCCTTCATCAGAATATCGTCGATCTCGTCCAGGATGCAGAGCCGATTCGTCAGATCGTCAAGACTCTGCGAGGTCAGCTTCCATCGGACTTGGAGGAGGCATTGATACCGGCGGCCTATATAGAAGGTCATTCCTTCCCAGTGATACAAGCCAACCGCCGGATCGCGAATCGGACCTCCCAGCAGGACCTGAGCAAGGCTAGAGATGAAAAACGTGCCCAAGCTGAAGAGTCAACAAAACTGATCGAAGAATTATCGGCGCTTCCTGCCTCCATCCAATCAGAGCTTGAGAATCTGCGAGCCAGAGAACAACAACTGGAGCAGGAACTCATCCAAGTCCGATCAAGCATCCAGGCTAAGGCAAAAGAACTTGATGACCTCCCAGCTCTGAAGGCAAAGGCCGAAGAAGATTACAAGACTCATATCAAGGCCGCCAAAGAAATCCACAAATCGATCAAGCCTGTAGAAGGGGATGCTGAAGCTGATGCCAAGATCATCGCCGATGTCGACAAGATCCGTCAAACTGCCCTTGATTTGATAGTTAGCTATCTACAGCCTTGAATACTGAAACTTGTCTGTCCCGCTTATCAAGCGGTTTGATGCACTGGTAGCCTACTCTGCCATTGAGCAGCTTGATGATGTAATATACCTTTCTTTTGCTGCATATAGCCCTTAAGGCGATGCATGTCGCATCGGCTTTCATATTTTGTTCTTGAGACGATGTTCCCATCGGCTTCCAAACCTGACGCGCAACATCGGCTTTACGAATTTATCCAAATGCTAGGGTAGTACTTCTTCAAATATTTCCCGTTTAATGCCTTAGGAAATGTTTCCCCTTCAAGCGTCCGTAGAATATAAGCATTGCCAGGAACACATCGGACGACTCGATAGGGCCCCTCCCAGTTCGGTGACCACTTGGCAGAATAACTTTCCACACGAGATCGCTCTCTTTGAATTCTTTTCCCTTAACTTTCTTATCATAATACCTCGCAACTCTGAGCTTGTTAGCCTCGATACTCTCTAGAGCGCGTAGCCGACGAACAGCCAAGTCATCGGACTCACTGTTCATGAGCTCCATGTACTCGCCGGCTTTCAACTTATCCTGAAGTTCGACGCATCTTGACCCAGTAAGAATTTCCCATGGAAGAATGGCTTCATGTCCATAAACTAGTTCATACGGAGAAACCTTGATCGATCCATGGCAAGCCATTCGATATGCCCAAAGAGCTTCAGGAAGCACAATATGCCATTTTCTTGGGTACTCCTCAATCTTCCTATCAATCAACTTAATCAAACTTTTATTGGAGGCTTCAGCTTGACCGTTGGCTTGTGCTTAGTATGGTGATGAATTGAGGAGCTTGATACCCATATCAGCAGCAAAATTTTTGAACTCGTCAGACGTAAACATCGTACCTTGATCCGTCGTGATCGTCTGTGGAATTCCAAATCAGTAGACAATGTGCTCTCTAACGAAATCAATAATATTCTGGGACTTCACCTCCTTTAAAGGAATAGCTTCAACCCATTTGGTGAAATAATCTGTTGCCGCTAATATGAATTTATGTCCCTTGCTTGAATGTGGAAAAATCTGGCCGATCAGGTCAATTCCCCAACCTCTAAACGGCCATGGCTTGATGATAGGGTTCATAGCCGATGCTGGAGCTCTCTGAATATTTCCATATCTCTGACACTCTTGACATCCTTTATAATATTCAAAGCAATCTTCCAAAATCGTCGGCCAATAATATCCGTTGTTCCTGACCATCCACTTCATCTTGAACGCCGATTGATGAGCCCCGCAAACGCCTTCATGAATCCCTCCCATCAAGACCTTGGCTTCTTCAGGTCCGATGCATCTTAACAGGACTCCATCAACTGAGCAAAAATAAAGCACTCCTTCAACCAAGATATGCCTGATTGATTTGTAGCGTAACTTCCTGGAAGTCTTGACAGAAGAATCCTTTAAATATTCAATGATTTCTTTCCTCCAATCTCCTTCTGATATCTCCTGTAACATCACATTGGACATAGGCCGATAGCCAGACGCCTTTTGCGCCAGCCGATTTGCTTCCTCGTTATGATGTCTTGGAATATGCTTAAGAGTTACCAGGGCGAACTGGTCAACCAAATCTCGGCATTTTTCAAAGTAAGGCATCAACGCATCCATCTTGCAATCATACTTGCCGAGCAACTGGTTAATAATCAACAAAGAATCTCCAAATACTTCAACAAATTGAGCGCCGATTTCTTTAAGAATCTGGAAACCTTTCATCAATGCTTCATACTCCGCCTGATTATTTGTGCACTTTTCAATCGGATAAGCAAACTCGAATCTTGCCCCCCGAGGCGAAATAATAAGCAGGCCGATTCCGCAACCATCATTGCAAGATGAGCCATCAAAGAACATGGTCCAGGGAACTGCGTCAACCACATCGGCCTCCGTATTCATCGGACCAGTCACATCAATCTCCATGGTGCATTGCTCAACAGCATCAACACTAGGTCCACAATGATCAGCAACCAAATCAGCCATCACTTGCCCTTTTACCGCTTTGGCCGATTCGTATTTAAGATCAAACTCTGTCAGAGCAAAAACCCACTTGCCAATTCTCCCTTTCATGATTGGCATCGACAACATGTATTTGATCACATCCTCCCTGCAGACGACAGTGCACTCGGCCGATAGCAAATAATGCCTCAATTTTGTACAAGAAAAATATAGACAAAGACAAAGCTTCTCCACATACGAATACCGAGTCTCAGGATCCAGCAATCTTCGGCTTAAATAAAATATAACTCACTCTTTCCCATCAACTTCTTGGATTAAAACAGAGCCGATTGCATGATTAAAAGCCGATAAATAAAGCTTGAACGGCTTACCCTCTTGTGGTGCAATAAGAATTGGCAGATATGCTAAATATTGCTTGATTTCATCCAGCGCCTTTTGATGTTGAGGCTCCCACACCAATTCTTCTCCATCCTTCAGCTTCAACAGAGGAGTAAACGCTTCCAATCGGACCGATAGATTTGATATAAACCTCCTTAGGAAATTGATTTTTCCAATTAAACTCTGTAATTGCTTCTTGTTTACTGGAGGCTTAATATCATCAATCGCCTTGCGGTTCCGATCATTCACCTCGATTCCTCTCTCATGAACTAGGAAACCGAGAAACTGGCCGGCCGATACGCCAAAAGCACACTTGAGCGGATTCATCTTTAATCCATGTTGCCTTGTGCATTCCAGCGTTTCCTTCAAATCGGCCAAATGCTCCTGATAGTCTTTCGACTTGATCACCACATCATCAATGTAGATTTCAACTATCCTGCCGATCAACTTATGAAAAATATAATTCATAGCACGTTGATAAGTAGCACCGGCATTTTTAAACCAAAAGTCATAACAACCCATTCATACAAACCGAGAGCACCTGGGCATTGGAATGCAGTCTTAGGGATATCTTCTTCCGCCATAAAAATCTGATTATAACCAGCATTACCATCCAGGAAGCTCATCACTTTATGGCCCGATGCTGCATCAACAAGCATATCGGCCACTGGCATCGGATATTCATCCTTCGGGGTCGCCTTGTTCAAGTTCCTGTAATCAATGCAAACACGCAGCTTTCCATTTTTGTTATAAACAGGAACTATATTTGACACCCACTCAGCATATCGACATGGCCTGATAAACTTAGCTTCAAATAGCTTCGTTATTTCGGCCTTAATTGGTTCGTACATCTCAGCCTTGAACTTCCTTGCGTACTGCTTGTGCGGCCGATATCCTGGTTTGATGGGCAGCCGATGCTCAACAATATCACAGCTTAAACCTGGCATTTCATAATATTCCTAAGCAAAACAATCAGAATACTCTTTCAAAATTTTTATTAATTCTTGTTTATACTCGGGATCCAAATTAGCACTGATATACATCGGCCTTGGCCTATCACCAGATCCTATGTCTATCTCTTCTAACTCATCGGCCGATGTAAACCCAAATCCTAACTTACCGAATTCACTTCGGTCCTCATAATCTTCTATACAATCGGCCATTTAAAACAAAGTCTCAGAGCCGACTGCTTGGATCGGCTGTAGTCCCTGATCGGACACCTTGAGGAAGTCACCATCCCATGCTTTTCCTGATAGGCATTCAATCCCTTCAAACTCCCAAATCGTTGACTCAGCTGTTGCAATGCTAACCGAATCATCAGCTGGGACAATCTCCACATTGTTGCCTTGCCACTAAATCAAGCATTGGTGCATCATGGATGGGACACAGCAGTTGGCATGAATCCAATCTCGCCCGAGAAGCATGCTGTAGGAACCCTGACCATCAATCACAAAGAAAGTAGTCGGCAATGTCTTGCTGCCGATGGTCAACTCTACATGAATTGCCCCCCGAGGCTCTGAAACATTACCGCCGAAATCCTTGAGCGTCATATTTGTCTTGATCAGATCATCAATCCCCTTACCCAACTTGGGAATGTGGAATAGGGCATGAGATTGACAGCAGCTCCCCCATCAACCAGCATCTTGATCATCGGTTTCCCATCCACGTATCCCTTGATGTACAGAGGCTTCAGATGCCGATATCCATTCGCATTTGGCTTCTCAAAGAAGGCCTTCTCTGAATCAAGAACTAAACATACGGCGGCTTCTTCTAATTCATAATCAATCTCATCATCATCCTGTACATCAGGAGCAGCAAAATCAAATGGCAACATCAAAACCATGTTTACCGGGGCCGATGCGCTTGCTTCATCGTCATTGGCCATCTTGACACGCCAAGTTTTCTTCTCTTTGGCTAACTCTTGCTCCTGAATCTGCTCACGATGGCGCAACCGCTGAACACGTCTCCTTTTGGAGCGAGAAATCCCTGATGGGCACCACAGTCCAGGCTTCATTTTAGGTTCTCTAATCCGATCTTGAATTGGAGCCTTCTCTTCCATTTTTTCAGGGCCACGAGCATCAACCTGGTCTTCATTATTTTTACGGCCATGAGTATCAACCCGGCCTTCATCTCCTTGATGACGATCATCAATCCTGACGCCGATCCGTTCATGAACTGATCGTCGACTTCTCTTAGAAACTCTGTATTCTTCATACTGGAAGCTGCATTCAGGACAATCTGCTTTGGACGGCAATCTGAGCTTCTCGTTCCAGCAGAATACGAAGAAAGGACATCTCCAGTGACCATCATCTTGATCGTACTGCTCATAAGTTTGACGCCTGTCCATATGCCAATCGGACCTATAGCCGTACTGACGACGATTGTCGGACCTGTCATCAAACCGGTGTCGGCCATCGGACCTGTCATCACGTCGGCGCCGATCATCAAGCCCTTCATCAAACCGCCTTGCCTGATATTCGCGCCTTTGACGTCGTCGTTCCTCGCGCTCTTCCCACGCTCGGGCTACTACCTGTTGCCTTTTATACTTGTTAATCAGCATCTGGGAAGTCACGCGTGGCCGATATCCACCAGGAGCATTAGATTCACGTCCAAATGCCTGATGATTCCTTCGCAGCTCTTCAACAGTGACCTGAACTGCAGGATCAACGGCACCAGAACTCTTGNAGGACAATCTGCTTTGGACGGCAATCTGAGCTTTTCGTTCCAGCAGAATACGAAGAAAGGACATCTCCAGTGACCATCATCTTGATCGTACTGCTCATAAGTTTGACGCCTGTCCATATGCCAATGGGACCTATAGCCGTACTGATGACGATTGTCGGACCTGTCATCAAACCAGTGTCGGCCATCGGACCTGTCATCACGTCGGCGCCGATCATCAAGCCCTTCATCAAACCGCCTTGCCTGATATTCGTGCCTTTGACGTCATTGTTCCTCGCGCTCTTTCCACGCTCGGGCTACTACCTGTTGCCTTTTATACTTGTTAATCAGCATCTGGGAAGTCACGCGTGGCCGATATCCACCAGGAGCATTAGATTCACGTCCAAATGCCTGATGATTCCTTCGCAGCTCTTCAACAGTGACCTGAACTGCAGGATCAACGGTACCAGAACTCTTGGCATGATCCGATGTGAGCACCTTGAACTTCCCCTTTTCACCAGCATCAATCATATTAATAAAAAAGGAGAAATCAACAAAGTTATTAGGAAAGGGATGACCATCGATCTTCATGGCTTTCTTGTTATCTTCGAACTTGATCTTGCCAGATTCAATAGCCAATTGGATCTCCCTCCTGAACACCTTGCATTCATTCGTCTCATGAGAAGTTGAGTTATGCCATTTGCAATACTTGCGCTTCTTTAACTCCTCGGCCGATGGGATAGAGTGATTTGCAGAAACTTGGATAAGCTTCTCACTGAGTAGCATGTCAAAAATCTTGTCGGTCTTTGTTATATCAAACCCAAATTTCTCAGGGTTCTGCTTGACCCAGGGGCACGATGCCGGTTTTTTGGATTTGGTCCATTCAGCTATGTTGATATCGGCCTCTTCTTCAGAATCAGAAAGATAGGACACTGGCTTGGAAAACTTTGTACGCTTCATCTCCTTGGTATCGGACCTCATGGGCTGACACCTTTTGCACCAGCTGTCCCAATGTTTCAAACTCCTGAGCAGAAAACCTCTCCTTGATCGGCGCGAGTAAACCCTGGAATGCAAGCTCAGCCAATTGCGTGTCAGATAGCTTCAAGCTGTAGCACCGATTCCTGATATCACGGAACCGTTGAACATACTCCTTGATGGACTCATCGTTCCTCTGCCTGATAGCAATCAAATCAGAAATCTTCATTTCATTGAGACCAGAAAAGAAGTACTTATGGAACTGCTTTTCCATATCGGACCAGCTTGTGACCGATCCTGCTGGCAACGACGTGAACCAAGTAAACGCCGGCCCTGATAGTGACAGAGGGAAGAATCTGAGCCTGAGTCCCTCTTCAGAAGCAGCTTCACCACATTGAGCCAAGAATCGGCTCACATGCTCAATGGTGGTCATATCGTCTTGCCCAGAGGATTTGGAAAAATCTGGCACTCTGTAGCGTGGAGGAAGTGGCACTGCATCAAAGTAGGATGGGTACGGGTGCCGATACAACCTCGCTTCATCTTTAGGCTTCAAACCGAACTGATTCTGGATCACCTCGGCTATTTTCTGTGACCAATCGGACTGCTGTCCTCCGAGTGGTATCCCACCAGCTTGATGCATATCCGTCATGTAATTATTGTAATCACCGACCATACGCTGATGTGCAGGAATCTCTGTACGTATCCTTGCAGCTGCAGGTTGCTTTTCTTCTTCGTTCAGAGTCCTAGCATATTTCTCACCATGCGGGCCGACAATAGATCCATCGGCCATCAACAGAAAACCGTTGGCCAGCTGAATAGGTGGTGGAGTCATCGGAATTTGCGGAGCAACGGTCATGGCGCAGTCTTCAGTACCTTTGCCTTTTCCTGACCCTGATGCCCCTGCAGACTCTGGCATAAAGACTGGGCCCTTTAAGCAAATAGTCTCATCCACCGCCTTCTTGATGAGATTGTCCAAAGAATTCACCAAAGTGCCTGACTGGTTAATCAATGCATGGTGGACAGCTTGATGAATCATCTCTGTCATGTTGACATGGTATTCACGGGCATCAGTTGTCTTCTTGATCAATTCTGGGTCCGGAAGAGCACCTTTGAGCACAGGGCCTGAACGATTACGCCCGAATTGGCCAAGGCAGAGCTTTTCAAATGCTTCAATCTGGGCCTGAACTGCATCTAACTGGGCTTTAGACAGATCGGCCTTCGTAACTGGAATAGTTGCGTCAGGAACCTTGTTCTTGTCAGCCTTGGCTTTCTCAGCAGCCAACTTCTCAGCCGCCAGCTTATCAGCTGCCAGTTTGTCAGCAGCGAGCTTAGCAGCAGCTTCTTTTTTAGCATCAGACGACATCTTGAAATTTGTCTTACGTGTCCCACTGGGCGTGCCAAAAATGTGTTGACGCGGAAAATCGGCAGTCGTATCCTCAGCGAGCAACACAACAAGGCCAGGGAGATCTGCTTCACTCCGGTGCTGGTCCTGCACTTTGTCTAGGTTCGCGGCGTGCCAGTCAATTTGACCTATAATTGACAAGGAAATAAACAGTTAAATTACTCTTTGATTGTGCCAGCTCTATTCCAGACGATAGATGTACGTTGGATTTAGCCACGACCCAATCAGACTTGCATCGGCCGATGCCAATCGGACCTCGAAATCGGACTTCAAAGATGACGTCAATCGGACCATTTGATCGGGCCTCAATCAGACATCGAATCGGACCTCAAAATTGGACCAATCAGGATCGGACCTTGATTAATGTAACAGATCTAATACAAAAAATAGCATTCTTATAACTAATCTAGATGCAAAATTAATAGATCGGCTATGTCTTTGAACAAGATATTAAATAATCAAAGTAGAGCCGATGCGTCTTCCACCTTGCCTAATTGACAGTATAATTCATCTCATCGGACCATCTAACTAGCCAATCAAACCAGAACTGTTTTGACACGGTTTCACAGACGGATGCAGCACACATACTCCAGCAATGATCGGACCAGATAGCTAAACGATCAAACTTGACTCACCAACAAGACAACTAAACAAGATGCTTGCACGGGTAATTAATCATATTAAAGCAAAAAGCAATAAAATGGTAACAAGATCGTTCCAACATTCAAAGCCGTCTTTGAATACTCAAGAGAAATCTAGCTCCGACGCAGGGAATCTAAATCAAGCTCGACACTCAAAGAACAACCAGATTAAGCTGTAAAGATGAATCGGACCTAGAACGATATTGTAAGATAAGAATTGCTCAAATCGGACTAAACCAATGCTCATAGTTGTTGAAGAATCAGATTAATTCACATGGCGCAGATCTAAATCAATCTAGCAACTTCAAACAACTGCATAAGCTGCCTTCTAATAATCAAGAGAAATCTAGCTCCGACGCAGGGAATCTAGATCAAACCCGAAAACTAAAAGAACAACTCGATAAACGATAAATCACTAAATAATCAAGAGAAATCTAGCTCCGACACAGGGAATCTAAACTAATCTTAACAATCCAAAGATAAATCGGTTGAACAGCATAAACGAGAAAGGGCGATGCACCTCAATTCAAAGCTTATACTAATTCGATAAGTTGACAATCTTACTGGTAAGCCGGAGATCGAGAACTGATGCAGCCCGTTCACCAATGAGTTCATCGAGATCTACTCTAACCTACTCCTAGGGTTTTGGCGTGAAGCCGGGTTGTATTGATTGTGTGAATAATGTTTTACAATGGACGAGGGTTTATATTTATACCCTGGTCATGAAGAGTCCTGATCGGACTTGACTAACTTGCAGATAAAGTAAACTATTCTAAGATAGAATGGGACTTTAAATAAGCCTTCAAAAAGGAAATAACCCCACATCTGATACGCTTTCTTTTTAGCCGACGCACTTTTCTTCTTTTATTCGTCATCAGATCGGACTTTTGCTTTATCGGACCCCTCTCCCCGCATCGGCTTTCTTCTCCATCACATTCAGCTTTGACCAGTCAATGGGCCCACTGCTCAGTTCCAACGCTGCTTACGTCATCATCCGACTCAGCACTCCCGGTGCGAAAATCCGGTGTCAACACATAGCGAAGGTAATTCCCTTGAACCTGGAACACGGTAACCGAGTGAAGGCGTTTCCTTGACAGGCCAATCCCCCAACACGTTCGTTGTGGTGGAGACTTCATCGCATAGGGCAATCACACTCCAAAATGATGAAGGTAACCTCTTCAAGGTAAATGGTCAACGTTTAATAGTTTTCCTTGAACCTGATAAAGTAGATGAGGAATTTGATGTGATCAACTTGGTCATGGATAATTCTCATTTATAATTTCACTTTACGCTAAGTCCTTAACCCCTAGAGCCTATTTGCATACACTTTGGGGTATATTGGACCTGTCACGTAGTGCACAAAAAAAGGGAAGGGCAACCGGGCTCAAGGCCAGATCGGCCGACCCCACCAGGTCGGCCGACGTGCCACTGAGCCTGATCAGCCCCATCCTTTGCCAACGTCCCACTCTAACGTCTCTGAAGCCGTTCCGCGGTGGATGAGCGATTCAACCTCTGATGGATCTGAGAAGAGGGTCAATCTTTCTTTCAATTTTCACCCATCCACTTCTTCCCTCTCATCTGAGCTCTTCCTCGCCCATTCTCTGAAATCACTGAGCCACACTCTCAAATTCTCCAAAAATGGCCAGCAAATGCCACTCCAAATCCCGATCAACCTCCGATCTGGAAGGAGAGCCCACTCCGGCGAACCAACTGGTGCCCATCAACCTGGAGCTGGCCATGGAGGTGGTCGTATCCCCTCTGGCCAGCCTCCTGCCAGAGGAGGACACGAGAGGACACAACAGGGGGTCGGCTGATGGCCTAGGTCGGCCGACCGGCCCTGTTGGCCCCTCAGCGTCTCGCTTGGCGGCGCGGTCCCAGTCTCCGAGGAGGACCCAGAGGCATGATGCTCGGGCGTCAAGCCCGTACAGAAGGCCGACGACGGGGCAATTGACTCCGAAGAAGACACCGGTGGCCACTCCAATCAAGGGGGATGGACATCCCACACTACAGCCAGGAGAGGCGCTGAAGGAAATAGTCAAGAACAAGTGGGAGGACGTCGTGGTGTACCGCTATAAGTCCGATGTGTCCATCTAGTCCCCTGCTAGCACCCCAGAGCCATGTTTCCTGGTCTTTGGGGAAAGGAAACCCGGCAGTGGCTATAGACAGGGGCTGTTCCCTCCCCTCGCACCTGAGGAGAGGAAGGAGTTGGAGGAGTCAGTGGAATCATCACCCGCCGGCAAAATCAAGAGGCACATCAAGCCTCCTCCAATTCGTAGGCCTGGGGGTCATTATGAGAGTGATGATGAGAAGGTCCCCATGGCTCCCTCCAACGCTGAGTTGCTAGAGTTGATTAATCAACTCGGTCGCGACTATGCAAAGTTGGAGAAGAAGTTCACCGAAGAGCGACTTGAGCGCATTAACCTTCAAGACGACTTTGATATGTTGCGTAGATCAACAGTCGTGAAGCTTAAGCGCTATGCCAAAGCCGCAGGGGATGAAAATCTCTACAATGCACAATAGGCACTCTAGGTTTTGGTTTAGGATTGGCACATTAGTTTTTTTTCCCTTCATTCATTTATTTCATTTATTTATTTTGATTATCATGTAATGTGCCTCTGAGTTTATGAATAAAATAGAATGTTTAGTGTATTAGGATTGTGTCTTTTTGTTTCCTCTTATTTGTGAATAAAAGGTACAAGTGTGGGGAAGACTCGCAACGGGAAACAGAGTGATCCAACGCGAAACAGAGCATATCAGAACGCAACAGAACAGCATGCGAAAGGGCTGAACCAGAGAGGTCACCCCCAGGTCGCCCGACCTCACCAGGTCGGCCGACCTGGCCTGGGTCCCATCTGGCCCGCGCTTCTTCCTGCACGCTGGTTTGATCATCCTAACCCCTGTTTCAGTTGAATAATTGCAGAACCTGATCATGGAATTCTGACCTTAATAAAATTAACCCTTTGCGCATCTCCCAATCACATGGAAAATATTAAACTTACATATATTTTATTTCCTGTACCTTTTGGCTTGTGGAAATCCTCATATTTATAGGAACTCATGTCATCTAAGTTATTGCATTTTGAGATATGGCTTTAATATGAAAGATTTTTTTAGAAAATAGAATTGCATTCCGGCCTCTGCAGTAACACACACAGCCTTCTGGCCTCTGCGTGACTGCACACAGCCTTGTTTATTACAAACATCTAAGAAAATATCTTAAAGAACTTTAGCACATGAAAACTAGCACTAAAGACCGCCTAGTCCAAAATCTATTGAGGTCACTTGTAGCCACCATGAACGCCGATCTCCTATCTTCGATCATCGTTGAGTAAGGAATGAGACATACAAATCTTGTCATCGCTCCCCAGCGGTCTTCTCCAGCGGATCAGCAACCAAGAATGTGGTCACCTCTACTTTGATTTGCCAAGCAAGAGCAAATCCGGCCAACACCGGCCGCCACCTCATGGACCATGCATCGGCTGTTATCTAAGCATCGAAGTGACCTCGAAAGAAATCTGTTGGACGTAGATGGTGTCGATCTGCCACCCACCACCATTGCTCCAAGTTAATCATGGTGTTGTCATTAAGGACTCCAAGACGACGCCTCAAGAGGAAAGCAACATCCAGATGCTGCCGCCGCCCGAACCAGCGAATCGGTTCTTAGGTTTTCACCTGGATCTGTCCTTGTAGCCTCCCGGTGACGCCACCGAGCGGAGCTGCCCGTTGATGAGGCATCGGCCTCCTCTGAGCGGATCCGCCACCACGGGCCCCAGGGAGGCAGATCTGATGGCCCCGAACGTGAAACAGGTGATGGAGAGCTGGGTGGCCGACTGCCACCGCAGCGTCGTAGCCCGTCCGCTCGCCGCCACCGATGCCGCCGCCCTTGTCGCAGCCGGCCGAGATGAGCCAGCAGCGCAGATCTGGTCCACCGTGGCGCGGATCCGGCCACCCTCGGAGCAGTTCTGGCCTCCCTGGAGAGGCTCCAGCCGCCAGCCATGGCTAGGGTTCGAGATGGAGAAGGTGCCGAGGGGAGAAAGAAGGAGGGGATGAGGGGGCTGCCCCGCCGCCGCCCTCCTCGCAGCCCACCGGACTTCCGGCGGGCGGCTCCGGTGGCGGCGCAGGCTGGTGACGGTGGTGGTGCCTTTGCTTACTCAAGTACTTGGAATTTATAAAAAGTTTTTAAAACTTTTAACCTTGCTATGCTCCTCATGAGTTTGAGAGACTACCAATTACATGTATCATGCATATCCTTTGAACTTTGAGTTGTTCCAAGTCTTGTGAAACTTAGTAGAGATACTTCATATTTTTAAAGTCAAGATCATGTACACTCCACCATAGACGGCTAAACCCTTACACTGAGGGTGAAGCAAAACATGCCTTTGTTCCATGTTCATGAATAAATACTCCTAAAATGGCTTTCTTCCCAAAACTTAAGATGAAAAGAAGATATGGGCTATATGCATAGAAAAAAAAGGGGGAGACCCATGCTAAAAAGCATTGAGCTAAAAAAAGAGAGCAAAGCAAAAGTGCAATAGCCCATATCCAAAAAAAGGGGAAAGGGAAGGGAGTCAAGACAAGGGAGTACTAGTACATTTCCACTTTGTATCACACACTTGCACATCTTGACTTGATTACATGACTTGTCTCTGACTTGGATCCAATCCTTGGAATGACAACATAAGTGAAATAAGGTATGTATCTTGAGAGCTCCACATATAAAGTTCTATTTTGGAGAACATGAGTGTTGTCTAACCACCATGAATATCTAGAGAGAAACTCTTTGAGGAGCAAGGCATTGGTTTTCTTTTGCAAAATTCTAAAAACCCATGTACTTGAGAGTAAGGTGTATCATGTCATAGAAAAGGCTGTTCCTTCCTGCAATAACCCAAGAAGACATGTTAGCCACTCATATAACTCCACTAAGCCTAAATGTTTGGGAATAATTTATATGTTTGTTTACGATTTCCATGACGAAGCTTGGACTTTGCTCGATACTCGAGGACAAGTAAAGGATAAGTGTGGTGGAGCTTGTTGGCAGTTCTTAATGACAAATTATTATTGCCAACAAAGATATAAAAGAATGATAAAACAACTAGACATAGGGTTATTTACTAATGAATTCCACGAGTTTTGGTGCATATGTGATTACAGAAATAAAGTGGCAAAAGAAGGACTAAAGTGGGCCCAGGGCCAGGTCACTCGACCTCCCCTGGTCGGCTGACCTGGGACCTGGCCCAATGAGGTCCGTCCTTAGCCCATCAGTAAAAGCACACTTGGGAATGATCAGAAGTGTTGAGATCAAGTCGGTGAAGTGAAGAGATGGGATTGGGCCACGTGGCAAGCACATGGATTCATGGGCCCACATCCTCGATTAAACTTACATATTTTCGTGATCACCCAGCGGAAACTGACCATGGGGCTCACAGAAGAGTGACCCTGGCAGAGTAGGACCGAGGGGCCACAACCCCGGGTCGGCCGACCTGGCCGGCCGAGCGACGAAACCGCCACCGCCTTCACTCGCAACTGTCAACCGCCTCCTAGGGAGCCATCTGTGCCGTGGATCACCGAAGTCGGTGAATCCCATTGTCGGCCGACCCCCCTAGGTCGGCCGACCTGGGCCCACCTCCGGACCGTCTCAACCGCCGCACACCGACTCTAAACTGCCTCTCCATGCTATAAATAACTGGACTCGGGGCAGGGCTCAACATCATCGAGATGAAGTGAAGATCCAAGGCGAAGCCCTCCTCATATCTAGAGTAGAAGTAGGGAGAGAGTGAGGGAGAGTCTGGAGGAGTCCCGGCGTCGGTGACCCTCCACCTGTACCTCGACGGATGCAAGCTACTCAGTAAGTATCCGGGATCCAACTAGTACTTAAGTCTGAGTTATAGAAAGCTGAGTTCTCTATTGTGCTTGTGGGTTCGTTGCTTTATTCGTAAAGTATTCTAATCTCTGATCAAGGTTAGGATAGCTGATATTATCTTAGGCATGGTGCTTAGGTGTATATCTGCCCTCGTTTGCCTCGTAGCCCCACGGATTAGAAGAGGTAGGCGGCAGGTGGTGACAGCCCTGTCTGTCCTTTGTAATCCTCCACGTACGGGTACGGCGTAGAGCTGTTGGCCGGCAATTTCCTAGAGGTCTAGGATACCCCGGTGCCCAAAGCAAGCATAGGAGAATTCCCTTAGCTATATTCACAGCCTTAGTGCTAAGTTATCCTCTCTACCCAGCCTTTATATACACTCAATCGATCCGGACATTCTTAGTGATTAGATAGCCTTCATGTTCCCCGTGGATTCGATACCTGGTTTACTCACGGGTGAAAGCTACAACGACAGCCGTGCACTTGCGGACTTTCTGTTTGCCACCGCTGGTGTCAACAGTGGCCCCCGGCCCTGTCTTCTCCGCGCCTGCGCCATCCCGCAAAACCACGCGGAGTCGCGCACGTCACGGCAACGCGCTGCGCGCCACGTGTCCCGCCCAGTGGTCGGCCTCCCACGCGAGCTGCCGCGAGCGCTCCTGGGCCGGACCGGGGCGTTGACCGGCCGGTGCCTGGGCCCAGCTTACCCCACGCTGCTGGGAACAAGATCCTCTACCATCACGCCCGCTGATGATTCTCTGCAGTCGTCGAATCCCACCCGGACGCTACGAACCGACGGCGACCAGCGCACATACCAGGTCCTTTCCTCCACGTACTGGGCTTCAGCCCAACACAGCACGGCCCAGACTCCAGAAAGAAAACAGCTGCTAGTATTTTAGCATGAATGCTCCTATTTTTGGTGCGACGACGCCTGGCGCGAGGGCGAGCCATGAGGGCGGCGGTCGCCTGCTGCGATCTCGTTTGCCATCGTGGAAGCAACAGTGTGTTAATCTTCCTCCTCCTATGTACTGATCCCGCCATTCTTCTTTCATTTCATTTGATCGACCCATTAAATTTGTTGCCTAACTCTTCCCCTGGTCCCTCTTGTGTGTTCCTGCAACAGAAAGAAATCTGCATATATGAGATGGAAGCAAATAGGTGTGTAATGTCACAGTTGTTTATTTTCCCCATGAGATCAGATAGATTTTAGTTGTTTAATGTACAACCAAATCATTTTGTTTCATTGTAGGGAGGGTTTGCTGTCTGGTTTGCTGCCACAAGTTGGCATGGAGTTCAATACTATAGAAGAGGCTTGGATGTTTTGGACTAGCTATGGAGGTCAAAAAGGATTTGAGGTTAGAAAAAGGTTCTCAAATAAAAGAAAGTCAGATGGGAAGGTTAGGTCCTGCAGATATGTTTGTGCAAATGAGGGGCATAGAAAGGAAGATAAAAGGGATCATCTAACAAAGTGTTCAAGAGCTGAAACTAGAACTGATTGTTAGGTTCACATGGGTCTTATAATGCTCTAGTACAAAATATTTCCCCTAGTACTTCTCTGCCCAAGGAAGGGATGTCTGAAGCATACATGACCATCAATACATTCTCTCAACTATTGACGGTATCTGCACAGAATTCACTTTGATTGCTTTTATTTTCCAGTGATCAATCTACTGATGACACATAGAGTTCACTTTTCTTTTGTTTTCTTTTCGAAGGACCATTCGCCAATGATCTTGATGCTGAATTTGAGAGCTGAATTCTAGTAATCATGCTTGGCTTTGAAGAATAGTTTTTGGTTTTCTAGTTGAAGTGTAAAGTTCAGTATGCCATATGAACTTGCAATACAACATTCTGTGCTTTCCAGTGACAAGTCGCAATGTATACAATTTGCAATAACATTGTGCATTCCAGTGATAATTTCCAAGCCATACATTTTGCAGAATTTTTCTCATTCCTATACAATCACAACTTGCCCAAATTGCTAGCACCTACACAATTTACAAAACACATTGCTTCTTCAAGGTTTACAGAACATGGCTTCTTTCTAGCTTCTTCAAGGTTGAGTTTCGAGATTCTTCGAGCTTGAGCTTTGCGGCCGTGCTCAGGGTGGTCTGCTAACTCTGTGGCCACGCTCTGCAGCTGGAGCTCACACGCCGGTGGTCTCCACCTCGTCCGTGGTGGAGTGGCGCGTCGGCAATGAGGCTGGATCTCACCATCGAGGAGCCCAGGCACAACGCCGCCCCTAGCGCAGCAGCCGTGGGACCGGCAGGCGAACCAGCGTTGTCGAGGTGGGGCACGCTCGCCAGCCACCTAGCCATGCGGAGTCAAGATCCAGGCTGCCGCCGCCACTAGCTTCGACGGTGACGAGGGAGCCGGCTGCCGGTCTGCATCGAGAAGAAAGGAAGAGCGGCGCTGTTGTGGGCTGAGTTGGGCCAGTCCATCTTGTAATGTGTGGCCTGGGAGATTAGCATCTTGTATGTGCGCTGGTCGCCGTCGGTTCACAGCGGGCGGGTGGGATTCGACGACTGCAGAAAACCATCAGCGGGCGTGATGGTAGAGGATCTCGTTCCCGCCGCTGTGGACCATCAGCTCACATTTTTGTGTGATTTCTTCAGTTTATTCATCCGAGCCTCAAATAATACAAATAATATATCCATCGAAATTGTCTCAACGAGCTCTACGCAATGGTGCACTCCATTTGAGCATTTGAGATGCTTTGTAGTATTGATATTTTTGGATCTTTCTCAGGCCTATTGTGTGAATTCCTGCATGACATGTTAAAACACCAGAACCGTGGAACTAGTCAGTAATAAATCCTACCACTATGTTTGGTGACCATATTTGACATATTGTAACACCACAGGTGTTAATGAAGTACGAAGAGAATCATTAGCGCACTAATGAGGAGAAATACCGAGATTAAGAGCTTAAGAGCTTTTAGTTGAACCAAGTTAGCCCTAGGGGCATTATGGTAATTTGTCACCCTAGAGGAGTTGACCAAGTCAAACTTGGAAATGGACTCTAAATTTTAGTCATTTATCAAACATGTTTGAATTTGGCAAAGTTTGAGAAAGATTCAAATTTATACACTCAAATTTAGTTATGTTCAAATTGCATGTAATGAAAGTTTTGGTCAATATTCTTGGGCTTGTAACTCTCAATCTAGAAGGATTTAGCCCAAGGTCATATTGAGAGAAATGTAGCCCTATGTTTGGACTACAGCTTTGGTTATTGGAGTTTTTGAAGTTTACATATGAATTTGGGCATAATTTGGAGTTGAAGATGACCAATTTGAAAGGATTCAGAAAAATTCGGAGATTCAATGAAATTGATCCAAGTTCTCGGTCCTGTAACTTTTGATTCTTTGAGATTTAGGCTCTGATGTTTATAAGGACATTGTAGCCCTATGGTTCAGCTACAACTTTGGTATTTTGAGTTTGGGAAGTTAGCATTCGAAATCAGGAGGAAAATGGAGTTGAATTCGATGGCTTGGACTGTTTTCAGTGTAGTGATGCAGAGTGCAGAGCAGAGCAGCTCGGGCGACCGACGCCACACAGCTGCTTGCCGCCTTGCCACCGGCCATGCCACGCGCCATCATGGTCGTCGTCCAGCGCAAGCGCGCACAGGAGGAGGTAGCACGAGCTTAAGCGGTGGCGTTGCTTGGTATATCTTCGGTCGTCCGTCCCTATCGCTTCTTCTTCCTTCTCTGCTCACCGTCGACCACCATCTCCACCATTGCCGTCCTATCTCACCGCCACCAGAGCTGCTCTGTTCGATTCCATCCGCCCAAAGCTTCCCCAACCAGTGAGCTTTTCAATCCCTCCGCTCGTGCTCAAAGTCATCCACCCTAGCCGAAGTTTCGACCCTTTCTTCTCCGTCGAGCCGCCGCCGGTCTTCCCTCTAAACTGCCCAGTGAGCTGCACCTTAGCGTCGCTTTCGTTGAGAATAAATGGCGTAGCCATGTGTTCTATGTCCGGGCGGAGCTCGCCATGGTGTTCCTGGCCCAGGGCTGCGACCCTGTTGGTCGGAACATGGGCGCCGCTCCAGAGCGCCGCCTAGCTCAGGCCGCCGCCGCGGAGGTCTATGCTCCGGCCGCTTAGAGCTTAGGTTTAGGTGTCCAGAAGGTTCACCTGGTTGCCCTGGTGAGGTTCGTGCCATTTGTTGGCGTGGGTAGCCATGGTCGGGCCATGTCCGGGCGCCGTCGCCGTTCTGTGTCGTCGCCGCCGCCGCTGCTCGCGCTGTCGCCGTTGAGCAGTAGGTTTGGGGGGTTGAGCCGCGAGTGAGGTCCGGGGTTCGGGGTGTTGATGCTTGGCTAGTTGCTGTCGTCTAGGGGCTCGCCGCCGGTGAGTTTTTGTCGAGCGGTCAGCGCCGCCGCCGCGGCCTCGGTCGTTTTGACCGAGCGCGCGCGAGAGCGAGCGTGAGGGGAGAGGGAGAGAAAGGACTGGGGCCCGTGTGTCAGTGAGAGTAAGGGGAGGAGGACGGCAGGTTTCAATAGCAGTTAGTTCAGGGGGTTTTCTGCAAAGTGATTTATGTTTTTAGTTTTTAGTTTTAGTTTTAAATAGATTTAAATGGTTTAAAATTCATAATAAAAGTTAGATTATTTATTTAAATACCTTTTCTTTTTGGTATTTAAATAAATAAATAGGTTAAGTATAAATAAAATTGTGAATAATGATTTATAATAAGAAATTAATAATAATATATAGGATAATTCCCTTATTTGAATAGAATAATTCATTAATAATTTTAAAAATTATTAAAAATTCTAGAAAAATAGAAATAAATAGGAAATAACTTGTTTAGGGTTTTGCAATGTTGTCTAGCTTTGCTTTTAGGTCTAAGTGTACTAATTTATGCATCATATCGTTGTATAGAAGAAGCTTCAGGAGTCAAGTTCGTTGAACTTCCACCAGAAGGACCCCAGGAGCCAGAAGAGGTTGAGTTGGAGCTAGAGCCAGAGCCTGTTGCTGCTGCTGATACTAACCCTGCTGTTGATCAAGGCAAGCACCGGAGCATCCAAACCCTATTTTAAGTATTATAACATGTATTACTATTGTATTGCATGCATTACGTGATAGGAGTTGTGTGATATGTTGATTGCATAATCCTTCCTTGATTAGGACAACACTAGGAGTCACCCTTGTTTAATGAAGCTTAGCATGCTTAGATTCCTCACAGTTCTATCATAGCATTAGTGAGCTCAGGGTTTGCTATATCACCTTTACTTGAATGTTATAAAGATAAAATGGAGATCGGGTGCGAGGGTGAAGGTTGGGAAAGGAGTCTCAAGCCGACACATCGCCTCGATCGTCTTAGGATTGGATGTTGTTTACCTGTGATCAAGCTTTGAACGTACTAGTCATATGCCGGGAAATAATGGAAACCGGTAAGCTGATGTAGCTGTGATTGCTCCTAGACTTGAATTGTGGCTCGCTCTTCTCGCAGTGGTAGGTGGCAGGGGCGTGGCCATAAACTCACATGTCGGGTGCTGCCAGACGTGGGGCCGGTGTGGGGGGGGCGTCCCTGGGTTCGAGCGAGGGCAGTTCAGGTCTTGGGTGATCACAGTGAAAGGGTGCTTTGTGTGGATCGCCTAGGAACCACACAACGCGTGTGACTAGGTTTTGCCCTGCAGGGATAAAAATTGGTCCGGATCGCCGCACTTCTCGGTATGAATATCGCTTGATCGCTGATAGACAGCTTAGTACAAGATAATGTTAGTGATGCTTATGAAATACATGAGGCTTGCTTAAGTACTACATGTATGATTTACTGCTGCTACTAATCTAGTTTATCAGGTAATCACTTAAACGGCTTAAACTCTAAAAGTTTAGGATATATTCTAGTAAGCTTTTATGCAAAAGTCATACCTATCCACAGCCTCAAAGCTATGCATGCCCTTGTGTGTCTGTATTTATATGTTTATGTAGACGGGTCAGACTTGCTGAGTACTTTTGTACTCAAGATACTATAACTGTTGCAGAGCCGCCAGAAGATTTTCAGTAAGGCAGGGAAGGACTCCAGAAGAAGAAGAGGCATATTGATGAGCCCAACATGTTCTCTTGAATTGTCTTGTTTTTGTTTAGATCGAGTGTGGTCATCAAACTATCCTTGTTAAGACCTACCTTGGTTTCTCTCGGAACTTTGTAGCCTGACTTGCACTTAAGTTTGACTCTTATGTGTGTAATAACTCTACTCCTTGTTTAATTAAGTGTGTTGTGAATTCATCTGTGGTGCTCCTATGTGATGCAAATCTGTGTATATGATTTATACTTGAGTTTGTGGAAGTTTCAGATGTCCTGAGGACATCTGAGGGACTACCGGGTTTATACCGTCTGAAGTGCGTAAGCTGTGATTGTCAGTAAAATAACGATCCGACGCACTTGAGCTGGTCTAAGCTGGACGGTTCTGCCACAGCTGGTATCAGAGCACATACATGGGATAACAACAGAGGAATTGTCTAGAGGACCCTTCCTTGGCTCTATTTTGATAAAAAATTAGTCTTGTTTAGTAAGGTGGCAATAAGACTAACTGTTACTATGGTATTTCATATTGCTAAACTTACGATTCAGTAACGACGCACCTTCGCTCAGGTGAGTAAGTAAGCTGTTATTACGATTCATATAATATTATGACTCTGACTTGCGCAAGCTTGCTTGCGTGAGGTGGCCCGTTCAATGATTGTTCGGGGGCGACCTGTCCATTGGCTAGCCCATTGGGCTTGTCTTTGAGGCTTGTCGACATCTGCCGCCTGATGTGGAGTGCGGAGTTCCCGCCGTGTGATCTTAGTAATCACGGTCGCTTAACCCTGAGGAGCGGCCTACTCAGGGGCATCCCATATGGCAATGATATGGGACATGCAAACGCCGACCATACGGTGGTGAGTATGGGAAAAGTGAATACGTGTCAACGTACGAAGCGCTGTCCATGCAGCGTTAAACGCATGGATGCCATTTCTATAGTGAATGGTAATGAATGGTCT
>CM014276.1:20870790-20891566 GCA_004135705.1 Alloteropsis semialata | reverse complement strand
GATCATACGACGTTTGTTTTCCGGATTGGCCCGATTTACATTGTTACTGAGTAACATGTACGGTGTTAATACGCCGGGGCCGGCAGATGATACGGCGATCGAATATTCCGTGGGCCCCACCTGTCATATAAGCGTTGGCTTGTTTGACCTAATCGTTCCGTACTTTTTCGTTTGACCAACCGCCTGCCGTCGCCCGCATACGCGCGCCGCCTCCCATCGCCGCCGCCCTCTCATCGCCGCGCCGTCGCGCTCCAGCCGCCGCCGCACCATCTCCACGCTGCCCCGCCGCCGCGCCACCTCTCCACAGCACCAAATCGGCCACCGCCTCCCCATTTACGCGCACGCACCCCTCGCTAGGGCTTGGCCTCAGCCAGCATTCGCGCCGCCCGCGGCCGTCGCCACCGGACCTCGCGGCCTTGGGGTAGAAGACCCTCCGCGCCCTTCTCCGCGCATCCCTCCTCCACTGCTACGTCCCAATCTGGTCCCAAATTTCGCAGTGGTGAGGTACATGCTCCCAATCTCTTCTCCATGGAGTTTTTGGTGTATCTTCTCTGTAAAATTCAAGATCTTGCCATGTACTTTCCAAAGATACACTCTTTTAATCATGCTCAAATGCGCTCATGCCATCATCTTCCATGGACTATTATGAGTTGTTTCTCTGCCTATTCAGTCAAATTCATGCAATATCTCTATTGTCGTGATCCAACTCAGTGGAAATTCATGTCTTGCACCATATGCCTTTTTGCTAAGTCTTTTGTGGCCCATGCTTTGTGCAGCACCTAAAATGCTTAGTACATTTTACATATGGTTCATTCTCTGCTCAAGACCTTTCAACATCATATTCACTAGATCATGCTTAGGCTCAATCAATATCCATGCTTTGCTTAAGGACATTCTTGCCTCTAGCTATTTTTCCCATGTTTTTACTACTCTCGTCTCTCATTCTATTATCTTCCACCATGTTTCTCGGTATATGACGAAGAGGAAGGGCAAAGAGATCGCGCCTCCAAAGTAGAGCAAGAAAAGGACTCGTGAGCAGCGTGAGTTAGAGAGAGCTCTTGCAGTGCCAGATACCCACCAGCAGCGTTCACTCCGGATCATAGGCAGTCCGAGTCAGGGGGAGGCAGGGGGAGCACAGTCAGAGGGAGCTCAGGCAGAGGCAGAGCAGATAGAAGAGCCCCAGCTACGCCGCTCCGGCCGCGCTCGCACTACTCCTCAGAGTACTGCACCACGTCGACAGGGTCCTTGGACTCGTGGTGGCGGTACACAGCGAGCGGGCCGCGGTCAGGCCCCCCAGCTTGAGGAGTTCCAGGGGGAGCACAGGGAGCACCCCAGCAGGACGAGGAGTACCCCGAGGTCGACCGGTACCGTCTGTGGGACCTTACCACAATCAGAGCTGGCCACATCAAGAGGCTCAGGTTGTCAGAGGACCGTGACTAGTTTATTCTTGTGAGGGAGCCCGGGGTTGATCAACGGTTCTGGACTTACATGCAGCACAGTTTCTACGCTTCGTACAGGAAGCGGGGCATGCGGCTGTTTGACCACCGCAGACTTGACGTGGACCGGATCAGGGAGGCAGCAGGGGAGGACGTGAGGTCATTCTTTGAGGCTCAGCCAGGACTGATTGAGCTGTTGCGGCACAACGGCTTTGTTGAGGAGTGGATCCACGTCTTCTATTCCATAGTGTGGATCTCCTCGGACCGCGAGTACATGATCTTCGTGTTTAAGGGGGAGACGCATAGACTGACAGCGCAGCAGATCAGAGACTTCTTTGGGCTACAGCAGTGTGAGTACCACCTTCATGAGAAGGCTCACCTAGGTGACACCCCTCCTCGTTGCAGCAAGGTTGGAGGTGTCTTTCCTTCCGACGCAGAGGTGGCCATGCTTTTTGACCCTCTGCTACCACCTGGCACTCCCAGAGTTCCTGACGCCATGATGCAGGTAGCCTATGCCCTCCTCAGAGCGACATTGGTTTCTATCCTTCCGAGGGCAGGCTACGGTGAGGCCGTCTCTTCCTTACAGCAGTGGCTTCTAGCAGCTCTTCTCACTCAAACCCGGTTCAACATCGCCGACTTCCTGATTTGCGAGATTTAGGATGTCATCACAGATGGTCTACCAGCTGGACGCAGGATGCTCTACGGCCACATCCTTTCGAGGATCTTCTCCACTTATAGGCCACCCCGCTTCAGAGAGGTCTATGAGCAGACCGCCACTCGCTGCGCCACCTATGGTCCAGCCAAGCCGAATGACAGATGCCGGGGCCATAGGGCACTGAGGCAGGCCGCAGAGCAGCTAGCTCCCGAGGACAGAGCTGAGGCAGCCGAGGAGGATGCAGCTCTAGCACAGGTAGAGGCACAGCTCCCATAGTACTTCCAGGTGTCTAGTGATAGCTCGGACGACAGTGACTTCGAGCCTCAGCCACCCTCACCGCCTCCTCGTGCTCACGACCACCGAGGCTGGTCCTTCAGCTCCACCTCCACCACCGCCTCCGGTTGTCTCAGAGGCCACAGTGACCCAGCTGACAGAGCTCAAAGCTATTCTTCAGTCACTAGCGGCGACTCAGGCAGCCCAGCTCGAGCAGTCTCGATGTTTAGAGGAGCAGCATGCCGAGTTGAGGCGACAGCAGGCTCAACAGCATGAGACGTTCCGGAGGGAGCAGCTTGCTCTCCAGAATGAGCTCGCCAGACAGGTCTCCAGGCAGATAGACATGATGAACACAATGATTCAGCAGTAGCAGGCCACCACTCTAGCTCTCCAGCAGCAACAGCACACATCGGCTCTGATGTTTACTTGGCTGCATGGGACGATCGGCACCTTGTATGACCATGCAGGTCTTAACAGCTCCAGTGGTGCCCGATCTCAACCCCCCGTCGTCCGTCACTACTCCTCTACCAGCTTCTGTCGGCGGGTACTAGTTCACTCCGATCTCTACCATTTCGATCTCGCCGCTCATTCAGACTGGTCCGTTTCCTTGCCCAGTTCTTTAACCAATTCCTGAGCACCAGCCACCGCAGCAGCAGCTGGAGGTTCCTCGCCCAGTTTTGTCACCAATTCCTGAGTAGCAGCAGCCACAGCAGCAGCAGGAGGTTCCTCAGAGCCCGAGCCAGTTCTCAGTTGCTCACCAGCACGCTCCGCGTCCCTTGGGCTCTGTGATGGCTCTAGTTACTTCTGGTCTTCTACTCTTAGAGTCGTCACCTCAGCCGTCTCTTCCGGTCTCCACCGCTCCTGTTCCGCCGGTCACCGTCTCACCCTCCGAGTCTCCAGACTTGACTCTTCAGTCGGTGACTTCCTAGATCGAGCAGGAGATGATGGCTGCTGAGGACCCCTCTGCTGCGATGGCGTCTGGACTCCCAACGGATTCTACTACACCTCTAGCCAAGTCCGAGACCGCCAGCACCGCTTCCGACTCCGACATCGACAAGGACATCGACATCGAGCAGTTCACTACAATGCCTCGTCGTCCGGAGACTCCACCCGCCTCTACGCCTCCAGCGCTGGACCCTTGAGGACCTCCTTTTGGTGCTTCGATACCAAAGGGGGGATAGATAGGAGGATTAGAGATAGGGGGAGCTTGGGAGGGAGTGTGTGGCTTCTTCATGCGTCTTTTGTGTATGGACATGTTATTTGGTTCTTGTGCTTGCTTGTGGTTTGACATGTCTATATACCTTGTGTGTGGATTGCATAAGTAATGCTTGTTTACCTTATTGTCATTTACTTTATGCAATTCTTGTGGTTAGTTGCCTTGGTAAACTTTTCTAATCGGGCTATTCATGAAGGATAAGGACTTTTCTAGAACTAAGAGTCACAAGGAGAAGAAGGACACTTGGTGTGGATAGGTTTTCTAGATAGACCGTATATTAAGGGGGGTTTCTAAGTTAGTAGCTTGATCAAAGCTAAGTCTATGCTTGAGTTAGATGCGCACATCCCAAAACCTAGCTCAAAACATCCCTAATACATCCCATATCAAGTTTGAAGCAAAGTCAAAACACAAAGGGATTGAATTGGACGAGTTTTGCATTCGCAATGAACGGCGTATGATACGCCGGCGAACGGCGTACAAATTCAGAAGGCTACGGCATGTGAAGCATCCTGAAGAAAGGCAACGTCGTATCATCCACTATTACTATGCTGATAAAGGGCGGATCATACGCCGTGCATGGTATGCAGCTGGTCAATTAGGCTGGTCAAAACCATATTCAGAAGGCTACGGCGTGTGAAGCATTCTGAAGAAAGGCAACGCTGTATCATCCGCTATTACTGTGCTGATGAAGGGCAGATGATACGCCGTGAATGGAATGCCGCTGGTCAAGTATGATGGTCAAAAATCTGAACGCCGTATTATACGCCGATTGTCAGCGTATTAACAGCATCTATGTTACACAGTGAGCATGTAAAGGAGGATTTGGGGAATATGGAACGCCGTATGATACGCCGGTGCTCAGTGTACATTTCTTGGCTGAGTCAGCGTTGAAAAAGGTGAGCTTGACCATTGGAAATATACGCGGCGTATGAAATGCCGAGTTGCGGCGAATTATACGCCGAGTGTGAACTGTTTTTAAACCATGGATGAATGGATGAAGCTACCTGTCATTTGTTCATCACCACATTCCACCAAAAATTATAACACATTCTCAGATTCCACAAAAGAATTGATAGGTCTGAATTACAAAAAAATGATTCCAAGTTTATATAACTGAGTTCAGAGATTTCATCACAATAGAGATTCATAGGTCTGAATTACATCGAAATCTGAGATTCGCAGATCTCAATTACTCAAAATCACTATAACTCACCATCATCATCAGGGATCATCATTGTACATTCAGTTTCACTATCATATTGCCCTAAGGTATCATCATCATCATTGTACATGTCATGATCTTCAACTTCCAGTTCGTGTTGCCTACGAACCTGATCAACTAGGGATGCCTCCACACTAATGCCGTCTTCTTCATTGACTGGATGTTCGTCGATGGAAGATCCCTCATGAGCTTGAACTCGAGATGTTTCTTGTTCGTCATCTTGGTATGTCAGATCAATCCCGCCTTCTTGGTTGTCATCATTTTCCTCTTCATTCACATTCCACAAGTGGCGATGCGAAAATTTTTGAACAACTTTCCAGGGTTCACCATGCTTGTTATCATCCAAGTAGAAAACCTTTGTTGCCTGTGTGGCAAGGATGAAAGGATCATCCTTGTACCAACAACTGCCATGACTGATGCTTTTGAAATATCCATCATTCTTCATCTTAGACCTCCTGCTACAGGTATCAAACCAATCACACTTAATAACACCATTGTCCTTTGACTGCTGCCATCAGAGTTGTACTGCAACTGTATTATTTCTTTCAGCTGACCATAAAAGTCAATATTTTCTCCATTAAGTGACCCCTCAACCATGACTCCACTATTCTGTGTTCTTCTACTTCTCTCATGGTCCATGGTGTGATATCGGACACCATCAACAATACATCCTGAAAATATACGAAGTCTAAGATCTGGTAGACTTGCCAATGCATACAGTTCATCATTTATTTGTTCTCCATTCACAAACTTCCGGGTAGCAAGCTGCAGTAAAAATATTATATATTAGCCATCCAAGATATTACCAAACTGAAATTACTTAAATAAAATGACTCACATGTTTCCTAAACCATCCTGGAAATTCCTTAGCAATGTTCCCCTCAACATCACAATTACCAGCAGTCTCTAACTCATTCCTGTAAATCCTGCAAACAGGTGCACAATTAGAATGTCAGAGCAAAAAAATTATATGATAGGCAAGAAATTATGTTGCTTGCATTGAAGGACATACTCTATAAATGGCTCGACCTCCGTAGTATTGTTGAGGACATACCAAACCATCCTGTCATAATCCTTCTCATTATATGTAAGCCTTGCTGCCCCCAACAGATGTGCTCCATGCTGGAAAATAGCTAAACCATCCATACTCATTGGAATACGCTCTCTATTCCTGCCCTCACGATTGTGCCTAGTGTCAACATCATCAAAATATCTTGAGCAAGCATTCAAGCACTCATTTGCTACATATGCCTCTGCAATGGATCCCTCAGGCCTTGCCATGTTCCTCACAAAACGTTTCAAGGTCAACAACCTACGTTCTACAGGGTACATCCATCCATATTTAACCGGGCATCTTAGGATTGCATCATCGATTAAATGAATGGACAAGTGCACCATCACATCAAAAAATGCAGGCGGGAAAATTTTCTCAAGCTTGCACAATATTATTGGGATTTCACTTCTCATCCTGTTCAACACATCTAACTTCAATTTCTTCGCACAAAGTTGCTGAAAAAGTTACCTAATTCAGAAATTGCTCCATATATTTCCTGGTGCATGATTCCTCGAAGACCAGCTGGCAATATCCTTTGCAGAAGGATATGACAATATTGAGTTTTCAATGCTTGTAATTTGCATTCATCAACACTAACACACCTTGCTAAGTTGGAGGCATATCCATCTGGGAATTTAACCTTCTTTATGAAATCACAAAAGGCACTTATCTGGGCTTTAGTCATCTTATATGGAGCAGGTGGAATAGACTATGAATCCCCATCATGCCTCAAATGTAAATTTTTCCTTATGCCCATATCTTCCAAATCTAGCCTCGCAGCAATTGAGTCCTTTGACTTTCCTGTGATGTCCATAATTGTATCAAGAAGGGCCTCACATAAATTTTTCTCGATATGCATAACATCAAGATTGTGGCGTAGCTTCAAAGAAGACCAATATGGCAAATCCCACAAAATTGACCTTCGCTTACAGCATTGACCCTCTTCTACCCTCTTTCTCTTTTTGTTATTTGGATGCTCCCCAAGTTTTATATGCTCCACCCTAGCCAATTGCTCCATCAACTCATCCGTAGTAAATTCTTCAGGCTTCTCACGTTCTTCAGTATGGCCATCAAAAACTTTCTTTCTCCTCCAGCTATGGTCAGTTGGAAGAAAACGGCGATGGCAAATGTAGCAAATCTTGTTCCTAAGTCTTTTGGAGCAGGGATTTTTATCACAGCAAACACAAGCATAGTAACCTCTAGTTACTCTACCTAAAAGTGTGCTCAATGCCGGATAATCATGAATGCACCACATGACTACAGTGTGAAGATCAAATTCTTTTCCTGTCAGTGCATCGAAAGTAGGGACACCAGTCCAGAGATTTAACAATTCTTCAACTAGTGGCTGCAGGAAGAGATCCATATCCTTTCCAGGGCATGCCGGACCCGGAATAAGTAGGCACATCATGAAGTTGGATTGGTCCATACATTGCCATGGAGGAAAGTTGTAAGGTATAAGAAATACTGGCCACATGCTATATGATGAGCTCATCTTCCCGAATGGATTAAAACCATCGGTAGCGAGGCCCAGTCGGACATTCCGCTCATCATTTGCAAACCATTCATACTTCCTATCAAAATCCTTCCATGCCTCACCATCAGCAGGATGACTGAGCTCATTGTCCACTGGTTTCCTCTTCAACTTGTGCCATTGAGCCTGAGCTGAAAGTTCTTTGGATCTAAACATCCTCTTCAACCTTGGAGTCAAAGGAAAATGCCTTAGAACCTTATTTGGAATCTTCCTTCGACCATCTGCATCTTTCCATCTTGAAGCACCACATATTGGGCATGCATCTTGAAGAGCACAGTTATTCGGACACACATGTATTGACTCATATCCAAGTCCTAGTGCACGAATAAAATTCTTAGCTTCATTATAGGATGCAGGAATAGAACAATTTGGAAATGCAGAACTTCACAACTCCAACAAAGCACTAAATGCAACATTGCTGATTCTGTAAAATGACTAGATGTGGAGCAACCTCACCACAAAAGAAAACCTAGTATAGGGACCACCTGGGTGTAGCACTTGTTTCATCTCTTCTAATATGCTAGCAAACTTTGGCTTCGTTCTTGGTCCATAATTTTGATCTATGTACAGATCCTGTACCATCTGGTGCATTTCATCATCTTCTGGGTCATCTTGAGGCTCATTCATCTCAAATTCAACATTGCAGCCAACATCTTCATTCAAATGCTCAACATTGCTGCCAGTATCTTCATTTAACTGCTCAACATTTTCAGTTACCATGACCAATGGTTCTTCATGATATATCCACCTAGTGTATGTGCTACACATCCCGTTTAAAAGTAAGTGATCCAACACTTGTCCTCTATGTTGTTGTAACCAATTCAAACACTTACGGCATGGGCATAATATCTCCTAATTGCCACGGATATTTTTAGAAACAAAGTCCATGAACTCAGTGACCCCATCTAGATGCTCCTTGCTAAACAACCTTTTATTCAACCATGTTCTGACCATCTGTGAAACATTGAATTAAGACAACCAAGGAATCAAAAACTGATTATTGCTCATAAAAGACTGCTATTTATCTATTTCTGTCACTTCAAATCTATGGTCACCAAAACATAAGTTCATCTCTTTTTGAAATAAGAACATAAGTTCATACCGTATGTACCTTTACTCTCGAATCGAAGGGGATGAGGGAGTCTCCGGCCGACTTCACCCACAACCGCCAACTGCATAGGGTCCGCCTCCTAGGACGGCGTCGACTGCTACGGAAGGAGGAGCGAGGAAGAATGGCCAGATGCGTAGTGGTTGCAGGATTGCAGTTGTGCCCGTCAACCCCGGCGGCCAGGATCTGCAGCTATGTGTCGAGCTCCTGGGGGCAGTGTCGGGAATCTGCGGGCGGCGGAGCCCTCCTGCCCGCGGCGGAGGCTCCCGCTAGCGGCGTCCCCTGCTACTTTGGATGGGTTCTCCTGGGGACGAGTGAGGAATAGTGTGGCGAGATGCCCGACTTTTTTGTTTTTT
The DNA here is from genome assembly GCA_004135705.1 of Alloteropsis semialata. Classification (NCBI taxonomy): domain Eukaryota; kingdom Viridiplantae; phylum Streptophyta; class Magnoliopsida; order Poales; family Poaceae; genus Alloteropsis; species Alloteropsis semialata. The sequence continues at coordinate 20,882,715 of CM014276.1, read as the reverse complement.
GGCCCTTCTCATAAAAGAATTTCACAAATAAACCCTTGATGGAAAGAATTGCAGAAATGGACCCTGAGCTTGGCACCATAGATCATGGCGCCGAGGTCACACGTCTCGGCGCCATAGTCCACGACGCCGAGGTCTAGACGACGTGGAACGCGTGGCAATGATGTGGCGCAAACCTCGGCGCCGTGAATTCACGGCGCCGAGCTCGGTGAGCGCACACAGCGCCCATGCATGCATGCAGGTAACTAGCTATAGGTGCTAGCTAATCATGACCATGACCTGCATAGGTGCATGCATGGTAATCATGACCTGCTGGCGAGGATTTGTCGAGGCTGGCCATCGCCAAGTGATACATGGAGAGAGAATTTATAGGTGCATGCATGGTAATCATGACCTGCTGAAGAGAGAATTTATTTCAGTGTTCATGTGGCATCGCTTGCTGCTAGCCAACTCTTTTTTAAAAGTTTCACTACTGCTTGTATTACAAAATTATTTGGCATTTAGAAACTTCTCATATGCATACAACTCGGAATAAAATCATATGAGTATGCAGAAATAGGGTAAGGGCTTGTTTGGTTAGCGTGCTAAAAATTAGCGTTAAAAGAAATCTTGCATGCACGGAGTACTAAATAAAATCTATTTACAAAACCTTTTCACAGATGAGTGCAACTTTGCGCGACGAATCTAATGAGCCTAGTTAATCCATGATTTACTACAGTAATGCTACAGTAACCATCCTCTGATCATGTGGTCAAAGGTCTCATTAGATTCGTCTCGCGAATTAGCACAGGGGTTGTGGAGGTAGTTTTGTAAACTGTCTTTATTTAATATCCCTAATTAATGGTCAAAGATGTGAACTAAACTTTAGCCCAAGCATCCAAACAGCCCCTAGAATGTAGCACAAATTATTGAAGAATCTATGACTGCCCTAGGCTAACGAGTAATGTATGACCCTCCTTAATATTTTATGTTCATCTTTTCCTTATTGAAGAATCTATGACTGCCCTAGACTAACTAGTGGAGTAAAGGTTCATTGGTAGTCTATATCTGTTCGCCGTTTAACTATGTTTGTTCTGTTTGGCCAGTGCGCTTGCCCATGACATGAGCATTGCTGCAGCGCACGCGGTGCAGAAGGTCATGATTACCATGCATGCACCAATGCAGGTCATGGTCATGATTAGCTAGCACCTATAGCTAGTTACCTGCATGCATGCATGGGCGCTGTGTGCGCTCACCGAGCTCGGCGCCGTGATTCACGGCGCCGAGGTTTGCGCCACATCATCGCCACGTATTCCACGTCGTCTAGACCTCGGCGCCGTAGACTATGGTGCCGAGACTTGTGACCTCGGCGTCATGATCTATGGCGCCGAGCTCAGGGTCCATTTTTGTAATTCTTTCCACCAAGGGTCTATTTGTGAAATTCTTTCACGAAAAGGGCCAAAAAACAAAAAAGTCAGACGAGATGCACGGTGGTTGTTACGTCTCCCAACGATCGAATCTATAGAAAAATAATGTAATCAGAGCTGGAACAACAACGAATTTGTGGCCTAGTGGTTTGTCCATGACTCGTTGAGGCTGAGGGCGCAGGTTCGATCCCTACTTGTTGCGCAAAGGCATATTTTTTTCAATGTTTTTCCAGACCAGCTAGGGGCCATTTAACTTACATATGGGCCCCACCAGTCCACCTACAAACCACCAGTCCACCTACGAAGCAGCTGAGCAAACAAGTTTTTTTTGGGAAAATTGTGTTTATAAATTAATGACGATCAATTTCAATCACTTTCGTCATGAGCTATTGTTACTAATATTTGGAAGGGCACATGGTGACAGTTGTTAATGACCAAAGCATATCTTCGTCACAAACATTAGTCATCTAATGCAAACTGTCATAAACGAATCATTTCAATGACTAAAAGGTGCTTTGTCATATTAGAATTGTCATTGTCGGATACCAATATTAGGGGTATCCAATGACAGCGATTAAAAATAAAAAGCCCCGGCAGCTATCCCTTTCCCTCTGATTTACCTCCACCGGAACAAATCAGCAGCGACGATTATTTTTTCCCTCTCCTGTGCACATATGAATACTGTATGGAAGTGCATACATACGCGCATGCCTGTACGTGCATGCCAACTTCCAATCAAAGCATGGCATTTCTATCTTTATTTTTGTGAAGGAAAACGGCCAAAATGCAAATGACATGCAAGCTCGAGAGCTTTTTGCATGCAAGCTCGAGAGCTTTTGCATGCATGCAAGCCCGAGTGCTTTCTTGCTTCGCTCGACTGGTTTCAGCTATCGCCCGACAGGTTGCTCCACCGCCCGACGAGCTGCTCCGTCCCGCCCGACAAGCTGCTCCTTCGCCCGACAAGAACCACGTCCATCGCCCGACGAGACTCCGATTCGCCCGACAAGATCTCCGTCTCCGACTAGTTCGCTCCTTCGCAACGAAGCAACCACCGGGAAGACTGAAGTACCCGGAGTCAAGCTGCTACACTGTGCCAACCACTCCCTGACGCAACTGACACCAGCAGGGCATGGCTACAGTGCTCGGAAGGACGGCGGGCCCCGCGGCATGGGCAGGCGCGCCTCCTTTTTTCCCGTTTTACCCTTTGACTGTACTTCTTCTTCTTCTTTACTGGCTCCCCTTGAGCTATAAAAGGGAAGGCCAGGCCTCCTGCGTGAGGCAGGATCGACTCTTTTCCTCTTCTCTCCCGGGCCTCTACGGGAGGCAGGGAGCCTCTCTTCTCTCCCGAGGAGTTCTCTCCCTCGACTTTCTTCTTCCTCCAGCCGGTCACTGGACTGAGCTCGATTCGCACTCCAGAGACTTGGGAGCTAGTCCCTCTCTCGCCCTTTTTGTACCCCCTACTACAAACCAGTGCAAATAACACGAGCAGCACGAACTGGACGTAGGGTCTTACACCCCAGGGGTGGCCCGAACCAGTATAAACCCCCGTGTCCTTTTGCACTACCACCCGAGGCCCGACGCGCTCTCCACGATCCTATTATTTGCCGGCGGTAAAGAACCCCGACAGTTGGCGCCCACCGTGGGGCCTTTGCGCGTCACGTCTTTTTACTTGCAGGTCCCGGGTGGCCAACCACGACGACGGTGGCGTCCCCGATGGATGCGACCGCGGCGACGACGACGGCGGCGGCACCGACGGCCGCGACGACGACCACAACGCTGTCAACCGCGGCGACGACGACGGCGGCGGCGACCCCAATGACCACAACAACCACGACGACGGCAACAATGCTCCTGGCCTTCTGGATGAACCGAACAAGGCTCGGGGGCTCTGCCTACCAGGCACACCCAGTACTGTTCTGTATGCAGATGCACGCATGCGTTTGTATGTGCATGCAAGGATATCCTTTTTAACCAATGCATGCACGCCTTTTCCAAATATGTCGTGTCTCTTTGTTTTCTCTCTCGAATCAGCACAGCACAACAGAGGAGCAGGCAGTAGCATTTATCCCGAAGGCCTGCGTGCATGTCCGACCAACCGGAGTGGGGCGGAGCGAGCAGCAGCAACCGAGTCACCCCCGAGAAGTTTTCCGACTCGTCCGACAAGGTCTTCGCTCGACAACTTCGACGGCGGCCGCAGCTCCGCCAACGACGTCCCCGAGCAGGCGCACCGACCGGGCTGCAGCAGCCCCGACGTCACCAACAGCGACCGCGACCCCGCCAACGGCAGCATCGACACCACGCGGCCGCGCTCCCGCGGCGCAGCAGTAGTGGGCGACCCTCGCGAGGAACACCGCGGCAGGACGACCGTGCCCGAAGTCCGCAAATGACCTCAACTAACCTGTAACAGCTTTTTGTTTTCATGATCTCGCGCAGGGCCGCCACGGCGAGGCACGCCCCCGAACGAGCGCACGACACAACAACAGAGAGAGCTGCAGCGCCGACCGACGTAATCGCATTGTCTACCAGCTCTGCCCCGGCCAGCGCCCGCTCCACCGACCGCGCCCCGACCTCGACTCCGAACGACTCCGACCGACCCGACCGCGACTCCAAAGGAGTGCGCGCTCCGACCGACCCGACCGCGACTCCAAAGGAGTGCGCGCTCCGACCGACCCGACCGCGACTCCAAAGGAGTGCGCGCTCCGACCGACCCGACCGCGACTCCAAAGGAGTGCGCGCTCCGACCGACCCGACCGCGACTCCAAAGGAGTGCGCGCTCCGACCGACCCGACCGCGACTCCAAAGGAGTGCGCGCGCCCCGACCTCGACTCCGAACGACTCCGACCGACCCGACCGCGACTCCAAAGGAGTGCGCGCTCCGACCGACCCGACCGCGACTCCAAAGGAGTGCGCGCTCCGACCGACCCGACCGCGACTCCAAAGGAGTGCGCGCTCCGACCGACCCGACCGCGACTCCAAAGGAGTGCGCGCTCCGACCGACCCGACCGCGACTCCAAAGGAGTGCGCGCCCGCGCGACTCCGAACGACGACCGACCCGACCGCGACTCCAAAGGAGTGCGCGCTCCGACCGACCCGACCGCGCCTCCAAAGGAGTGTGCTGCCCCGACTCGGACGGCTCGCTCGACTCAGCTTCAACGACGAGAAGCTAAAACGGCTAACTCGGCATGGCAAGTTCAGGTAAGCTTGCAGCAACTCCTACGTACAGGGAACGACACCTTTTGTCTCGCCCGACCTCGGCGCACAGGGTCAAGCATACGCACACGATCGATTTCTGAAACGCGCTCTTCGAACTCTCTAAACTAAGCGGCTCCCGCCGGCCCTAACGGCCCCTCGCAGCCCTGCGCTCGGGGGCTGGGCATCGGGACGGACGACTCCGACAGTCGACCTGACAGGTGATTCCAACGGGGGTTCGAAGGCTGGCCCGTCGAAGGGTTCGACAGCCGCCCCCGGTCACCTTGTCGAGCGAGGGGCAGTGAAGGATGGGTCCCAGCGGCCAGTACCCGGGCGCACGAGCGTCATGGGCATCCCGAACTGCGTTCGAGTCTTGATGGCAAGAATGGTCATGGTTTTTCCCCCGAACGGAAAGGCAACGAGCCGCCAAGTCCCAACGAACGGACTCGGTAACTAGATGACCTCGCCACCAAGAATCTGAAGCTGGCCACCAGCTGGTCCGATCGGAACCCCTCGACCGGGATGCCGTGGCTTCACTCGAACTGGCCCGTTATTAGCTCACACGGACACCGCATTTTCGGCCAACGAGGCAAAAATGCGGCTCGGTCCGGCCCCTCCACCTCTTACGAAAAAAAGAGATGCATGAGGGGTTACGACGTAAGGAAAAACGCAAAAAGACGAAACGAATCCCCGTCCGGACCCCGGTCTCGGGATACACACGGGGTCGAAATCGCTAACGGAGACCAGCAGCGCGGTCGCATAATTTGCAACGAATCACTACACAAATGCCATAAACCTGCGAGCAAGTGTACCACTCGCCCACAGGCTCGGGGGCTACACCCGGCGGGTGCGCTCGCGCGCCCCCACCCGAAATTTCACCGCTTCCTCGACATCTCAATAAATCCAGCCCGCGACCGAGTCTGCGACTCGCTCCCAGGCTCGGGGGCTACTGTCGGATACCAATATTAGGGGTATCCAATGACAGCGATTAAAAATAAAAAGCCCCGGCAGCTATCCCTTTCCCTCTGATTTACCTCCACCGGAACAAATCAGCAGCGACGATTATTTTTTCCCTCTCCTGTGCACATATGAATACTGTATGGAAGTGCATACATACGCGCATGCCTGTACGTGCATGCCAACTTCCAATCAAAGCATGGCATTTCTATCTTTATTTTTGTGAAGGAAAACGGCCAAAATGCAAATGACATGCAAGCTCGAGAGCTTTTTGCATGCAAGCTCGAGAGCTTTTGCATGCATGCAAGCCCGAGTGCTTTCTTGCTTCGCTCGACTGGTTTCAGCTATCGCCCGACAGGTTGCTCCACCGCCCGACGAGCTGCTCCGTCCCGCCCGACAAGCTGCTCCTTCGCCCGACAAGAACCACGTCTCGCCCGACAAGCTGCTCCATCGCCCGACGAGACTCCGATTCGCCCGACAAGATCTCCGTCTCCGACTAGTTCGCTCCTTCGCAACGAAGCAACCACCGGGAAGACTGAAGTACCCGGAGTCAAGCTGCTACACTGTGCCAACCACTCCCTGACGCAACTGACACCAGCAGGGCATGGCTACAGTGCTCGGAAGGACGGCGGGCCCCGCGGCATGGGCAGGCGCGCCTCCTTTTTTCCCGTTTTACCCTTTGACTGTACTTCTTCTTCTTCTTTACTGGCTCCCCTTGAGCTATAAAAGGGGAGGCCAGGCCTCCTGCGTGGGGCAAGAGATCGACTCTTTTCCTCTTCTCTCCCGGGCCTCTACGGGAGGCAGGGAGCCTCTCTTCTCTCCCGAGGAGTTCTCTCCCTCGACTTTCTTCTTCCTCCAGCCGGTCACTGGACTGAGCTCGATTCGCACTCCAGAGACTTGGGAGCTAGTCCCTCTCTCGCCCTCTTTGTACCCCCTACTACAAACCAGTGCAAATAACGCGAGCAGCACGAACTGGACGTAGGGTCTTACACCCCAGGGGTGGCCCGAACCAGTATAAACCCCCGTGTCCTTTTGCACTACCACCCGAGGCCCGACGCGCTCTCCACGATCCTATTATTTGCCGGCGGTAAAGAACCCCGACAGTCATAGAAGGCCTAATCTCTTGTAATAAATGGTTGATGGACTAATGCCGAGGCATAGATCATGGAGACTATTATGCATAAGAAACCATACTCTAGTTGAACTAGAGCAAAGTCTAACATGTATGAGAAGCAAGGGTATATGACTAACTCACGAGCATATAAGCCTAGCACCTTATGATAGCAAGAACACAAGCACAACTCATTCATATCATGACAAAGACAAACAATATATGAAGATATATCACTGAAGTAGAATAAATTCATCCTAGAACTAGAAGATACAAGAGCCATACCCTTAGCTCCAAGGAGACCTGGAACCTGAATTGAGCTACTCTAGCCTAACTCCACTAAGCCTAGAGCCTAAAGGAAGAGAGTGATTGCCCAAAGATGTGTTTGTCTCATTTGGAGCCCCTCCACTCATATTTATTGGCCTCAAGAGGCAGCATCTTCGAGGGAATATTCTAGCATCCACCCCGAACCGACCTTCAGGACAGCACGAGAGAGCAACACATGGAAGGTCAGGATGGGGCGCCACTAAGGCGGTTCGGCCGATCCAAGGGTTCGGCCGAACCCCTGTTGGGCCCCCTCCTGTTGTGCTTTCTCCATGTGGCTGTCAAGTGGGTCCCAAAGGGTAGTTGCACGTGTCCACAGTGGATTGAGGCGGTTTGGGTCTATTGTGGGCTCTTCAATGCACGTGATGCATCTGTGGCGGCTTCTGATTTGTCGGGATGTTGTCACTTGGATCCATGAGGGTGGATTCTCCTTTATTTCTGTAGCAAATCACCTACAACCAAATATTCTCCAAGGACATGTGGAACTATATTATTCGAAGGGAAATATGCGTGTGAGCATACCAATCCATCACTTTACTCGACTATATTGACGGCTATTGTTGGTGCTTAACAGCCTTCAACAACTCCCCCAAGCTAGCCTCTTGCTCATCTCGAGCAAGCACTTGGACTTAGGTTTGTGGCTGATCAGGAGTTGCTACAATGTTGTATTCTTAACTTATGCCAAATATACATCAAAGTACTTCTACCAAGAATTGAATAAGTTGGCATTGATCTTACCTCATACTTTACTCCTGCGGGGCATGTAGCTTCACCTGCCTTGGGTGGTTGTAAGGTAGAATGAGTTATGTAAAGCACCATTCACTCATTCATGATCAAACTATCAATCCGGAGGTTTTGCAAAATTTTTGAAAAGAAATCAAAGTTCCTCAAATGATTCTCTCGGATTGCTCAATGTGTATGATTCCTCACCAAGGCATGGGTTTGCCTTTCTTTTCACATCCTACTCCTAATAAGCTTTTTGTGGAGCTGAGGGTGAGAAAATGAAAGCATACATGTCTCTCATATGTTGCTAAGTCAAAGACCGGATCCTTTGGAGAAACAAGTCATACACCTTGATCAAGAATGTGCAAGTGTGTGGATGGCGTATATGGTGGATATGTATATATAATAGACTCCTTTTCACATGATCCTTCTCTCTCTCTTTTTCCTTCTTTTGGGGACTTGGGCTATCTTTTCTTTTCTCTCTTTCTTTTGACATACCTTTTAAGCATGTTGCATACCTTCTTTGTGTATTCATCTTTTTTATTTCTTTTTGCATAGCCCAAGTCCTTTCATACAAATAAGTTTAGAGAGAGAGGTCATGAAACAACTTGGAGTATTTATTATGGTGGTGGATGGATGGATGAAATGATGGGTGCTCAACTTCCAAGGTAGAAGTTTAGCATGTGATGGTGTGTGTATGTGATTCTTGATCATGGGAGTATACAAATTCTCACTAAGGGTCACAACAATTTGACGAAACTCAATGAGAGAACAAGCTGCATATGTGGAGGCTATAACAAGATAGGATCAACATATGGCCTTGGATAGGAATTTCTCATCATTGAGGAACTTGTCATTTTTGTATTTTCGAAAACAAAACTCTGGATATTTAGCATCACAATAAACAAGATAATAGCAGCTCTATTAAACCATATCATACCTTACAACAACTTAGGCATGGATCATGCTATCGCTACCCACAAGTTTCAAGCTAAGGTTTGATCATGCAAGCCAACAAACTTAGGTATGATACTAAGTTGTATAAAGGCATATGAGAAGAATAAACAGAGCAACTATTCATCATTTCAGCCATGAAGGATTAAAGCATTCTCACCACGCATAAGAAAGAAGTAAATATTTTTGGTCTTTTTAGTTTTCTTTTATCATGCATAATTTTGAAAGCGGTAAAAGATACAAGTTACCTCTCTTGACATACTCCCCCAAGCTAGAGTCAAGCTACTACTGCTGATCGGGGTTATACCCCAAGCTGCGCTAGTAAGCCATCATCTGCTCGTGGTGCTGCTACTGCGGTAGCTGTATGGCGTGGATCTGCTTGCTGGTCATCTGTTGCTAGTCCTAGTAGACTGAGCGTGCTAGGGCACGGCCTCCTCCAAGTCACCGGTACGTACGGTGAGCTCACCCAACTGCTAGGCAAGTCCATCGTAGTCCCACAACGAAGTCAATCGACGTGCGCCCCACATCAGAGGTGCAACAGAATTAGAGCTGGTAGAACGCTCCCTGTGTCTCGTCGGTCTCCATGCCTCATCCGGAGCACTCTACCATGACGAAGTTCCGGCCTCGTGCTGGTAAGGGGGCTGATCCCATCCAGGTGTGTACCCAGGAGCAACTCCAGGTACCATCCCAGGTGCGATCCAACCCTCCTGAACCATCTGCTGCACGACGGGCGGAATCTGCGACTGAGGCTAAGGCTGAGGTGCTGGTGTTGGCTGCTATGCGGCTGTGGCTCTCCTTGATGCGCTCCTGGTAGTCCTGCCACCTGAAATACTATGCCTGCGAGCTTCCTCTTGTGGTACAAGAGGTATGGTCAGAGGGCCACTGCCATACAAGCGAAACTCTAGATTAGGTAACGAAATCTCGTTTGTATAACCAGGGTAAAAGAAAACCAAAGACTCATTTGGACCTGCCTTGAGTGTATGGCCATGAACCAAATATGCCAGGTTAATGAGAGATCGAGGCGTCTCAATGTAGGGTTTTGACGCTCGTTAGCGACACACTTTTAGTGCTAATTAAGTGGTGTTTTGGGCCCAATTCATATACGAACATGCCACTTGGCACTTGAAATAACCGCGTTTTTGCATATGCACGTATTTTTGGAGGATTTTGGTTTACACAGTTTTTTGAGCTATAAATGAGCACTTTTGGACGAAGACCAAGGTCATGCGTAGCATGGAGGAATATGCAGGAAAAGGACCCTAATACAACTCGGATTTCGTTTGCTCTCATCTATGGTGAACCAACCTCCAAGAATGTGGAAGGGCAAAGACTTGAAGATAAGGTCGGATGACTTCGGGATCAAGGCGAATCAGGCAGACATATGGAAGGTTATCAAGACCCAATCTTATCCCGAAGCAACCGACGTCAAATACCCACATGCATTGGCAAATCAATTTTTGAAGGACCAAGGAGCTTGCACACAAAAGATGAGGCCGAGGCGGGCCAAAAAGGCCCTAGGCCGACCGGCCCAAGACCTATGGGGCCAGCCAGCCGAGCCCCTTTTTGCACCGCCTTGACCTCCCCTTCGAGCTAGGGTTTTCTCGGACTATTTATAGCCCCTGTACCCTGAAGCCACGACATCCATCCACCAGAAGTCGACGCGGAGAGGGACACACACCGAAGGAAGCCGACGGCCGCCGCAAGTCCTCGAGGTTGCCTAGGAGATGGCTTAGGCCATGCCCTAGCCGCCATGGTTGGCCCGGCATGGTGAAGCCATGGCGGAGTTCTGGAGCCATGCCTTGAACTCATCAAGCCGTATGTATATTCGATGGTGATATCAATCTACTTGTCTTGTTTACTTTGATCTTCTATGATTCATGCTTATTCATATGTGTAGCTACCATATGCCTTTAGTAGGATTAGATCTAATCATGGTGATTTGTCTATGTCTTGCGGATAGATCATAGTAGTGCACAGGAAGTCGGGGTGATTATCCTTGTGTGGTGACAGCATGCGGGAGGGAAAAGGCCGAACAAACGTGTAATGTTGAGTAGACGACTCTTTATCATGGTATGAGATTAGACTGGTTACCGTTTTGGCCGAAGTTGCAACTAGAAGACAGTAGGCTTGTGCTACCTTTGATCGTGTTACCTCATGTAGGGTGGATGAGATTCATTCATAATATTCATATCAAATTCATGATCAACCTTTACACGCCATTCACATCTTAAAGGTTTACCTCTATATGCAATCAATGCTTCATGCTAGGAATAGATCCGTTAGATTAGATGGAAAACCCTAGGTAGTTCATTGTCGATCCACGGATTGATAAATCTTGGATGGAATACTCTAAGGGAAAAGCTACCAACGATCCGTGCGCTTGCAGTTAACAATTGGCGCATTTAAGGACTGTCAACATAGGGGATGTTCATCCCTGCTAGAGCCCCGATCCTCGAAGGAAGGCGCGTAATCAAAGAAGTACACTCAATGGGACCCATCATCTTAAAATTCTCCAACCATTGTCTAACCATTGCCTTGACAGGAGAGATATTAATCTTGTCGACCATGGCATAAAGAATCATCAACTCATCATTGCGCACGGGCCTAACATCCTCCCTTGGAAAGAGAGTAATGGCCAGCCACTTGTGCATCAAACGAAGGGTCGGATGGTGAATATCGTTGCACCGAGGTGCAAACTTGCCAGTGACCTCAGGACCAGAAATCTCACCCCAAAAACCATGTCGAGGAAAAATTGCGGCAATCTTTGTCAAGGTCAAGAACACAGCGGGAATTAAAACCAAGAGTTTAGCTCAAATCTTTCCAAGTAAGATGGTGATCCATCCCGAAAAGTCAAAACGTGATACCGTCTGAAACCTCATGAAGAGTGCAAAGAAACTGGATGGTGAGGGGCCTAGAGCAAACTTAGAAATGGGTGCAAACTCACTCCATCCAATAGCATGCCAAACCATGATAAACTCAGAGTCCATACCTATGCTGTCCAGAAGGTCCGAGTCGAAGTCCTTGGTGTGGTCAAAGATATGGTCCTTCAGGAGGGTGTAGGCTTGTCTCTCTCGATCACCTCGCAAGTCGATGTAGGGAACGTCGACATCGTCTACCTCCATCTCTTTGGCTTGCGGTTCGTCTTGCTCTTCTTGCTCTTCCTCGTAGTCCATGGCCATTGGCTCCGGGGTGCGTTTGGAGGCACGAGAGGAGCTAGCGCTAGCTCGCGAACAGGATGAGCTAGAACCCGTCATCTGCCTAAGC
>CM014276.1:20799041-20869790 GCA_004135705.1 Alloteropsis semialata | reverse complement strand
GGTCACCGGCCAAGTCGAATCCGTCGCAGTTCCTGCCGCTGCCTGCTGGTGAGCAGCCGTGCCTATCTGATCTCTTTCTTTCACGTTCTTGAGTCCTGACCTTGTGCTGCAGCCCCGACAGCCATCGGCCAGGCCGCTGCCGTCTCGTCTCGCAGCTGGAGCACGCCGTTCGCGTGAAGCTGAGGCACCAGCTACGTCGAAACCATCTGCACTTAATTCCGTCGATGCCTGCTGGTACGTGAGCAGCTCGCAGTTTTCTTTCTTTCTCGTTCTCGAGTCCTCACCACATGCTGCCGCCCCAACGGCCATCAGCCATGTCCTGCTGCCTGTATCAATTAATGTTCTTGGTCCTGCCCTTCACAGGCAAGATCACGGTTGCCGATCAAGGGAACTGTCATCAATCTCGTACGTCCTACACGCTAGCCCTCCTCGTGTCAAGATCAGAGACAATCTAATCTTTTCCTACAGGTAAGAGGAAGACCAGGACAGAAGAATAAGTTAATTGCCGCTGTGATTAATTCCCTTGCCGCATTAGTTTATCCCTTAATTACTCTAGTGATGTCATGCATCCATCATGCTGAGCACCAATTCAGTTCTTTCACCTTCAGCACATGCACGTGAGCAATGCATGCATGTACGTGTAGTACAAATTGGTGCTGTGTCTGAAGCCTCCTATTAATAATCTGGACCCAGTTTTTCTTCAATAGCATACTTGCAACACATGGAAATTATGACTGAATGAATGTTGGTAAATGGTAACACATGGAAAATTTTACGCATCAGCACAAATAAACAAACAGTGGACATATGAAAGAAAATTTTATATTGCAAAATTACTCTCAACTACTGATAGATGAAACAAAGGAAAATTGTCCATAAGAAATATTACACAATCATCTTCTAACCAAAACTGGTCTGGAAAGTATATATTTGGGCAGCTTCTGAGCTTACTATGACAGTTGACAGATATTTATACTTAAGCCTTTCTGATGCATCAAGTTAACTGCATTCAATATGTTAACTAGCATATGTAAAGCTTCCTTACATACATGAATTGTTTATTTATTTTAAAATTTCAAGGATTTTTAATTTGTGTTTGTTTGATGTGATCATCATGCAGAATATACAATGTCAGGTGAAGGTCGAGGTTGGATGCGCTTGCCTCGTTCTTCAAGAGTGTGGCAGGAGAAACTCCGAGAATTTCTGGACATCAAATTTGGTGACTCATCAAGAGGTGGAACTGCTGTGTGTCCATGTCCTAGATGTGTATGCATGGCATATAAATCAAGGTCTGTGGTTCAGATTCATTTGCTCTCTAGAGGGTTTGATGAAAACTTTATCGATGAAAAAGGGCAAGATTCAGATGTGGTATTACAAGAAGAAGGACAACCAGCTGCTGTAGAAGTACACAATGAAACACCACCACCAGCTGATGTTGAAGTAGACAATGAAGTTGCACCACATGAAGTTGGAGTAGACAATAATGTAGATGATGCAGCAAGTGATGAACGTGGTGCCACAAATTTGATTAGATCCCTAATCCGAGGTGCTATACATGGAGAAATCAGAGACACCGATGAACAGCCGAATGAACATGCCAAGGTCTTCTTAAAGTTATTACAGGAGGCAGAAAAGGAATTATATCCAGGTTGCACTGATGCTACGAAGGTCTCTTTTATTGTGGAACTTTTTCAGGTTAAGTGTTTATATGGTATTACTAATAGAGCATTGGAGGGGGTACTTTATCTGTTCTCAAAGTTTCTCCCTGATGGCCACTGTGTCCCAAACACAATGGAGAAAGTGAAAAAGGTAGTTCGAGATCTAGGCTTGGACTATGTGAAGATAGATGTGTGTCCGAAGAATTGTGTGTTATTCTGGAAGGAAAATGAAAATCTAGATAAATGTCCCAAATGTGACGAGTCTAGGTGGTCAACGCCCGACGATGGTGCTGGTCATTCAACAAAGCGTGTCCCACGTAAAATCCTACGGTACTTTCCTCTTATTCCTCGGCTGCAAAGGTTATATATGAATGAGACCACATCATCACAAATGCGATGGCACAAGGGATTGGTGGATGATGGCAAAATGCGTCACCCTGGTGACTCAAAGGCATGGAAGCATGTGGACAGGGAGTATGCTTGGTTTGGTGATGAAGCTCGTAATATTAGGCTGGGTCTTGCTTCTGATGCCTTTAACCCCTTTGGCATGCAAAACGTGACATACAGCACATGGCCTGTTATCCTAATCCCATACATTTTGCCTCCTTGGTTATTTGAGAAACAACCTTATTGGATGATGTCAATGTTGATACCTGGTCCAAATTCTCCCAGAATGAATATTGATGTGTATTTGAGGCCCCTCATTGATGAGCTAAAGAAGCTTTGGGTTGACGGTATTGAGACATGGGATGAGAAGGTAAAGAAGAATTTTAAACTGCATGCAATTCTCCTTTGGACAATTAATGATTTCCCAGCATATGCGATGCTTTCTGGTTGGAGCACAAAAGGCAAATTTGCATGTCCATACTGCCACAAGGATACAGATTATTTGTGGTTGAAATTTGGTGGCAAGCATTGCTACATGGGACATCGTCGTTTTTTGCCATCGGACCATCCATGGCGGATGAACAAGGCCAGTTTCAACAATGAGGTGGAAACTAGGGAGGCTCCAGTACCACTGTCTGGTGAACAGGTATTGGAACAGTATCAAACTTTTGATCAGGCGTGTTTTGGAAAGGATATAGGAAAAAAGAGGAAGCGTGACGAAGAAAATAGATGGCACAATTGGAGGAAGAAGAGTATTTTTTTTGATCTCCCTTACTGGTCTTCTTTGCTCATAAGACATAATTTGGATGTCATGCACATTGAGAAAAACATATGTGAGAGCATTTTGGGTACTTTGCTTGAAATTGAAGGTAAATGTAAGGACAGCGAGAAGGCTCGGCTGGACATGGAACACCTAGGGATAAGGCAAGATCAACATCCTGTGATTGATGGTGATAATTATTCCTTGCCAGCGGCATTGTACTTTTTAGATAAGGAGGACAAGAAAATGTTATGCAAATTTCTACAGGAAACGAAGATGCCTGATGGGTTTAGTTCCAACATAAGGAGATGTGTTGACGCAAATTCATGTAAGGTGTCTGGTCTCAAAACTCATGACTACCATATTATTCTACAAAAATTGTTACCTTTGGTAGTTAGAAAGATTTTGCCAGAAGATGTTGTCATACCAATTATTCAGCTTAGTAGGTTCTTCAGTGCACTTTGTTCGAAGGAGCTGGTGGAAGAAGATCTTGACAACCTTAGCAGATCAATTGTACAGACGTTGTGTCGCCTTGAGATGTTATTTCCTCCTGCGTTTTTTGATATCATGATTCATTTACAGGTCCATCTAGCGGAGGAGGCTAAACTTGGAGGGCCCGTGTGTTATAGATGGATGTATCCAGTTGAGAGGTATCTACGTACTGTCAAAAACTATGTGAGGAACAAGGCGCACCCAGAGGGTTCAATAGCCGAGGCATATATAGTTGAGGAGTGCCTTACATTTTGCTCTAGGTTCTTCGATGTCGACACCAAGCTGAATCGCGCAAATCGTCATGAAAGTGCAGTTGTAAATGAGGCGCCATGTGGTCTGAGCATATTTGGTCAATTGGATTACAAGAGGAGAGGACAGAGTATTGAGATACTGCTAGAAGATGAGGTTCGAAAGATGAGACACTACATAATTAATAACTGTGATGAAGCGATACCATGGGTTGAGTAAGTTGCAATATACTGTCATTAATTATTCTATTCCTAATTTATGGCCTCAACTAATTGGCTATTTCCATGCAGGGAGCATATGGAAGAACTAAAAAAAATTAGTATGAGGAATCTTAATAAACGACACGAGGAGAACTTTGTAAGGTGGTTCGAAGACAAGGTTAGTATTTGTTTTATTTCCAAACTGAAATTTCAGATTCCCATACCGAATTTTCAGATTACCAAACTGAATTTTTTTTATTCCCAAACTGAATTTTCAGAGACATTTGTTTTCAAACTGAATTTTCAGATTACCAAACTATATAAGAAAGGGGAGGCAAGTGAACTGATGTATGCCCTTGCCCAAGGACCCGACCTTCGAGCTCGTGTGTTCAATAGATGCCACATCAATAATTGGCTATTTCGTACGACTGCAATTGAGAAAAATCTTGTCACACAAAACAGTGGTGTGGTTGTGAGGGGTGATGCTACAACTGGCAACATGAACTGGTATGGAGTGATAAGAAGAATTATCTCGCTCGAATTCCCTACACAAAAAGAAGTGCTACTATTTCAATGTGATTGGTATGATGTGCCGGCTACCAGTACCAACAGAAGTAGAGGATACGTTAAGGATAAGTATGGTATTATCGATATTGATACTTCCAGGTTTCGATATTCAAATGAGCCTTACATTCTGGCGATACAGGCGGAACCGGTGTTTTTTGTCAATCTTGTCAACAAGCCAGGATGGTCTAGTGTTGTTGGAGTGAGTCCAAGAAATTTGTTTGCTATGCCAGAATCAGAAAATGAAGTTGATATCGACGCTAATCAACTTGATGTGGGAATCCAAGACATGAATTTAATAGCGCCAATTGACAATGTATCGAATTGGAGAAGACCAGACAAGGAAGGCACTACAGGTGCAGCCTCTTTTATTGAAAAGGTGCGTCAAGAAGCAGTTCCTGAACCAGATGATACAGTGTTAGTTGATGATGTGATTGACGACGAAGATGACACCTACATCGAAGATGGAGTTGTTGCACCAATTGTTGTAGAAAACCTAGATCAAGATGACTTCTTTGTTTGAAAATTTATTTTTGTACTAGCATAATGCCCGTGCGTTGCTATGGTTACAATATTATTACATCTCGGGAACCTTAAAATTGTCATCTTAAATAACTTTTATCCAACTGTTATACACCTCTAAATATTTTATTTAATCATTTGTACTCTTCTGAAAATCCCAATGACAAATTATTAAAATCATATTTCTCTTGACCATCTAATTGTGACAAGCCAACAGGTAAAGAGAATCTGCATCTAGCTATGACTATGAACAAATAATTAAGATGGATATTAGGGGACTTAATCTTGGTCCTTTCAGGCATTAATTTGGCCCTCTACAGCTTGGACCTCCATTGGAGCAAGAGAAGGAGAGAGAGGAGAAGAAAGAGAGAAGATGAAGAAAGAAGCAGAAAAAAGAGGAAAGAGATGAGTGCCCCCTAAGCCCAGATTCACCGCTGTTTATAAGGAAAATCCATCGAACAACCAGATATGCCTACGTGGTTGCAGAAACAGTCTCTTAGGAATAAATGATCACCTCTGCCGAAACGGACTTGATCGCTTGATGCATGAGAGGGACCAATGTCTGACCATGGGCTGGTCGAGCGAGCGGGAACAATTTTTTTGCTTGTAGCAGCAGGACTGAAAAACACCCTCCGTATCCATGCAGTTCTGGCCTAGGTGTGCGTCGCGACAGACAGATCACTTGGAGAGATCCAATTTTGCAGTCGGCCAACCGCCAACTCGAGTGTTGTACTTTATACTTGCTACGGGCAGCCGGGCAGGTCATGGTGCGTGTCGACGCTGCCAGAGTCTAGCTTGCCAGTGCGCGGCGCCTCTGTCCATCGTTGTCAGTCGTCACCATTGGCACGGCCGGACCTCATCCTCGACAGCAAGCTAGCGCGCGGCCTAATCTAGCAGCAGAGCGAACGCACGGAACGGTTGCCTGCGAGCCAGTGTCCGCGAGACTGACGTTCTTAGCAGCGTGCTGTGCTATACTTCTCTTTTTGGGATTTGTTTTTCCTGACCATGGCGTGGTTGATTTCTTTTCTCCAATCCTCTTTCTCTATTTATGACTTCTTTTGTGTATCTCCTCACCGTGTCGGATACGGTGTCCGTGACTGCCGTGTTTGACAGAAGCCCGGTGCACACAAACACAATTCTTTCAAGAAACGAACTTGTGACAGCCAGGACCTCGTGGAGAGAGAAGAGGGGTCCACTTGTCAGGACGGACCAAAAAAAGGAAGAAGCAATCTTCTCTTTTGAAATAGGTAAAGATAAGATTATATGAAATTGTCATGGATAATTAATAGCTTGATTTGGTCTTCAAACTGTTTTACTCTCATACACCCATACAAGTTGTGTTGGCTATGATTCAAGAGTTCAAGTTTCCTTCCTATGATGACTTTTTGTTTGTTTTTTTACATTTTATATCACTAACGGGTCATTTTCCACCAATTCAAACTTCTTTCTCCAAATTACAATAATGTTTATAAATTTGGTTAGAAAATTTTAAAACTTGACTTGACTGCATAAATTGGGACCATAAGCTTGTCGTAAAATTTACAAATGGTTTTTGTAAAGTGAAACTAAATACTGTTCTCAAATTAATATATTTTTCAAATAGTTTTATATAACTTAAAGTCACAATTTGATTTGAAGTTATACACAAGAAAGTATAATTTCTTGCTCATTTATTCCTCAAACTTGGATACATACTTATATTTAATCTCACATTACATGTGAATCAACATTGACACGTGGTAGTTTGTAGCAACCCAAAAAATGTTGCAATAGGGAAGTCATATTGCATCCATTTAGGTTTCTCGTTGTAATAAAAAAATCACAATTGCAACACCAAAGAAGGTTTTTGCAACTCTAAAAAGTTGTTGCAATAGGCACAAGCTATTGCATCTACATCAGAATTCCTATTGCAATAACCATCTATCAATCGCAACACCACTGAAATTTATTGCAACACAAAAAAACCATTGTAAAAACACCAATCAAAAGCAACCATTTCAAATATAGTTGCAATAATATCACATTATTGCAACGAAAAATCAGTGCTACTGCAACTCCAAAGTGACGTAGCAATATCTCTAAATAATTGCAACCAAAGCGCAATATAGCTGCAATAACACACCCCTCCTGCAACCAAAAGTCACACCTAAGGCAACACTTTTAGTTCGTTGCATTATAGGCACATATTGCTACCATTTTGCACAAAAGTTGCGATATGACCCCCCTATGGCAACCAAAATAGTGGCATTGCATATGTGTAGCGTGGCAATAGCCAAGAAACCTTGTAGTGTGGGATTAGGTGAAGTAAGACCACGGGAGACTCTCATGAAGGATCAAGTGCAAGCTCAAGCTCCGAATGTTGGTGCTAGTGATCCATCTTCTTCAACAAGAGTTGAACCATCAACTTCTTCTTATGATCAAGATCAAGGTCATGGTGATGATCATGGTCATGGCATTGATCAAGGGGGAGGTCAAGATGAAGAAACTCATGATATTGCTCCTCAAGCTAATGAAGAAGATGATGATGGGCCAATTCAACGGCAATCTCAAGTATTTCATCCTAGAGTTGATCAAAGTGTCCAACGGGATCATCCCATGGATAATATTCTTGGGAGCATTCAAAGAGGGGTAACTACTCGTTCTCGTTTAGCAAATTTTTGTGCTAGTTACTCGTTTGTTTCCTCTTTGGAACCTCTCAAGGTTGAAGAAGCACTTGGTGATGCGGATTGGGTAATGGCAATGCAAGAAGAATTGAATAACTTTACAAGAAATGAAGTTTGGAAATTGGTGAAACGACCCAAGCAAAATATGATTGGCACCAAGTGGGTATTCCGCGACAAACAAGATGAACATGGTGTTGTCACAAGAAACAAGGCAAAATTGGTTGCTCAAGGGTTCACTCAAATTGAAGGTTTGGACTTTGGTGAAACTTATGCTCCCGTAGCTAGGCTTGAATCAATTCATATATTACTTGCCTATGCTACTCACCATGATTTCAAGCTTTATCAAATGGATGTGAAAAGTGCATTCTTGAATGGGCCTCTCTCCGAGTTGGTATATGTGGAGCAACCACTGGGCTTTGAAGATCCCAAGCATCCCGACTACGTGTACAAGCTCTATAAGGCGTTCTATGGGCTCAAGCAAGCTCCTAGAGCATGGTATGAATGCCTTAGGGAATTTCTCCTCAAGAACGGTTTTGTAATGGGCAAAGCCGATTCGATTCTCTTCACTCAAAAAGTAGATAATGATTTATTTGTTTGTCAAATATATGTTGATGATGTTATCTTTGGTTCTACTAATGAAAATTTTTGTGAAGAATTTAGTAAGATTCTGACCAAGAGGTTTGAGATGTCCATGATGGGTGAATTGAAGTTCTTTCTTGGATTTCAAATCAAGCAATTGAAGGAAGGGATTTTTATATGTCAAACCAAGTATGTGAATGATATGCTCAAGAAGTTTGACATGACCGATGCAAAACCCATTAAGACACCCATGGCCGTCAATGGACATCTTAATCTTAATGAAGATGGAAAATCCGTGGATCAAAAGGTATATCGCTTCATGATTGGTTCTTTGCTTTACCTTTGTGCATCTAGGCCGGATATTATGCTTAGTGTGTGCATGTGTGCAAGATTTCAAGCTAATCCTAAAGAATGTCATTTGATAGCCGTTAAGAGAATTTTGAGATATTTGGTGCATACTCCACACCTTGGCTTATGGTATCCCAAGGGCTCCACTTTTGATTTACTTGGCTATTCCAATTCGGATTATGCCAGTTGCAAAGTAGATCGAAAGAGTACTACTGGGACTTGTCAATTTCTTGACCAGTCCTTGGTGTCTTGGAGTTTTAAGAAACAAAATTCCGTTGCTCTATCCACCGCTGAGGACGAGTACGTTGCAGCCGGTGCTTGTTGTGCTCAACTACTTTGGATGAGGCAAACCTTGAGTGACTTTGGTTGTGAGTACAAAAATATCCCTCTCTTGTGTGACAATGAGAGTGCCATAAACTAGCCAACAACCCAGTCCAACACTCAAGAACCAAACATATTGACATAAGACACCATTTCTTGAGAGACCATGAAGCCAAAGGAGATATCGCTCTAAGCCATGTGAGTACCGAAAAACAACTAGCCGATATCTTCACTAAGCCTCTTGATGAGCAAAGGTTTTGTGCTTTGAGGAATGAGCTAAATATCTTGGATTCTCGTAACGTGGTTTGAATTGTTGCACACACCCATTGTTTGATGCTTAGACTAGGCAAAATTGATTTATTTGTGTGAGTTTTTCAAAATATTTGGAGTTGTGATTGTTGGATCATTCCTTGGCTCAAATGATCATGGTTATGTAATGTTGAATGTGGCTGATCATTTTGAGTCAAGTTTCTTACATGTCCAATCTCCAAATCTATCAAAATCTCAAATCAAATCTCATCTCAAAATCTGTTTTTATCCAGAGCCTGTCGAAACTTGCCACCGGATTTTGCCGGCCGCAATTTCTGGTAGCCTCTGTTGGCCCACCGGAATTTGCCGGCAGCTATTTCCGACAGCCTCTGTGGCGCCCTGAAATTTTTGGCAGCCAGCTACCGGAATTTTCGGCAGGCGCCTCGACTATATATGTCGGGCTGAACCGTTTTTCTGGAACCCTAATCTCATTAAAACACTTCCAGCCGCCGCCCTCACCCTCCTCTCTCAATCCCGTGAGGGGATCTCCATATTTGACCGTGAAAATTTGAATCTTGGTGTTTCCTTCGATTCCCCACCCTCCGGAAGTTCCGTTCCTCCGCGAATCTTCATCGAATCGCGCGGGAAAACTCAAAGGTATTTCATTCAAAATCCCCGAATCCCGATCTCTCAATGCCGTAGTTTCTAGTGGATTTCCTTTGGGGGATAGACTCAAGAACCTCTCTAGATGCAATGCCTGTGATTTGGTGAAGTTTGGTGGGCAAAATCGCTCGATCCCTAGATTTCTTGGTCGTGCACTGCGTCGGCCGGAAATTGCCGACCCGGCTTGGGCCGGAATTTCTGGCAGGCCGCAGTAAACACCAATAAACCTTGTTTCTTGGCTAAAGTTTATGGATTAAGGATTATATTGTCATATCTTTTCAGATGGGCCGTGAACGTCCACGTGGTAAGGGCATTGTCATCCGCACTCCATCACCATCTCCATCCCCCTCTCCAAGCGAGACCGAATCGGATGAGAGGGTGCAACCAACCAAAGGGAAAGGGAAGAGGTTCAAAAAGTAAGCTGTGCCCAAGAGGGGGCCTTGGAAGAGGACATGCAAATCCCCAAGCTCCTGCTGATCCTCCCCGTGGTTGCCGCACCAAGAATGCTAATGTTGATCCAACCGGTGAGGCATACAATGATAACATTGATCTATCTCTTCTTGAGAGTCAAGTGACCAAGGCTCTTCCCCCAGTGAGAAGCTCTGAAGATCCTCCTTTGGTTGACTATAGCAAGAGGGAGACAAACATGAAGGCACTAAGGTATGGTGAGGACCCTCGTGCTGCTCTTTCTAAGGAATTCAAGGGTGCTCCTCGCTTTTGGCTTCCTTTTCAAGCGGATTGGTATCAATCCGTTATCATGGGGAAGAAATCCATCACCACTGACATGAAATGGATTGATTGGGCCTATCTCAAGACACTTAGCTCACCGGTCAAGGAAGTGGTGGACGCTGTGTATGATAGGTGCAATGAGTTGGGGCTTGTGAATCTTATGGGGTTTAGATGTGATTGGAATGAGGAAGTGGTGGCACAGTTTTATGCCACCCTTTATGTGGACAAACCCCATATGAGGCTTCATTGGACTCTTGGAGGCAAAAGGTTTACCACTGACCGAAATGAGTTTGCAGCACTCCTTGGCCTTCCAAATGTTGATTATAGTTGTGCCGCCAGGTATCGTATCCATGAGCATGCTGATCTAGAGGTGACTAAGATGCATTTTATGTATGATCCTGCTTATGGGGAACATGGACAATGTGAGTTTGGTAAGACCAAGGGCCTCACTCCATTCTATAAGATGCTCAACCAGCTTTTCAGGTTCACTCTTTGCCCTCGTGGTGGTGATGCAAGCAATATCTCTCATAAGGCAAGGAATCTTTTGGCTCAAGCTGCACCTGACCGAGCCCAGTTTGATGTGGTTGACTATCTTTGGTATGAATTGTGTTCTGCTCACATGATGCTTCAAGTGCTTGCCACTATGCTCCATATATATTTCACTTGATCAAGAATGTATCCAGGCTCAACATTCTGTCTGATAGAGAGCATGAGCGATACAAGGCATCCAAGGGCAAGATTCTTCAGCTTCTCAAGGTTGATGCCACTGGAAGAACTCCTATTCCTCCCAAGGGACCCTTTCCGGGTGCTTATCCTTCAAAGGGTTCTTCCTCTTCAGCTCAAGGTGCTTCTTCATCTCGCGCTCCACCTTCATCTAGTGCTCCCTCAGCTCCTCATGGTCCTTTTGCTCCTACACGTGGTGCTACCAAGAAGAGGGGTAAGTTTGATCAACTTGCCCAAAGCATATTTGCTTGTTTCAACATGCTTAAGCATTGTGTGACCATGGTTGAGGAGCGCACAAGGCAACTTGATGAGGACAATGTGAAGCTTGAAAAGAGGCAAAAAGATATACTTGATAAACTTGATATTCCTCGCTCTCCCGTTCTTGCTCCAAGGGATTACCCTCCTCCTCCACCTTTCTTTAATCCTTATGAGGAAGGTGGTTCATCCTCTCAAGCTTATACTTTTGGGGCTGAAATTGAAGAAGAAGATCTTCATGGTGGTGAGGGAAATGAAGAGGATGAGGAGACCGAAGAAGAGGGCTCTTATGAGAGCCAAGGCGATGATGAAGGCGGCAATGGCAATGGTGATGAAGAAAAAGAAGAAGATGACGATGATGATGGCAATGGGGATGGCAACGATGATGAGTAGCTCTCCTTTTTGATGCTTGTTGCCAAAGGGGGAGTGAATTTGTGATGGCTTTGATGGATGGAGACCCATATCTATCTTTTTCTCATGTTTTTATCATTGGACATGTAAGAACTATGTGTTGGTGTCATGTGTGATGTGTGCCAAGTGAGAACTTTTATTTGTAAGACTTAATTTGTGCTAAGTGTGATGTTGAACTCCTTTTACTTATGATGAGATGCTTTGTTGGATGATGAATGGTTGGTGTAATGTTATTCTCCACTTTTATTGTGTGATATACCATGTCATATGCATCACGGTTATAATTTGACACCTTGTTGGTATTTCTTAGCATCACTACTTAGAGTAGTAGTGGTACTAGAGATACTTCATCGTAAATCTAGACGTTACAGATAATCTGCAAGCGCACAGAAGTACGTTGTAGCATTTCACCCTGGAGTATTTCAGAGTATCGTTATTTGTTTATCCGCAGGGAAAGCGTTTAGTTAAAAGAGAGATGTGCCATCCAATGCTCTTACGTACAACAATATTAATGTACTATAATCTAAACAGGAGTAAATGAAATAAAAGTGAATGATTGGGTTGACACACAAAAGTTCATTGCTCATCATTATGTTAGTCTTAGTTAGTATAGTACACTAGTGAAGATTAACGGGGGTCCATTAGCATCATACTTATGGAACTTGGATATACTACAATACCCTATACAAGCTCATTCAATGATCGTATGCAAGAGGACACATCGAGGTATCCAGTGGTTCCCTCATCAAGGGACGACAGTAGGACGTCTTATCATAAAGGCCTAATACCCACTCCCGTACGTGGAGGATTACAAATGACAGACAGGGCTGTCACCACCTGCCGCCTACCTCTACTAATCCGTGGGGTAGCGGTACCCTCAATAGTATACCGTATCCCAAACACCATGTTTGCAATACGGGATACAACTCTATCTATCACGTTAATAAATAGAGCAACCAAAAGGCACATTGAGCAATGCCATAGCATACATTCACTTGATTGAGGTGTAAGACATAAGTAGTATATACTAAGTAGATAAGGTATAACTGAAGCATACAACATAAGTATGAAGGTATTTCCATTTAGCTCAGAGTATTACAAGTAAGTAAGAGAATATAAGAACTGAACTCTAGAACTTACCAAGACTCCTCCGGAAGCCCTTCAGAAGATCTAACACTATGACTATCACTACTAAGGCTAAGACTAAGCTTGTAGCAAAGGAGAGCTCTTCTTCTGGTGTGTGTTGAGTACGGCGCCCTTTGCAGGTATTTGTAGCATCACATAGGCGGTTGGAGCCGGCCAGAGGCGGTTTAGGCAGTTTGGAGGTGGGCCTAGGTCGGCCGAATTCCCCACGTCGGCCGACCCTTGGATCCACCGTCTTCAGCATTGCATGGCTCTGATGAACTTCTGATGACGGTTTACAGGTACTGGTCAAGGGGGAAGCGAAATGGCCGCAGGGCCAGGTCGGCCGACCTAGCTGAGTCGGCCGACCTGGTTCCGCCGCCATTCGGCCCCACTCTTCTCTGGTAGACTTCCATGTGGGTCCTCATGACGGTTCCAGGTGGGTATAGTCCATTTGGGTGCAATTGTGTTGATGTGTGGGCCCTTCAATCCATGGGAATGACACGTGGCTCATCCTCACCCTTGACTTGAACCGACGATGAATCAACGTCCATGATCCTTCTTCAGTGTGCTTCTTGACCTGTGTCGAAATTGAGCTTGATCGGGGTTCAGGCCAGGTCGCCCGACCTAGCCAGGTCGGCCGACCTGGGCCTGTGCCCAGTTTTGCCCATCTTTTGCACCGTAGTCCCTGTACTCAAATATATTCCAGATATTCATGGTATACCATTATTTGAATACTAATGTCTAAGTTATGCCTTGATCTTTATTGGTTTCTGAGCCTATTGACGGTCGGATTTTATGTTATAAGGGCCGTCAACAACTCCCCCAAGCTTAAGCCTTGCTCGTCCCGAGCAAAGATTAGAACTTTTAGGCTCAGTGAATCAGGAGTTGCTTCCCCATTACTCCTCAAAAGTACCAGTGGTTCAGCAAGATATTCTACCAAGGATTGAATAAGCTGGTAAAATAAAATTCCCTTATTACCTTGGCCTCTCATGGGGCTTGTAGCTTCTTATTGTCTTGGGCGGTTGATGGCTAGAACGACTTAGACCAAGCACCTTTCCTTCTACCTTGCTTGACAATCAAACCGGAGGTTTTGGATTTTCAAAAGGTGGAGTTCCTTAGGTGGTACTCTTAAGTCACTCATGGTGTATTTCCTTACCAATTTCCTCTCTCAACTCTCATGTCACTCATTGGAGTGGAGCTTGTGCTAGGAGAGCTATATCGCATACTTGCAATGCACATATTGTAAAGTCAAAATCAGGATTCAAAGAGAAATAAGTCATACTCTCAAACCAAGATGTGCACGTGTGTGTATGGCATAGAGGATGATAGCTCTTTTTTTCAGGCCCCTCTTCCCTTTTTATAAAGTTGCTTTTTAGAGACATGGCTTTATTTTTGAACTAAGAGCCTTCATTTGCTCTCTCTTTTTTTGTATTCTTGGACCTTCATGTGTCCAAATTATATATCTATATTTTTTTTCCAGCTCCATGTCTCTTTTTGCAACAAAGTTGGGGAAGAGACCATACTTTATGTAGAGCTTTTATTTTGTGGATAGATGGGTGTCATGTTCACTTCTAGAGTAGAAGTATAACATGTATATGGTGGCATATACGTGATCTTGGTTTTAAAAGCATGAAGTAAATCTCTAAGAATCACAGTGACCTTGACAAAACTCATTGCAAAACAAGTTGCTTATGTAGGTGTTTAAAACATTATGAGTTTTGGTAGGGAATTTAATCACCATAAGGAACTCTCTGTTTTATTTTAAAAGAAAAAACTCCGGTTATCAAGTCCAGCTTAGTAAGATCTTAGGGCACTCAGATCTATCATATCTTAGCTAACAACAACCTAGACCAGAGCATGCTTATGCTACCCATAGACAGACAAGATAACAGAAAAGATCGTGCTCTACCAGCAAACTCAAAACTTAAGAGAATAACAGGTTGAAACATAGGTACAAGAGAGAAATAAGAGCAACTTTTCATCATATCCAAAGGACAAGATTTAAGCATAGACTTAAAACATTTATGGGATTATTATAGATGGCTCTCATTTACTAACTTTATTTGAACGAAAATCTTTATTCAATAATACTTACCTGAACTTACCTGGTGGAGGGTTCTCCCCCAAGCTAGCTTGTTAACACCGATGTACCTGTCGGCGCAGGACTCGTGTTTTACGTCGTCGAGCGAAGACGTCTCCTTTATAGGATTCAACTTGACGAAGCAGCATCTGATCCTAGAGATGAGGATACAGATGATTTAACCCGCCATACCTGTTTTCCCTTTTTCTGGCGGTCGACAGCCTGTTCCGGTGTTTTCTTTGCCTGTGCTTTTGCACCTCGTGTAGACTTCTTGTTGTGCTTTGCATAATACCGGATGGGGAAATCCTTCTCCCAGAACTTCTCCATGAACTTAATTAGGCTGTCTTTCTCTGGAGGTGTCACTTCCACCTCTTTGACGTTCTGACTGTTTCTCCCGTACTTGCTCTTGATCATGGAGCATTGCTCCACTTTTGGCCTGAACTCAAACTTCTCCTTCCTTCCATTAATGATTGAGCTGGATCTCTCCAGCACCCACATTAATGTGAGCGTCTGCCATGCTCAAGAAGGGTCGCCCAAGGATGAGCGATGAATCGTTGCTCATGTCCATGTCCAGTACCACGAAGTCGACAGGAACGAAGCAATCCCGGATGCGCACCGGAATGTCCTCGGCTATCCCCTCCGGGTAGCGAACCGTGGAGTCGGCCAACTGCAGTCTCATGGGAGTAGGAGACAAGGTAGTATAGTTGAGGCGGTCAAAAACTACCTTTGGCATTACGCTGAAACTTGCCCCTAGATCACAGAGTGCGTGCTCAAAGTGTTGTGTCCCGATTGTACATGTGATGGTGGGACATCCTGGATCCTTCTTCTTTTCCGGGACTTTATTTAGGATCGCTGCGCTGCACTCCTCAGTCAGCTTTACGACTTCGGTACTTGGGAGTGGACGTTTGTTGTTGAGAATGTCCCTCAAGTACTTTGCATAGGTCGGTACCTGCATAGCATCCAGCAAAGGCACATGTATATTCAATTTCTGTATGACTTCTACAAACCTGGCGAATTGTCCGTCCGCGGATGGTTTCTTTTGACGCTGCGGGAATGGCAAGACGTTGGAGTCGTAGAACTCATGCGGCGCGGTCTGTCCAGCTAGTGCTAGTTCGGCTTCTGGCTCTTCTTCCACAGTAGGGATCTCCTTTCTTGGTGCTGCTGTTTTCTCTGTATGGTTAGGGGGAACCGGGTCCCGAGTAGCCTTTCCGCTCCTCGTGGACACAGCCTTAACATTTTCAAATGATGAATCCGGCTGTCCGGGAATTCGCCCCTTATCACCAAACGGAACAGCGGCAGCTAACTGAGCTAATTGGGTTTCTAACATCTTATTAAAACTCAGCTGGCTTTGGAAGGTGGAGGACAAACTTTCTATTTTAGAGTTTATGCCCTCCAGAGCCTTATCATTAACAGCAAGCCTCTTGGAGATAGACTCATTAATCTTGGCCTGACCAAGGACAAGATCTTTAAGGGAAGGTTGATTGGAGAAAGAGTTATTATTGTTACCTCCCTGGTAAAATGGGCGTTGCTGATTCCAGTTCCCATGAGGCCGGTATCCGTTATTGCCGTTCACGAACTGTACCTCCTCTTGTGTCTCGGGGCAGTTGTTCCCCGAGTGGCCAGTTTCTCCACAGACTTCACACGTCATGTGTGAGTCCAGTGGCCCTTTGTTGTCGGCGCCTCCATCCTTGGTGCGGTCATCAAGGCACTTCATAATAAGATCCATTTTGGCGGCCAGCATGTCCACTTCCTTTACGGTGTGCATACCGCATTTGCGTCCCTGAAGACGGTCGTCATTCTAGGATTGGTTTGACACCATCTTCTCGATGAGAAGCTTGGCGGCGTTCACAGTCAAGGAGAGGAACGCCCCTCCAGCAGCAGCATCCATGTGTTCACGGGCTGTTTGGGACAGCTCATGGTAGAAGTTCTGAAGCAGGAGCCACTCTTGCATGCCATGGTGGGGGCACGCCAGAATGTAATCCTGAAAGCGATCCCACGCTTCCGGGACAGTCTCCCCGGACTCTTGCTGAAAGCTGGAAATTCTTCCCCGAAGCGCATTGGTTTTCCCAATGGGGAAGAACTTCGCCAAGAAGGCGTTGGAGCACTTGGTCCATGTATTCACCACCTCACGGTTGGAATAGAACCATTGTTTGGCTCTACCCAGCAGCGAGAACGGGAATAGACGGAGCCTGATGGCCTCTTGATCCACCCCTCGGATGGTGATGGTACTGCACACCTCCAGGAAGTGCTGCAGGTGAGCACTGGCGTCCTCATTGGCTTTCCCACAGAAAGGGCTAGCCTGCACCATGTTGATAAGCGGAGCCTTCAGCTCAAAAGCATGATCCCCCACTTCCACTGCTGGACCCGTAGGGATCTAGACAGCGGACGGAGCGGAGTAATCACGAATGGTCCTGTCGACCATGGCTTCTTCCGGTTGGGGTGCTACGGGAACGGGTTGTTCTCCTTGGTTGGAGGATTCTCCGATGACTGGTTTGGTTTCCGACAAGAACACCTGAGGGATTACGACACGAGAGCGTTCCCTCCTTCCTATGGTATTTGGGTTCTCGATGTAGTTGGATGGTAGTTGGAAACCAGTCATGCACTACCCTGTTTCACATCACAGAAAAACAGAGCGAAAAGGGTAAACCTGCTAGATTACTGACGATTAATTTTGTTGCACGAAATGCATGGATGTTCAAATCTCTTTAACCACTTGCTTTCCCCGGCAACGGCGCCAGAAATGCTTGTTGGTATTTCTTAGCATCACTACTTAGAGTAGTAATGGTACTAGAGATACTTCATTGTAAATCTAGACGTTACAGATATTCTGCAAGCGCACAGAAGTACGTTGTAGCATTTCACCCGGGAGTATTCCAGAGTATCGTTATTTGTTTATCCGCAGGGAAAGCGTTTAGTTAAAAGAGAGATGTGCCATCCAATGCTCTTACGTACAATAATATTAATGTACCATAATCTAAACAGGGGTAAATGATATAGAAGTGAATGATTGGGTTGACACACAGAAGTTCATTGCTCATCATTATGTTAGTCTTAGTTAGTATAGTACACTAGTGAAGATTAACGAGGGTTCATTAGCATCATACTTATGGAACTTGGATATACTACAATACCCTATACAAGCTCATTCAATGATCGTTTGCAAGAGGACATATCGAGGTATCCAGTGGTTCCCTCATCAAGGGACGACAGTAGGACGTCTTATCATAAAGGCCTAATACCCACTCCCGTACGTGGAGGATTACAAAGGACGGACAGGGCTGTCACCACCTGCCGCCTACCTCTACTAATCCGTGGGGCAGCGGTACCCTCAATAGTATACCGTATCCCAAACACCATGTTTGCAATACGGGATACAACTCTATCTATCACGTTAATAAATAGAGCAACCAAAAGGCACATTGAGCCAATGCCATAGCATACATTCACTTGATTGAGGTATAAGACATAAGTAGTATATACTAAGTAGATAAGGTATAACTGAAGCATACAACATAAGTATGAAGGTATTTCCATTTAGCTCAGAGTATTACAAGTAAGTAAGAGAATATAAGAACTGAACTCTAGAACTTACCAAGACTCCTCCGGAAGCCCTTTAGAAGATCTAACACTATGACTATCACTACAAAGGCTAAGACTAAGCTTATAGCAAAGGAGAGCTCTTCTTCTGGTGTGTGTTGAGTACGGCGCCCTTTGCAGGTATTTGTAGCATCACATAGGCGGTCGGAGCCGGCCAGAGGCGGTTTAGGCTGTTTGGAGGTGGGCCTAGGTCGGCCGAATTCCCCACGTCAGCCGACCCTTGGATCCACCGTCTTTAGCATTGCATGGCTCTGATGAACTTCTGATGACGGTTTACAGGTACTGGTCAAGGGGGAAGCGAAACGGCCGCAGGGCCAGGTCGGCCGACCTAGCTGAGTCGGCCGACCTGGTTCCGCCGCCATTCGGCCCCACTCTTCTCTGGTAGACTTCCATGTGGGTCCTCATGACGGTTCCAGGTGGGTATACTCCATTTGGGTGCAATTGTGTTGATGTGTGGGCCCTTCAATCCATGGGAATGACACGTGGCTCATCCTCACCCTTGACTTGAACCGACGATGAATCAACGTCTATGATCCTTCTTCAGTGTGCTTCTTGACCTGTGTCGAAATTGAGCTTGATCGGGGTTCAGGCCAGGTCGCCCGACCTAGCCAGGTCGGCCGACCTGGGCCTGTGCCCAGTTTTGCCCATCTTTTGCACCGTAGTCCTGTACTCAAATATATTCCAGATATGCATGGTATACCATTATTTGAATACTAATGTCTAAGTTATGCCTTGATCTTTATTGGTTTCTGAGCCTATTGACGATCGGATTTTATGTTATAAGGACCGTCAACACACCTCTTGCACATTTGTACCTTTGTATGCAAAGATATTGGTTAAGTTCCTTCATGAATATGTGCAATGGCATTTGAGGCCATTTGAGTTGAATATGCACATATTTAGGGGGAGCTTTTCTAAATATAATTGGGTACAAAAACATGATTTTATTCCTATCTTGTGAACCCAAATTGAGTTGTCATCAATCACCAAAAAGGGGGAGATTGAAAGTGCATCTAGGCCTCCCATGTGTTTTGGTGATAATGACAATTCGAATTTGGGATTTCATGGTTGTATTAAGTATATGCAGGAATAAAAAGAAAAGAAGGATTTATGAATATCAAAGGATGGCTCCCAATTTCTTATGTATGGTGGATGAGCTCATTGAAGATTTAAATTTATTTTTGGTTTGAAATTGAGTATAGGAAATCACCGTACTATCAAGGGGGACGTGCTTGATGGATTAAAAGTGCCAAAATTGCTTATTTGAGATGCTAACTACCCAAGAGAGAATATAGCCTTGTTTTTTAGGCCAAAACCGGTCTGACCGGTTTTGGGAACCGGTCTGACCGGTTTCTAACTTCTGTTCTTCAGGCGCTGCACAGCAGCTGGTCGAAAATTCCGACACTGTGCCGGAAGTTCCGGCCAGCCCCGGAAATATCCGGTGCAGTAGCTCCGGCAGCCTCGGTGGCGTCTCGGTAATTTCCGGTGCTTAGTGCCGGAAGTTCCGGTGGCGTGCTAATTCTGATGGTTTGGGCCTGCCCGGATATATCCGGTGGACTTTTTCCGGTATGCTCGGTTTGGTCTCGAAAATTCCGGTGGGAATACCGGAAGTTCCGGTGGGGCTGTTTGTCAGGTCGTTTCTTAGTTCAAAACAGTGCCTTGTCGAAAGTTCCGACACTATGTCGGAAATTCCGGCAAGTGACCTGGCAGTGTATAACGGCTAGTTTTTGGGGGTTGCCTATATATACCCCCTCAGCCCCCGCTTTCTTTGCTGCTGACCTAACCCGAGACAAACACATTCACTCGCATTCAATTCACTCTCCCAACTCCCTCTAGCGCTAATCCTTGCAAAGATTTGAGTAGGGCTTTGGGTGTGAGTGATTCTTTGGGTGTGAGTGATTCTTGTGGTGTGAGAGCAAGCCATTGAGTGAGTTCATCCATTGTTCATCTCAAGAAGCACTTGAAGCAAGTTTGGCTCATCGATTCTCGTTCATTACTCTTGGAGCAGAGCTCCTAGACGGTTAGGCGTCGCCGGCAACTCCCAACTTGGTGTGGTTGAGTGCCGGACGTTTGTAATCTTCATCCCTAAGTGGGAACAATAGTAAGAATTTCAATCCAGCCCTTATGGTTGATTGAAGGAGGCAAGGGGTTAGAGTTGACCCGGCTCTAAGTGAGCACCTCAACGGAGACGTAGCTCCTAAGTGGAGTGAACTTCGGTGAACAAATCCTTGTCTCTTGTTCTTGTTGTTGTTCTTCATATTCATATTGTTCTTGAGCTTAATTTCATCCGATCTATCTTGTTATAAGTTTTCGCTGCTAGAGATCATAGTTTTAAGCTTCCTTGCACTTGTGGTGAACTTTCTATTCATATAGAATCTGCAGTTTCATATCTGTTTGTGAATCTCGTATTCAGGTTTGTGTTGAGCCGGAAGTTCTGCCCTTGTGCCGGAAATTCCGACACAGCGCCAGAACATCCGGCACATTTAATATTTAATTGTCAAATTTGCAGAAATTTTATACAGGCCTATTCACCCCCCTCTAGGCCTAGTGTCGGTCCTTTCACCCATCTCTCCTCTCGCTGAAAGCCTGGGCCCACCTGTCGGCACACTCTTCTACCTCCCGTCGGCCCGTTACTCTTCCCAACCGAGCCAAGCTTGGCAATGGTGAGCCCGAGCTCCACCCGCTAGTATCCTGTGCCCGCTTGCTCCCTCCATGATTGCAAGCCATCAATGTGCAGTGGCGCACTCGCACCCCCTCGCCTCATCTCCCCGCAACGGCTCCTCCATCGGGCTTTCATGGCCGCCGCCGCCCCTCCTCCTATCCCCTCACGTCCGTGCCACTCCCACTACTCCCTCGGCACCTATAAAGCCTCCGCAATTTCGCCCAAACATCCCCGTCCCATCCACACTCCGTTTCCCTCGCCAAATCTGCGTACCCGACCTTGCCGGAGTAGCCGAGGTCTGCCGCTCATCACCGGCCCTTCCCTGGCGCTTCCCCGACGTCGGCAACCCCCGGGGTGAGCTTCCCTTTCCCTCCTCTCTCCCCTTGTCCTTGTCCTGTTGCCCCTGGTGCTCTCTAGCGCCGGGTAGGGGTAGCTCCGGCGAGCCTCCGCGACGTCCATGGAGGCGCCGCCGTCTGTGTCCACCGCTGGCCACCGGAGACGTCGTCCATCGTCTATTTTTGAATCAACGGCCGAGATCAAATCCCAGACCGGACAAATTATGTCACATACCGGTCAACCCTATCACTTTTGCTAAAGAGCCTTCCCATTTTCCACAAATCAACCTACCGTTCACCTCCAATAGAAAGTATTCACAACCATGCCCTTTCTTTTTATGTTTTCAACCCTGAGCTTCTATCTAATTGAACCTACCATCCTTTCCACTCATTTTATGAGTCTAACCCTGAGTTTTAGGTTTATTTGTGTTTTGCCCTTAGTTTTATTTCAAAACAACCTGAAACCCTAGGTTTATTTACATGTTAGCCCCTGAACCTTGTAATTAGTGTATCTTCACCGTTAAATCCGTTTTGGACGATTTTCGCGTTCACGCGATCGTCTCTGCACAGCCTTTAGTTCTAGGTGTTTGTTCTGAGCTTTTGAATCTATTTGATGTATTGTTTCTTATTTTATTTCTTGTATGCTTGTGTGATCATGTAGACGTCTCGTTCGAGGAAGATCAAGAGCAGTAGTACGAAGAAGAGCAGCAGCAGTTTGTTGAGGAAGGCAAGTGGCCTCTTTCTTCATATTCTTCAACCTAGTAACAGCATTCTAATCACATTTACTTTTATGTATTGCATAAATTTGATGGGATGCCTATTAAGGATATACCTAGTTTTTATTCCCTTAATCTTGAAACACCGGGGTTAATCATCCTTGTTGGCTAGTAATGCTTAGTTGCTTAATCTTGGGATGGTAATATCAAACTTTTGAGAATTATAAATATGACTTTATTTTATTACTATACACTGGTTTAATTACAAGATCATCATGATTAATTGGAACATGGAGAACCACCCAAGAAAACAATGCAACCACAATATCACATGGCTCTGATCTTAGCGAATTAATTAAACATGGGGTTAACTGGTGACCTTACCGAAAGGGCAAGGAGGGGGGCGGTGACGGGTCATAGCCCGGTCCTCTTGGAGGAGTAGCCTTTGCTAAGGTACAGTCTCATTAGGGAGGGTTATGGACCTCACCGCAGCTGAAACTCTAGCGGGCCGCTAGTTGGCTTTGTGTCTTTGTAAAGGCTTTGTAGTGAACCCCTGCCACTCACCAAAGGAAGTGTTTAAGGGTCTTGCAAACCCGGGCAATTTGGGGAACACTAGCTGTGGAGAAAGTGCACAACCTCTGCAGAGTGTAAAACTGATATATCAGCCGTGCTCACGGTTAAGAGCGGCTTGGACCCTCACATGATTATTGAACTTAAATATGATATAACTTGTGGTTCTTGGTCTCTTTTATGGGAATATATGGTTATCTTGCTTAATTTTGGGTTGGTAGAAACTTATACCTAGTAACTAGGTGCTTGCTAATAAAATATGACCAACTAAAAGTGCTAACCACTGTAAGCCATTCAGCCTCTCTTTGCTGGCCTTGCATTTCCCCCACTTGCTGAGTACCAACCATAAATGTACTCACCCATGTTTAAACAACTACTGTTCAGAAGATAACATTGATGTGGAGTACTTCAGCGACTATGACGAGTTCTAAGGTGTGCATCAACCAGTCAATTGCATGTGGAAGAAGTCATTGAAGCTGTGTTGTATTAAATTATCGATGAACGTTTAAGACCTTCGTGTCTTTTATCGCAGAGTGTAATAAAGTTATGTAAAGTCTTTCTTTCGTTTTGAACACTGTCTTATGATATTTCACTAATGACGTCAACATATGTGTGAGAATGGATCCTAGCACACATATGCTATGCATTCAATTTTGTCCTCAAAACCAGGTGTGACAGAAGTGGTATCAGAGCTGTGTTGACTGTAGGACGCTAGCCTAGATAGAAATGGCCGAAATTAAGGACTCATTTTCTTAGCAAGCCATTTCTGCTTTTTGTTTGTCCTTGTTCCTTATAAAACTTATTTCATTCCTTGTTCTTTGTCAAAACTCTGGTCTCTTTTTAAGCCTGTTCTCAGCTTTGGTTCTTGCTCTGTCAGATGGCCAGGACTAAGAGGACTGCTCGCAAAAGCACCGGAGGTCAAATTCGCATTGCCCCTGCACAGCCAGCTTCCCTAGTTCAACCAGTGGAGGAAATCAAAGAAGAGCCAGAAGAGCTCTATTGCTACATTGAGATGGAGGATGGCCGCATCATGGAAGTCGGCCCAGATGGAAATCTAGTGACTCTAGTAGGATCACTGGCACCAGCAGCACCGGCTCCTACTTCCCCCGCACTAGCAGCTCAAGCGCCGCCATCACCACCAGTTGTGTCTGCTCCAGATGCTCCGGCACCTGCTGCCACTGGTGGAGACGATCCGGATGACTCCGGGGATGATGACGATGACGATGAGGATGACGATGGCCAGGGCAATGGCCATGGCAACAATAATGGCCATGGCAACAACGACAACAACAGCCACGACAACGACGATGGCAATGCTGGTGGAAACCAAGGTGATGGTCCTCTAGTAGCAGGGCCAACTTGTGAGATTCGCACCTCCATGGATGACCCTGGCTACTTTCCCACCCTGCTCCAGGATGTGCTACAGGAGCTGGACGATACTGTCAAGCCGCTCTACGTCACCCAGCGTGTCTCCAACTCGACCCTCGATGACTACTACGTCACCCGGGTCCATATCCGGGAGTGCACGGAGACTACCAGAGGCATGAGGCCTCGTTCGACGCATGACTCCACTACGCCTCATGCCACTTATGTTGCCTCAATCTGCAGCGCCGCCAGGAGAGCTCTGTGTTCTCTCAGCTACACCCACCGCTGGGAACTGAGCATCACGGAGTATCGCCATCTTCCTCGCCATACCTGTGGCACGGAGGATACAGTTGTGTCGTTGGAAGAAGCTGGGGAAGATCGCATCAACAACCTTGCTCAGGTCACCGCGGCTCTCAACACCGATCTCGAAGGTGTCACCTCAGAGCTTATCAAGACTCATGAGGAACTGATGGATGCCCATGCTAGGATTGCACAGCTCGAGCCCCAGCTTGCTGGAGTGGAGCCACCCGAGGAGTTGGATGACTTCCACTGCCCTTCTGAGTCACCTCCCCGCAAGAGGCATCGCTACAGTGAATCAGGCTCCATCACTGGTCTTCTTGGCTAGGTTCCTAGGTTTGCTACCATAATAAATTGTCTCGATAGAACCGTTCTTGTGAGGACATGCGATGTAGTAATGGTTGCTGTTTGAATAAATTTTTGATTTAGATCTTATGTAATGTCTGAGATGTTTTGCGGAGTGATGCCTACAAATTGCATCAATAAAATAATTAAGTTAAAGTTTGTTTTAGTTCCAATCTTGGTTTTGTTCTTCTTTATCAGTTGATCAATGTTATCTGAGGCTCATTCCTTTAACAATCAGATGGTAAACACCAGGTTAGGAGGAGGAAAAGATATACCAAGTCAGAGGCATGCGCATATAATTAACCAACAGAATCAAGCACTGCCTTCACCCCAAATCTAGCAATGGAACAATTCTTGGCAGCCCAGATGCAATTGCTCCAAAACCTCACCAACACTGTTCAAAATCTTTAGGCTCAACAGAACCAGCAACCGCATCAGATGCCCCCTCAGCCCAGAGATAAGCATCGCGAGTTTATGAGCCAGCACCCTCCAACTTACTCCCACTCGGTGGATCCTTTGGACGCTGATGACTGGCTAAAAGTCATTAGTAAGAAGCTTGACATGACGTTGTGCAATGGCCATGAAAGGGTCTTGTACGCTACAGGACGTCTCGAAGGATCTGCATCTGACTAGTTGGATTATTACAATGCCGTACACGCTGACGCCAACACCATTACTTGGGAAGAATTTCGGGATAGCTTCCGCTCACACCACATCCCAGCTGGTGTCATGAAGCTCAAAAAGAATGAATTTCTGGCTTTGAAGCAAGGCAACATGTCAATCAGCGACTACCGGGACAAGTTCACTCAACTATCCCATTATGCGCCCAATGATGTTGACACCGATGAGAAGAAACAAGATCGCTTCCTGGATGGACTGATCGGACCACTGAAATATCAACTGCAAAGCCACACCTTCCCAAACTTCCAGAGGGTTCATGATAAAGCTATTGGTTTGGAAAGCACATGCAAGGAACTTGGCAAACAAAAGCGGAAGTTCCAGTCTCAGGGACAATCCAGCAGCAGTACTCGCCCTTGTTTTAAGTTGCAGCAAGGATTTTAGTTCCGCTCTAGAGGACAAGGTGGAAATTACCAACAGAATCCACAATTCCAGCGTTCCTCTTAGCAACTGCAGCGCTTCAACCAACAAGTGCAGCGTACCCCCAACTACCAACAAAACCATTCAGGCAATGCAACAGGTGCACTGGTGCGTACCAATCCAGTAACGCCGGTTCAACCTAATGGTTGTTTCAAGTGTGGTGAAGTGGGGCATTACGCCAATAACTGCCCCAAGCGCAACATGCAGACGCCCCAGAATCAGAAGAGTAATGTCCAAAGGTCTGGTCAGCAATCGTCTCAAGTGCGTAATGGGAATCAGAATTCTCAGGGCAACAAACCCCAGCAGAACTTCATGTGTGGTAGGGTGAACCACGTGACAGCTGAATCGGCTCAAGAAGATCAAGATGTCGTGCTCGGTATATTCCTCGTCAACTCTGAACCTTCATCAGTTTTATTTGATTCTGGAGCATCACATTCATTCATTACTGATCAATTTGTGGCAAAGCATAAAATACCTAAGTGCCGTATGAAGCAAGCTCTGCTAGTTAGCCCCCCGGTAGTGAAATGCAACCTAGTCACTTATGCTCGCGGGTGAACCTGAAAATCATGGGGGTAGATTTTCTAGCAAATCTAATAGTCCTAAAGTCCAATGGGATCGATGTGATTCTTGGAATGGACTGGTTAACTAAATGTGATGGAGTAATTCAATATGCCAAGAAGTCAGTGCTCTTAACCAACCCTCAAGGGGACAAGATTGAGTTTGTGGCTAATACCTCATCCAAAGAAGAAGGGACAGTGAATCAGATAAAGGGAACACCTTTGGAAGATATCAAGGTTGCAAGCAAGTACCCCAACACATTTCCAGAGGATTTACCAGGTATGCCACCTGACCGTGATATCGAGTTCGTTATTGATCTTTTACCCGGCACTGCACCTATTTTCAAAAGACCCTATAGAATGGACGTTAAGGATCTGGGTGAATTGAAGAAACAAATAGAAGAACTATTAGGTAAAGGTTTTATCCATCCTAGTTCATCACCATGGGGTGCCCCTGTCATCTTTGTTGATCAAAAAGATGGCACCAGAAGAATGTGCGTGGACTATAGATCTCTCAACGATGTAACCATCAAGAATCCGCCACCCAGAAGAACAAGTACCCCCTACCCAGGATTGAGGATCTGTTTGATCAAATGAGAGGTGCTAAGGTATTCTCCAAGATTGATCTACGATCAGGTTATCACCAGTTGAGAATCCGACCAGAAGATATCCCCAAAACTGCATTCACCTCTAGATATGGACTATATGAGTACACTGTGATGTCATTTGGATTGACAAATGCTCCAGCATATTTTATGTACTTGATGAACAAAGTGTTCATGGAATACCTTGACAAGTTCATGGTAGTTTTTATCGATGATATCTTGGTATTTTCTCGAAATGAAGAAGAACATGAAGAACACCAAAGATTAGTGTTACAAAAGCTCCGAGAAAATCAGTTGTACACCAAATTGAGCAAGTGTGAGTTTTGGTTGAAAGAAGTTTCTTTCCTTGGACATGTTATCACCGATTGAGGAATCAAAGTAGACCCAACGCCCAAGAATGTGCCCGAAATCAGGAGTTTCCTTGGACTAGCAGGTATTACCGCAGATTTATTGAAGGGTCCTCAAAGATAGTGAAACCGCTCACTTCGTTGTTGAAAAAGGAATGAGAGTTCAAATGGGATGCAGCATGTCAGACTAGTTTTGAAGAGTTGAAAAAGAGATTAACTACCGCAGTTGTTCTGATAATGCCGGATATTCACAAAGGGTTTGATGTCTACTGTAATGCTTCACGTCTAGGTCTCGGATGTGCATTGATGCAAGAAGGAAAAGTGGTAGCTTATGCCTCTAGATAGTTGAGGAAACATGAGCAAAACTATCCTACTCATGATTTGGAGTCAGCCACTGTCGTACACGCATTAAAGATCTAGAGACATTATATGATCGGGATATTAATCTGAGACAGCGCTGATGGTTAGATCTAATCAAGGATTATGACTTGGATATCCAATATCATTCCGGCAAAGCAAATGTTGTGGCAGACGCTTTGAGTCAGAAAGGTCAAGCTAATATGGCTATAGCACGATTAATGCCTCAAGAATTATGTTGGGAAATGGAACGACTCAACTTAGGCATTCTCGCTCATACTGAAGCTATGACTATGGAAATTGAGCCTACGCTATAACAAGAAATCCGAAAAGGACGAATGACAGATGCTAAGATCAAAGAAATCAAGACTCAAATTGCTTTGGGAAAAGCCCCAGATTTCACTGAAGACGATCGAGGAACTATTTGGTTCAGGAAAAGGATTTGTGTACGTGACATCGACCATCTTCGTGAACTCATATTGAAGGAAGCTCATGATTCAGCCTATTCCATTCACATCGGTAGTACCAAGATGTACCAAGACTTGAAGGAGAAATATTGGTGGTATGGTTTGAAAAGAGATGTAGCAACCCACGTGGCTTTGTGTGATATATGCTAAAGAGTAAAAGTAGAACACCAAAGGCCAGCAAGTTTACTTTAGCCATTAAAAGTACCTGAATGGAAATGGGAAGAAATTGGTATGGATTTCATTGTAGGGTTGCCTCGTCCTCGTGATGGCTACGATTCCATATGGGTTATTATGGACAGGTTAACCAGAGTTGCGCACTTCATACCAGTCAAAACAACATATACGGGAGCCAAGTTAGCAAAACTGTATATGTCAAGGATTGTGTGTTTACATGGTGTCCCAAAGAAGATAGTATCTGATTGAGGTACTCAATTCACATCGCATTTTTGGCAGAAGCTACATGAATCATGAATACGAAGCTTAACTTAAGTTCCGCATACCATACACAAACAGATGGGCAAACTGAAAGGACTAATCAAATCCTAGAGGATATGCTAAGAGCTTGTGCCTTAAAGCATGAAGGTAGTTGAAATAAGAGTTTGCCATATGCAGAATTTTTCTATAACAACAGCTATCAAGCAAGTCTCAAGATGGCCCCTTTCGAAGCCTTATACCGAAAAAAGTGTAGAACACCATTATATTGGAGTCAGATAAGAGAAAGTCAAGTTTTTGGACCCAAGGTTCTTCAAGAAGCTCAAAGGCAAGTCCAGATAATTCGTGATAATCTCAAGACTGCACAGTCACGACAGAAAAGTTATGATGACACTCAGAGAAGGGAATTGACATTTGAAGTAGGAGATTATGTGTATCTCAAGGTATCACCCATAAGAGGTCTTTGCAGATTCAAGGTTAAAGGAAAGTTGTCACCGTGTTGTATCGGTCCTTTTCAGATCTTGGAAAGGAAAGGTGAAGTGGCATATCAATTGGAACTACCTGCTCGATTGTCTGATGTCCACAACGTGTTTCATATATCTTAGCTAAAAAAGTGTTTGAAGGTACCTGAAGAATAATTGCCATTAGAAGAACTCAATGTGCAAGATGACTTGATTTATTCAGAGCATCCTGTAAAAATATTGGAAACATCCCAGAGAGTCACTCAGAGCAAAGTAGTCAAAATGTGCAAAGTACAATGGAGTCACCACTTAGAGGATGAAGCTACATGGGAAATAGAAGATGAGCTTTATGCAGAGTTCCCTCAGTTGTTTTCCAATCTTCCTGAATCTCGAGGATGAGATTTTCTTTAAGGGGGGTAGGATTTGTAACACCCAGAAACCTTTACTAACATAATGTAAGCAACTTGGTGCTAATTAGATTTTTCCTAAGGACTTAATAAATTTCTAAATAAATGTTGGCTTTAATTACTTAAACAACACTTGATATAATTTTAGTTCAACAAGTGTTTGTTGCATATCATGCCTTTCGCATTTGGTTTTGTTTGAGTTTGAGTTTGCAATTTTAAATCCTATCCAAATTCTAATTCCCCAAATAAAACCAAAAGCCTTTCTCTTTTCCCTCTTCCCTTTTCTAGCCCATCCCGGCCTCCCTCCTCTTTCGGCCCAACAAACGGCCCAATCCTCTCACCCACCATTTTCCTACCTCTCCTCTCACTCATAGCCTGGGCCCACCTGTCGGCACCATCTTCCACCTCTCGTCGGCCCCTTTCTCTCCCCAACCGAGCCAAGCTTGGTAATGGCGAGCCCAAGCTCCACCCGCTCATCTCCTGTGCCCGCTCGCCACCCTGCACGACTGCCTGCATCAATGTGTAGTGGCGCACTCGCACACCCCCCTGCCTCCTTTCCCTGCAACGGCTCCTCCACCGAGCTTTCATGGCCGCCGCCGCCCCTCCGCCTATCCCCTCGTGCCCGTGCCGCTCCCACTACTCCCTCGGCACCTATAAAGCCTCCGCAACTCCGCCCAAACATCCCCATCCCATCCACACTCCGTTTCCCTCACCAAATCCGCGTACTCGACCTCGCCGGAGTAGCTGAGGTCCGCCACTCATCACCGTCCCTCCCCGACGCTTCCCCGACATTGGCAACCCCTGGGGTGAGCTTCCCTTTCCCTCCTCTCTCTCCCTGTCCTTGTCCTGTCTCCCCTGGTGCTCTCTAGCGTCGGGTAGGGGTAGCTCCGGTGAGCCCCAACTGCGTCCATGGCGGCGCCGCCATCTGTGTCCACCGCTGGTGTAGGATCTAGAATACCGACTAGACGGGGGGTGAATAGGCGGTTTGAACTAAAATCACAAGCACTTAAAATTTAATTAGTAACACATGGGGGTAAAACTATTTTTACTCTTTCTAACCTATGTGAGGGTTTGCAACCTAGGGTGATAAGCAACAATTCAATCTCTATGAAGGTAAATTGCTCAAAGTAAATTGCAAGAATGTAAATGAGCAATAGAAATAACCGATGACAAGAGAAGAATTTTTCCTGTGGTGTCGATGACTTTCCGGTCACCCCTAATCCACGTTGAGATGGATTCTTTGTTCCCAAACGCTCCTTTATCAAGGCACCACTTGATTTTTGAGCCGACTTGGACAAAGAACCGCTCCACACCTCGATTCCACTAGAGTTGCTCTTCACCACTCCGGCAAGGTGAGCACAAAGACCTCACACAAGAACAAATGGGGCTCCTTCACAATCTTTCTTGAAGGGCTCAACGGTTTCCACTCCTCTAAGCCGTCTAGGAGGTGGCAACCTCCAAGAGTAACAAGTCGATGACGCTTGCTTGAAGATTCCCGAGTGCCACAATGCTCAAACTCTTGATGCAATGCACTAGGATGCTCTCAATCTCACAAGAATGCAACCTCAAAGCAAAGTGTGTGAGAGAGTGAAGAAGGAGGGCTCAAGTATGTCAAGAAAGCTTTTCAAAGTGCCGAGAGACCTCACCCATAGCTGGGAATGAGGTATATATAGAGCCCCTTCCAAAAACTAGTCGTTACTCTCCGTAACCCATGAAATACGAGTATTTGCGGACTGTCCGCCTCACAAAGCTCGGACGGTCCGCCGTTCAAAACCAACGGCTACAACAGCAATCATTGTTGTCAGACTCGACCGTTACACAGGGGGCGGACCGTCCGCCGTTCATTTTTGAACATCGGTCACCAGCACAGACTCCTTGCGCTCGCCTACATATTAGCCGGCAGACAGTCCGCACCCAGGTGGCGGACCGTCCGCCGTAGAAGCGTAAAAACCCATACAGAACCAACTTTGGTTCTGGTGGCACTCGGCGAGAGGGGGCGGACCGTCTGCGTGCCCTGCGTGGACCGTCCACCCCATGAAGCTAAAATCCGCAAGAACCACTCCCGGTTCTGGTGGCGCGGAGTAAGTGGCTGGCGGACTGTTCGCAGGCCCTACGTGGACCGTCCGCCGGTCAAACCTTTCAGCCCACTAGAAACATTAAGTTTCTGTGCACGATTTTGATTTCAAGGGAAGACCGTCCGCGTCCCGTGTGGGGACCATCCGCCCTAGCACTGAAAAAAACCCAGAACGACTCTGAAAAACGGCTAAGTCAAAACACGGTCTGTCCCACCAAAGGGAGACCATCCGCCTCACAAACTAGTTAGCCGATTTTTTTAAGAAAACCGCATCGTTCCAGAACTCATGATGTATGCCACTAATCCATATGCATGCAACGCATTATTTGAGCAAGGTGGCACTATGGAATCGTCATGCAAATTTCATTGACCCCTCTTGATAGTACGGCTATCTAGCCTATCAACCCGGTCAATGTTTCTTCTCTAATCTCCTCTTTGACCGGTAAAATAGAAATTCCTATCTTATACCTTTGCCTTGAGATTCCACTTCACATCATGATTTCAATATCGCCAAGTTATCATCCGCCACATGGCACATCTCCGGGACTAACCCTATTTTCATATCTCAAATGAAATCGT
Source organism: Alloteropsis semialata (assembly GCA_004135705.1). Classification (NCBI taxonomy): domain Eukaryota; kingdom Viridiplantae; phylum Streptophyta; class Magnoliopsida; order Poales; family Poaceae; genus Alloteropsis; species Alloteropsis semialata. Next base: position 20,837,541 of record CM014276.1, on the reverse strand, counting down.
TAGTTCACAATTGTTGTCACTAATTACCAAAACACAAATTAGAGGCCTAGATGCTTTCAATCTCCCCCTTTTTGGTAATTGATGACAACCTTATATAGGAGTGATGTAAAAGAGTTTTTCAAGCCAACTTTACACATAAGGTATAAGGTGGACTTGAGAGCGAATTTTGATCATATTTATCCATGGCATGATAATCAAAGGTGAAAGATGGATAACTATCATCAAAACTCAAAGTGTAAGGAAAGCTCCCCCTATATATGTGCAAGATGATATGAAATAAACAGGGCACATATACATGGATAGGAAAATTTGGCAGAGTTTCCCTTGCACAAAGGAAATCGAGGTAAGCAATATAATATGAGATATTCAATGAGCATAATTTTGATAGAAAACATACCTCAATTTCCATGATACTAGAACGGTCATAGAGATAATATAGGATAAATCCGCATAGTTCATCACATTGATAAATCCAAGTTCTAGTATCTCACAACCAAACCATACATAGAGTGCATAAATATAACATTACAAGCCAAGTCTCATGCATCACACACTAACACACATTAATGCAAAGGTTCAACCACAAAAGTAAAATGCAACAAAGTTCATATGAAATGCAAACACACATGCAATGCTCATGAGCTCCCCCTAGATGCCATCATCTCATCATCATTCCTACATAGCATCTTCTCCCCCTTTGGCATCAAGTACCAACAAGGGAAAACTAGTCATCTTGAGGCGGTGGATAGAATGGCTGATGTGGATAAAATGGAGGTGGCACTGGAGCAAGGTAGTAGGAGTAGAAGTGATCTGTGAAGCTATTGAAAGTATTGGAGAAATCATCAAATCTGCCCTCTAGCTGCTGCTACCTGTCCATGAGCTGCTGGGACTGCTCTGAAGTGGTCAACTCATTGAATCTGGCATCTAAGGCCTCAAGGTCAGTATGCAGCCCCTGCTGAACATGATCAAGTCTAGTCATAATAGGCTAATAAAATGATGTGTTCATTTGCTGCCCAAATGACTCAAAACCTGCATCAAGTTGTGTTTGAAACCTTTGCTGCATAGTTTGAAATCCCAAATTCATTTGCTGCTGAAATTGATTACTCATGGCATTGAAACCTTGCTGAAATTGCTGCTCAAACCTAGATGACAAGTTCTGCTGCATATTATTGAACTATGGGTCAAAATAACCTGCAGGAGGCACCCACTGTGGCTGACCATGTGCAGGAGGAGGAGGAGCTGCCTGTGGATCATCATCACTATCCTCACTTTCTTCCTGAGGCTCTACACCAACTGGATCAGGAAAAGGTGTTACCTCTCTTCTCAAGAACTGAACATCATTCACAAAGGGTTTGTATGACACATGCTCAGAGAGACAAGCGCTAATGAATCTTGTGTTAGCCTTGATCAAGGACATAATATATGGAGTGAAGTAAATATTTGACTCAAGATTTACTTTCTTATCAGCCATTTGATCCATTATTAACCCAATGATATCAAATTTCTCACCAAACATAATATGATGGATGACATTCCAGTATTTATCCCTGATCCTTTCTTTGTTTCCACTCTTAGGCATGACAATCAATCTAAGGATCTTGTTGATCACAGCAGAATGATGTCTGAGCCCCTTTGTCTCACCATAAGAGCAAGCAATATGTGTTCTAGGAGGCTCATAAAACTGATTTCTATCATCATCATCATACACCAGTTCAAGCAACACATTTATGCTATCTTCAGCATTGCAAATTATTGAAAAGTTGCTGTGTATCTACGCTGTCCAGTCATCCACATAATGGTTTTACCATCCATATCTATCTCATAAGTAGCATAAAATTGTCTAACTATAGTATTGTTCCAATTGCACTTATGTTGGAGAAAATCAAGGAGCCCCATAGCAGCAAATTTAGAAATTAACTCACACATGGTAGGTTGATCTTAAATGAAAGCTAAATTGATGGTTTTGTGCTCATATACCGTTTTGCTGATCAGATGACCAAAGAATGCCTCTTCTTGAACTTGAGTGTGAAAGAAGAGCACATTTGTATTCCTTGCAATGCATACTGATTTGGACTTCTTTCCATTGAACAAGTATGAGCATTCCATCTCTTGACTGATTGTGGATACGCATTCACATCAATTTCTTCATCATCACCACCTTGAGCTTGATCTTCTTCAGTATCTGACCCTGCCACAGAAGATTCAGCTGCCAAGTCATCTTGATCGGGCACATACTCATCATCATCATGTCATGACCTCTTGGAAGAAGACCCAACCTTCTTCTTGGCTGCCACTTTCTTTGTTTGGCCACGTTGACTGCAATCACATGAGTAAGGGTGTGTAAGAGTGTGAAATGAATAACATATCACCCAAGAGATTCCATGACCAATCAAGAAGTTTTTATGAATATGTTTGTCCCAAAGAGCCATTGAGTTCCACTGCCTAAAAGTCCCATATATCCTCAACAATATATATATATATATATATATATATATATATATATATATATATATATATATATATTTTATATATATAACCAAATCATGACTCAGCAGCCTCAAGTGCAGCCGGCAGTGACCGGCGGACGGTCCACCCTTAGGGTGCGGACGGTCCGCCCTTCACTGGTCGGCCACGAACAGCAACAGTGTTTTCTCCCAAATCCAATCCATATTCCACAAATTCTACCCAACAAATCTTAACCAAACTGACTAGGGAGCTCGAGGTAACACAGGGACACAGGGATTATACAGGTTCAGGCTACCTGGAGGTATAATACCCTACGTCCTGTGCTTGGGGATCTTGTATTGATTCGCTCGGCGAGGTTCCGGGGAACAACGGCGAGCTCTCGGTTACAATGGATGAATGGCGTAGGAATCAGGTGTCTAAGGGGGTCGACCTAGGCCGCCTTATATAGGCTGACGGCCTAGGGTTTACAAGTCGGTTATTTCTAATTATTATCCGGCACAAATCAGGAAACTAATCCAAGTCGGTTACAACATAATTGCCGTGATCTCCGGGCGGGATCTGAGGATGTCGCCGAATACCTTGCGGGCTAAGTCTTCTCCGATCTTGTCCATCAAGTCGAGGATCCTCGTGGGCTGGCCTGGAGTCAGCCCACATCCTTGTCAGACATGGGACCAGGCCGACTGGCTATCCGGTCGGTAGTGGGCCCAGGGGTACCCATATCCCACAAGTCCCTGAGCAACGTGCAGGCGCGTGTCGGACTGTTGATGAAGAAACGAAGCCATCAAGGTCGGCTGAAGCGCCTTGGTCGGCAGGCCGACACAAGGGTGGGCGGTGCTCAAAAAAAAGAAAACCGCAGGCCATCCGAGAATGACCCTGGGCAGACCCGGGGCGAAGCCTCGAGTGATGTAGTGCCGAGCCGTGTCCGAGTCGGGCACCGAGGAGCTGCACCACTTGGGGAAAGTGACACATCCTGATGGGGCATATGGAGGGCGACGCAAGGAGCCTTCCATATGGAGTAGTCCCCGAGCATTGGGCCGACTAGAAAAGTCGGGCTAATGGTCAAAAGAGATGATCTCCAAGCATCGGGACAATCAGGCCGCCCAAAGGATAAGCTCGCCGAATAGCGACCAAAACAATATTCGCGTGGATGCCCAGGGCAATCCCGTGGTCAGTTAAAGCTGAAAGTGGTAAAGGCGGACTGAGCGCCTCGAAGAAAGGAGCTGTAGCATGACACGGGGCTCACGAGGAGCTGCTCCGTGACACGGGGCTCACGAGGAGCTGCTGCGTGGCATTGGGCTCACAAGGAGCTGCTGCGTGGCACAAGGCTCACGCGCTGAACAGTGCGACCGGAGTCACAGACAGTTATATAGCGCGGGGCTATCAATAGGCACCGAGGCTCAGGGCCTTGTAGTTATCAGAAAATAGCCATAGCAACCACTTCACTTGAATATGTTGGGGACTATATGCTGGGTTCATCCTCCAGGGAGGAACCATGGAGACTTGATAGCTTGGTGCTAGAAGAGTGCTTGCGAAGATACAGAGGTGTTGATCAGCATCTGAATGCTGTCCCATTCACCCCTGCATTCCCATGTGACGAGGGCCATGTGGGGTGAAATGCTTTGTAGAGCAAGGGATACCCGGAGGCATTCGCTATCAACCCTCTGTTGGTGCTGTCCCGTCGACGGCTACAGTGATGCTACAAGAGAGCTTGCGACGAGCTCATGTGGGCCAAGCTTGCTTCGGATGCAGCACTAGGCGCAGGGACGAGTGCCCCAAGCCGTCATCTTGACGGTTGATGTGTTTGATTCCTGTAACCGGCATATGACCGGCTCCCTTTGTAATTTGTAATCCTTGTATTGAATCTTTTCTCCTTTTCATTGCTTATAAACGCAATATCTGTGTCCCTGGACCCGGGGGTCATGAGAGGCATCGTAGGTTCGCACCGTAGTAACAAATTACAGAATCTTCTTGCCAACGTGCCAAGGCACCGAGCCCTGAGACCCGTTGGTCGGAGTCGACAGCGCCGAGTCCCCGAGGGTCGGGGCTGGCCGAGTCCGGAGACCCGTTGACCGGAGTCACGCAATATCTGTGTCCCTGGACCCGGGGGTCATGAGAGGCATCGTAGGTTCGCACCGTAGTAACAAATTACAGAATCTTCTTGCCAACGTGCCAAGGCACCGAGCCCTGAGACCCGTTGGTCGGAGTCGACAGCGCCGAGTCCCCGAGGGTCGGGGCTGGCCGAGTCCGGAGACCCGTTGACCGGAGTCAAGCGCCGAGTCCCCGAGGGTCGGGGCTGGCCGAGTCCGGAGACCCATTGACCGGAGTCAAGAGCGCCGAGTCCCCGAGGGTCGGGGCTGGCCGAGTCCTTGGGAAAGAGCCGTTGGCGTGCGGAGAGCCGTTGATGCGCGGTTAACGGAACTCCCGCGGATTCCGTCCGTCAATTGCGGCGCCGTTAGGGTAATTTGGATCGACGGAGGGGGATAAATCGAACTGTTCACCGGCGGATTTTACCACGGTTATTTCCAAATCGCGAAACATCCCGCGCCTCCACCACCCCGTAGAGCTGCTGTGAGAGCGATTCACCCGCCATCCACGCGCCGCCGCCGGAGTTCGAGCACCGCCGCCGCCGCTACGTGCCTGCGCCCTCCCTGAGCCCTCGTGACGAAGATGGCGGACCCAAGGGGGGCGACGAACACGTCCGCATCGGGCGAGGAGGTGCCGCCGGCGACGAGGGTTCCGCTGTGGGTGGCGATGCTGACGCGGAGAAGGAGATGGCGCCCCCCGCAGGCCAGTCCGGGGCCGCGGGGGATGCCGCCGCCCGCGAGGGCGGCGATTCTGCTGTGCCGGCGGCCACCGCCGGGGCGGACGCAAGGGGGAAGGCCGTGGCCCAATCTGGGGGGGCCCCGGAGCTAACCTCCATGCCTAGAGGAGTGCCGCCACAGGAGCCTGCCTGGGGCCAATCCTCCATCACCGAGGAGCGGCTCCAGGAAATGGAGAGCCGGGGTGTACTTGGGCCGAGAGAGATCCTGCAATGGCGGGCCGCCGGCGACGATGCCCGACCGTGGGAGCGCTCGGAGACCGAGATGGCTGTCTTCGCGCCGTTCTTCGAGCGTGGGTTCGGATTGCCCACTGGTGACTTCTTCCGCGGCCTGCTGCATTTCTATGGAGTTGAGATGAGTCATTTGAACCCTACCTCAATTCTGTCAATCTCTGTGTTCATCCATTTGTGCGAGGCATTCCTTGGAGTGCCACCACATTTTGGTCTGTGGCGGCGCCTGTACCGGATGAAGACATATGGTGAGGGGTCAGGCAAGGGGCCTGCCAGGATCACTGGAGGAGCCGGGTTCGCGCTGAGGGCCGGCATGTCCAAGAGGTACTTCATCTTGGACATGAATGATTCCAACAAGAACTGGCGGCAGGAGTGGTTTTATGTTGCAAACCACCCCCCTACTCTTCCTGCTCGGACTGGGCACCGGCCACAGGAGAAGGAGTGCTGGAGATCTCTCCCCGTGGGCGACGAGTTGAAGGAGGCCGAGGAGCTGTTGGAATTGATCACCGAGGCGAAGACGAGGAGGCTGTCTGCCGTGGCAGTGATGATCTCCTTCGTTCAGCGGTTGACACAGCCAATCAAGGACCGGGTGCATCCTGGGTATGAGTTCCAGGGAGGCCGAGACCCGACCCGGGAGCAAGCCCGGACGGTTCCTGTTCCTGAGATATGTGAAAGAATCTCGGGGTTCATGCGAGGCCAAATCCACAATGAGGGAACACCTGTGCCGTTTTCTTTGAAAAACCCTCCTCCACCGGTAACTTCGTTATTCTCATGCATGTTGGGTATCCTGCTGCTTAGCTGCTGAATTTCTGACAACCAATTCTTGTTGTTATTTGTCTCTCTCTCAGGAGCGAGCGGCGAAGTACTATCGTCCAGCTCCCTTGCCCGAGGACGAGGTCCGGGTGGGGAAGCTGCTGTCTGTGGAGGAGGCATCCCGAATGCCCCAAGTCATTGGTGAGGGGCCGGCCGACTGGGAGGAGATCGGCATCATCCCGGCTCCTTGGGAGGAGGCGGAGGAGGATCCGGTGACGCGGATACTTGGCGTCAGCTTGGGACGGCCGTTGCGCCAAGTTGTGCGTAAGCTTACCCCTGCCCAAAGGGTGGCTCGAGAAGAGTCTCCCAAGTCTGATCTGAGACTGGGGCAAGCCGCGCGGGCCGAGGTCGAGGCGCGGAGGAAGAGGAAGGCTGCGGATGACGCAGGAGGTGGCGCCGGCAGGTCTCCATTGGGGCTTGAGTCGGAGCGGCCTGCACAGCAGGCTGCAGGGGCTCAGGGGAGCATCTTTGCCCAGCTGGGGCTGCGGCCGGATGCGACCCTATTGCCGAGCCAGGTGGCACCGCAGGTGCTGCGGGGCGTACAATTCAAGCGTCCTCGCAAGGGCGGGTAAGTAGTCTTTGAGTTTCTTGTTTGTTTGATGCACAAGTCTTGATCTGTTGGTTTGTTGAGTGCAGGCTCAGGAGCCAGTTAGGGGTCGGCACCCTACCACGCCCGGTGGCTGGTGATAAGGCGCCGCCAGTCATGTCTGCCGCCACAGGGGCGGAGTCAGGGTCAAGCATGGCCCTGGTTGTGCCGGAGCGAGTGCCAGCTGGCATGTCGGGGCCGCCGGGCCCACCGAGTCCGCCACACGTCACAGGGATGGATGACCCGGCGGCGGACCTGCAGGTCGAGCAGGCCGAGGTCGCCCTGGAGGAGACCCCGGAGAGTCACGCGGCGATGGGAGAGCTGCCAAGGAGCCCCCCTCCCCCACTTGAAGACGACGACAACCAGCTCCTTGAGGAGGAACTGGATGCCGATCCATTCGTACACGTGCTTCCCCAAGCGGAGGCGATCGCGGCCGAGCACGGGGGCGGGCTGCGAGTTCCAGAGTTGACTTTGGAGCAGCGGATGGAGCTTGACGCCGCCGACCAAGCAAGCGAGCTCCGGAAGCTGCAAAACGTGGCCGGCGTCTTGACCCGTGTTGTACAGGTATGTCTTCTTGACGCCATGTTGTCAGTATAGCGCTCATAATGATCCTGAGGCCATTGTATTATGTAACAGGGTTTCTCGGAACGGGCCACAAGGGACCTCCACTTCAGGCGACAGGCCCTTGAAGACCGCCGGGCCTTGGCGTGGGTCCGCACGGATAGGATCCGTGAGGCGGAGGCTGCCAAGGAGTTTCAGAGGCAGAGGGAGCGTGAACTCGCCGACTTGCAGAAGACCAACAAGGACCTCATGAATGACATGAGCGTTCTCGCTGAAGGTGGGTTTTCTTGTGTTGCTTCCTTTTGTATTTCGCCGAACAGTTGTGCTCATGGGGGTTTCTTTGCAGAGTCGAGGAAGAAGGAGGACGCCCTTCAGAAGAGAATCGACGAGTTGGCCAGGGCCAAGAAGAAACTTGAAGATGAGCTGGCCGGGGCCAAGCATGAGCTTGAGGAGGAGGTGCGAGGGCTTAAAGCAGCCAATCTTAGCCTCGCTGCCGAATCCGAGCACCTGAAGGAGGCCAATCAGGCCCTGAAGGACGCGCATGACCAGGCCATGCATGGTGAGTACTTTTCGCCGGGTCTTCTGGAGCTTGTTGATAGTCGTTGTGCTTATCAGAGTTCTTTGCAGGGCTTCGGACGGAGCTACTGGAGCTGAAGCAGGCGGCTGAAGTTAACGCCAACTCGTTGGTGCCTGCCGGGTCCGGCCCAGCTACGGCGACGCTTGTGGAGCGGCTCAGGGCTGGCCCGAATCGTGCGGCTTAGTTGATGCAGCAGGCGGCAGTCGGCTTCGGAGCTCGAGTCCTGGCGCTGATCAGGAGTCATTTCCCGGCGCAGGAGCTGGCCCCAATTGCCGACGGTATTCTCGAGGAGCTCGCCGATGAAGAGTTCGACGAGTTAGTCGAGGAGTGTACCCCTCTGGCTGAGAGTCTAGCCGCTGAACTTGGCCTGTGAAAACAATTATAAATGTAAATTCTGCAGAATTCGTATAAAATTCCGATTTATTTGAAGTATGAGTGTGCACTGGTGCTTTATTAGACCCTTCTCCCTGCCGACTAAGACTTTGCGTCGCTCGGCTGGCCACTGCCCCATGCCGTTTAAGCACCCTTTTTTGACCCGCTGACCACTGCTCACGGAGAGGACGGCTTACCCAGCTACACTGCTCAGCGGGGAGGCTTAGGTGTAGGGGGCGCACGGGTTGAGCACGGAGCTCAGGGTTTCACAGCTGGGGACTCGGACCAGCTGAGTTAGCTTAGTAGTCGCCGGGGGGAACATAGGGTTGGGCAAGGACTCGGAAGTCGGAGTAAGCAGGTACTCCCCCAAATATCGTGATGAGGAAGACACAACCTGGGTCGGGCCCAGTCCCCGAGCGTCAGCATGGACGCCGGGTTGGAGAACAACAGCAAGCCATGAGGCAAAAGTAATTTTATTAATACTAGACAAGGAATACATAGCTTTTGTTTAATTTCTACGGGTAGAACTTGACGAGGTGCTCGATGTTCCACACGTTTGGGACGGGGTCGCCATTAGCCCACTGAAGGCTGTATGTTCCTTGCGAAACAACTTCTTTGACGATGAAGGGACCCTCCCAGGGGGCGGATATCTTGTGCTTGTCCTTGGTGGACATGACTCGGCGCAGGTCCAAGTCGCCGACGTTGAGTGAACGTTCCCGGATGTTCTTGTCGTGGTAGCGTCGTACCTGCTGCTCATGTCTGGCATGTCTGATCAAGGCGGTGAGTCAGTGTTCTTCGAGGCAGTCGATGTCGACCTGGCGGCCGATTTCTGCTTCCCCTTCTTCGTAGTGCTGGATGCGCGGAGCACCGTGGGTGACGTCGGCTGGGAGGACGGCTTCGGAGCCGTATACCAGAAAAAAGGGAGTGTATCCCGTTGCTCTGCTCTTCTGCGTTCGTAGGCCCCATATGACGTGGGGTACTTCCTTAGCCCACCGACCGGGGTGCTTGTTGAGTTCGTCGTACATGGCCTTCTTGAGCGAGTCCTGGACCATGCCATTGGCCCGCTCGACCTGGCCATTGCACCTGGGGTGCGCCGTGGAGGAGTAGTAGACGTCGATGCAGTTGTCCTGGCAAAAATCCCAGAACTCGTGCCCTGTGAACTCGGATCCGAGGTCAGTCACAATGCGGTTTGGGACGCCGAACCGGTGGGTAAGCTCCGCGATGAACTTGGCGGCTGTGGCCGACTTAGTGTCGGTCACGATCTTGTACTCGATCCACTTGGTGAACTTGTCGACCGCCACCAAGATGTGTTTAAACCCGCCCGGAGCGGTTTTGAAGGGCCCAACGTTGTCGAGTCCCCATATGGCGAATGGCCAAGATGGGGGGATGGTTCGGAGCGCCTGAGCCGGCAGGTGCTTTTGCTTCTGGAAGAACTGGCAGCCGGTGCAGCTGCGTACCAACTCCTTGGCGTCCGACAGGGCCGTGGGCCAGTAGAACCCCGCCCTGTAGGCCTTGCCGACTAGTGTGCCGGCCGCCGCGTGGTTACTGCAGGTACCCGAGTGGATATCGTGGAGCAAGGTGATGCCTTCATCCCGGAGGACACACTTCATGAGTATTCCCATGGAGGCTGCTTTTCTGTATAGGGCGTCACCAATGACTACATAGTTTGTCGCACGCCGAGTCAATTTCTCGATTTCTTCCTTCGTATCCGGCGACCAGTTCTCTGTGAGGAAAGCTATGAAGGGGGCGCGCCAGTCTGCTTCCACCACAAGAACTTCATTGGTCGGCGGGCCACCCGGAGGTGACACCGGCTCGGGTACGGGGCTGCCGTCCTCAAGCATCTTGATGGACGGGGTGCGCAAGTCTTGGACGAAGACGCCGACTGGCACTTGGGCTCTGGTGGACCCTAACTTGGACAGGACGTCGGCGGCGACGTTATCTTCTCGAAGGACATGGTGGAACTCGAGGCCGTAGAAGTGGGCCTCAAGTTTGCGGACCTCTGCGCAGTATGCGCTCATGGTGTCCTTGGTCGTGTCCCAGTTCTTGTTCACCTGCTCGACGACTAGCTTGGAGTCGCCATAGCACATGAGTCGCTTAATGCCGAGTGATACGGCGATCCGGAGGCCGTGGATCAGGGCTTCGTACTCGGCCCCATTGTTGGTAGCCTAGTAGTGTATCTGGAGAACATACTTGAGGTGCTGCCCCTCCGGGGAGATGAACAGCACTCCTGCGCCGGCTCCCTCAAGGTTGAGGGCTCCATCGAAGTACATCTTCCAGTGCTCCGGCTGTTCCACAGGGGTCGGCGTCTGGATCTCTGTCCACTCGGCCACGAAGTCGGCCAAGACCTGGGACTTGATGGCCTCTCGTGGCTCGAAGTTGATGGTGTGTTCGCCGAGTTCGACGGACCATTTGACTATGCGCCCGTTGGCATCTCTGTTGTGGAGTATGGCACCAAGGGGGAAATTCGAGATGACTCGAATTACATGGGCCTGAAAATAGTGCCGTAGCTTCCTGGCGGTTATCAGGAGCGCGTAGAGCAGCTTCTGAGGATGGGGGTATCGGACCTTGGACTCGCTGAGTACCTCGCTGACGAAGTATACGGGGCGCTGGACCTTGTATGGGTGGCCTTCTTCTGGGCGCTCGACGACCAGGGCCGTGCTGACCACATGAGTGGTAGCCGAGATGTACAGCAGGAGCTCTTCCCCGGGGGTCGGACCCGTAAGAACCGGGGGAGTTACTAGGAATTCCTTGAGGTCGGCCAGGGCCTTGCTTGCCTCAGGGGTCCACTCGAACTTGTCTGCCTTCTTGAGTATCTTGAAGAACGGAAGTCCCTTCTCGCCGAGCTTGCTGATGAATCGGCTCAGGGCCGCCATCATTCCAGTGAGCTTCATGATATCTTTTTTACACTTGGGCTCCTTGAGGTGGCGTATGGCATCCAGCTTGACTGGGTTTGCCTCGATGCCGCGCTGGCTAACCAGGAAGCCCAGGAGCTTTCCTGACGGCACCCCGAATACGCACTTCGTGGGGTTGAGCTTCCATCTGAATCGGCGCAGGTTGTTGAAGGTCTCCTGCAAGTCGGCGATGAGGGAGTCGGCGTTGTACGTCTTGACGACGACATCATCCACGTATGCTTCCACATTGCGGCCGATTTGGCTCTACAGGCAGCCTTGGATGGCCTTCTGGTACGTGGCTCCAGCATTCTTCAACCCGAACGTCATCGTTTTGTAGCAATAGATGCCGTGTGGGGTGATGAACGCTGTCTTGTCCTGGTCGGACGTCTTTAAGGCTATCTGGTGATAGCCCGAGTAGCAGTCGAGAAAGCATAGGAGTACGCAGCCGGACGTAGAGTCGACGACTTGGTCAATTCGCGGAAGTGGAAAGGGGTCCTTAGGGCAGTAGCGGTTGAGATCCGTGTAGTCAATGCACATTCTCCATTCTCCGGATTTCTTCTTTACAAGTACAGGGTTTGCAAGCCACTCAGGGTGTTTGCATTCTCTAATAAAACCGGCAGCTAGGAGCTTATTAAGTTCTACCCTAATGGCCTCCTTGCGTTCTTGGGCGAATCGGCGTAGCTTCTGTTTTGCAGGCTTCGCGGCCTTGCTCAAGTCCAAGGAGTGCTCAGCCTTCTCCCTCGGAACACCCGGCATGTCTGATGGCTTCCATGCGAAAATGTCCCAGTTGTCCCGGAGGAAGGAGGTGAGCGCGTCTTCCTATTTTGGAGTGAGCCCTGGCCCTATGAGGGCCGTCTTGGAGGGGTCATCGAGTCCCAAGCTGATCACTTTGGGGGCGTCTGCAAGTGCCAGTGCCGTGGGCTGCTGCTTCTGCTCCGGGAGGACAGGCTCGCCGGCTGCCGTCTTGGGGGCTTCTTCTGCCAGTAGGGTGGCGTTGCCGAGTTGCTGGGATAGTTCGGCTATCTTGATAGCCTCGCCGTCGCACTCGAAGGAGGTCCTGATGTCTCCACGGATGGAGAGGACGCCATTAGGTGCCGGCATCTTCAGAACCAAGTAGGTATGGTTCGAAATTGCCATAAATTGGGCCAGCATGGGCCTACCAAAGATGGCGTGGTATGAGCTTTTGAAGTCGGCTACCTCGAAGTACAGGTACTCCGTGCGGTAGTTGTCGGCCGTGCCGAACGTAACAGGCAAGGCGACTCTTCCTATCGGGTAGGAAGCTTTTCCTGGCACAATACCAAAGAACGGATCTTCGGCGCTCAGGAGCTTGCTGTAGTCGAATCCCATGCTGTTGAGAGTGCTGGTGAAGATGATGTTGAGAGCACTCCCGCCATCGATCAGGACCTTAGAGAGGAGGACCCTGTCCACGACGGGGGCGACGACGAGCGGGTAAGACCCTGGCTCGGGGAGGTAAACCCAGTGGTCGGCTCGGCTAAAGGCGATAGGCATCTCCGACCACTGGAGGTATTCCACTGGCTTGGTGGAGACCATCTTCACTTCGTGCTTGTGGAGTTTTTCCTTGCGCCGATCTGGGAAAGCACCAGGCCCCCCGATGATGACATTGACCTGGCGGTCAGCACGTTGGAAGTCGCCGTTGGCGTCTCGCCTGGGCGCCTCCGGTGGTGGCGGTGGTCGGCGTTCGTCGTCGTGACGACGTTGATCATCCCGGCGAGCCGGAGCATCGCGGTCGCGTTCACCACGGTGGTGGTCGTCGCGGCGGTCGCGGTCTTCTCTGCGGCGGTAGTCGTCCCGCCGATCGCCGTTGTAGCCATCGCGGCGGTAGTTGTTGTAACGGCCGCCGTTGTTGTTGTAGCGCTGCTTCTTGGTTGGCGGCAGGGCGCCGAGTTCTTTGAGCAATGCATGACAATCGCGGAGAGTGTGCTTTGCGTCCTTGTGAAAGGGGCACTGATCGTTCAGTGTGTCGTAAAACTCCTCGGGCAAGAACCTGGGTTCTGGCCGGCCTTCTGCTTCTGCTATGGCTACGAGGGGCTCAGGGCCTCCCTTGCGCCCACGTGACGGCTCGTGGCGCTTCGAGTTGTCGACCCGGTCGTTGTCCTCCGGGCGCTTCTGTTTGCTCTTGAATTGGGCCTGTTCAGCCTGATCCGCCCGAACCTCCAAGTTGACCACCTCCATCAGGTCCGAGACCGTGACAAGGTTAGTTTTGAAGAGCGTACGGAACAGCTGAGTGTCAATGAGGCCGCACCGGAAGGCGTCGATGACGTCCCGGTCCTGGACATCGGCGATCTTGTTCCGGTTATCGAAGAACCGGTCGGTGTAGTCTCGGAGACTTTCACCCTTCTTCTGCTTGACATTGTCCAGATCGAATCTGGTGCCTCGGCGGGTGTAGCTTGCTTGATAGTTCTTGGTGAATGCGTGGCAAAGGTCTGCCCAGCCGTCAATGGTGTCCCGGGGGACGCCCTCAAGCCATAAGAGTGCTTCTTTGCCTAGCATCACTGGGAAGTAGGCGGCGGCTTGGTCGTTGGAGCCGTGGGCAGCCTTGACTGCTGTATGGTACGTCTTGAGCCAGAGCTTGGGGTAAGAGCGACCGTCAAACTTCTCCACAAGGGCTGGCTTAAAGGACTCGGGCCAACGGATGGCGTGGAGTCGGGCGGTAAAGGCGGCGAAGCCATCGTAGACCTCCTCGTTGTGGTGGTCGCGGCGGGGAGATCGAACTGGGTCGGCTCGGGGCCGAACATCGTCGCGCCAGTGGCGGCGGTCGTCTCGCGGGTGGCCGTACCATGCATCGTACTGCTCGCGCTCCATGAGCTCATGAACAACATGGCGTTCGGTGTCTTCTGCTCCAGCATCGCCAGCCTCCCCCACTGGCTGGCGGTCAGGTCGGCCGTATTCCCGGTCATACCGTTCGCGGCGCTCGAGCTCGGCAGCGTCACGTTCCTGGTGCCGGGCGTCGAGGTCGGCACGGATGTCCCGGGCGTAGTCCCTGATGCGATCACGGAGATCCTCAGGTGGTTGATGACGCTGGCGCCTGTCGCGCCGCTCCTGGTGTCGTTCGCGGCGATGATCCACATTGCGCGGGTTACGCCGCTCCTCTTCTTCGCCTTCGTGGTGGTCCTGGGCCACCTCTTCTTCCACGACGGGTAACGGGGGGTTTCTTTGGCGAAAGTTACCCCGATCCGATCTGCTTTGAGCAGAGCGATGGCTCGACGAGCGAGTCGAGTTCGATCGCCCAGATCGGGATCTGGCAGCACGATACGAACGCTCGATCTGCTCCTGGGCTGCATCCAACTAAGCTTGGGCCCGCTGCACCTCAGGGGTGTCAGGCATGTGTCCCAGCTCGGCGAAAGCGGCGGCGACGTTAGCCTGGGGCGTGCGGAACGGCACCCTGGCGAAGGCTCCATCGAGGTTCTGAGGTCGGACCCCATGGGGGCCCCGAGGAGGAGGCGGCGGTCTTGGTGGTGCCCCCGGGGGGACCACTTCAGCAGCTGCGGCGGCTGCAGGGTCTCCGACCGCTGCAGCCGCTGCAGGGGCTCCGGCCGCTGCAGGGGGCAGGGCGGCTTCTTCGGCACGGCGACGAGCTCGGTCGTTGTTTCGCTCCCGTTTGCGATCTCTAGCCAGATCTGTATCTCCATCCTGAGTAACAGAATCCTCAGAGACGAAGACTTCACGCCCCGGAGGCGTGGTGTAACGGGAGTCATTGCTCGAGTCGGCCGAAGCCGGCAAGAGCACGCTTGTGGCAACCTGGAACTCGCCGCAGTCCGGAGACTGGGTGGGCTGGGGTGGCGTCTCAGATGGGATCTGGGACATATCTTCCCGAAGTCGAGCCGAGTAGATTGATGAAGGGCTGCGGAGCCCTAGCGGTAGCGATTTGCGGGGTCGGCGCAGGGTCTCCTCCGACATGGTGATGCACTCGGCCAGGGTGTCCTGGACACGATCCAACCCGGCGAGGAGCTCGGCCGGGGGTGGGAGTCCCTGGCGAGTATTCAGGCGCGGAGCCTGGTCGTCGATGGAGATCGCATCGAGCTGTTGTTGGAGCGGGGTGATGACTGACGAGGCGATCGGCGACGAGGTCAGCACGGAGCTGGTCGGCGTGGGGGCGTCGGGCGTCGTGGTGGAGGTGGAGGCGGTGGTGGTGGCGGAGTGGATCTCGGCGAAAAAACTGATGCCCTCCAAGTTCGTGGCGCAGTCCTTGATGAAGTCGGGGAAGACGACGGAGCGACGATCTGCCATCGAGCTAGCTGTATTGCCCGGCGATCACCCCTACCTGGCGCGCCAACTGTCGGAGTTATCGTCCGGCAGTCCGCCCGGGGGTACCCAGATGGTTGATTTGTAGGCAAAGAGAGATCGCTGGACTAGGGAGCTCGAGGAAACACAGGGACACAGGGATTATACAGGTTCGGGCTACCCGGAGGTATAATACCCTACGTCCTGTGCTCGGGGTCTTGTATTGATCTGCTCGGCGAGTTCCGGGGAACAACGGCGAGCTCTCGGTTACAATGGATGAATGGCGTAGGAATCAGATGTCTAAGGGGGTCGACCTAGGCCGCCTTATATAGGCTGACGGCCTAGGGTTTACAAGTCGGTTATTTCTAATTATTATCCGGCTCAAATCAGGAAACTAATCCAAGTCGGTTACAACATAATTGCCGTGATCTCCGGGCGGGATCTGAGGATGTCGCCGAATACCTTGCGGGCTAAGTCTTCTCCGATCTTGTCCATCAAGTCGAGGATCCTCGTGGGCCGGCCTGGAGTCGGCCTACATCCTTGTCAGACGTGGGACCAGGCCGACTGGCTATCTGGTCGGTAGTGGGCCCAGGGGTACCCATATCCCACAATATGTACTCCTCATTGTCCCAAACACCTTCCACCAACCAAAAATTTGAATCCATGGCCCAAAACTAGATTAAGAGATGAAACCCTAGGCACCTTCATATGCAAAATCCATGAGATTGAGAAGGGGATTCAATGAAATACCGCGAGAACATGGTGGAGAATCACGTGGAGTGTCCGGGGAAGCGCTCGGATGGTCCGAGGAACATGCCAAAGCTACCCCTCAAGGGGTGGTCCTTTTCTTTGTTTAAGAGAAGAAAGGGAGAGTTTGGATAGTGGTGTGGTCGGTTTGAGAAGAAAGGGATGGGAACCAAGGAGATAAGGTCCGGCTGGCTCGGCCCCACGCCGGCTGCGCAGTCACGGACTGTCCACCCCAGGGGCACGGACGGTCCGCCGTAGTAAATTTGGCAGCCCGCAGAACCATTTGTTTTATTGTCCTGTTACCTCATACAACCGCGGACGGTCCGCCTTCTGGGCGCGGACAGTCCATCTCAGAAATTTTCTAAGCAGCCAATTTTTCACAGAGTCTGTCCATTCCATTCAATCTTTCTCAAATATACCTACGGACAATTCGCGAACTGGGCGAAGACGGTCCGCCTTGAGCTTCCAAAACTGACCCGAGAACCACTTCTTTGAGATGATTTTGAGATTCCAATTGGGATCATTGCTCAAGCAAATATGAAATGAATATGCTATAATTATGTAAGTATGTATCAAAATGATATAAATGCATATGAACAAGCATTAGAGAATTTAAGCTATAAACAAGTATATACAAGAAATTATATAAAAAGCAACAAAAATACTAGACATGAACTAAACTTCAAGCCACATTTGAGAAGTCAATAACATTTAGCTCATTTCTCAACTTGCAAAACCGATTCTCATCCAAAGGCTTGGTGAATATATCCGTCAATTGATCAATAGTACCAATTCCATCAATTTTGATATCTTCCTTGTTCACATGATCTCTAAGAAAATGATGTCGAATATCAATATGCTTAGTTCTTGAATGTTGAACCGGATTAGAGGCAATCTTCACAGCACTTTCATTATCACATAAGAGAAGAACTTCACCAAATTTCACACCATAATCTAGAAGTGTTTGCTTCGTCCATAACAATTGAGCACAACAACTTTCGCCTGAAATATATTCCGCCTCGGCGGCAGAAAGGGCTACTGAATTTTGTTTCTTTGAAGACCATGAAACAAGTGACCTTCCAAGAAATTGACAAGTGCCGGAGGTGCTCTTCCTATCAATCTTGCAGCCGGCATAATCCGAATCCGAATAACCAATCAATTCAAATTGAGCACTCTTGGGATACCAAAGACCAATATGAAGTGTGAACTTCAAATATCGAAAAATACTCTTAACAGCGGTTAAATGACATTCTCTAGGAGCAGCATGAAATGTAGCACACATGCACACACTAAACATGATATCGGGCCTAGATGCGGTAAGATAAAGCAAACTACCAATTATGGATCTATAAAGCTTTAAATCTACTGGTTTACCTCCCTCATCAAGATCAAGATGTCCATTTGTAGCCATAGGAGTTTTGATTGGTTTAGCATCTTCCATTCCAAATTTCTTCAATAAATCCTTCACATATTAGATTGGGTCACAAATGTGTCTTCCCTCAATTACTTGATTTGAAGACCAAGAAAGAAACTCAATTCACCAATCATAGACATTTCAAAATCCTTGGACATCATTTCACCAAATTCCTCACAAAAATCTTGGTTCGTAGACCCAAAAATGATATCATCAACATAAATTTGACAAATGAATAAATCTTCACCTACAGTCTTAGTAAACAATGTAGTGTCAAACTTACCAATCTTGAAACCTTTTGAAATAAGAAAATCTCTAAGTCTTTCATACCATGCTCGAGGAGCTTGTTTGAGACCATAAAGAGCCTTAGAGAGCTTATACACATGATTTGGCTTCTTTGGATCTTCAAAACCGGGAGGTTGTTAAACATACACTAGCTCACTAATCTTAGCATTCAAGAAGGCACTTTTGACATCCATTTGATATAACTTTATGTTGTCTGAGCATGCAAAGGCAAGAAGAATTCTTATAGCTTCTAATCTAGCAACGGGAGCAAAAGTTTCACCAAAATCCAAACCTTCAACTTGTGTATAACCTTGTGCTACCAATCTTGCCTTGTTTCTCACCACAATGCCATCTTCATTTTGCTTGTTCCGAAAAACCCATTTAGTACCAATGACATTATAATTCTTTGGTCTTTCAACCAATTTCCAAACTTTATTCCGGT
Organism: Alloteropsis semialata; assembly: GCA_004135705.1. NCBI lineage: Eukaryota > Viridiplantae > Streptophyta > Magnoliopsida > Poales > Poaceae > Alloteropsis > Alloteropsis semialata. Next base: position 20,819,096 of record CM014276.1, on the reverse strand, counting down.
GAAGTTATTCAACTCTTCATGCATGGCATTTACCCAATCCGGATCACCCAATGCTTCATCTACACAGTTAGGCTCAATAGAGGATACAAAAGAATAATATTCACAAAATGAAGCAACATGAGATCGAGTTTGGACACCCTTAATTTGATGATGATCCTTGGCAATAGCATGATGAATTCTTGGTGCTACAATTGGCTCTTGTGTTAGTGTGGAAGATGAGGTAGAAGGAGATACCAATTAATCTTGAACTTGAGCATCATTCACATTACCATCTACATCAATTGGTTTATCTTGATCACTTGGAGTAGAAGATGAGGGAATAACACTTAAAGAGATATCATTGTCATCATCTTCATCTTCTTCTCTAGGCTTGATATCACCAATTGACATACCCTTGATAGCTTGCCTCAAGCCTTCATCTCTCACATCTTCTAGATTTTCCTTCTCATCTTGAGAGCTATTTGTTTCATCAAAATCAACATCACATGATTCTTCAACAATACCAAGAGATTTGTTGTAAACCTGATAAGCCTTGCTACAAGATGAATATCCAAGAAAAAATCCTTCATCACTTTTGCTTTCAAATTTTGATAGCCTTGTGCCCTACCTCAATATGTAGCACTTGCATCCAAAAACACGAAAATAAGAGATATTTGGCTTTCTTCCAATGAGCAGCTCATATGGAGTTTTCAATAAGAGTCTATGACAATAAAGCCTATTTGAAGCATGGCAAGTGGTGTTGATTGCTTCCGCCCAAAAACTATGTGAAACATTATATTTTGAAAGCATTGATCTTGCCATATCAATTAAAGTTCTACTCTTCCTTTCAACAAGACCATTTTGTTGTGGAGTGTACTTGGCTGAGAATTCATGCTTGATCCCCTTTTCATCACACAATACATCAACTCTTGTGTTCTTAAATTCGGATCCATTATCACTTCTCACATTTTTTATCTTCTTCTCAAATTCATTTTTAGCCCTCATCATGAATTTCTTGAGAATATCAGATGTATCGGCCTTATCATGAAGAAAGAATACCCAAGTATATCTAGTATAATCATCCACAATAACTAGGCAATAACAATTTCCACCAATGCTTCTATAAGTAGTAGGGCCAAATAAATCCATATGCAATAATTCCAATGGCCTACTTGTTGATATGATACCCTTGGATGAATGAGAGCTAGGCACTTGCTTCCCGGCTTGACAAGCACTACATAATTTATCTTTCCCAAACTTCACATCCTTCAACCCAACAACTAGATCATGTTTCAATAACCAGTTGAGTTGCTTCATACCAACATGAGCAAGCCTTCTATGCCATAACCAACCCAAAGAGGACTTGGAAAATAAACAAGTTGACAAGTTGGCATGATTTGAAGTGAAATCCACAAGATATAATCTCTCATGCCTAAAACCCTTGAAAATACAATTATCACCATTCAAGCTAGTTACTTATACGCCATCACTAGTGAAAATACACTTGAAACCAAGATAACATAATTGAGATTCCGACAATAAATTGAAATTTAGAGAATCAACTAACAATACATTAGAGATGGAGTGATCATTGGAGATAGCAATTTTACCCAATCCTTTCACTTCACCCTTGCTATTGTCACCAAAGGTGATATTGTCATAACCGGCAGCTTCTTCATCAATTGAGGTGAACATATTTTCATCACCGGTCATATGTTGAGTGCACCCACTATCAAGTACCCAATGTCTTCCACCGGCCTTGTAATTTACCTACAAAGACAATTAAGATCTTTTAGGTACCCAAATTTTCTTGGGTCCTTGCAAGTTAGTAACCAAGACTTTAGGCACCCAAACGGCCTTCTTCTTTTCAATACCAAGAGATATGCCTACATATTTAGCACATATCTTACCCTCAGTATCTCTAGTAAGAACATAATATGAATCATAAGCATTTGAGGATATAAGCATTTGAGGATATAACACTCTTCTCTTGGCAATCCTCTTCTAAATGGCCAACTCTCTTGCATCTTTCACAAAACTTTCCTTCATTCTCGACAAAAGTAGTTTTGTAAGGAGCAAAGGCTTGCTTCCCTTGCCTATGAACATATCCAAAACCTTCATAGTTAATTGAAAACCTTTGTTTGTCCCAACATTGCCATAATCAGCTTTGACTTCCAAGCCATTTGTTGAGATCCTTGTTGAGACAACAAATTTCTTTTCTTAAGATGTTGTTCTCCATGACAAGAGAACCATCACAAGAAAATCCATCATTGTTGAAAGAGGTGTCACTTGGGCTACAAGATGGGTTAGTTGAACTAGAGCAACATGGTATATCATCAATTAAATCACAACTAACACCAATGCTAACTTTAGCCTTCTTGGTCTCTTATGCAAGAAGTGAGTTATGAGCTTCCTCAAGCTTCTCATGAGTTTCCTTAAGATTCTCATGAGAAATCTTTAGCTCCTCATAGGATTCTTGAAGAGATTTGAGTTTTATCTTCAAGCCCTTCATCTCTTCAGTCTTTTTACACATGAGATCATCGACCGCATTTATCATACTTACAAGGTCATCATAAGAATATTCAACATTATCAACATCATCATCAAGTGATACCTTGGTGTCACCTCTTGCCATTAGGCAATGAGGAGTGGAGAAGAGGGATGGAGCCTTCTTGATGGCGATGCCGGCAACCCCTTTGATTCATCTTCATCATCGGAGTCGGAACTATCATCGAAACCCCACTCCACATAATAAGCTTGGTCATTCTTCTTTTTCTTGAAGAACTTCATTTTCTTCTTCTTGTCACCATCCTTCTTGTCCTTCTTCCTTTCTTTCTTGCTTGGACAATTAAAGGCAATGTGACCAATTTCCCCACACTCGAAGCACTTTCTTTCTTCAAAGGGGTTCTTCTTTGATGCTTGACCCCTCTTGCCAAAGTTCTTCTTCTTCATGAATTTTTTAAAGCCTCTAATGAACAAGGCCATCTCCTCATCAGTGTCACCATTATTCCTACAATTTTCATTTTCATCTTCTTTTGTCACTTGAGCTTCCAAAGCCACACTTTTCTTCTTATCATCAAAAGATGTACTATGAACCTCTTTTTGTGACTTCTTGAAAATGTCATGAGTTGTTACTTCACCAAGAATTTGAGTAGGAGTTATAGTCTTCAAATTTGACCTCACTAGCAAAGTAACAATTGTGTCATATCTCTCCGGAAGGGATCTAAGAAATTTGTGGGAGAAATCCTCATCCGGCACATCAAAACCAAGACCTTTGAGCTCATTCACAATATCATTTAAGCGGTTGAACATGTCGGGCATACTTTCATCCTTCTTCATTGTGAACTCACTAAACTTTCCTTTTGAGACATGCAACTTGACTTCTCTAATGGTTGATGTTCCCTCATATATCTCAATGAGCTTCACCCATATCTCATTTGCGGTGTCAAGATTCTTGATGCGATTGAATTCGGTGACACTTAGAGCACTATAAAGAACATTCATGGCTTGATCATTCAAAGCAATATTCTCATCATCTTTGGCGGTCAATGCCTTGTCTTCAAGAACAACATATCCTTCATCAACAATTCTCCACAATTGCCTACTCATAGCCTTAAGATGAACTACAATCCTAGTTTTCCAATAGTCAAAGATTTTCCCATCAAAGAAGGGTGGTTTCCCCACATGATTATGATTGTCATTAGCCATATCCTTACTCTGGGATGGTTAAATCCTTGATAAATTGGAGTCCCTAGCTCTAATACCACTTGTAGGATCTAGGATACCGACTAGAGGGGGTGAGTAGGCGGTTTGAACTAAAATCACAAGCACTTAAAATTTAATTAGTAACACAAGGGGGCAAAACTATTTCTACTCTTTCTAGCCTATGCGAGTGTTTGCAACCTAGGGTAATAAGCAACAATTCAATCTCTATGAAAGTAAATTGCTCAAAGTAAATTACAAGAATGTAAATGAGCAATAGAAATAACTGATGACAAGAGAAAAATTTTTCCCGTGGTGTCGATGACTTGCCAGTCACCCCTAATCCACGTTGATGTGGATTCTTTGTTCCCAAACTCTCCTCTATCAAGGCACCGCTTGATTTTTGAGCTGACTTGGACAAAGAACCGCTCCACACCTCGATTCCACTAGAGTTGCTCTTCACCACTCTGGCAAGGTGAGCACAAAGACCTCGCACAAGAACAACCGGGGCTCCTTCATAATCTTCCTTGAAGAGCTCAACGGTTTCCACTCCTCCAAGCCGTCTAGGAGGCGGCAACCTCCAAGAGTAACAAGTCAATGATGCTTGCTTGAAGACTCCCTAGTGCCACAATGCTCAAACTCTTGATGCAATGCACTAGGATGCTCTCAATCTCACAGGAATACAACCTCAAAGCAAAGTGAGTGAGAGAGTGAAGAAGGAGGGCTCAAATATGTCAAGAAAGCTTTTCAAAGTGCCAAGAGATCTCACCCACAGCCGGGTATGAGGTATATATAGAGCCCATTCCAAAAACTAGCCGTTACTCTCTGTAACCCATGAAATACGAGTATTTGCGGACGGTCCGCCTCACAAAGCCCGGACGGTCCGCCATTCAAAACCAACGGCTACAACAGCAATCATTGCCGTCAGACTCGACCGTTACACGGGGGCGGACCATCCACCCACTAGGGGCGGACCGTCCGCCGTTCATTTTTGAACAATGGTCACCAGCACAGACTCCCTGCGCGCCTACAAATTAGTCAGCGGACAGTCGGCACCCAGGTGGCGGACCGTCCGCCGTAGAAGCGTAAAAACCCATACAGAACCAACTTTGGTTCTGGTGGCGCCCGGGGAGAGGGGGCGGACCGTCCGCGTGCCCTGCGCGGACCATCCGCCCCATGAAGCTAAAATCCACCAGAACCACTCCCGGTTCTGGTGGCATGGAGTAAGTGGCCGGCGGACCGTCCGCATGCCCTGCGCGGACTGTCCGCCGGTCAAACCTTTCAGCCCACCAAAAACATTAAGTTTCTGTCCACGATTTTGATTTCAAGGGCGAACCGTCCGCGTCCCCTGCGGAGACCGTCCACCCTAGCACTGAAAAACACCCAGAACGACTTTGAAAAATGGCTAAGTCAAAACACGGTCCGCCCCACTAAACGGAGACCGTCCGCCTCACAAACCAGTTAGCCGGTTTTTTAGGAAAACTGCGTCGTTCCAGAACTCATGATGTATGCCACTAATCCATATGAATGCAACGCATTATTTGAGCAAGGTGGCACTATGGAATCGTCATGCAAATGTCATTGACCCCTCTTGATAGTACGGTTATCTAGCCTATCAACCCGGTCAATGTTTCTTCTCTAATCTCCTCTTTGACCGGCAAAATAGAAATTCCTATCTTATACCTTTGCCTTGAGATTCCACTTCACATCATGATTCCAATATCGCCAAGTTATCATCCACCACATGTCACATCTCCGGGACTAACCCTATTTTCATATCTCAAATGAAATTGTTAGTCCACAATTGTTGTCATTAATTACCAAAACACAAATTAAGGGCTTAGATGCTTTCAGCCGGCCACCGGAGATGTAGCCCACCGTCTATTTTTCAATCAACGGCCGAGATCAAATCCCAGACCGATCAAATTAAGTCACATACCGGTCAACCCTATCACTTTTGCTAAAGAGCCCTCCCTTTTCCGCAAATCAACCTGCCCTCCACCTCCAATAGAAAGTATTCACAACCATGCCCTTTCTTTTTATGTTTTCAACCCTGAGCTTCTATCTAATTGAACCTGCCGTCCTTTCCACTCATTTTATGAGTCTAACCCTGAGTTTTAGGTTTAATTGTGTTTTTGCCTCGGTTTTATTTCAAAAAACTTGAAACCCTAGGTTTATTTACATGTTAGCCCCTGAACCTTGTAATTAGTGTATCTTCGCCGTTTTAAATCCGTTTTGGGCGATTTTTGCGTTCACACGATCGTCTCTGTGTAACCTTTAGTTCTAGGTGTTTGTTCTAAGCTTTTGAATCTGTTTGATCTATTGTTTCTTATTTTATTTCTTGTATGCTTGTGTGATCGTGTAGACATCTCGTTCGAGGAAGATCAAGAGCAGCAGTACGAAGAAGAGCAGCAATAGTTTGTTGAGGAAGGCAAGTGGCCTCTTTCTTCATATTCTTCAGCCCAATAACAGCATTCTAATCACATTTACTTTTATGTATTGCATAAATTTGATGGGATGCCTATTAAGGATATACCTAGTTTTTATTCCCTTAATCTAGAAACGCCAGGTTTAATCATCCTTGTTGGGTAGTAATGCTTAGTTGCTTAATCTTGGGATGGTAATATCAAATTTTTGAGAATGATAAATATGACTTTATTTTATTACTATACACTAGTTTAATTACAAGATCATCGTGATTAATTGGAACATGGAGACCCACCCAAGAAAACAGTGCAACCACAGTATCACATGGCTCTGATCTTCGCTAATTAATTAGACATGGGGTTAACTGTTGGCCTTACCGAAAGGGCAAGGAGGGGGACGGTGAGGGGTCATAGCCCGGTCCTCTAGGAGGAGTAGCCTTTGCTAAGGTACAGTCTCATTAGGGAGGGTTATGGACCTCACCGTGGCTGAAACTTTAGCGGGCCGCTAGTTGGCTTTGTGTCTTTGTAAAGGCTTCATAGTGAACCCCCGCCACTCACCAATGGAAGTATTTAAGGGCCTTGGAAACCCAGGCGATTTGGGGAACACGAGCTGTGGGGAAGGTGTACAACCTCTGCAGAATGTAAAACTGATATGTCAGCCGTACTCACGGTTAAGAGTGGCTTGGACCCTCACATGATAATTGAACTTAAATATGATATAACTTATGGTTCTTGGTCTCTTTTATTGGAATATATGGTTATCGTGCTTAATTTTGGATTGGTATAAACTTATACCTTGTAACCAGGTGCTTGCTAATAAAATATGACTAACTAAAAGTGCTAATCATTGTGAGCCATTGAGCCTCTCTTTGATGGCCTTTCATTTCCCCCACTTGCTGAGTACCAACCATAAGTGTACTCGTCCTTGCTTAAACAACTACTGTTCGGAAGATAACACTGATGTCGAGTACTTCAGCGACTATGACGAGTTCTAAGGTGTGCGTCAACTAGTCAATTGCCTGTGGAAGAAGCCATTGAAGCTGTGTCGTATTAAGTTATCGGTGAACGTTTAAGACCTTCGTGTCTTTTATCGCAGAGTGTAATAAAGTTATATAAAGTCTTTCTTTCGTTTTGAACACTGTCTTATGATATTTTCACTGATGATGTCAACATATGTGTGAGAACGGATCCTGGCGCACATATGCTATGCATTCGATTTTGTCCTCAAAATCGGGTGTGATAGGCAGTACCGACACCATGTGCACCTACTTCCCTGTGGTGCTCGAGCCAGCTCCTCCAACTTGGTTGGAAGAATTGGAACCCGGCTCCATCGACTCCTGGAACGAGCTCTACAAGGCCTTCATCAACAATTTCCAGGGCTCATGGCAGAAGCCGGGTACTCGGTTTGACCTCGCCCAGTGCAAACAAGGGAAAAACGAGTACCTCAGAAACTGTATCCATCGTTTCTGGGAAAAGCGGGCGACTTGTGTAGGGCTCACCGATCAGGACGTCATCGACTGCTTCCATGGTGGCCTCACTGACCCTCCGCTGCACCTAGACTTCTGAAGAAATACAGGCCTAAGATGGTGGAAGCCATGCGTGATCTCGTCAGCAGATGGGCTGATGCAGAAGATCTACAACATGAAAGGTTCAACCGAGACAAGTCCGGAGGCGATCGTCCAAACAACAACAACGACCGTGCCAAGGGCAAGCAAGTTGAGAACAATAGTAAGCGCGACAACAATGATAGCAAGAAGCGCAAGCCTGAAGCCTCAGTCAATATTGCCGAGCGCGGACCCTCCTGCAATAATGATAGCGTGGTCTTGCCGCTTTTATCGCCTCCAACAAACCCGACGGGGCTAACAACAATGGAGGCAATAAAAGTGGCAAGACCACCGGCTACAATCAGCCGACAAGGTGGTCAATGTCATCTTTGGAGGGATAGCTCAGTCTGACTCAAAGCGCAAGCAAAAGCTAACCATGCGCGAGATCATGTCTATCGAACCGGCTATTCCCAGCTTCCTGAAGTGGTCATAGGTCCTGACCAGCTTCTCCCGCGACAAGCAGTGAACCAACATCAAGAACCCAGGAAGGTATCCTCTAGTACTGGACCCAGTGGTGGCAGGTGCTCGGGTCACAAGGACGCTGATCGACGGCGCAAGCGGACTCAACATCCTTTTCGCCAAAACATTCAAGAAGATGGGCTTGGACATTACCAACATCCTCAAGCCTACTGACTCGCCTTTCTACGACATCATCCCAGGGAATGCCGGTATACCCCTCGGCAGGTATCACTCCCAGTTACATTTGGTACCGAGTCTAATTACAGGACCGAGTACATCACCTTCGAGGTCACCAACTTCGAATAGTCATATCATGCTATCCTAGGGAGACCTGCTCTGGCGAAATTCATGGCGATACCACACTACATCTACCTCGTTCTAAAGATGCCAGGCCCCAAAGGGATCCTATCCCTAAAGGGTGACCTGAAATCCTCCTACGATTGCGACACCAAGGCAGTGACGATTGCTGCAAATTACAGCAACCGAGCCAGACCACAGTCGTAGCAGCAATGGCGAAACAACTTGGCGAGGCAGAGTTGGAAATCCCAACAAAAAAGCCAGCCATGTCTACCATGAAGCCCTCTCAGGAAGTTCCAATCAAGGCAATCGACCTAGGGACGGGAGACTCCTCCAAAACGGCTTTGATCGGCGCTGACCTATCCGCCAAATAGGAAAGCGCGCTCACCACCTTCTTACGGGACAACCGCGACATCTTCGCGTAGAAGCCTTCTGACATGCCGGGAGTCCCAAGAAAGTTGGCTGAGCACAAACTAAATGTCGATCCAGCTATAAAAACAAAGAAGCAATGTCTACGATGATTCGCCCAGGATAAAAAAGAAACCATCCGAACAGAGCTGGCGAAATTATTAGCAGTCGGGTTCATTAAGGAGGTATTCCACCCCTACTGGCTCGCTAACCCTGTCCTAGTGCGAAAGAAGAACAACAACGAGTGGAGGATGTGTGTTGACTACACCAACTTGAACAAGCATTGCCCAAAGGACCCTTTCGAGCTACCTCGCATCGATCAAGTGGTGGATTCAACGGCCGGCTGCTCACTACTTTGCTTCCTTGACTGCTATTCAGGCTACTATCAAATAAGCCTGCATGAAGACGATCAGACCAAAACAGCGTTCATCACTCCATTCGGCGCCTTTTGCTATACGACAATGTCCTGTGGACTCAAAGATGCAGGAGCAACATATCAGCGTGCAATTCAAAGTTATTTAAAATCTCAGATTGGACACAATGTTAAAGCCTATGTTGATGATGTCGTGGTCAAGACAAAGAACCCGGACAGTTTGATCGCCGACTTTTTCGAGACTTTCGCAAATCTCAGGGAATTCCAATGGAAGCTCAATCCAACCAAGTGCATGTTTGGCGTGACCGCAGGAAAACTATTGGGCTTCATCGTCAGCCACAGTGGAATTGAGGCCAATCCCGAGAAAATAACCGCCATTACTTCTATGAAGCCTCCCAAGACTCTCAAAGACATCCAGAAGCTGACAGGGTGCATGGCGGCTCTCAACAGATTCATCTCAGGACTCGGTGATAGAGGATTACCTTTCTTCAAGCTCCTTAAGAAGCAGGACAAGTTCGTTTGGACTAAAGAAGCCGATGAAGCGCTTGAAGATCTTAAAAACTTCCTCCAGACACCACCAGTACTTACTACACCAGCTGATAAGGAACCACTGTTCCTCTACATTGCGGCCACAACCCATGTGGTGAGCACCGCAATTGTAGTTGAACGGGAGGAACCCGGCCATGTATTTAAAATACAGTGGCTAGTTTACTTCATCAGCGAGGTACTCACAGAATCCAAAGTACACTACCCCCAGGTCGAGAAGCTGCTTTATGTTGTCTTGATCACATCCCACAAGCTGTGCCACTACTTCGACGCTCACCGAGTGGTAGTGGTCACAACTTTTCCAATTGGCGATATCCTCCACAATCGAGATGCAACCGGGCGAATTTCCAAATGGGCGGTCGAGCTAGGTTCCTACACCATCAACTTCGTCCCATGCGCGGCAATCAAATCTCAGGCTTTGGTAGACTTCATCGCTAAATGGACAGAAATACAAACTTCAACACCCGAAGAACATCCAGGGCATTAGATCATGTACTTTGACGGGTCGATGAAGCTTGAAGGAGCTGGCACAGGAGTCCTCTTTATATCCCCAAAAGGAGATCAGCTCAAGTACAAGCTCTAGATCCTCTGGAAAGCCACCAACAACGAGGCCGAGTATGAGACTCTACTGCACGGGCTCCGCCTGGCTGCTTCCCTCGGCATCAAGCATATGGTGGTCTACGGTGACTCTTCTGTGGTCATCAACCAAGTCAACAAGGATTGGGACTGCACCAAGGAGAACATGGATTCATATTGCATAGAAGTTCACAAACTCGAAAAGCACTTTTATGGGCTCGAGTTTCATCATGTCCTAAGGGATAATAACATGGCTGCTGATGCACTCTCCAAGCTTGGTTCACACTGAGCACAAGTGCCAGGCGGCATTTTCGTTGAAGAGCTGCTACAACCATCCATCAAGGGGCAGGAAGTACAGCCGACTACAACACCTCCTCATCAACAAGTCATGGTGATTACACCCGAGTGGACAAAGCCCTTCATCGAGTACATTTTACATCAGAAAGAACCCGAGGATAAGGCGGAAGCAAAGCAAGTCATCCGATGAAGCAAGAACTACGTAGTAGTCGGCTCCAACATATTCCGACATGGCACATCCTCTGGTGTCTTGATGAAGTGCGTCCCTCCAGAAGTCGGACAGGAGATCCTTGAAGAAATCCATGCTGGAATATGCGGCAACCATGCCGCCTACCGCACAATCGTCGGCAAGGCCTTCCGCTCCGGCTACTATTGGCTGTCTGCCACGGCAGACGCAGAAGAAATCATGAAGACTTATCAGGGCTGCCAGTTCTTTGCCCGACAAGCTCACGTCTCCGCAACGGTCTTCAACACCATACCACCTTCTTGGCCCTTCGCATGCTGGGGGCTGGATATGGTTGGACAACTCAAAAAAGCACCAGGAGGATTTGAATATCTCTTCGTGGCAATTGACAAGTTTACAAAGTGGATTGAAGTGAAGCCGATGGTCAAAGCAACAGCACCAAAGGCAGTCGAGTTCATCCAAGACATTGCTCATCGCTTTGGTGTCCCAAATCGCATTATCACTGACCTTGGTTCCCAATTCATGAGGGAGGAGTTCTTTGATTTTTGCGACAACCTGGGAATCGAAGTCCACTACGCATCAATGGCGCACCCTCGAGCCAATGGACAATTCGAGAGAGCCAACGGATTAATCCAACAAGGTTTGAAGCCTCGGTTATATGATCCACTCAAGAAGTACAGCGGCAAGTGGGTGCAAGAACTTCCAGATGTGGTCTGGGGGCTACGAACCCAACCAAGTTGAGCGACAGGGCAATCGCCTGATCTACAGTTCAGAAGCAGTACTCCCAGTAGACATCAAGTACAAGGCTCCAAGAATTGAAAACTACTCAGAGGAGGTAGCAGAGCGGAGCAGAGCAGAAGACGTCAACATGGTGGAAGAAGCAAGACTTGCAGCGCTGATCAGAACAACGAAATACCCCCAAGATCTAAGGAGATACCATGATCAGAACGTCCAATCTCGGTCGTTTAACATCGAAGATCTGGTCCTCCAAAGAATTCAGAGTTCAAAAGATCAGCACAAGCTATCTTCTCCTTGGGAAGGCCCGTTTATAGTATCAAGGGTAATTGTCCCGGGTACTTATCAGCTACAACGAGAAGATAAAACAGAAGTGCCCAATGCTTGGAATATCGAGCACTTGAGGTGTTTTTATTTATAAAGTTCAGAAGTCTTTAGAGTGTCAATAAGTCAGTTCTATCAATGTACTGATGTCGGCTTTATGCCCCGAATAAATAAAGTGTCTATATTCTATTGTCTTCAAGCTTGGAATTCGGATATCTTTTCTTACGCTATACTCAGTCTTGAGTTACGCATATAACATTACTTATGAATCATGCCGAGTTGTTTCACGCAACTTACAAAGGTTAAATTCATAAGATAAAACAAGCCATCAACTCTTTGTATACACACATAGAGATCGGGCAACATATAATTTGATCAAAGTACTACTATCATCACGACATAAGTATTTACATCAATTACAAGTTCATTACAAAAGGTTACTTTTACCAAAAAAAGGATCTAGAACTTCAAGCGGGAAACAATTTCTCCATTGCGTCCTTTTCCTCCTCCAAATAAAAGTTAAACATGTCCCGAGTACATGCAGGTTCACTTTGCCCTTTGTTACACTAAGTTTCTGGGTAGGCCACCAAGATCGGACAATGCCGAGTACTTGCCTAGTGCAAGATTGGGCTATCCTCTAACAATATGAGCGAACCTACCCAGGAGCTTCTCGGAGACGATCAACCAATGGAGGAGAAGGCCCACCTGCAGGTACCCGGACAACCAAGTCCACGAGCGGCATTGTAGCTTCTCTCAGACCGCTGAGCTCTGACCTAAGGACACCGATTTCTTCTTCTTGGTTCTGAAGCCTCTTCATTGTCTGGACGAGCTGGACATCGGCGTCTTGGCGCATCTTTGCTTCCTTGGCAACATCGGCCATACATGCTTGCTCGCGCTGGATGACCTGGTTCGCTCTTTCATACTCATGATAAAAGCCGTTCTTCCAATCACTTGCTTTGATTTCAAGGGCTTCTATCTGTTTCTCTTTTTCTGCATATGCAATCATATGCTTATGTCTTATGATTTATGCTAACACAACCTGAGGAAGTCGGCGGCATACCTGCTAGCGTATCCTTGAGTGCCCGATTTTTCTCCACAATGTCGTCCCGCTAGTTCTGGTATAGGTTCATCTTCTGATAGGCTGTCTCGAGTTCCAAGCGCACCTTGGAATGTTCTTCCTCCCAAGAGGATTGACCTTGCGCCAGGTCCTTCTCCGCCTTCTCGGCTCGAGCAAAACACGAGTTCGCTCATCGCAGCATCTCTATCTTTTGATGAGAACGGCGGAGAATGCTCTATTTTCAAAAGAAAACAATGTGGAACATCAAACAAAGTTTCAAATTACAAAGATAAGTATAATTGTGCAAGCAATTTTGATTCTTACTAACCTCTGTGAGCTTGGAGAGCTGTCATTGTCGCACTTCAGCTTTCTCCAGATCGTCCAGATCAACCTGGGAATCGAACAAGAAGGCGTTCTTGTCCTCCGCTCCAGCACTGGGTGTTGCGGTGTAGATCATGAAGGGCAGAGGCGAGGGTTCTCTAGGTTGTTTCTCTCTGACAATTTCTTCAATGGAAGCAACCTTCATCAGACCTGAGGCTGCATCAAGTTCTTCAGCATGGAGTCTCGCCATCTGAGTACTTTCCGCGGCTTTTGGCCATGAACTTTTGGATCCCTGTGCGGAAGAACTCGGAGCGGCTTTCTCCGACTCTTGGGATGGCTTGGCAGCTTTGGTCTCAGATTCCTTGACCGGAGAGGTTCTCTTGGGGCTAGGTCCCCTCGCCACCTCCTTCTCCACTGATGGCGTGCTCTCAGGATTGGGCTCTGGGTTCCTGGCAGCTCCGAGGAAACTCCAGCAGGTTGAGGAGGAGGTGCACTACAAGTTCAAAGCAGAAATCAACCAAAACTGGCATAAAGTGGAAAAATTCAGTATACTACAAGTCAGTTTATTACCTGGCAAAATCCATCTCAAATTCAGGCTCGGAGAAGCCAAAAGAAGTCGCCCCTGAAGGATTCTCCTTTGGCTCCGGGGTCCTCTCCTTTGGTTCCAGGGTCCTTTCCTTTGCCGGCTGCACAAAGAGTACTCGGATCATTCAAAGACAGAAGCGCAAAGAGCGTGTAAAATTTCAAACACAAAGATTCAGGCATACCTTTTTGGAGGAGGGAGCATGTGGCTCTGACCTCTTTAGAGGGACTCCCATAGGTATCTCTGTATCTTCCGCAAGATCATCATGGACTTCATGAGCTCATAGAAGATGAGAGTTGGGGAACCTGTCGGGGTTCTCTACCGCCGGCAAGTAAATTTCTACGATCGCGTGTCAGGGTCCGGATGGTGACTCAAGAGACAGGGGATTTAGACAAGTTTGGGCCTCCGGAGAGTAATACCCTACGTCCAGTGAATGCCGATGTTCTCAAGTCCAAGTCTGTAGTAGGGGGTACAAACTAGTCGGGAGAGGGAGAGGGTCCCAAGTCCCTGTGCTGTGTGAGTGAGTGTACAGTTTGTCCTGTGTTCGAATGTTCGTCCGTTGTGTCTGTTCCTCCCCCCCTCACGGGTGTCCCTTCGGCCCCTTTTATAGTCTCAAGGGGGAGAAGGAAGCGGGGAGGTAAAAAAGAGAAAATTACGATGGGAGTTTCGGCCCCGAGGCCTTTAACCTGCGCCGCATGCCGAGCCGTACAGGGAGCAGGTGTTGACGGAGTGGGCGCCCCGCCTGACCCGGGATCGTACACCCCGGGTGGTTGATGTAGATGACTTCTCGGGTAAGTCTCCGGGTAGTTTCTGGGTCGTGGTTGACTTGTTCTGGGCCTTCGAGAATTCCAGGTGTCCTCCTCGGGCTCCAGGTGTCGTCCTTGGCCGCCTGGGGTCGTCCTTGGCCGCCCGGTGTTGCGCATGCGTTCCTCCCTGGACTGTAGCGTTCCTGTTCGGATGAGACGGGTGCCACTGTGGCTGCCGTGGCAAAGGACGGACGCCCATCATGCTCTGGCACGGCGGGTACCAAGTTGGTACGGCACCGGATGGGCCAAAGCGGGACGGAGCCGAGTAGTCTAGTCGAGCGAGCCAGAGACCGCTCGGAAGCGGTGACTCCCCGGGCGAACCAGAGAACCATTCGGAGGCGGAGAACTCCTCGGGCGAATCGGAGAACCACTCGGAGGCGGAGAACTCCTCGGGCGAATCGGAGAACCACTTGGAGGCGGAGAACCCCTCGGGCGAATCGGAGACTCGTCGGGCGACCTCCGAGCTGTCCGGACATGGAGGATCCGCTTGATTTGGGTCTTCGGCTTTTGTTTTTGAAGAGTGGATTATCGCCATGACGAGGATTAAGGGCTTGATCTGGTACCCCTGATCTAGACCCTCGTCAGTAGCCCCCGAGCCTAGGGGGGAGTTGGGAACTCGCGCCCAGGTTCAGCCATGGCGAAGGAGTGATGAGTTGTGATTCTTCCGGTGGGGGCGCGCGAGCGCACCCGCCGAGTGTAGCCCCCGAGCCTTGAGAAGAGCTGGAGCTCTTGTTAAGGTTTTGAGCCCGGGTAGTTTGCCTCGGAGGTTGTCGGGGTTGGAAAGCTTGCCGGGGACGCTTCGTTGGTGGGCCGGGCCGCTACCCAACCGTTGATGGGCCGAGCACGGGAGCGCCAGCCTAGTTTTTCGCCGCGTGGAGGGAGGGCGCGCCTTTTGAGGGAGTCAAGTGAGGCGACGTGCGCACGTCGCGAGGTGCCGAAGGTGGGCCCGCGCATTTAACGCCGCGGTCGCTCCGCCGCGCCGCCTCCCCTTTTATAGCCCTGAGCCGCGGCCGCCTAGGGTTTAATTTACTCCAATCTTTTCGCCTTCTGCCGCGCGCTTCGTCTTCCTCGCCGCTGCGCTTGTTCTCTCACGTCCTCCGCCGCCGCCGCTCTTACGCTCTTCCGAGGGAGGAGAGACCACATCCCCACACAACCCACGCCACCTTCGTCCGGCGACCTCACGATGTCGGTCAAGGAGCGCTCCAGGGTGACGCAGAGGCAGCTAGAGGGGCTCGTGAGGGACGGCTCGCTGCCGCCGCTGACGGAGGCCGAAGAGTGGAAGAGGCCCGGCGTGGAGGACTCCCCCCGGCCGCCGGCCGGGTACGTCGTCTCGTTCGTCGCCTTCCACGAGCGCGGGTTCTCCGTCCCCGCTGGGAGGTTCATCCGCGCCGTGCTCAATGAGTACGGGCTGGAGCTCCAGCACATCAACCCCAATGGGGTGCAGCAGATGGCAGTGTTCGTGGCACTCTGCGAAGGATACCTGGGGATGGAGGTCCACTGGGACCTCTTCCGGTACTTCTTCAAATTTGTGTTGCATGCCTGTGAAGGCGGCGCCCCTGCGACAATCGGGTGTGCCGTGTTGAAGTTGAAGCAGGGGCGGTCGAAGGACTACATCCCGAGGACCCTGATCAGCTCGAACAAGGGGTGGCACCCCGGGTGGTTCTACCTCAAGAACGACCCCAAGAATCCCCTCCCGGCGTATACCGGGAGGTCGTTCGAGAAGGCTCCCGACAACTGGGGGTATGGGCCCGAGAAGAAGCTGCAGGAGAAACTCCTCGGGAATATCTGGAAGGCCCTCGCTCGACTCCGGGACGCGAATGTGTCCGCGGCGAAGGTCATTGGCGGGTACCTCTCGAGAGGTATCGTACCGCTGAGGCGGCGCACCCTCCAGATCTGGCAGATGATTCCGGCGAAGGCCCCCTACGTGGGGACCGTGACGATGGACCCCCTGCCCTCGGAGGCCGAGGTGGAGCGCCGAGTGACGGCAGTGATGGGGAGAGCTCATGACGCATATCCACCGCCGGACCTCCTCCCCATGCTCCCGAACGCCCACACCAAAGCTCTGGTAAGAATTCCTTCCTCCGCCTTGAACTCAATCCCGAGTGCTTTTCGGTTTCCTGATCCCGAGTTCTTTAGGTTTCTGATCCCGAGTTCTTTAGGTGAAGAGCCATGACTGCTCCTACTCCCTGCCGCCGCTTCCCGAGGACAGGGCGAAGAATCGGGCTGAGGCCGAGCGGGCCAAGGCGAAGAAGGACCGCCGGGAGAAGTGGAGGATGAGTGAGGTGGCCAAGCGGGAGAGGAACGCCGAGCGGGCCAAGAGGAGGAAAAGGGGAGAGCGGGTCTCCGAGGATGAGGACCCCGAGTCGGAGCCCGCGGAGGGGGACTCGAGGAGCGAGGACGACGAGGAGGATGAGGACGCGCCCCCCGCTAAGCTCAAGGCGGTCGCCGTGGTGACAGCTTCGCCCTCGGCGCAGCAACCGGGGTCTAGCGGGAGAGGGAGGTCGCCTCCGCCGGACGCGGGGAGGAGCGAAAGTTCCCGGTCGAGCCGGCATCAACGGTCCTCCGGGGACAGCCAGCGCGAGAGGCGCGGCCGCACGCCTCCATCCACCCGTCATGCGCCCAAGGAGGGGAAGAGTTCCCGACGGGACACGGCCTCCCCCCGTCGGGAGAGAAGCCGGAGCCGGGACCTGTCGGAGCGTGCCCACAAGGGGGGTTCGTCGTCAGGGGCGTCGCGCTCCCCCAAAAGGTCCGCGCCACGAGACGACAGGCGGCCGCCGCCATCCCCTCAAACAACGCGGGCGCAGAGCAGAGGGCGGGACGCGCCCCGGACGCCCGTACCTGCCGCAGGGGTAGATCCTGTTCGGGGCAGGGCCTCGCCCGCGTCGCCCGTGGTGGAGGCGCAGGCCCCTTCCGCCCCGGTGAGGGCCACAACGGGGCGGCCGGATCCGTCCCTGGTCGAAGGAGGAGGCCCGACTGGCCAGGTGGCGCCCCACTCGGGCAGGGGCGCCGAAACCGCGCAAGTGGCCCCCGTCCCAACGGCGCTCGAGGGGTCCAAGAGGCCCTCATCCCCGAGGGGCCCGGCGCCGACGAGTTCCAAGCGGACCCGGACCGTCTCGTCGAGGTGAGTAATGCTCTATCCTTCTCGAGTGGTTTCCGTCTTCATGGTTGCCATTTCTCTTAGCCGAGATCCTTGACCTGTGTCGCACCAGCCGGACCGACACTCCGCTCGTGGTGGCGCCGAAGAAGATGCTGCGCTCGGCAGCGCAGACGCCGAGGCCCGCGGCGGAGCAGGCCGAGGAGGCGACATCGGGGCCCGTGGTGGAGCAGACAGAGAAGGCGACGCCGAAGCCCGCGGCGGAGCAGGCCGGGAGGCGACGCCGGAGCCCACGGTAGAGCAGGCCGAGGAGGCGACACCGGTGCCCGCGGCGGAGCAGGCCGAGGAGGCGACACGGAGGGTGACGCCCTCTGTGGAGGAGAAGGTGGCGGAGGGAGACGGCGACAGCCCGGGAGGTGAACTCCCGACAGGCCTGGTCGTCACGCAGACCGTCCCCGCGGAGGCGGCTGTTGCGGCGCTCCAAGCCGAGCTGGAGCAGCAGCTGATGGGGGCGGCCCCTCCTACCCCTCAGGAGGCGGCGAGCCACCCTGGGGCAGGGAAGGTTGCCCTGCCTGGTGACGCGGCCCTAACCGGGGCCGAGGAGGTTGCTGCCGGGGGGGACGGTCGCGAGGTTGCTACCCCTCCGGGGACCGCGGCCGACCCCGAGGAAGCGGAGGCGCGGACGACCGGCGCCCTTGAAGACATTGCCACCCCAGCGGCGGCGGCTGCTGTAGCCCCCGAGCCCTCCTCCGGGGTGGTTCCCTCAGAGGTCGTCGTGCTCGAGGACTCGCCGGAGGATGGCTCGCGGAGGATCGACGGCGAGCCCAGCGGGGGGCCGATTGTGGAGTCCCCGAGGCCTTCGAGCCCCTCATGTGAGGTCCTGGACTCTCTCAGGGAAACTCCGGGGATGATGACGATGGATCGTCGTTTCCAGACCATCGTACCTATCGAGGACAACCCGAACCTGCCGTGTGAGGGTCGGCTGTTGTGGTACGATCGTCAGAACCTGGAGAGTCCTGTCTTCGAGCTTGACGACAGGTCGGAGAGGGAGCAGTGCCGTTTTCTCGCGGAGGGCCTCAACAACATGAAGGAGGTCTTCAACGAGATGATCATCAAGCCTTCTCGGGTTTCCTTCTTAGCGCTTTCTGTTTTCATTCAGAAAATCATGTCTTATCGCTCCCCTTTCTGTTCTCATTCAGAAAATCATGGAGCGAAGCTCCGAGAAGTCCCTGTTCCTCCGCCGCGAGGCCGGGCTGTGGCACGCCGTTGAGCAATTGAAGGAGGAGAAGGAGCAGCTCGAGGCCCAGCTGACCGAGGCCCGGGAGGCCAGGGACGAGGTGATTGCCGAGGCCGAGGAGGAGAAAGCCGCCCTCGAGGCGAAGGTGGAGGAGGCCGAGAAGACAGTGATGGAGGCGCTGACGGCCGCTGATGCTTCCAGTCGGGAAAAGGCTGCCGCTGTGCAGGAGGCCGAGGGGCTGAAGGAGAAGGTGGCGGACCTTCAGAAAGACCTTCAGCACCGCGACCTCGACCTCAAGACGGCCAACAACCAAGTGGTCGGGCTGGCCGAGAAGCTGAAGGCCGCAGAGGTCGAGGGGGCCCGCCTCGGAGAAGTCGCCCAGAAGCGGGAGGAGGAGATCCTCGGTAAGTTATCCTTCCTTGTTTCTTGTCGGGCGGCTGCTTTCCATTCTTCTCGAGTGGCCGTGAGTTTGCTTAAGCCTGTTCGCCAATGTAGCCCTGCGGAACGAGAAGGCCGACCTGGAGGCCAAGCTTGAGTCGGGGAAGCGCGAGGTGACCAAGGCCTTTGATGCCAACCAAGAGCTGGTGCAGCTTGGTCGCAACCTGAAGGCGGACTTGGACAGTAAGTATTGTGTTTTTGCTCATCCTTCCTCTTGCTTTCCTTCCTGCGAGATGACTCTGACGAAGAATTGTCTGCAGGAGCTGTCGAGGACCTTCGGAGGTCCAGGGAGGCGGGCGAGCAGAGCCAAAGGGCCCTCGAGAAGAAGTCCGAGGTCCATCAGGCTTTGGTCCAGGCCGTCGAGCACCTGTTCGAGGAGCTCAACGTCGGCGGCGGCCCGTCCCTGGTGGATCGCCTTGCCCTTGTTGCAGGGAGGACTCGGGCGCAGGCCTCGGATCTTGCTCGGAGCGTGGCACGGAAGATCATTGCCATGTTCCTGTCGCATTACCCGACCATGGATCGGAAGTCCCTGCAAGGCGGATGGGCCCCCGGCTACGAGGATGCCGAGTACGATGAGATTGAAGCCGAATCTTCCTCGTTTGCCGAGAA
>CM014276.1:20741976-20784880 GCA_004135705.1 Alloteropsis semialata | reverse complement strand
AAATATTCTTTCGTTTCTATGAATAGGATAATAAATATACTCAGCAGTTACAAACAAAACATAATTTTCGCTTTTAGCTATAACCAGCTAATTGGAATAGAAACGAAAGCATACTTATGCTAAAGTTATGATAAAGTCACTGAAATAGAATTCTTCTTCTGTAAACCACAAGATCAAAGGGGAGCAAGTTGAAACTTATGGGGAAGCTAACTGTGCTTTTCTGTGATAAAGTTAGAGGTCTTCAAAAAATTACTTGTTTCTCCAATTATGATCAACAGGCATGAACAACTGAAGATCAGGGTGAAACTCTCTATTTAAATCTTCAGTTGAATTTGCTTTTGTAAACCAATACTATGCCTAATTTTTAGTTAATTTGGGAAATGAAATGGATGAAAGGCAAGAGGAAACATAAGCTAGATATACATGCTAGTTCTATATTGGCATTGCGTTGAGTTTTCAAAAGTATTTATTAGGAGAATTTGTTTCATACTCCCTCCGTCCGAAAAAGAATGCAATTCTAGCACAGTGACACGTTTTAGTATCTCAAGTTTGACCAATTATAGATTAAAAAATATAAATATTTAAGAGATGAAATAAATATCATTAGATTAGTTACAAAATATATTTTTATAATAAATTTATTTAAAACCATAAATATGAATATAACTCACTAAAAACTTGGTCAAACGTGAACCATTTTAAGTGGCACGCAACACGTAGTTGCATTCTTTTGGGACGGAGGGAGTATTTGGCTATAGTTGATAGATCCATTAGCTCTAATAAGTGGCGTAGCCAAAGGGGGCTGAGGGGGCTCCAACCCCCCCTACACTGATACATCAATGAAGAAACAAGGAGACAAAGAGAGAGTACAACAAGGAGAGGAAAAAGAAAATTGAAGATAGAGAAGGAAGAAAGGAGATCAGCCTCCTAATGTTGATTCTTGCATTCGCCGTTGGCTCTAATTGTTAGTGAGTAATGGATAATAGCTCATAGTTTTCTTAGTAGCTGGCTAACTTTTTTAAAATTGCTAGAATTCACTAGCTAATATGCAGTTGGATTGATAGTTTCAATTAATTAGTTGTGTTGAGGCAGCTAATGAGTTAACTATCAACTAAGTAGTTGGTTGGCTGTGTGCTGTGAGGAGCGAAGACAGCGGTGGCAGAGGATATTGGCGTGAATGGCTTAGAACCGGATACCCTTTTCTGAAACATGTTGTCAACGGTTGGATTTCTCCCACTCATTCCTACCACGGCAAGCACAAGTAGAAAGTAGACAAGGTATAAAGGCATATGTAGAGCTTTTATTCTTTGTTTCTCAATCAGATGTATCACACAATGGGTGCTCCATATATAATATAGGCCCTGTTTAGTTTAGTTCGACAATTTTGTTCATCACTAATAAATTCGAGTGTTCGGATACTAATTAGGAGTATTAAATGTGGATAACTGACAAAACCCAATTCATAACCCCGAGTGAAATTGTGAGATGAATCTATTAAGCCTAATTAGGCCATGAGTAGACAATGTTTTTCTACATTAAACAATCTCTAATGACAGATTAATTAGGCTTAATAGATTCGTCTCGCCATTTCCCGTCCATCCGTGTAATTAGTTTTATAAATAGATCATGTTTAGTCCTCCTAATCTTTGGTTTAAAATTGCTACAGTAAATTTTGCAAGGTTTCTCAGCGATCTAAACAGGCCCATAGTCATAATCTAGTTCCAGAGTTCTGGTAAGAACCCACAAGCAACAGGACAAGGACTTCTAGTCTCTCTTTCCATCCAGTGTCCTCGGTCTTGTTGATTTACAACACTCCCCCTTGGGTGATTACTGGGAATGTATATGTCTCGTTAAAAGCTCCATTGCAAAAACCCAATGGGAAAAACGGTAATTGGAGAAAAGAGTGCATATTAGTTGCTATTGTATTGCACAAATTGGCTCGTTAAAATCCTTGTGTGAGAAACCTTCAAGTAAGAACTCACAAAGGTAAAAATAGTACAACATTAAACTTTCTTGGTTAAACAACATTGTACATTTTCTATTCTTAATGAATAGTTATCAATCTTCAACATTTATACATGAACTTCATGATTTTTGCAACAAAGATCTACATGATCTTAAAATAATCAAGAGGTACACCTTAATAGCAAACTAATTCATCAAGTTGGTTCCTTCGAGGTATAAAAAAGATTTCAAACCTGGATATGATAAAATATACGCTACCCTCAATGCCTGTTTAGTAGCATTCTACGAAAATGTGAATAATGGTATTCAAATACCATAAGGCTAGTCTTTCAAATACTTGATTTGTAATTCTTCTAGAATGCAATTTGGAGCAATTGTTCAAGCACTAACAACCACTTCATTTAATTGCGCAAAACAAATGAGTTTTATCCTTTCAGAGGAATATGGGTTAATGAATTGCATGATTGCATACCTTCGAGATATTACATCTCAAACCTTAATATGTGAAGTTGAATTAGTAAATCTATTTTTGAGACTTCTAATATCATAGGCAATGATCTATTAAGTAGATCTTCAAGATTTGGCTTGTTTCATTTTATATAATCATTCTTCATTTGAAATTTATGGGGATAATCTAGTTTGCCAACCACCGATATATACCTTTTATGGTATACGAGGATACTCGCCATCAATGCTACTAGCTAATAATATGTACTTACAAGTGCTTGTACGGTGCATTCATGGCCATGTGATTACTCACTTTATTTTTAATTCAATTTCTTGGGTTTGTACGAGTATTCATCCATATTTTTATAACTATTGGTGTTCATTCATGAATTGACTGATAAGTCATTTCCTGACTATTTCCTTCAAGCAGTTGTAATTCTTGGACAATAAGTCACTTTTTCCACAATAAGTCACTCTTTGAATTTATTTCGTTCTTGGATTTGCTCTTCATGAGACTTATAATATTCTTCAAGAATATTATGTACCTTAAATATTTAATATTCGACATGAGATTTATATCTATTATGATACTTATTCTTTTGAATAAATAATGAGTCATTCAAGGATCATTTCTCATAGATTTTTATTATACCAACTAACTTCATAATTTATTTTATTCATTCATACTATTTACCATATATGTAATAGAATATTCATTCATGCATAATAGAAGTTTACTAGTCTTCGGAAAAGACTTATGAACCAATTCACTTCACCATATCATTATTTTATAATGATTCAATTTAAACTTTTAGGTTCAAATACTTTTGACCTCAATTACATTCTTTCATTTATCCGAAATGAGTGCTTCGTGCAACTCTGTCATGGACTTTTTTCGTGGCCATGTTCTCGTTTGAGAACACTTGCAATGGTTGAAGTAATATCGTCGATATTCATTCTTTTCTCCCATATCTTTAAGATAAGATTATTATATAGTCAACTAGTATCTGTGATCCCAACACAAAATGTTGTGCGCGCTACATAGTGTTGGACATTCATCTTCATGATGATCATTTCTTAGTTTGTAAGGTATTTGACTTTGACAATATTTTTTTGAAGTTCGCAAAAAATTCATTGAGATTCTTTTACAGGCTCACTTAATCCAAAAACCAACAAGCGCCCCCGTAGATTTTAAATTAATGATTAAGTCATTGTCCATGGTGAGTATACTGATAGATAGGAGACAATTCCCTATTTGACACTCAAGAAATGACTTATTCCTTTTTTGGCCAAAAAATTTCTTCGTTCTCTATTTGACACCAAGTTCAACTTTCGCTCCTCATTTGACACTTTGTTGGTTTTCCATTTCGAGAACCGTTAAATGACATGTGAAAAGACAATTTTGCCCCTGTGCGCCCCCACAACCCTTCTCCCTCCTCTCCTCCCCTTCTCCCTCCTCTTTCTCGCGCCTCCCCCGCTGCTCCATGCCGCTGTTGGTATTTCTTAAAACGTTTACATTATTCTGCAAGCGTACAGAAATATGTTGTAGCATTTCATCCGGGAGTATTTCAGAGTATCGTTATTTGTTTATCCGTAGGTAAAGCGTTTAGTTAAAGAGAGCTGTCATCCGATGCATTTACTTACAGCAATATTAATCTACCAAAGTCTAAACAGGGGTAAATGATATGACAATGTAGGGGTAAGGTGACACACAGAAGTTCATTGCTTATCAATAAATAAGTCTTAGTTAGTAAATAGAACATTAGTAAAGATCACAGAGGGTTTCATGAACATCATACATATGGGACTTGGATATACAACCTTATCCTATACAAGCTCAGTCAAGGGATATATGTTAGAGGACATACCGAGGTATCCGGAGGGTTCCCTCATCAAGGGACGACAACCAGACGTCTTATCATAAAGGCCTAATATCATCTCCCGAACGTGGAGGATTACAAAGGACGGACAGGCTGTCACCACCTGCCGCTACCTCTACTAATCCGTGGGGTAGCGATACCCTCAACAGTATTCCATATTCCAAACACCATGCTTGCAATATGGAATAAAACTCTATCTATCACATTAATAGACAGAGCAACCATAGGGCACATTGAGCCAATGTTGTGACATACGTCAGCTTGAGTAAGGTGCAAGACATAAGATGTATATACTAAGTAAGTAGAGTAAAGTTGAATCATACAACATAAGTATGAAGATAATTTCATTAAGATCAAAGTCTTACAAATAAGTAAAGAGATACAAGAGTTGAACTCTAGAGCTTACCAAGACTCCTTCGGAAGCCCTTCAGAAGATCAACTACTAAGACTAAGACTAAGCTTGTAGCAAGAGAGAGCTCTTCTTCTGGTGTGTGTCGAATGCTGAGGCTCTTGCAGGTATTTATAGCATCCAAAGACGGTGTAGAGCCGGCCAGAGGCGGTTGAGGCCGTTTGGCCATGGACCCAGGTCGGCCGAGGGAGGGGGCGTAGGCCGACCCTTGGATGAACCGCCTTGAGGCATGCACGGCCCAGATGATCTCCCAATGGCGGTTTACAAGTACTGGTCAAGGGTGGAGCGAAACAGCCGCAGGACCAAGTCGGCCGACCTGGCTAGGTCGGCCGACTTGGCTCTGCCGTCTTTCGGCCCCACACTTCTTTGGTAGACTGTCAAGTGGGTCCCTATGACAGTTTTAGGTGGGTACGCCTGGTTTGAGTACGTTAGAGTTGAGATGTGGGCCCTTCAATCCATGGGAGTGACACATGGCTCATCCCTTATCCTTGACATCAACCGACCTTGATTCAGTGGCCAGGATCATTCCATGATGTGCTTCTTGACCTGCATGGAAGATGGATTCGAGTGGGTGTGAGGCCAGGTCGCACGACCTCGCCAGGTCGGTCGACCTGGGCCTAGGCCCAATAGCCTCCATCTTTTGCTCCAATATCCCTGTGCTCTAATACATTCCAGATATACATGCTACAATATTATTTGAGTATAAATGTCTAAGTTATACTTAGTCTTTATTCATTTTCTGAGACTATTGACGGTCAGATTTTCTGTTGTAAAGACCGTCAACAGCCGCTCCCATCACCAAGCACGCTCCCTACTGAGTGGCTGCCCACCGACGACGACCACGCCGGCATTGCCGCGCAGCAGCAGCAGACGCGCCCGCAGCGGCAGCGACGATGCGCCTCACGTCCTTGTCCCGGTCGTCCTCAGCCAGCGGAGGCAGGGCCCGCCACATCCACCACCTCCACCATGGGCACCACGACAGCCATGAAAACGTCTCCATCTCGTCGTCCGCATGGATGAAGAGCACACACATGCCATTGCCGGACACTTGATCTCCTCATCCTGCTGCTCGTGCTCTTCTCGCTGTCCTTCCTGCTCACGTCCTCGCTCACGCACATCGCGCGCGCCATGTCTCCACTGCTCGCCACGTCCCCTGTCGCCGCCGCGCTCGCCCACGTCACAGTCATGCTGCCTTACCTCGCGATGGCGGACCCGCGTAGCACGCGCCGACCACGAGCCTCGCCAGGCCCGACACCAGCATCGGGCGGACCATGTCCTTCTCCGGCGCGACACCCGACGTGGGAAGGAGCAGCGTGGCCAGAATGGAGAGGCGGGGAGGGGCAAGGACGGCTGCTGCGACTTGAACAGAGTGGCGCGGAGGGGTGCGGTAGGCCTCCGCGGCGACGTGGAGGAAAAGGGGAGGCGCGGTCAGGCCTGGGCGACGGCTTGGGGCAGCGGGGGAGGTGCGAGAGACAGAGGAGGGAGAAGGGGAGGAGAGAAGGGTACGGGGCTCACAAGGGAAAAATCATCGTTTCACAGACAAAAAGGCAACAAAGTGTCAAATAAGGAATGAAAGTTGAACTCGGTGTCAAATAGGGAGCGAAGAAATTTTTTGGGCCAAAAAGGGAACGAGTCATTTCTTGAGTGTCAAATAGGGAATTGTCTCAATAGATATCTAGGATATACCACATATAGCATTTCATTTACTCCCTCCATCCTAGAATATATGGCATTGAATGATTCAAAACTTGTCCTCAAATACAAAGCATTCTAACACTTGACAAGTACTAAAAGAAATCATTTAATTTTTCTTGTCTCACCACTTCATGCTTAGTTTTTCTATTCCTTCCTCCACCGCTTAATGTTAAGAACAACTTTAAGATGGCGTTTGGTTGGGGAATGCAAACGTAAATGTAAACGCTAACAATTTGCGCTGCAATCTGATACAAATCTGAAGGACCGAAGCGGTGACCAGAGGGGGGGGGTGAATGGGAGCCTCACAAAATTCTCGCGATCGAGAACGGGCCTATGTCCCAAATCACTCCACAAGCGAAAATTCAAGCACTTGCCAAGATCACATAGCAACTGAGTGCTTACTAACCCTAGGACCAAGTCCTGAACCCAAAGAACTTAGCGAACACGCAAAACGAGCAAAGCAGCGGAAAAAACTGACTAGTGCTCACCTAGCCAAAACCGGTTTCACCGATTTGCCAAACCGGTTTTACCGGTTTATCAAAGCCTTCACTAGAACCGGTAATACCTGTTTACAAAATCGGTTCCACCGGTTTTTTCTGGGCAGCAACTCGAAACTTGGGGAGAAAACCTAAAACCACTCAAACGAAGTCCAAACTCCGTGAAATTTGTGCCAGAGCTGCGCAAGAACTTGGTGAGTCTTTATCCAAAAGATCTCTACAAGAAAGATCAAGACATCACCTCGAATTTCGCGGATTTGACCAAGAACTCAAGAGAGGAAGGACTTGGGAAAAACTCAAGATTCGTGGTGCTCGTGCATGGATTCAGTAGGGGATCACCCTAGATGTGTTTGCACATGTCCCAGCACCAAATTCCCCCAAGAAATCCGACCCAAGTCGCACTTAAACTCGAGATCACGAATTCGCCCAAAAATAGCCCCAAAAATGGCAAAAAAGAAAAACGTGAATTCATGGAGGAGAAGCAAGAGCTCAGCACAAGGGAGGCAAAAGAACTTCAAATACTTCACGAGGGCATCACCTATACAAGGAAACTAGAGTTCATGAAGTGGTCTCTCTCTAATCTCTCATCCTCTCTCTAAGACATAAGAAAATGAAATTAGGGTTTCAAGTGGTGGAAGAGACACCTCTCCAACCAGCCATCTCCACCATAAGTAATGTTTCGCTAAAGTCTAAACTACCCCTACTGCAGAAAATAAGATACACACTCGCAGAGAGGCAAGATCGTCCAGTTTTTTGTAGACGCATCAGACGGACACGGGACCTTCACGACTTCGCTTCATCTCGACGCAAGCTTCGTGATGGCGCCACGTGCCCTCCATTCCGCCATCCGGACGCACCGGACGCACCCCCGATTTTAAGGCCCAAACCGGCAAACCTGCCTGCTTGGTGGTTTTGAGGCGCAAACCACCCAAACCGTCCATCTTCGCTTGGCCGCCACGCGACCTCCTCGATGTCGATGCGTGTCCGGCCTCTGCCAAGCCTTTGACGCCTCCATCCCGCTTGACTCGACCGACGTCGTCTTCATCACGCCGTGTACTCTTGCTCTTCCATGCACCATGCGGATCACACGTGACTCCGCCCAGACTCTTCGGGTCCCTCGGTCCAAGTCTACTCGTTCACCCTTCACCGCCCTTGGTTTATCGGCATAAACCTTTCGCGCTTGACCTTCACCGCGCGCCGTCGGCCGCCATGTCGCATCCTGCACCTGCATATCACGAGCCAAGAGACACATCAAACTACTCGACGGTTGTCAATCACTCATCATCCAAGGGTGACCACCATTGGTCCTCAATCTCTCCTTGATGAGTGCATTGACAACACCCAACACAAATGACTTCAAGAAAATAACAGAACAAGAACAGAAAAGAAAAAGAAAGAGCTCTTCCAGGTGATCAAAAACCAATCAAAGGCAAAGAACAGATCACTTGAGATGAGAGGTCTCAGTCCCCTAAGACAAGGATAACGGCTCGACACAACTAAGACAAGAACACATGATCCCTCAAGAAGAGGCAGAAAGGGCTCAATACCAATCACGTGACAAGCGAAAGCTCAAACAACCGCCGGCTCCTCAAGAAGAGGTAAAAGTTCAATGCGAGAGCACAAGAGCAAACTGAGTAAACTCCCCCTGAACAAATGCTTGAAAGCAATGTACTCCCCCTGGCTAAATGCATCATATCTCACAAAATGCATGCAATACATGAACATCTCTCCCCCTTGAGCAAGTGCAGCATAAACTTCTCCCCTTTGTTGACAATGGAACCATCAAGGATGACATGAGAGAATACACTACATGCTATGAAGTGCAAGACTATCAAGCTTCTCAAATATATCACAAAGCATTTACAAATGCTACAAATGATCTAGAGCATAAAGAAGCAGACCATGAGCAAGCACAAATAGCCGACATGAGGATATTATGATAGAATCAGGAGGCTTAGGCAGAATTTTAGATTTTAACATTTTATAAAGGATATCACCACATGAGCAAAAGTCTAGCCATGATAACTCGAGCAAGGTCAAACTAGATCACAAAAGCTCATATAAAGATGACACATTCTCAATATAAGATCATTGCTAACACTTGCAAGACATTCCTACTCATTTTCAAACTCATTAAGACCATGAGCCTACTTCTATGGCAAGCACATGTAACAGTAGAGCAACCTGGTGGTGATTTTAAATGAGCAACATAGATTAACAGCATTTTCATGCATATTATTTGCTATCTTCCATATTTTCATATTACTTTTAATTTTTCATTAAGCACATATAAAACCAAGGTTTATGAGGTGTCCCTTGACACAAGTGAAGCACAGAAAACATGCTTCCCCTAGGTGATGCAAAGCAAGCACAATGATAAGCCATATGCAAAGAATAAGTCACCCGAATACAAGCTAGCACAACCTAGCATCTCAAGCAAGAGCAGCGCATGACAAAATTTTACTCATGGGTGATAAGCATTCAAGATTCATTTTTATAAACAAACTTAGCTCACAAGATTTCTTATGACAATATCATCAAGAGCATAAGCAGCACATTGCGAAATCACCACAATCCTATGCACTAGTTTTTAAGAGCATAAGCAAATACTCAGGATATATAAGAGAAGCTCATCTAGTGTAAGATATGATCATATGCGATATGAAACATGATATGCAAATGCATGAAACATATGATACAAGCGAAAGACCCCCCAGAAACCAACTCAGAAAGGAAAACACACTCCTAACTCCCCACGCAGGCGAGCAAAAGCAGCGGAAAAACTGACTAGTGCTCACCCAGCCAAAATCGGTTTCACCGATTTGCCAAACCGGTTTTACCGGTTTGCCAAACCGGTTTCACCGGATTACTAAACCGGTTTCACCCGTTTATCAAAGCCTTCACTAGAATCGGTAATACCTATTTCCAAAATCAGTTCCACCGGTTTTTCCTGGGCAGCAACTCGAAACTTAGGGAGAAAAACCTAAAACCACTCAAACGAAGTTCAAACTCCGTGAAATTTGCGCCAGAGCTGCGCAAGAACTTGGTGAGTCTTTATCCAAAAGATCTCTACAAGAAAGATCAAGACATCACCTCGAATTTCACGGATTTGACCAAGAACTCAAGAGAGGAAGGACTTGGGGAAAACTCAAGATTCGTGGTGCTCGTGCATGGATTCAGTAGGGGATCACCCTAGATGTGTTTGCACATGTCCCAGCACCAAATTCCCCCAAGAAATCCGACCCAAATCGCACTTAAACTCGAGATCACGAATTCGCCCAAAAATAGCCCCGAAAATGGCTAAAAAGAAAAACGCGAAATCATGGAGGAGAAGCAAGAGCTCAGCACAAGGGAGGCAAAAGAACTTCAAATACTTCACGAGGACATCACCTATACAAGGAAACTAAAGTTCATGAAGTGGTCTCTCTCTAAACTCTCATCCTCTCTCTAAGACATAAGAAAATGAAATTAGGGTTTCAAGTGGTGGAAGAGACGCCTCTCCAACCAGCCATCTCCACCATAAGTAATGTTTGGCTAAAGTCTAAACAACCCACAGAAAATAAGATACACACCCGCAGATGGGCAAGATCGTCCAATTTTTTGTAGACGCATCGGACGGACACGGGACCTTCACGACTTCGATTCGCCTCGACGCAAGTCGCGATGGCGCCACGTGCCCTCCATTCCGCCATCCGGCCGCACCGGACGCGCCCCCGGTTTTGAGGCCCAAACCGGCAAACCTGCCTGCCTTGTGGCTTTGAGGCGCAAACCACTCAAACCGTCCATCTCCGTTTGGCCGCCACGCGACCTCCTCGATGTCGACGCGTGTCCGGCCTCCGCCAAGCCTTTGACGCCTCCGTCCCGCTTGACTCGACCGACGCCGTCTTTATCACGCCATGTACTCTTGCTCTTCCATGCACCATGCGGATCGCACGTGACTCCGCCCGGACTCTTCGGGTCCCTCAGTCCAGGCCTACTCGTTCACCCTTCACCGCCCTTGGTTCATCGGCATGAACCTTTCGCGCTTGACCTTCACCGCGCGCCGTCGGCCGCCATGTCGCATCCTGCACCTGCATATCACGAGCCAAGAGACATATCAAACTACTCGACGGTTGACCACCATTGATCCTCAAAATCAAACGATCACTTGCTTTGTTTGGTTCAGATCAGTAACGGAATCAGAAAGGGCCTGCTATTCATCGATCTGCTCATCTGTCAAACAAGCATCCTCCACGCGCAGTCACCTAGACCCCCCTGCTCTGCCCCAAATTGGTTGTCGCCTCCAGCATTACTGGCCAGAGCGCTGCCCACAGGCTTGCTGCGCTGCCTGCGCAGGAGCCACCATTGCCCTCGCCATGGCTCACGGCAACACCGACATGTGCTATGTTGGCATCGCAACATCTAATTGGCCCTCTCCAAAGAGTTGCTGGGAAGGCTCAGAGGCTAGTCAGAGATGAAACGGGTGTGCGAGGAGCCGAGGACATGATCGCGAAGGAATCTTGCCGTGGAAGATGTGTTACTCAAGGCAATACGAAAGGGGAAGCCGCAAATTTGCTGCCGTCCTTTGCGGAGCGTCACAGTCGTGAGGTTGACAACGGGAGGCAGCGAAATTGCATTACACCCGTGAGGGAGCGGTGTCAGATTTCTACAGGCCCGTATCCAATTATAGTGTGACCTGATTGTAGGAGAGCCAAAACAAACATAAACATGATTTAATAGAATCGGTTTGCGCTGTTATCAGATACCGTTACAAAAACGTGAACCTAACACCACCTTAATTACTGCCCCTAAACCAGAAGATATCAGAGGTACATGCGTATTTTATTTTCTCTATCTATTTTAAAATTGTCAGAATCGTATTTAGAGGATGGAGGGAATATTTCGCGCAAACTTGACTTCTGGATAATAACAGCCTGTTCGGTTGGCTGGTGGCTGATGCTGATTTATTATGAGACTGAAATACTGCTGGCTGACTGATAGTTGATGGCTGGTGCTGATTTGTTATGAGACTAAAGTACTGCTGGGCGGTGGCTGATAAGTCAATAGAACGAACAGGCTGATGCCAGCACACACGCTACGGCATCGTCCTTCTACTGGGCCGACGCAGTGGGCGTCCAGCCCCAATAGGATTCTCAAAAAAAAAAAAAACTAATCTCCGCTGGTAGTCGGCGCAGTTTACTCAGCTGTTGGCATCTTCGGTGCCTTCTTCTGTTCTTCAGCAGCTTCCTCCTCTGTCTGTCAGTCATGACACCGTCACCGCCGCCGGCGCCGCCGGTGCTTCCGATCTTGGAGCACGAGGACGAGATCGTAGCCACGGTGGACGCGAACCCGGTGGTAGTGATAATCGGCGAGACCGGCTCCGGCAAGAGTACGCAGCTCTCCCAGATCCTCCACCGCCGCGGATACACCCGCCAGGGTGCCATCGCCGTCACCCAGCCCCGCCGCGTCGCCGCCGTATCCGTCTCCAGGTTCCCCGCCCCATTACCTCTCGCTCTATCCCGTCCGCGCGAGGGCATTTTTTTTTTGCTAGCACAGACAAAGGCGGAGCCAGAAGTGAGGCAAGGGGCTGCTGACTACCCTTGCAAGACCTAATGTAATTGAGAGCAATATTTGGCGTTTTACGCAGCGCAGAACCTATCTCCGCCCCTGACCACAGAGGACAAGCGTGACTCCATTTTTGTGGTGGTTATTTGTTATTGCAGAGTATTGCTTCAGCTGTATAGCTTATGTCTATGCTCCCTGTCTATCCAATGTGTTTGGTTATGCTTTTTCTTGCTGTCAATTTGTGGGCCGCAATTTGACAACTGGAAGGGTTTATGAATTGGGAATTGGGATTATACTACCTTTTCATTTTAGAGAGGAGACTTCCTGTAGGATTGGACGAGATTTTGAAAGCATTTGACAGCTAAATGGCCAGGGAAATACCGGAAACCTCATCATGTTCCGAGTTGTGAGTGGAGCTAATGATTGGACAGCCCAATTGATTTTTTAGCAAAAGTATCACAATGAAATAAACAGGCTTAAAAGGAACTGTTATGTGAGGGTTGTTTAGGGGTTCTTTCTGGTTGACCAACTATTTGCTATTTTACTGAATGGTTTTCTTCCTAATTGATGAGCTAGCCTAGCCATTCTCAATTTAACATCATGGGATTCTGTTTTAGTTCTTTTAAAGTTATTTCAGTTACTATGTTGTCTACAAAACACATATGTACCTGATTTTGTGAATAAGAGAACTTTTGTTTATTTCGCAGAAGAGTAGCTCAGGAGCTTGGTGTTCCACTTGGGGATGAAGTTGGTTATGCAATTCGGTTTGAGGACAGAACTTCAGAGAGAACATGCATAAAGTAAGCCTCAGAAATATTGGGTGGCTTGAATTTGTTCTAACATAGCTATAGTAACATACAAGTTCAATACCACTGGAGGTGCACCATGTAATAAACTTTTGGTTTGAGCACCACCTCAACACGGAAAACTTGTAAAATGAAATTTATATTGTGATCTAGTCATCCAGAGTGTTGTAGTAACCGGTGTTAGAAGAAGCAAAACATAGGTTAAAGGTTGCTTAAAAATAGTTTAGACTATAAGATTGTCTTTTCCCTTTTCTTGATTTGATTTATCTCTTACAGTATTATCACTTTTTGTTGCTAGTAACACAGAGTAATGTTCTATGCATAGGTTGAGTAAAATGATTGCAAGATTTTCATCGTAAAGAGTGATTGCACAGCTGAACCTGATTGGGTGATTATGCTTGATATCTGTGGTATACCTATGTGCTGAATTCGTGGATTTAAATTCATCCCTTGTTTTCTAGGTACCTCACAGATGGTGTTCTTCTTCGTGAAAGCCTTTCAAATCCTGAGTTGAAGCAATACTCAGTAATCATACTGGATGAAGCTCATGAGCGTAGTTTAAACACGTATGTTGATTTATATCTGAATCTTATCTACTCGACTCAATTTAAAATTAGCTTGGTAGCATGTGTTTTGTTTTAATATTCATATCAACAGTTTTCCAAATTGTTTATGTGACAATTGTCACACCTACTATAATATGCACTCATGTCTTAAATATAAATGTATTATGTTACAGTAAGCATGTCATATACTTGTTACCAAAGGTTTATCTTTGTGGTACCAGCTCTTGTCATGTTGTGTGTTGGGCGGTTGGTTAACTATGTCCTAACCTGTACTGAGGAATGGTAGTTTGCGGTTGACACATGTTTGTTAACAGGTCAGTTGTGTGCCATCCTGCCACATATGAGATTCAACAACATAGATGAATTGGAATATTTTTTCATTTCTATATACATAACACTGTACATATTTTAGTATTTAATTAGGATTACAACTGCCTTACTTTTATTTTTGTCGATGCCTTCTTTCTCAACCGGTAGGGCATGTAGGACCTACCAAATAATATCACTTATTAATCTGTAGTCTATCTTTTCTACGTGACACTGACTAGACACATAAATGGCTGCTTGAGTGAGGAATGTTTCTCTAGGAACTTAAGGATTTATTATAAATTACTCCCTCCGTCCACGTATAGTAGGCGTAACCGTTTTTTTTCTTTAGTCCACGTTTACAAGGCGCTCACCTCTTCCCGCGCGTCCGCTGCTCTACGCATTTATTGCTGGTGACCGAACTTCTCGGACGGCTCGTCTCCCGTTAGACTATCTGTTACCCTCTCACGGTAAGAGCTGAGTATATGTACGCTTACTACTGAAACAACGTCGTCTACTTTCTTGTTTGCATCTCTCGCTTATCAATAGCACCTCCTCTCTCTCTCTAGCAATCTCCTTGGAGGTTAAGGTGATGGCAAAGGACAAGCCGCAGACGTTTCGCGTGCAGGTGAGGCAGCAGGTTGTGCGCCGGATGCATGCAATGGCACTCCGCCGCGCTCGACCATTTATAGGAGCACACAAACGGGAGTTGGCTACATGGCGCGCCGGCTGCAAAAAAAAAAATTTCCATACGCGCGCGAAGTTGAAAAAGTTAGTTCAGTGCGCGGGAGAAAACTTTTGGAGAGAAAATAGCGCATCAGTTAGCGATTTTCTTAATGAAGAAGCGTTAAACGCAGTTATGTGGAGACGGAAACCAAAGGGACTCTCCTGGAAACATGCAGCAATTAACATCCTCCTTGGTCTCTGCGTTTTTTGAGTCACGCCTACTATATGTGGACGGAGGGAGTACTAAACTGAAATCTGAAGGACTGGGATGAACACCCTTCATTTAAACAAGCCCTTAATATTGTTTCTGGTTCAGCATTGTGGATCCTTGGTGGTCTGAATGGAGAATGAAGATACCTGATAGAAAAGTACTAAGCACTGCTAGCTCTAGATTATGTGCCCTGAGGTTGTCATTCTCCATAGTCCGTGCATTAGATGTATTAAAGGTGTTGAACTGCTTTGTGCTACCCTGTAACCTGCTAAACATTACCCACTGTAGTTCTGAGATGATAGACATTCAGTATCGCTCTCTTCTTCTTCAAGTTATGAAAGGTGTTACTGGCGATGTTTTTGTGGGAAATGTTTGCATAGGCTCATTTTAATATTGTTCTGGTTATACCCAGTGATATCCTTTTAGGTTTGATGAAAAGATTGATCAAGGAGCGAGCTTCAGATTTAAAGGTTCTAATCACCTCCGCGACTCTTGATGGTTTAAAAGTTTCAAAGTTCTTCTCGGGATGCCCTGTGTTAAACATCCCTGGAAGTCTATTCCCTGTGGAGAAATTTTACAGCACTGAGCGCCCAACAAATTATATAGAATCTTCACTGAGAACAGCTATAGGTAAGAAGCAGTTTTTCTTTTGGTGTAACCTTTTGCGGTTTTACCTTTGTTCCGCTTGTGTGTTGCATTGCATCAGTCAGAAACTTATTCATTACTGTCAATAGAGATTGTCAGGAAACCTTGTTCTGCTTCTGCGTTACATCAGTCAGAAACTTATTCTGTATTGTCAATAGAGATATATCTAACAAAGGCCACGTGCTGTTTTGATATTTGCCATGGATAAAAGTGGCCATTACTGTGGTAAGAGGGAAACTGGGTTGCTAATGTTGGACACTATTATACGATGAAGTTGGTCAGGAGGATAGAGTCAAGGAAGAATTTATCTATATTGTTTAGCCACCTAGTATACAATAATGTGGTACAGCATTACAAATACTAGCGGTTGCGATCACCAACATTTTCCTACAGTTAAATTAACTCGATATCCTTTTATCCTTTCGGAACAAGGGAATATGCTAGCCCCATTTATGATCTAGTGCATCCACCATACTGCTGCCAAGTTTATCTAATGGATGGCACATTTTATCATTTATCAGTTAGCACAGAAATCAACTGTGGGTAATGACGATTGGCAATTGTACCATCATTTTTGCAATACATTGCAAAGTGAAAAGGTTAACCAACAAGTTAATCTCAAGTACCTAACTCATCTTTTTGGGCTTGAATTTCATTTGTCCCAAGGTGGCATTTTTTGGCGTAATTTCTGCTTGTGCAGAATCTGTGTATTGGAGAAGCTGGTGAAAAGCAGCTTCAGTTCTTACATTCTGCTTATTGATAAGCTGCAGCAATTCTGTTGTTTGAACAGCTTTTTTTGCTGTAGACTATAGTATAGACTGCCATAAACTTGCTGCATTGGCTTTTATGAGCCCTCTATTGAACTTAATAGTTAGCTTTTCTCAAAAAAAAAAAACTTAATAGTTAGCGATATATTTAGGGAATCTTGAAAAATCTAAACTATGCATATATGTAGTGTTTGGTCGTTGTACCTGGCTTTTTTGGCATTTCTTCTCTCTTGATGCAATGATACGTGGATCTCGTGAGTATTCGAGAAAAAAAGTCTTAGTGAAGGTATTATCCAATTTAGGTTCATATCTGCTTTTATATATCACATGGGAGTATTATAGTTACATTGTTATGTTTCGTTAAATGTTTAAACTTTTTAATTTCTTTTAACTCAAAAAAAAAACTTTTAAATTTCTTTCACTAACAAAACTGAAAATATTTGTTGTCAGATATCCATGCCAAGGAACCCCCTGGAGATGTCTTAATATTTATGACAGGAAAGGTCAGTACCATATGTGTCATTTTTTGTTGTTGAACACCACCACCACACCCCCCCTCCTTTTTTTTTTGCCCCACAGCCTTGATCGACATTTATACTGGGACTAGAAGATGTAGATCCTTGTATTAGCAATGGAATTTCTAGTTTCTTTAAATGTATTTTATTTCATAAATCTAGGAATTCCTATCCTTTTCGTCGTAGTACTAAATATTAATTTAATAATTCGCAGATATTTATTAACACAGGAAGTTGTAGAAACTTAGTATTCTCCAATTATTATATGTAAAGATACTATCATGATTACTTACTAATGCGTATTCTTTTCCTTCATTAATTATGTGTCGTCTGCTCATTCTGAACTATGATTATTTGAGATTGCTGCAGGATGATATTGACAAGATGGTCTCAAAATTGGAGGAGAGAATTCAAAATCTTGAGGAAGGCTCCTGTATGGATGCCCTCGTCCTTCCCCTACATGGTTCTTTGCCACCTGAACTGCAGGCAAGTTCCTAGCCTTGCATATTTGATTTTCTCCTCTCAGCCTTCTGTTGATGGTCAAATTTGGCTCGGGCCAAGTTGAAGCATGAAGATACAAAGAATGGATTGGACTGAGAGCAAGATCGTGTCAAATTGCGGAATATGTGAAAAGGCCTCTAGCTGAGTTGGTTAGATGGTCTTAGTAGCACACCTCAGGTCCTAGGTTCGACTCCCTGTGGGAGCGAATTTCAGGCTGTGCGACTCACCAGTTATATTGTCCAAATCCCCTCACAAATATGAATTCTTTAGTGTAATCCCATCTAGTGGAATATTTCCAAGAGTCTCCAACCCTAAGGATTTCATTACTTCCAGTATCTTCATTTTTCGAAAGAATACTTCCTCAATATGCGGAAAGTATATGGTACAGTCTTCCCGCTCAGGGGGTACCTTTTTGATAGAATGGAGTCTCCATTAATCAGTTTTGTAAATGAACTATACACAAGAAGGCTAATGCCTGGAGCAGGAGATCCAAACAACACCAGACGAGACTATCTATAGTAATAGGAATTCCTCCCGCTGGAGGGTTGTAGGCCGATTGAATCAACCCAATCGAATCTATCAAACACAAATACACAATGTTAGTAGCTGCACTCTTACTCTCATCGAGAGGATGACACTCAGAGTTGGGAAATTTTCTGGTTGAATTCTTAAGTCGGGCCTTACGATTGAGATGGCTCTGGTTCAAGTGAAAGAACCCAAAGAAACCCTAGATCGGAGGAGCTGCTAATTGATGAGACGGACAGGGCGCTCTTCTCAGCTGCCACCAGGGTAACTGTAAACAATGGGAGAAAGGCATGCTTCTGGACAGCTGCCACCAGGGTAACTGTAAACAATGGGAGAAAGGCATGCTTCTGGACATCTAGTTGGATTAGTGGCATAGCATCGGCACTGCTCTTCCCTAACTTGTTCAAGCATAGCCAAAGAAAGAACAGGACAATAGCAGCAGCGATGGCTGGAGATCAATGGGTCAGGGACATATCCCATGACTTGACGGTGGGCTTGACATCTGAATATGTGCAACTATGCCAGTTGGTGGAGGAGGCTAATTTTAATCCAAGCAGTACCGAGGAGGACACCAACATCTGGACAAAAACAATATCAGGTGATATTGACACCAGATTTTGACTCGGCTGAGGATGTGCATGACAGAGCCAAAGGAAAGGGCCGAGTCCGATTCTGATTCGGCCTTCGATTCCGATCAGAGTACGTCCGATAAGAGTTCCAATCGGACACGGGAGGAGAAGGCCAGAGTATGTACGACTTGAGGGGAGATGCGTCTGGAAGCTTCTTCAGGGCTTGATTGCACGTCAAGATTTGTAATAGTTTTGGTAGTTTAAGATTAGGTTAAGTATTCACTAGATTTTTAGGGTATAAATATAAACCCTGCGCCATTGTAAAAATGTTAACACAACCAATCAATCAAACACAACTTTCGGCCTCACGTGCCAACAACCCTTTTCGTCGAGTTCTTCATCAAGCAGGGCTGCATCATCTTGACCTCCGGTTTGTCTGTAAGTCTGACACCCTATCGAATTAATCTAGGCTTTAGATTGAGGCGTATCGCCTTTCTTCGTTTAGTTAATTCACCAATTTATCGAGTTGTTCTAGGCTTTAGATTGAGGCGTATCGCCCTTCTTCGTTTAGATCGCTCACCCTTTACCGTATCTTGTTGATTTTATCCTATCGGCTTACATCTGTGATAGATCTATTCTGTTTTACCGTAATTCAAGTTTCCTAATAGATCTGTTCTTCTTGTCTATATAGCTGATTTAGATATAATTAGCAAGTTACAAATAGACCTGATTTAAACTAGTTCTTTGATATACATCGATCTATCGGAATAGACAAGTTAATCGGTGCCCTGCTAACAACGCTGTCTCGAAATCGAGACGATTGTTAGTGACATGCGGTTCAGTTTGTTTATCGCCTTTGGAAAGATGCATATTAAAGAACAAATTTAGATTAGA
This sequence comes from Alloteropsis semialata, assembly GCA_004135705.1. Taxonomy (NCBI): domain Eukaryota; kingdom Viridiplantae; phylum Streptophyta; class Magnoliopsida; order Poales; family Poaceae; genus Alloteropsis; species Alloteropsis semialata. The sequence continues at coordinate 20,765,412 of CM014276.1, read as the reverse complement.
TCTATCTCCGATTCGGTTTTCATAGCCGATGGTTTATTTCAATGCACATCATATTCTCACGAATCGGACTCAAGGCCGATGGTTCATGCTATCGAAATCGGACTCCTTACAATGCTGATCCGATTTCTGGAACGAATCGGGGCTTTGGCCGATGAGTTTCTTGTTGTTTACTGATTAAACTCTACCTTGTCAATTTCAGGTCAAATTGACTGGCACGCCCCGAACCTCAAGATTTTGGACCTGCACTGAAGTCAAGCAAATCTTTCAGGCCACAGTGTTAATTTCCGAGAGTCAACGCCTGACTTTTTGGACGTCAACACATTTTGGCACACCCGGTGGGACAAGAAAGCTTCTGCGATGGCACCTAGAGGCGGTGAAATCCCTGCTGTCACGATGGAAGACCTCAGTGATGGGCAGAAGAAACTCGTGGAAGCACAACTAGAAGAGTTCAAGAACTTGTGCCTCGACTCATTCAGCAAAACTTGCAATGCGGTGATCAAGAAAAATCAGTTTCCTGTTCCCTAGGAAGCGTTTGATCGGATCACGGCCGAGGAGAGGAAATTCTTCCAAGATTACGTGGATGCTGGTCTGAGTCATGCTATGATTAACCAATCAGGGATATTGGTTAACACGGTGGTGGGATTGATTGCCCAGTTGCTGGATGGGGCCATATTGAAGGATGTCCAGAAGGGACCTGCTTACTTTGATACCAGTGCTGCTTCGGCAATCAAGGATCTCAAGAAGAAGATGGTGCAAATCAATTCGTCTACATCACCAGAAACACATCCTGAGAGCTATGAAACTCCTAAGATCAGAAAGGCAAAAGCTAAAGCGGTGGAAAGAGGTGAAGAAGAGGAACAGGAAGGAGAGACATGAGACAAGAATTCTGGCGCAACTCAGTACATTGATTAGTTTGGCAGCCGTGTTCCTGTCGTTGATGGCAAGATGGTGTACCCTGCTTTCTTCAATATCGAGAATCCACCAAAGAACAAGGGAGCTGACTATCGGGAGCCATCAATCGGACCTACTGAGACGCCAGTTATAAAGACTCTTGCTCCGATTAGTCAGAGGAATTACACTCAGGAGGATTGGGCAGATAAGATTGCTGATGTCATGAAAAATCAGTTTGGTTTATAGCCTAAGGGACAATCTTATCTGTATCGGAAGCCGTATCCGGACTGGTTTGATACACTGCCTATGCCAGCCCGATTCAGGATTCTAGATTTTTACAAGTTTTCTGGACAAGGAGATGTTACCACCATTGAGCATATTAGTCGCTACACAATTCAATGTGGTGAAGTGGCATCGATTGATCCATTGAAGGTTAAGCTGTTTCCCATGTCGCTTTCTGGATCGGCCTTCTTGTGGTTTTCATCACTGCCACCAAATTCCATTAGTAATTGGGCCGATTTGAAAAAACAGTTTCGTGCTTATTTCTGGGAGTACAAGAGACCCGATTGTCCAATCTGACAGCACTCCGACAGAGAAACGGAGAATCAGTTAGTGAGTTTGTTCAGAGATTCAGGGATGTTCGCAGCCGATGCTACTCATTGAATTTATCGGAGGGACAATTGGTCGATTTGGCGTTCCAAGGATTGCTGCCTCAGGTCAGAGACCGATAGACAAGTCAAGATTTTGAAGGCTTGGGGCACATGATTCAAAAGCTCTCTCAGCATGAAGGACGCGGCAATTATTATCGGAGAGAGAAGTTTCAAAGGAAAATTGCCAATTTTGAGTATGACTCCGATGGGGAAGAAGCTGAGATTGATTTGGCTGAATGGACCAAGAACAAGAATTCTGTTGCCTGTCCATAGGTGAAGGTCGAGCCAGAAAGCTACAGTTTTGATATTACCAAAGCCGATAAAATATTTGATTTATTGCTAGCAGAGAAACAAATCAGGCTTTCCCCAAATGATACAATTCCTTCTGCCGAAGAGTTAAAGAAAAAAAATACTACAAGTAGCATAATTCAGTTTCTCATCATACTAATGACTACAAAGTTTTTCGTAATGAGATTCAATCGGCAATTGAGAAGGGAATCATTAAGGTTGAAACTACTAAGAAGCCGACGAAGCTTGATGGGCATCCATTCCCTCAAAATATGGTTGAGATTGGAGCATCTAATAGAAAGTTGAAAGCCATAGTCCTCACGTCGGAGAATACGAAGAAATCGGGAGCTGTTGATCCGGATTGCCAAGTGACGGCCGATGACGTACAAAATCGGAATCATCAGCACTATCCGGAAGATCACCGACGCAGGAAGAAGCCTAGAGTTACATCGGGACAGCTCATTAACAAGTATATGCGCCAGCAGGAAAGGGATCGGAGTCCTCCGACGAGAAGATTTGATAATGAAGACCATTGGTGATGTCCGTTCTTTAGGTTCTGCTGGAATGAAAAGTTAAGGCTTCCATCGATCTACGATTGTCCAGAGTGCAGCGATCAGTATGAAAGTTACAGAGATTCGAAAAGGCAGCGGCAATCTGTACATGATCGATTGGATTTTGGACGCCAATGCAGTTGGCATGATGAGGTAGCCTATCAACAAGAGCGCGAAGATTGGCGTGAATACCACGATTGGCGTGAGTATGAAAATCGTTGCTATGACCGATGGGACGATGATCGCCAAAGGTATAATGATTGCCAAAAATATAAAGGAGATCATCTTTCTGTGTATGATCGTCTGGTGTACAGGAAAAAGGAAATTGTTCAAAAGCCAGAAGATGCGCAGGATTCGGAGGAGGAGGTCAAATCGGACCTGCGTCCAGGAGTCAATCCGCAATGGTGTCTTGAAGGTTTGACTAAGACACAGAAAAGAAGGGTTCAGCGTCTCCGATTCAAGGAACTGCTCAAGGAGAAGCGCCAAGGAGATGATAATTCCAAGGTTTGGAGAGCTAAGCCCAAGCGTGATGATGATGGGACATCGGCATCAGTGAACATGGTTTTTGTGCTGCCTGCTGTGTACAATGTAAGTTCGACCGATAATGAGGCTGATGAAGTTGAAGAAGCCATGGCACAGTTGGTTTTGCAGCCTCAACAAGCTGTGTTTGACAAGCCAGTTGATGAAAAGTATCGGCATCTGAGGCCTTTGTATGTTAAAGGGTACGTTGATGGCAAGCCGATGACAAAGATGCATGTTGACGGGGGAGCTGCTGTGAATCTGATGCCATATACCACATATCGGAAGCTTGGCAAAGGGCCTGATGATTTGATCAAGACCGATACGATGCTTAAAGACTTTGGCGGAAATCCATCGCCGGCTCGGGGGGCATTAAATGTTGAATTGACGATCAGGAACAAGACTTTGCCTACCATGTTCTTCGTCATCGATAGTAAAGGGTCTTACAGTTTGCTCCTGGATCGCAACTGGATTCATGCCAATTGCTGTGTGCCATCTACCATGCATCAATGTCTTATCCAATGGAATGGAGATCACATCAAGACTGTTCAAGCCGATGAATCGGTTAGTGTTGCTACCGCCGATTTGACGGTTTGGGAGTTTGAAGGGATAGAGCGCTTATCGGGCAGGAATTGGGAAGGCAATTTTATCCAAGTGTCCGATGATGGTTTAAAGCCGATTCAAGTAGTCGGCTCCGAGAGTCTGTATTAATGGATGATTTCATTGAAGATGAGGGCAAACTTGGTCAAGGGTTTATGACGGCCGATGAGCTAGAAGAAATAGATATAGGTTTAGGAGATAGACCTCGGCCGACATATGTAAGTGCAAAGTTGGATCCTGAGTTTAAGCAAGAATTAATAAAGTTACTAAAAGAATATCGTGATTGTTTTGCTTGGGAATACTATGAGATGCCAGGTTTAAGCCGATCTATTGTTGAACATCGGCTCCCGATCAAACCAGAGTATCGGCCTTTTAAACAAGCGCCGAGACGATTTAAACCTGAGTTAGATAAAGAAATAAAGCCGAAATAACTCGGTTATATGAAGCTAAGTTTATTCAACCTTGCCGATATGCTGAATGGATATCTAATATCGTTCCTGTTTTCAAGAAAAATGGGAAATTGCGAGTTTGTGTCGATTTCAGGAATCTTAACAAGGCGAATCTGATGGATGGGTATCCGATGCCGATTGCCGATATGTTGGTCGATGCAGCTTCAGGACATAAGGTGATTAGTTTTATGGATGGTAATGCAGGATATAATCAAATTTTTATGGCAAAAGAAGAAAGACTGCATTCCGATGTCCTGGTGCACTTGGAATATATGAGTGGGTTGTAATGACTTTTGGTTTAAAAAACACTGGCGCTACATATCAAAGGGCAATGAATTATATATTTCACAAGTTGATCGGCAGGATTGTTGAAATTTATATTGATGATGTAGTGGTGAAGTCCGATGGATACAAACAGCATCTGGCCGATTTGCGAGAAACTCTTGAATGCACAAGGAAGCATGGCTTGAAGATGAATCCTAACAAGTGTGCGTTTGGAGTATCGGCCGGACAGTTTTTGGGTTTCATGGTTCATGAAAAAGGGATTGAAGTCGGACAAAAAAGCATGAAGGCTCTAAGAGATGCTAAGCCACCTACCGATAAAACGAGTCTCCAGTCGTTAATCGGTAAGATTAATTTTGTCAGAAGGTTTATTTCGAATTTATCTGGAAGAATTCGTCCTTTTTCCCCGCTGCTAAAATTAAAAGCCGATGAGGAATTCGTCTGGGGAGAAGATCAACAAAAGGCATTTGATGAGATAAAACAATATATGATGACACCGCCAGTTTTGATTCCACCTCAGAGAGATAAGCCATTCCGATTATATTTGTCGACCGATGAGTTGTCAATCGGATCTGTTTTTATACAAGAGTTTGAAGGGAAAGAAAGAGTGGTTTATTATTTGAGTCAAAAATTGATTGATGCGGAAACAAGATATTTACCGGTTGAAAAATTATGCTTATGCCTATATTTTTCATGCACCAGATTGAGACATTATTTATTATCTTCTGAGTGCTCTATTGTTTGTAAAACCGATGTGGTCAAATATATGTTGTCTATGCCGATGTTGAAAGGCAGAATCGGGAAGTGGATATTGGTATTATTGGAGTTTGACTTGAAGTATGAATCAGCTAAGGCAGTAAAAGGACAAGTAATGGCTGATTTCGTAACACAACACATTGGAGATGAAGTTAAATTGGTTGAGCCGATGCCTTGGACATTATTCTTTGATGGATCTTCGTGTGGCCAAGGATGTGGCATCAGAATCGTTATTGTTTCACCTCGGGGGGCAAATTTTGAATTCAGTTATCCAATGGATCCAAATTTCACCAACAATCGGGTTGAGTATGAAGCATTGCTTAAAGGGTTAAGGTTATTGTTGTAAATCGGAGCTGAAGCTGTTGAGATTTTTGGAGACTCCCAGTTGGTGATTTATCAATTAATCGGTAAATATGAATGTAAGGATGATGTTCTGATTCAATATTTTGATGAATGCTGATTGTTACTAAAGGAGTTTGTGATGGTTAATATCGAACATATCCCCAAGGCTCAAAATCAGGAAGCTAATAATTTGGCGCAAGCTGCTTCTGGCTATCGGCGTTTTCATGAGATTATGACGATAGAGCCAGAAATCGGAGATTGGAGGTATGAGATTGTAAATTATCTTAAAGATCCATCACAAAAGGTTTCTAGAAAGTTAAGATTCATGGCTGTTAAATATGTTTTTCTTAATGATCAATTATATTATAAGACGATTGATGGTGTGTTGCTCCGATGTTTGAGTAAATCGGAATCCAAAGACATGATGGATGAAGTGCATGAGGGAGTTTGTGGTGCACATCAATCGGCTTATAAGATGAAGTGGATTATTAGAAAGACGGGTTGTCTTTGGCCGACGATTTTGGAAGATTGTTTTGAATATTATAAAGGTTGTCAAGAATGCCAGAAGTTTGGGAATGTACAAAAAGCGCCTGCGTCAGCCATGAATCCGATTATTAAACCATGGCCTTTTCGAGGATGGGGGATTGATTTGATCGGACAGATTTATCCATCGTCGAGCAAGGATCATAAATTTATATTGGTAGCAACAGATTATTTCACTAAGTGGGTTGAGGCGATTCCTTTGAAGGTTGCCGATTCCAAGAATATGGTGGAATTCGTTAAGGAGCATATTATATATCGGTTTAGTATTCCTCAAACTATCACGACCGATCAGGGCACTATGTTTATGTCTAACGAATTTCAGAATTTTGCTGCCAGTATGGGTATTAAATTATTAAATTCTTCTCCGTATTATGCGCAAGCCAATGAACAACCAAGGCGATGGCATTTAACGTTGACCGAATCGTTATGGGCATATCGGATGGCGTGTCATGGATCTACTAAATTGTCCCTATATCATTTGGTTTATGGACATGAAGCTGTTTTGCCTTGGGAGATCAAAATCGAATCGAGACGGATATCGGAACAAGGGAACTTGGATGCCGATGAGTATAAAAGTTTGATGAATTTTGAGTTAGACGATTTGGCTAAAACTCGTTTGAGAGCTTTGGAGAACATTGAAAATAATAAAGCACGTGTTGCTAAGTATTATGATAAAAAGGTTAAGCCAAAAGAGTTCATCGAAGGAGAATTGGTTTGGAAGCTGATTTTGCCGATGGGAACTAAAAGTTCTAAGTTTGGAAAATAGTCGCCTAATTGGGAAGGTCCCTATCGGATAAATCGATGCGTTCCAGGAAATGCGTATATTTTGGAAACGTTGGAAGGAGAAGAATTTTCGAAAGCGCTTAACGGGAAATATTTGAAGAAATATTATTCAAGCATTTGGATCGATTCATAAAGCCGATATTCTAAACAATGTCGTCTAAGATAGCCGATACGATACGTATCGCCTTAAGGGCAAAAATATTTACAAAATAAGTTCATCGACGATTGGCGTCGTCGGATCCAACAAAATTCATCGATGATCAATCTCACCGGAGTAGTATAGCCAGAGAGTTTAAATATTACAAGAATTTGCGGATCATCTCGATCGCGCCCAAGCGAATGCTGTCAACTTTCTGGATTTCTTCTAAATCTGCTACATCGTTGCCAGGCACGTTCTTGATGCTTCTGTGGACTTGGCGGACCTCGTCCAGGCGTTTCTGCAGGTTCTCACGCGCCGATGTGATAGATGCTGGGACTTGGTTGAGTTGATCTTGGGTCTCCGACATCTCTTTGCGGACTTCTTCGAGCCTTTTGAGCAGTTCGGCTTCAATGCCTTGGAGATGCTTCATTTGGTTCTCCAGCTGTTTGGGCTTGGCCTCCAAAGTTTTGATTTGGGCTTGTATAGTTTTCAGTTCATCTTTGCCATCGTCGCGTTTCTTGACCAAGTCTTGTTGAGCCAACCGCTCCGATATTCTCTGACGAGCCGCGGAGACTTGGGGCTGGTGCCCTTCAATGAAGGCCGCAGGGATGATTGCGTTCTCAAGCTCCGATGGCAGTTGACCTTTCAAATTCTTGAAGATTTGACGAATCGGCTCTGCATCTTCTACAAGGACGGCAAACTCTTGTTTAAGTGATTCAGCATTTCTTGAAGTTTTGCCTTGACCTCATCGGAGATGATAGAAGACGATTGTGCAGAGCTAATTACTTCTTCTCCGATGGCAGCGTCCAGATCGAGTGATGCAAAGCTCATGGCCGGGGAATTGTGCGCTTGAAACAAAACATCGATGAACAAGTGTTATTAAAATAATAAATATTGACGCAAGAGGATGGATCGGTACCAGTTTGAATTGTCCTTCTCGGACGTAATCGGGGATTAATTGAGGCTGTGCAGTGTTTGTGCTAGGAGCTTCTATTTGAGGCATTCGGGCTGGTGCATTTGGAGATGACACTGGTAAAGTTATTGTTGGTTGCTCAGGAATGACCTCTGATTGAATGTTTGCGGCCGGTTCTTCTGCAATTGGTTGTTCGGGGATCGTCTCCGATTGGATATTTGCACTTGGGTCCTCGATGACGGATTGCAGAGTGGCAATCTATAAATGAATCGGTTAGATCAAGTATGTATAGATGAGTTACTTGTTGGGCCGATTCTGTTTGGGTGTCTTGAGCTGGAGCCGGTTGGAGATCGGGCAATGTGATATTTGTTTGCTGAAAAAGAATTGTTATTACCGATTTGTTTCAGGGAATATGGAATGTGGATGAATCGGATTGTTACCGATACTGCTTCAAGAAGCATCCTTGCGCCTTCAACAGCTTTTTCTGCAGTTTCCTCAGCAGCCCTAGAAGTCGATTGGCCGAGAATTTTTCCGGTAGGCTATATAAAGAGTAGTTATTTGTATAATCTGAGAATCGGAAAGAAGAATCGGGAGTGTGAGGAAATATACCAGAGCGTCTTTCTTCAATTTCTTTGGCACACTCACTTTAGTAGAGGCGGTTTTCCTCTTGCCTTTACCATCCATGATATCCTTGAGGGACATTGCAGAAGAGCCGAATCTTGGGTTTGGAGTCCTAACAGCATATCAGATTGGCTTCCCACTATTACTTTCCGCTGACGCATTCTCTTCGACTGACTGTTTAAAAGATTAAAATTCGGATTATGAGGAGTTCGTTTGAGTAGAAGATGAATAAAGGCAGGGAGATTTCAAAAGACTTACAGGATTTTCCATGGCCTCGAAATCGGAGTCTATGAGAGTGCAATAGGTTATAGCTGGGAGTCTAAATATGTGAAGGCGTAGTTCTTTCCACCAAGTCCTGAAGAGTCTGGATGAAAAGCTGGTACATAGCCATTCTTGTATTTCAAAATCGGCTTGGGGAGCAAGTGATAAAACCCTGTCCATCTCTAGGTCTGATGAGACCGATTCTCTGTGTTTGATCTTATCGAAGAAGTACAGGCCGATTGGGAGTTGGCCAAAGCCCAACTGACGAGCTACCACTGATGGGTTGTAAAATTCATATGATGTGATCTTGCGGCCGAAAGCAATGTTGCTACCAAAAATAGCAGGCGTGATAAAGGATTTGAGAATCGGCAGGATGGATGCAAGATCGTTCTGAATATTGAACAGAGGCTGCTCGTAGTCGCGATCGGGGTCATTATAAGCAAAATACTGGAGGCTCTCCGATGCGATCCCGTGATAGAAGCTTTCAAAGTAGGTTGCCATGTTTTTCGAATCAAGTCATGATCCAGGACATGCCCATGCTGCTTCCCCAAATGACATGCATCGGTGGGTGGTTGCATCTTCTTCTTCTCTATAACAGTTTGGAAACTGGCAGTTTTTGAAATTGAATTGAAGGGCGGATCAGAATTGGGTATGCAACCAAAGTTGAATGAACCACCAGGGGCCTTCGATATGACCAACTTCTTGGCCGTCTGAAAGCTTAGCTGATATTTGGTGGAGAAGGTGATAAACTGCTCCAAGGAGAAGACGGCCAAGAGGGACCGATTGGCCGCGAGATAATGCTTCTGCGATCGATTGCATGTTGGAGGTGGCGCCAAGGGTTGGTCCGCAGAAAACGAATCTTTCTAGCCACATATTGAGAAAGGCCACGTGCTCTCTGTCTCCGATTGTGCCAGTTTTGCAGTGATCGGCAACATATTTCTTCCAACTTTTGGAGCCTGTGCCTACTAGTTTATAGTTCAATTCGCCAAGAAATCTTCTTGGGTTCAGGGCATTGGTGGTGTTGAGGCCAGTCAACATATGCACATCCATTAGCATTGGTGTCATCGGACCATGGCCGAATATGTAGGCGTTAAGAGCATCGGACCAGAAGAGGGAGCTGGCGGCCAATAGGTTCTCATCCTTGACCATTTCAACAAGAGATAGTGTGAGACATTGGCCTATGTCTTTCTCATCCCAGAAAGCGGATTTTGAGGCTTGCATTCTGAGAAACCAGTTCCTCCATCCAAGGACGCTACCGGGCCATGATCGGAAGAAGCCGGCCCAATCGGAGATTTGCAAGTCTGATCCTTTGAATGGAATTCTTTCCGATTCCATGTTTATTAAGTCCGTAGGATCGGGGTCGCCCATCGGACCGAGATAGTACCAGGCATCGACATGAGAGACGGGGATGACCAGATTGTTCTTAAGATGCTATATTCAAGAGAAATAGAACAATAAATACAGATATGGAGGCTCACAAGTCGTCCTAAGAAAAATGCAAGAAATCAAAATTGGGATTTTGGGCATTTTTTACCTCAGGGACTTGTGTGTTATCGGCTTTATCGGCAGGGGCCGCCATTGATGGAGATTGGATCTATGATGAACAGTGGCACGGGTGAATAGTTTGGGAGAATCATTGAGGGGAATGCGGTAAAACTTAGATGCCTGGTATGAATCATATGCGGAAGAGTTCCTTACCTGATTCGCGGTGAAAAGTTGAAGTTTGGGGATCAGATGTTCGCCGGGCAGGAGCTTGCAGAGATGATAATGGCGGTCGTGTGAGCGCGATAGCAGATGCGAGTTGGAGAAGACGAAGGTCCGGGTCTGCATTTATAGGCTTATGGGAGAAGAAACCGTCCGGAGGCCAAGGCGCCGAATCCGCATGGGATTCGAGGGTTGCAACAGTGGAGGGGTGCGAGTTTCCATATGCTGTTCACTGCCAGGGTCATCATTGCTCAGAGAATTTTGGAACAAAATAATATTTTATCCCAAAATTGGGGGTCATGTGTTGACACCAGATTTTGACTCGGCTGAGGATGAGCATGACAGAGCCAAAGGAAAGGGCCGAGTCCGATTCTGATTCAGCCTCCGATTCCGATCGGAGTACGTCCGATAAGAGTTCCAATCGGACACGGGAGGAGAAGGCCGGAGTATGTACGACTTGAGGGGAGATGCGTCTGGAAGCTTCTTCAGGGCCTGATTGCGCGTCAAAATTTGTAATAGTTTTGGTAGTTTAAGATTAGGTTACTTTAAATAGATTAGAGATATTGTCGTAGCCGACAAGTATTCACTAGATTTCCAGGGTATAAATATAAACCCTGCGCCATTGTAAAAAATGTTCACACAACCAATCAATCAAACACAACTTTCGGCCTCACGTGCCAACAACCCTTTTCGTCGAGTTCTTCAGCAAGCAGGGCTGCATCATCTTGACCTCGGTTTGTCTGTAAGTCTGACACCCTATCGAATTAATCTAGGCTTTAGATTGAGACGTATCGCCTTTCTTCGTTTAGTTAATTCACCAATTTATCGAGTTGTTCTAGGCTTTAGATTGAGGCGTATCGCCCTTCTTCGTTTAGATCGCTCACCCTTTACCGTATCTTGTTGATTTTATCCTATCGGCTTACATCTGTGATAGATCTATTCTGTTTTACCGTAATTCAAGTTTCCTAATAGATCTGTTCTTCTTGTCTATATAGCTGATTTAGATATAATTAGCAAGTTACAAATAGACCTGATTTAAACTAGTTCTTTGATATACATCGATCTATCGGAATAGACAGGTTAATCGGTGCCCTGCTAACAACGCTGTCTCGAAATCGATCCGATTGTTAGTGACATGTGGTTCAGTTTGTTTATCGCCTTTGGAAAGATGCATATTAAAGAACGAATTTAGATTAGATCTATCTCCGATTCGGTTTTCATAGCCGATGGTTTATTTCAATGCACATCATATTCTCACGAATCGGACTCAAGGCCGATGGATCATGCTATCGAAATCAGACTTCTTACAATGCTGATCCGATTTCTGGAACGAATCGGGGCTTTGGCCGATGAGTTCCTTGTTGTTTACTGATTAAACTCTACCTTGTCAATTTCAGGCCAAATTGACTGGTACGCCCCGAACCTCAAGATTTTGGACCTGCACTAAAGTCAAGCAAATCTTCCAGGTCACAGTGTTAATTTTTGAGAGTCAACGCCTGACTTTTTGGACGTCAACAGGTGAATACACCACCAGGTCAGCTTACAACATGCAATTCAATGGTGGTATGAAATCCTTGTTCCCCAAACAGTGTTGAAGGTTTGGGCTCCCTCTCGCTACAAGTTCTTAGGAAAAAGTCCATTTTTTACCATTCAACTATAGCCACAGTTTGGTTTTGACCATCGAACCGCAAAACCAGATATCTTTAGCCACCAAACTCTCAAAACCGTTCATATTTGGCCATTAAGCGGTTGTGGTGGGTGGTTTTGCGGATGTTGATGCCACGTGGCGGTGGGGCCCACTTGTAAGCCTCCTCTCTCCTCTCTATCTTCTTTCCTCTCTCTTCTCTCCTCGCTCTTCTCTCTCATCCACCGCGGGGAGGGGAGGAGCGGCGGCGCCACGGCGAGGTGCCAGGCCGCGCCTCCGTCGCGCTGGCCTCACGCCGTGTGGGGACGCCGGCGACCACGCCCCGACTGGGGGGAAGGGTAGGAGCGGCGGTGCCATGCCGTGCCTCGCCTCCGCCCCACCTCTGCCCCGCTGGCCACACGCGCGCGCGGGCGCCGACGGTGGTGGCCTGGCTCAGGGAGGAGGGCAAGAGCGGTGGCGCCACACCAGGCCTCGCTAGCCTCACACTACGGGTGGCACCGGCGACCGCGGCCAATGCGCGAGGGGAGGGGAGGAGTAGAGCGGCCATCGCGAAGGGGAGGAGAGGAGTGGCACAGCCGGCTCGGAGGAGAGGAGTGGCACCGACGACCGCGACCAATGCACGTGGGGAGGGGCGGTGGAGCCCTGGTAGTGGAGCTCAGCCCCGTAGCTGTGCAGCCGACGCATGGGAAGTGGTAGCGGCGGGCGACAGCCGGCACCGTGGAAGAGGAAGGGGAGGCAAGGCGGCGGAGCATGCGCCCCGCACCGTGCCAGCATCCGGGCGGCGGAGCTCCCCACTGTGCCCATGCAGTTGTGGCGCTCACACGGCCAACGCAGGGGCAGGTGGCAGCCGGCGTGGGGGAAGAGAAAGGCAGCAGCTGTTTGTAGATATGGATGAGAGAAAAGAGAGAGGAGAGAAGAGAGAGGAAAGAAGATGGAGAGGAGGGAGGAGGTTGACAAGTGGGCCCCACCACAATGTGGCATCTACATCTGCAAAACCACCCACCAAAACCGCTCAATGGCCAAACATGAACGGTTTTGAGAGTTGAGTGGTCAAAGATATCTGGTTTTGCGGTTCAATGGTCAAAACCAAATTGTGGCTATAGTTGAATGGTCAAAAATGGACTTTTTCCTTCTTCTTATGGCTTCTCCTCCAGAACTGGGTTTGGACGGCCGATCGACTCCTTCTGTGCGAGTGGCCGAACTCATACTTTTGTCCACTGTGTATGCGTAATTTAGAAACATCCCAACACCTTTTTGTGGCCTACCCAGAATTAGGCAAACTCTGGACAACAATAAGTTCATGGGTGGGTGCACTGAGCCTGCGCCCAGCTAGCTGGACATTCACCAATGATATTATGGATTGGTTCCATCATCTGGCAGGCACCTCCAACACTGATGTGGTCGAGGGACTGCGCTCCCTAGTGATCCTGGTGGCGTGGACAATATGCATTTCTAGTGCATGTAATTTGCTTCTCTCTTATTAATACATGCCGGGGTAAAATCGGATCTTTTGAAAAAAAGACCTGTGGGGTATCTCGATCTCCCAGCGGGCCACGGTAGCAAAAATTTTTTCACCATCCGATTCCGTGGCCTCCATTGGGCCACATGCCCACATGTATGTTCAAAAGTGCATATGAAGAAAAACATTCCTGCATCGAGCCACGTGGACTCTAGCAATTTTAATGTCACAGGAGGGAGGCATCGGCGCACACGATGATGGTCTTGGATCTGTGAGTGTGGATAAGGAGTGAGTGAGGGGTCCGTTTGGATGCCTTCCGCACTCAGCCGCACGGCATGTGCGGCACACCCAAGCTGCGACGGCCGTTTCGTTCGCCAGACAGTTGGCGTAAAAAAGAGAAGCACAGTAGCTGGATTTTTGTGGCGAGCCAAAGGTGTGGCATGCTGTGGCTCTGAATGGTGGCCTAAAATTCTTTGGCGAGTTGAGGACGCTGTCCAAACGTGCCTACTCAAACCCATCTATTGCTCTGAAGTCTGAATGGAATAAGTTACGCTTTCGTTAATTTGCTACTGATGACTAGTATGACCGATCCGCCTCTCGTGGAACGAGCTTATCAAAAGAACGACCTTATTACTCCGTGATGAAGGGTATATTACATTCAGCGTACACTACTCCAGTATTGTTCACTCACAGTCACACCACTCAGTGCTTAATTAATTTTCTCCCTGCTTAATAATGTCTAAAGTGAACACAACGTTCCCCGCCAGATCAACATCGACGGTGACAGAGGCCCCTTCCTTTATCTCCCCGGCGAGCATCTTGTCCGCGAGGGTGTCCTCCAACAACCTCAGGATGGCCCTCTTCAGCGGCCTCACTCCGTAGCTCGCGTCGAAGCCTTCCTTCACCGCCAGCTCCTTGAACGCCTCCGTCACCTCCAGCTCGATCCCCTTTTTCCTCACCCGGCCGGTGACGCCCCTCAGCATGATGCCGGCGATCTCCTTGACCTCGGCCTTGGTGAGCTGCCTAAACACGACCGTGTCGTTCTCGTCCAGACGGTTCAGGAACTCGGGCCGGAAGTGCCGCTTCATCTCCTCGCCCACAAGCTCCTTGTTCCTGTCGTAGCCGATGCCTGCGCCATGGACACCATTATTACCAACAACGACGCTGCCACCAATGTTGGACGTCATGATGATGAGCGTGTTCTTGAAGTCCACCGTCCTCCCATGGCCGTAAGTCAGCCGGCCATCGTCTAGGATTTGTAGCATGATGTTGAACACTTGTGGGTGCGCCTTCTCGATCGGCGTCTGTCAGCTGCCCACCTTCTTCATGGCCAATGTAGCCTGGGGCCGCACCGATCAGTCTGGCCACCGAGCATCTCCATGAACTCACTCATGTCCATCCGAACCATTGCATCCTCCGAGCCGTAGTAGAAGGTGGTGACCACCTTTGCAAGCTCCGTCTTGCCAACGCCAGTTGGGACAGCGAATATGAAACTCCCGATCGGTCGATCTGGCTCATTGAGGCCAGCACGAGCACGCCGGATTGCACGGCTGATCACCCTGACGGCCTCATCTTGGCCGACCACACGCTTATGAAGGACCTCCTCCATCTTGAGCAGTTTGTTAGTTTCGTCCATGGTGATTTTCTGCATGGGAACGTCGGTCCAGCAGGATACAATATGACGGATGTCTTCTTCAGTGACCACTGCTGGCCCGGTAGACACGCCAGGATTCTCTGGAGTCATCTCTTTGCTCTTGTCGATCAGAGACTTGATCTCCAGTTCACGATCGCGAAGCTCCTTTGCCTGATTGCAAAGCATTTATTTCAATGGACTTGTCAGTTACAGCATTTGGAGAAGATGTCCAAATAACACAAATGCCATGGATATATATATCAATGCACCATTGTACGTATTACCCTTTTGTAGTTCTCCTTGATGATTTTGTTCAGCTCCGCTTCAACATCTTTAATGTCCTTGGATGGCATTTGCTGTGGCTCAATCAAGACAATTGGACTTTCATATATTATGGAATGAAAAATAAACAGGCAATGATGGTATGTTTGAGTTGAAGGGTTTGTACCTGGGCATGTCGTAGACTTACAAGGGGACCTGCTTGGTCAATCAAGTCAATGGCTTTGTCAGGGAGGAAACGATCACTGCAAATAGAAGCAACAATCAAAATGTCAAATTATACATACATATATATAGGGCACATTAATTGCTAGAATACTTTGTCTGAGCATGATGTTTGAATATTCACGGATTCCATAATTGTTTGAGGCCACAAACCTTATCTTTACTTATATGAGAGCTCGGCAGCTGCAGTCAGTGCTCCATCGGCATATTGGACCTTATGATGCTTTTCATATCGCTCTCGAAGCCCTCATAGAATTCCTATGGTTTCATCAACTGTGGCCTCTGGAATCTTTACAGGTCCAAAACGCCTTTCCAGTGCAGCATCTTTCTCAATGTGCTTCTTGTATTCATCAGTCGTCGTAGCTCCAATAAGCTAACAACAGGAAATGCGAGTGTGAAGATGTATAAGCAAGACCAAGATTAACAGAAACAAAATGAATCGCATTTTGCTAGAATTTGTATGTAGGTATGCTGACCTGTAGTTCACCTCTTTCTAGTGCTGGCTTAATAATATCAGCAACATCAGTAGGATTTCCATGTCACGATCCTACTCCTATTAGAGTGTGAACTTCATCTATGAACTATCCACGGTAGAGTGTAAGACCAGTCATATCAACGGTGATAACCTTCTTCCCTTTGATTGTTTGAGGAACATCGCCCTTGGCGATGAGCTGAGCAAGGCCTTCCACTATCGCTGTTTTCCCAACACCGGGGGCGCCGATCAAGCAGGGGTTGTTCTTACTCCGTCTGCTCAAAATTTGCACAACTTGATCTATCTGTTTTTCCCTTCCAATCACAGGATCAAACTTGCCCTCCTTTGCTAGTTTTGTTACATCAGTCCCACACTTCTTAAGTGTTGATCCCCACATTCCAAGAAAAATCATTGTGAAGCCCTATACATGATGACGTCCAAAAAGTCAGGCGTTGACTCTCGAAAATTAACACTGTGGCCTGGAAGATTTGCTTCACTTCAGTGCAGGTCCAAAATCTTGAGAATCGAGACGTGCCAAATTGTAAGGTAGAGTTTAATCAGTAAGCAACAAGGAAGTCATCGGCCAAAGCCCCGATTTGTTCCAGAAATCGGATCAGCATAAAGGGAAGTCCGATTTCAATAACATGAACCATCGGCCTTGATGTCCGATTCGTGAGAATATAACATGCATTGAAATAAACCATCGGCTATGAAAAATCGAATCGGAGATAGATCTAATCTAAACTCGTTCTTTAATATACATCTTTCCAAAGGTGATAAACAAACTAAATCTCGTGTCACTAACAATCGGATCAATTTCGAGACAGTGTTGCTAGCAGGGCACCGATTAGCTTGCTTACTCCGATAAATCAATGCACATCAAAGAACTCATTTAAATCAGATCTATTTGTAACTTGCTTATTAAATCAAAATCAGCTATATAAACAATATAAACAGATCTATTATGAAACTTGAATAACAATAAAACAGAATAGATCTATCACAGATGTAAGCCGATAGGATGAAATCAACAAGATACGGTAAAGGGTGAGCGGTCTAAACGAAGAAGGGCGATACGCCTCAATCTAAAGCCTAGAACAACTCGATAAATTGGTGAATTAACTAAACGAAGAAGGGCGATACGTCTCAATCTAAAGCCTAGATTAATTCGATAGGGTGTCGGACATACAGACAAATTGGAGGTCAAGATGATGCAGCCCTGCTTGCTAAAGAACTTGACGAAAAAGGGTAGTTGGCACGTAGGGCCAAAAGTTGTGTTTGATTGATTGGTTGTGTGAACATCTTTTACAATGGCGCAGGGTTTATATTTATACCCTGGAAATCTAGCTAATACTTGCCGACTACGACAATATCTCTAATTTATTTAAAGCAATCTAATTTTAAACTACCAAAACTATTACAAATCTTGACGCACAATCAGGCCCTGAAGAAGCTTCCAGACGCGTCTCCCCTCCAGAAGTCATACGTGCTCTGGCCTTCTCCTTCTCGTGTCCAATCGGGACTCTATCGGACATACTCCGATTGGAAACCGGAAGCTGACTCAGAATCGGACTCGGTCCCTGCTTAACTCTTTTACATACAGCCCTAGCCGAGTCAAAATCTGGTGTCAACACATGTCCCCCAATTTTGGGATAAAATATCATTTTGTTCCAAAATTCTTCCGAGCAATGATGACTCTGGCAGCGAACAGTATATGGAAACCTGTGTCCTTGTACTGTTACAATCCTTGATTCCCATGCGGATTCGGCGCCGCGGCCCTCGGGCTGTTTCTTCTCTTGTAAGCCCTATAAATATAGAACCGAACCGTCGTCTTCCTCACCAGTTCGCATCTGCTATCACGCACTGACGCTCGCCATTGCCATCTCTGCAAGCTTCTGTCCGGTGACTCTCTGATCTTCAAGCTTCGGTTTTTCACCACGAATCAGGTAAAGAACTCCCCCGCATATGATCCATATCATGCATCCGGGTTATACTGCATTTCCCACGGTGATTTTCTCAATTTGTTCATCCGAACCACTGTTCATTGTAGATCTATTTCATTAATGGTGTGAAGCATCTAGGCCATCTTAGATGGTGAATTTTGGTGATAAATAACAATACCATCTATGTGACTAACGTGTGTCTTGAAGGATCTATTATAAATATATTAAAGTCGCATGGAGTGTATGAAAGGAGGCCTCTCATTTGGACTCAAATCGGATCTCTCATGAAGGCTTAGGACTTTTCTAGATCTAAGTGTCACAAGGAGATGAAGGACACTTAGTTTAGTTAGGTTTTCTAGTTCTCTAGATAGACCATACTTTTAAAGGGGGTCATTAAGTTAGTAGCTTGATCAAAGCTAGGTCTATACTTGAGTTAGATGCACACATCCCAAAACCTAGCCCAAAACATTCCAAATACATCCTATGTCAAGTTTCAAGCAAAGCCAAAACTCAAAGGACTTGAATTGGATGAGTTTTGCAAACTCAGTGAGCGGCGTATGAAATGCCGGGCATCGGCGTACAATTCAAGAAGCTTACGGCGTGCGATGGAATTTGAATGAAGCCAACGGCGTATGTTCCGCTATTGCTGTGCTGATACAGGGCGGAATATACAGCATTCAAGGCATGAAGCTGCTCAGTTGGGTCACCAATACCCCAGGCGCCATATGATATGCCGATGGACGGCGGATTATCGGCGTACATGTTACGCAGTGAGCATGTCAAGGAGAAGTTCGAGGAAAAGCTACGCCGTATGATACGCCGTGGGTCGGCGTATATGTTTTGGCTGAGTCAGCTTTCAAAAGTGGTTTTGACCGTTGGGGTTTAAGCACGCCGCTAGTACTTTATGTATCGGCGGATTATATGCCGTGTGGAAGGTGCCGTTGAAAAAGGTTTTCGATCGTTTGAAAAGGAAGCGCCGTATGATACGTCGTGTATACTTTTGTACACGACGGATTATACGCCGGTCGCTGTTTTCAGGGGAGGAGTTGTTGAGTAACGGCTAGTTCTGTGTCTAGCCTATATATACCCCTTTGGTCAAGTTCATGGCTGCTCTTTAGACCTCTTACCACCTGATACACCCCATGAGAGTTGCAAAGAGCCACTTGAGTGAATAGTGAAGATCTTGAGTGAGTTTGAGCTAGTTCATCCACTTAGTGTGCATCTAGCTTGAGCTTGGGTTTAGTTTTGATCAAGTGAAGTCTTGGTGGCTTGTTACCCTTGGTGTTTGACGGCACCTAGCCGGTCTTGGTGATTGGAGGAGCTCTTGGTGAGCTCTTGGAGATTGTGGGAGCCCAAGATACAAGGTTGTACACGGTATTTGAAGCCCGCCGTTCCGGAGATGGAGAAAGGGTATTCTTAGTGAAGCACTTGGTTCTTGGTGGATCAAGACGGAGCAATACTCTTAGTGAGTGCTCCAACATGGATTAGGGGGGAGCGTCAACTCCTTGATACCCCTTGAAAACATCTGGTTGTCTTTGTGCCTACTCTCTTTACTTTCCCGCATTTCCTTTCAAGCATTTACTTTGTTGTTGTTGCTTGTTTAGGTTTCTTGCTTAGTGTAGAGTTGGCATTCCATTTGAACTATAGGTTTGGGCAACACTAGCATGATAGGCTAGGATTTGTTTTTCATAGTTTTGAAAAAGTCCCAATTCACCCCCCTCTTGGGCCATCGATCCTTACAAGTGGTATCAGAGCATATGCTCTCTTTTATAGGCTTAAAAGCTTAGAGAATGGCTCCAAGAGGTAGTAATGGTCCACCTAGGTTCGATAGGAGAAACTACCCTCATTGAAAAGTTCGCATGGAGTACTACTTGGAGGCACTTTCTCCCATTGCTTTGGCGGTTGCCATTAACTCTTTACCGGATACACCCACCGTAGATCAAGCCGCATGGAATGCCACTACCAAAAATGCCATATTTGAGTGTTTGTCCGGTGATATCTTCTCCCAAGTGTACACCAAGAAAACCACCCATGAGGTGTGGGATTTTCTAGAGAAGAGTAATATCGGATCTAAGAAAATCCGTGAGGAGAAGTACCAATTCCTTAGTGCTAAACTCAAGAAGTTCACCAGGTTCCCAAAGAGAATGTAGAACAAATGTTTACTAGAATGAATATTATCATTGAGGATATAAATGCACTTAACATTGCTAATTTGTCTCAAGGTGCAATCATCCGAAACATATTGCAAGCTCTTCACAAGCCCGACTACAACATCATCACCTCTCTACTCTTTGAGAATGATCTTGACAAGCTTGAAGTGTCGAAAGTGATTGGCAAGATTCGCTCTCATGAAATTTTCATGATGGGTGTGAGTGTGGAAGACTCTACCTCCACCAACAATGATCTTGCCTTCAAGGCCAAGAAGGAATCATCATCAAGCAAGAAGAAGAGCAAAATGGTTGTTGTCCAAGAATCATCAAGTGAGAGTGAAGGAGATGATGATGAAGA
The DNA here is from genome assembly GCA_004135705.1 of Alloteropsis semialata. Taxonomy (NCBI): domain Eukaryota; kingdom Viridiplantae; phylum Streptophyta; class Magnoliopsida; order Poales; family Poaceae; genus Alloteropsis; species Alloteropsis semialata. The sequence goes on along the minus strand of CM014276.1, from coordinate 20,744,956 downwards.
AGAAGACATCAAGCTAGCTCTCATTATGAGGAAGACAACCAAGCTCCTCTCCAAGCTTAACAAAAAGGGCTACAACTATGACCCTAAGAAGAACAAGTTTCGCCCAAGGGATGGGAACAAGAAGTGCTACAATTGTGGGGAGTACAATCACCTCTCCTATGATTGTCCCAAGCCCGACAAGCACAAGATGAAGAACAAGGAGGGAAAAGATGATGATGAGTACAAGAAGAAGATCTCCGACAAGGCCAAGAAGAAACTCTTCAAGAAAGGCAAGAACAAGGCCTACATTGTTGGAGAATGGATTTCCGGTGGTGAGAGCTCAAGTGATGATTTAAGTGATAATGAGGAAGAGAAGGGATTTGCCGGGCTTGCCATCAAGCATGAAGAAGATGATGAACCCCCTCTTCCTCCACCACCTATGTGCCTCATGGCAAAAGGTAACACCAAGGTGAGTGATGATGAATCAAGTGATAGTGATGATGAACTCTCACCTAATGAGCTTAAGACACTTCTTGATGAGTACACCAAAATGATCAAGATGCAAAGAATCAAACTTAAAACTCTTGAGGGTTCCTATGTCAAGATTAAGCTTTCTAATGATGAGTTGCTTGCTAAACACAACACTCTTATCGAATCTCATGATACCCTTGTTGTGTCTAACAAGTCACTTAGAGATGAGCATAACACTCTTCTTGTTAAGCACAATGAATTACTCATTGAATATGAGGAAACCATTGAGGTTAACAAGGCTATTGAGGCTCACAATAGAAAGCTTAAGATTGATCTCATCAACCTAGAGATGAAACATCAAGAGCTTGAGTCTGCCTATGATGCCATTGACCCTAGCATGCAAGAATATGGTAAGAATGATTGTGTTAAGGTCAATGCATCTACATCTTGTGATGATCTCATGGAAGTGCCTTTGCCATCAAACCATGTTTCTTCTTCTTGTGCTAACCTTGATAGGAAAGAAATTGAATAAGAACTTGCAAGCATTGCCACCGGGTTGGATGTCATGGTCAAGGGAAAGGGTCTTCTCAAAGACATCCTCTTCCACAACATGAAGCAACATGGGAGAAGTGGTCTTGGCAACTTCTTCTTAAAGGAAAAGCCAAAAGCCCCAAGATCACCTCAACTTGATGGGTGCTTCAATGATGTAGAGGGACCCTATTGCCAACTTTGCAAGAAAAAGGGCCATGATACAAGGGAGTGCCCTTCACCCACTAAACCCCTACCTATCTTACCACCTAATTATCGATGCACTTACAATAAACATCACTTTTGGTTGAGTAAGGTAGATGGGAAAGTGAAGGCCAAGTTCTTGACCCTTCCACCCAAGGACACTTGTCCCAAGCAACTTTGGGTTCCTAAGACTCTTTGTTCTAAAATTCGTGGACCCAAGTATGTTTGGGTTCCCAAACCTCAAGCTTAATCTCCTATGTGTAGGTGAACTACAAAGCCGGCGGCAACCATTGGGTGTTGGATAGTGGATGTACACAACATATGACCGGCTACGTAAAGATGTTCACCTCACTAGATGAAGATGTGGGAGATCATGAGCAAGTGACATTTGGTGACAATTCAAAAGGCAAAATGATAGGTTTGGGTAAGATTGCAATTTCTAATGATTTTTCTATTTCTAATGTCTTGCATGTAGAGTCTCTTAGTTATAATTTACTTTCAATAGCTCAACTTTGTGATCTTGGACTAACTTGCACATTTAGCGATACCGATGTTGTCGTGTCAAACAAGAAACATAAAGATGTTATCTTCAAAGGCTTTCGACATGGCAACATCTATCTTGTGAATTTATCTTCTAATGATGCTAGGTTGTCAATATGCCTCTTCACCAAGAGTTCCAAGGGTTGGCTTTGGCATCAGCGCATTGCTATTATTGGAATGAGCCAACTCAAGAAAGCTTTCAAGAGAGGAATGGTGGTTGGTGTGGAGGATGTGAAGTTTGAGAAGAACAAGCCATGCAGTGCATGTCAAGCCAGCAAGCAATTTGCAACTTCACATCCCATGAAGGCGTACTTGTCAATGACTCAACCTCTTGAGCTCCTCCACATGGACCTCTTCGGCCTAACCACTTACAAGAGCCTTGGTGGTAATCTTTATTGCCTTGTCATTGTTGATGATTATACTAGATATACTTGGACTTCTTTCTAGATGACAAGAGCAAGACAGCCGGCATATTCAAGAACTTCACCAAGAGAGCACAAGTGGAATTCATGTCTACATTGGTCATGGTCCGAAGCGACAATGGTTCCGAATTCAAGAACACCCAAGTTGAAGAATTTTGCAATGAAGGCGGCATCAAGTATGAGTTCTCATCCACCTACACGCCGCAACAAAATGGTATTGTTGAAAGAAAGAACAAGACCTTGATCACTCTAGCAAGGGCCATGTTGGATGACTATGGCATCCCGCAAAGGTTTTGGGCGGAAGCTATCAACATGGCGTGCCATGCTTCCAACTGCGTCTACCTTCACCGCTTGTTGAACAAGACGCCCTATGAGCTTCTCATTGGGAGGAAGCCCAACATCTCCTACTTTCGGGTGTTTGGTTGTAAGTGCTATATTTTCAAAAAGAGAAAGAACCTAGGCAAGTTTGAAAGTAGATGTGATGTTGGTTTTCTTGTTGGTTATTCATCTAACTCCAAGGCATATCGAGTATTCAATAATGCAACTCGCATGATTGAAGAAACGTGTGACGTGGAGTTTGATGAGACTAAGGGCTCCCAAGGGGAGAGTTTCTCTTGTGATGATGTAGGGGATGAACCACTAAGAGATGCAATGAAGAAGATGGCTATTAGGGACATCAAGCCAAAGGAGGAGGATGAAGATGTACCTTGTACATCCACACAAAGGAAGCCTTCTCCAAGAGGACGAGTTGTACACACTACATCATGCTACCACTTCGACTCGTCCGATGAAGAGAAGGAAGCCACACCAACTACTTCATCCAACTCCATGGCCCC
>CM014276.1:20546489-20740976 GCA_004135705.1 Alloteropsis semialata | reverse complement strand
GTATCAACAATGAACACCAATTCTTGATATGCAATATATCCACTTTACTTTGACCTTTCACTTCCTTCAAAGTCATTATGTCTTGTATGCAAGTCATTCTTCAAATATAGACCAAGAATGAGCCATATCACCATGTCTCTTGTCCATTCAACCAAACTTGCATTATACAATATTTTTATCCAACATGATCTAAGATATCCCATATCAATGTTAAACAAGCTTTCATCAATTTAGAGACCAATATATCACACATGTCATCATGTCTCTTTCTTTGTTGCACCATAGCTTGCCAACTATCATATTCATGCATAATGGGAACAAATCACTTCTTTATACATGTCAACATGAGCCATCCACATTGTATTCAACCAATGAACAATAGTGTCTTGTAAATATATAATTTAATTTCTGCTCATAATCTTTAACAAACACGTTAGTCCTTTAATCGTTTTGTCATTCAATTCACCAAAACCCACCTAGGGGGCCTAGATGCACTTTTAATCTCCACCTTTTTGATGATCGATGACAACTCGATTAAAGCTTACAATAGATATATCAATAAAGCTTTTGAATGTTCAGATTTAGTTTGAGCTCCCCCTCAACATGTGCTTTGAATGAAATTCAATAATTCGGCCTAAAATGCCAATTTGCACATTTTCAAGAAAACATGGAGCTCTCCCTAAATCTCAGCATTTGTGGGGTGCAAAACATATATGTGAACAAATAATACGTGATGCATGCAGCACGAAACAACAGAACAAAGAGAAGGCAGTGCTGCCAGCCAAAACCAGTGCCACCGGAATTTGCCAGACAGCTCTGACAAAATAACATACACCATGGGCCGGATCTTCCGACACCCTAGACCAGAACATCCGGCCCCAACCAGAGGCTAGAAGATCCGGGGCTGGCCAGAACATCCGACACAGAGTCAGATCTTCCGACCACACAAAGAACAGCACACTAACAAGCAAAAGAGTCTTAATGAGCTTAAAAAGGTTCAACACACAGAGTAGCACACATTACAATTGTTCTCAAGTCCAAAGGAGCTAACATCGAATTATTACAGGGGCATGTTGCATCCAATAGCCAAAACTGGTACCACTGGTTTTGAAAATCCGGTGCCATCGGATTTGCCAGACAGAGACCAGATAGAACAGAACAGAGACATCTTTAATCATCCACACTTCTCCCTCTTTGTCATCCATCGCCAACAAAGGTCCTGGGGGCTTCTTCTGTTGTCTCTACTCATCATCTTCATCATCATCTTGCTCTTGGCCTTGAGTTGGGGCACAAATGGAGGTTGAGGCGCAAATTGAGTTGAAGGAAACATCCCCACATAAGGATTTGAATGACCAAATATCCCTCCAAAAATATCAGCTTCAGCAGTACATGAACCTCCAGCTGCATAAGGATCCACTTATGGCATACTAGAAGAGCCATATTGTGCTTGAGTTCCCACAAAAGGCATCTAAGAAAATGAAGCACCTCCACTTTGCATGCCTCCATACACGGGATTGTAATAGGAGCTGCCCATAGCTTGATCCCAATAATCCTTTTGAGTGACCGGATCCACCTCTTGAGATCTATTCCACATATGAGCAAATCACTCCGGTTCACTATCTTTCTCATCGGACTCTGCACGTGGGACAGGAGGCCTATTAGAGGGATCCTCATACATTTATCTAATCATTCTCGAGTCCCTCTTCCTTCATAGCCTTTCCTTGTGAGCAATAGCATTTGTACTCATACAAGACCCACACAAGAAGTTGAACATTTTTCTAAGTGGAGAAAGGGGCTTGTGCACATCTTGTCGCCCACGTCCATGTCCACTGCCAGACGCATCTCTTGCTGCCATAGAAGGTGCAGCAGCTGTAGGGGCACCGCCAGGTGCTTCTCCACCCTCTACATTAGCCTCCATGCTTGCCACTTGAGCTAGAGTTCCATCTCATGATCATAGTCAAATGTACAATTTGTGATAGCCTCAATGACATGCATGAGATAAGGAGCATACCCACAACTCTTTTGTGGAGAGCTAGCAATAGTCTTCGTTTCTTCCCATATGTAATCCACCACACTAAACTCCGGCTCACTAGGAGTCATATACTTTATCAAATCACGTAGATAGAATGATATGTTGCCTTGATCACCCTCTCTAGGAGTAAATGTCTTTCTAAACATGTGGTTGAGATAAACATAGTATGGTAGCATGCCATGAATGCTCCCAAAGTGCCTCTCATGTCCCGGGATGTACATGTAGCTCATACTTTTTTATCCATATATGTAGCATTATGAATATGAACCCTTTTATCATCCTCATTATCGAAGCCAAGTAACGAGGCAAACTGAGTATAGGTCACTCCAAACCAATTACCCTCTGTCATCCAATGCACAATCCTCTCATCATTTCTAGAAGTGAAGTAGCAAGTGGCATAGAATTGTGCAATTACCTCACTGTTCCATGACTTGGCAAAACCCATGATCTTGTACACGTTCTTTCTCTTGCATTCTCGAATAATCTCATCAATCCTAGAATCCTTGAATGCCTTCATGAACTTCCAATCAATGAATTGAGCCTGTGCAATAGGAATATCTTTTGCTAGAATGGCACTCTCATAGAAATCTTGATGAAAAGCCATGCCAAACCTGTAATCTAGGTGCTTCCCACCAACTTCCTTAGGATTCTTTGCCTTTCAACTCTAGCCTTTTCTATCATGCCTTTAGCCTTGTAGTTGACCTTGGCACGGTGTGGAGGAGCCATGGGAACTCTAAATCTCACATCATAAGATGAGTGGGAGGAGCATTATGTGATGGCCGTGGCCCAAGTGCTGAAATGATCTCCTCATCATCACCATTACCGTTGTAATCCCTGTCACCACTGCCTATCCCCTGACTGTGCTCATGGCTCTATGTACGAATGGATTTGCCCTTCCTTTTGCCCTGAGCTGCTGGGGAGGAGTCTGCTGCAACTAACTCTGAAGGAGTAGGATCTCTCTCATATGGACTCTCCTCATCATCATCACTTGAGGTGTCCTCGGCCTCGGAATTCTCAATGCGAATATTGCCCCTAGGAAGCCCCACTCTCCCTGCTGCCTTCTTAGACCTTCTGGGCACTGCTGGTTCAATCTCATGTCCACTGCTTTCCATATTTCTTGGTCTGAACTCGAATTGAGCATTCTTTGAACGAGCCGGCCTTCTCGCATAAACATTGTAATCACTTGGATCTGTAACATACACACGGAGAAATAACCTCAGAGACCATGACCCTCGATAAAAAGGGATTGATTTTGAGATAAAAGAATTGAGTTGAGCAACTGACCAGGGGTTCTGTGCACAAACTGGTGCCACCGGTTTCTGCGCAGAAACCCTAGGTCAGTGCTCCTCTAATGCAGCCAATTATATTCTCATCTATTCCATTGAAAAGCTTCTAGGGCCTAAGAGATGATGTTCTACCAAGGGAAACTGAGAGTAGGACCTGATATTCAGTGGCTAATATCTCCAAATCTGTTGAGTTATAAACCAAGGTCATATTAAGGCAAAAGAAGTTCAATGTTTGGGCTACAACTTTCGTTATTTGAGCTTGAAGAGTTTACATACAAAATTTGAAGAACAAGTCGTGCTAAGTTGCGGGCCTGGACGAGTTCAGAAAGAACAAGTTCAGTTAAGTCGTTAACGGGCTGATGTTCAAAGCCTTCAATCTTCTGATCTGTTGTGTTTTAGCCTTAAGTGTTTATAGAGTTCTTGGAGAACCAAGTGGTGGCTACACTTTTGGTATTTGGATCAAAGAAAGTTTGTATTTGGATTTGAGAGAAATTCGAGAGCTAAGAAGGAAGGTTGGGAGAGAGTTTCAGAGACAGCTGACAGTTGGGGCTGGCCGGTTCGGCAGCGGTGCCACGCTCCTGCTTCCCGCCGTGCCGAGCCCGACGCCACACGCCGGCGTGGGCAGGAGCCAGCGTTAGGCGGCAAGCAGCTGCTGGCTCGACGCCGCTCGCGCGCGGGTGGGGGTTTGAGATAGGCCCATGCCGCGGTGACCTCGCCCTTTCCCTCGCGTTTTGGTTTCGCCGCCGTCCACTGCCTTCGCCGCAACCCGCCACCATTTTTCGCCACCATCGCAGCGCCATCATCTGTTTCACCTTGCTCGCCAGTGCCCTAGCCTGACCCTTGTTTCACCAGCCCGTCTGTGCCCAATATCAACGCCTGCGGCTGCCGCGCCGCCGTTCATCGCTCTACATCTGCCGCCGCCGTGCAAGCCTACGGTGAGCACCCTCTTCCAGTCATCCTTGTCACCGTCCAGTACCCTAGGCGTGTTTAGCTTGGTCCGGCGATGCTTGTGGAGGCGCTTGTTGCCCTGGTCCGTGGCCAACTCGGCCGGAATGCCGCCGCCGTGGCCGCCCGTTGGTCCACGACCGCCGCAAAGGGGAATTCATGGGGACCCGTTCCCTAGAGCTTGAGATAGCAGGAGCACCGCGTGTCCTAGAGTGTATAGAAGCTTGTGGTGCCTTTTGTTGTTCTGAGGGGGGATGTATTTGAGGTGTAGGTGGAGCGCCGCCGCCGTGGCCGAGGGCTGCCGCCGCCGCGGTTGCATGCCATGGGGGTTTTCCGGTTATACTCAGTGGGGGTTTGGCCAGGGGTGAATCCGTCATGGTCCGAAGCATGGGGCCATGGGGGTTATTTGGGTTCCGAACGGTGCCGCCGGTGAGTTTCGTCGCCGGCCAGTGGCCGGGCTCGGCCACGCGCGCGGACAAGCGCGTGTTTGCGCGAGGAGGAAGAAAGGGGGAGAGCGGTGCTGGGCTGGGCCGGAAGCCGACCGCGTGGAGGAGGAAAGAAGGAGCTGGGCCGAGCCGGCAGCTGAAGGAGAAAGAGGGAAAAGAGAGGGGGAAATGGGCCGGGCCCGTTTGCCAGATAGGGCTGTGGGTTTAAATACAGGAAACGCCAGGGGGTTTTCTGCAAAACTAGGGAGTTTTAGGTTTTAATGGGTTTTTAGGTTTTTAGAAATGCATTTCAATAGGATTAATAATTAGCATTGCATATCTTTTTGTAGGAAACTCTAAAATTAATAAAATAAATTTTGTTGCAGTAGTTGCATTTTTCTTATGCATCTAGATTATTATGTTGTATATTAGATGCTTTTATAATTTTTACCCTTGGTTTTTAGGATGGGCTTAAGGGTTTGTTTAATTAGAAAAATAGGTTTTTATTAGTTATCCACTTATTTATAATCCTTGAATAAGTTAAATAATCCCTTTATGCTAATTAGGTGTTTTACCAAGGTTTAGGGTGGTTAAGGGTCTCTAATTTAAAGTTTTCAGGTTTTTGCATCATGTCGTGTAGACCAGGATCTGTTGCAGCCCGAACTGGTGGAGGTTCCTGACGACGTCCAAGAAGGGGACGAGGTGGTGTTCGAGGCGGAGACCGAAGCTGTACCGCAAGCCCCAGAAGCCCCTGTAGCTACTGAGCCAGAGATCAGTAAGCCAGGCAAGCCCTGGAGCATACCCAACCCAGTACTAACTTGACTCCTGTGATTATGATTGAGCCTATGTTTGTGCATTAGATTAGGGTAGAGTGAATCCTATTTTATTGCATGATCCATCCTGGTTTAGAGCATCTCTGCTACCTTTTCAAAAAGATAGAGTAGAGTTGCTTAGACCTGTTCATAGTAGTTAAGTCAGGTGTTATCCCGATCACCTGCACAATAGGTGGTGCTGGCTTTAGAGAGCTAAAACTTGCTTAGTAAGTCTTTGAAAGTGTTGGGCAGGACATGGGAATGATGAGAAAAGAATATGTTGAATACTTTGGTAATATGAGTGGGTCCTGCCTACTTGGTAAGTGTAGGAGTTACTGTGGTCTGCCTGTGGTCAAGCTTTGAATGTACTGGGCACATACCGGAGTCGAGAAACTGATGTACTTCTATGGTACTTACGGTTGAACTGTGACTCACCATGTCTGGCGAGGAATGTGGGCGGGGTCGTAGTCAGTAACCCACATGCCTTTGCCCGGGCACTGTGTAGGGATTGGGGATGCGACCCCGGGCTATGTGGGCACAGTTCAGGCAATGGTGGCCGTAGCGGGAAAAGTAGCTTCGTGTGGCCTTCCGGGGGCGCGCACGCGGCGTGTGTCCCAGGTTTTTCCCCTGCAGGGTTTGAAATCGATTCGAATCGCCGAGTGTCACGGTTTTGATACATGCTTGATCCTGACAGATATTTGTTGTGTGTTATGTAATGTTAAGCTCTCATACTTTTGTACCTTGCTAATCCTATTGTTTGGCAGTTCTTGGTTGGCTCACCTAGCTGAATAGGGTAATATCTTGTCAATCTAAAATTTGACAATTAGAGTAGTAATTTAGTAAGCTATGCCTTGCTAGAGTCCGTTTATTTCTGTTTAACTTCAAAGCCTTGCATACCCTTGTTATCCCTTTAGACTAGTCTGTCGGGTAAGTCTCGCTGAGTACCTTTGTACTCAGGGTTCTTTGACCCTTGTTGCAGTTGAGCCCGAGGAGTAGCTTGTTGCTGGCGCCGTGGTGGTCCAAGGACTCAGACATGTCCGGGCACGATATGATCTGATGTTAGTTTGTTTAATTACTTTGTAAACCTGTTGCTGAACGTAGAACCTGTGTTAAGTTGTTGAATTTGAACTATTCTGGTTTGTATAACTCTTATCTACCTGTGTTGTATATTTTTGCCTGTGCAATGTCTGTGATGTATCCTCTGGTGTTGGGATCTTGAGTATGTGTGATGAGACAGCTGATAGTGAATGATTTGGGTTGTCTCGGAGACACTTGATGGAACTCCAAACTTATGCTGACCCAGGTGTGTGACGTGTTAGTGTTTTACAATACAGATCACACCTGAGTCAGTTTAAGTAGGACTGTTCCGTCACACCCTCGATTCTAGGGCTGCAGCAACTCTTCTACCATGTCGGGAGGTATTCAAATCAAAGTTTTCAGCCGATCTATCACCCTAGATGCTATCTCTCAGTTTCCCTTGGTAGAACATCATCTCTTAGGCCCTAGAAGCTTTTCAATGGAATAGATGAGAATATAATTGGCTGCATTAGAGGAGCACTGACCTAGGGTTTCTGCGCAGAAACCGGTGGCACCAGTTTGTGCACAGAACCCCTGGTCAGTTGCTCAACTCAATTCTTTTATCTCAAAATCAATCCCTTTTTATCGAGGGTCATGGTCTCTGAGGTTATTTCTCCGTGTGTATGTTACAGATCCAAGTGATTACAATGTTTATGCGAGAAGGCCGGCTCGTTCAAAGAATGCTCAATTCGAGTTCAGACCAAGAAATATGGAAAGCAGTGGACATGAGATTGAACCAGCAGTGCCCAGAAGGTCTAAGAAGGCAGCAGGGAGAGTGGGGCTTCCTAGGGGCAATATTCGCATTGAGAATTCCGAGGCCGAGGACACCTCAAGTGATGATGATGAGGAGAGTCCATATGAGAGAGATCCTACTCCTTCAGAGTTAGTTGCAGCAGACTCCTCCCCAGCAGCTCAGGGCAAAAGGAAGGGCAAATCCATTCGTACATAGAGCCATGAGCACAGTCAGGGGATAGGCAGTGGTGACAGGGATTACAACGGTAATGGTGATGATGAGGAGATCATTTCAGCACTTGGGCCACGGCCATCACATAATGCTCCTCCCACTCATCTTATGATGTGAGATTTAGAGTTCCCATGGCTCCTCCACACCGTGCCAAGGTCAACTACAAGGCTAAAGGCATGATAGAAAAGGCTAGAGTTGAAAGGCAAAGAATCCTAAGGAAGTTGGTGGGAAGCACCTAGATTACAGGTTTGGCATGGCTTTTCATCAAGATTTCTATGAGAGTGCCATTCTAGCAAAAGATATTCCTATTGCACAGGCTCAATTCATTGATTGGAAGTTCATGAAGGCATTCAAGGATTCTAGGATTGATGAGATTATTCGAGAATGCAAGAGAAAGAACGTGTACAAGATCATGGGTTTTGCCAAGTCATGGAACAGTGAGGTAATTGCACAATTCTATGCCACTTGCTACTTCACTTCTAGAAATGATGAGAGGATTGTGCATTGGATGACAGAGGGTAATTGGTTTGGAGTGACCTATACTCAGTTTGCCTCGTTACTTGGCTTCGATAATGAGGATGATAAAAGGGTTCATATTCATAATGCTACATATATGGATAAAAAAGTATGAGCTACATGTACATCCCGGGACATGAGAGGCACTTTGGGAGCATTCATGGCATGCTACCATACTATGTTTATCTCAACCACATGTTTAGAAAGACATTTACTCCTAGAGAGGGTGATCAAGGCAACATATCATTCTATCTACGTGATTTGATAAAGTATATGACTCCTAGTGAGCCGGAGTTTAGTGTGGTGGATTACATATGGGAAGAAACGAAGACTATTGCTAGCTCTCCACAAAAGAGTTGTGGGTATGCTCCTTATCTCATGCATGTCATTGAGGCTATCACAAATTGTACATTTGACTATGATCATGAGATGGAACTCTAGCTCAAGTGGCAAGCATGGAGGCTAATGTAGAGGGTGGAGAAGCACCTGGCGGTGCCCCTACAGCTGCTGCACCTTCTATGGCAGCAAGAGATGCGTCTGGCAGTGGACATGGACGTGGGCGACAAGATGTGCACAAGCCCCTTTCTCCACTTAGAAAAATGTTCAACTTCTTGTGTGGGTCTTGTATGAGTACAAATGCTATTGCTCACAAGGAAAGGCTATGAAGGAAGAGGGACTCGAGAATGATTAGATAAATGTATGAGGATCCCTCTAATAGGCCTCCTGTCCCACGTGCAGAGTCCGATGAGAAAGATAGTGAACCGGAGTGATTTGCTCATATGTGGAATAGATCTCAAGAGGTGGATCCGGTCACTCAAAAGGATTATTGGGATCAAGCTATGGGCAGCTCCTATTACAATCCCGTGTATGGAGGCATGCAAAGTGGAGGTGCTTCATTTTCTTAGATGCCTTTTGTGGGAACTCAAGCACAATATGGCTCTTCTAGTATGCCATAAGTGGATCCTTATGCAGCTGGAGGTTCATGTACTGCTGAAGCTGATATTTTTGGAGGGATATTTGGTCATTCAAATCCTTATGTGGGGATGTTTTCTTCAACTCAATTTGCGCCTTAACCTCCATTTGGTGCCCCAACTCAAGGCCAAGAGCAAGATGATGATGAAGATGATGAGTAGAGACAACAGAAGAAGCCCCCAGGACCTTTGTTGGCGATGGATGACAAAGAGGGAGAAGTGTGGATGATTAAAGATGTCTCTGTTCTGTTCTATCTGGTCTCTGTCTGGCAAATCCGATGGCACCGGATTTTCAAAACCAGTGGTACCAGTTTTGGCTATTGGATGCAACATGCCCCTGTAATAATTCGATGTTAGCTCCTTTGGACTTGAGAACAATTGTAATGTGTGCTACTCTGTGTGTTGAACCTTTTTAAGCTCATTAAGACTCTTTTGCTTGTTAGTGTGCTGTTCTTTGTGTGGTCGGAAGATCTGACTCTGTGTCGGATGTTCTGGCCAGCCCCGGATCTTCTAGCCTCTGGTTGGGGCCGGATGTTCTGGTCTAGGGTGTCGGAAGATCCGGCCCATGGTGTATGTTATTTTGTCAGAGCTGTCTGGCAAATTCCGGTGGCACTGGTTTTGGCTGGCAGCACTGCCTTCTCTTTGTTCTGTTGTTTCGTGCTGCATGCATCACGTATTATTTGTTCACATATATGTTTTGCACCCCACAAATGCTGAGATTTAGGGAGAGCTCCATGTTTTTCTTGAAGATGTGCAAATTGGCATTTTAGGCCGAGTTATTGAATTTCATTCAAAGCACATGTTAAGGCGGAGCTCAAACTAAATCTGAACATTCAAAATCTTTATTGATATATCTATTGTAAGCTTTAATCGAGTTGTCATCAATCAACAAAAAGGGGGAGATTGAAGGTGCATCTAGGCCCCCTAGGTGGGTTTTGGTGAGTTGAATGACAAAACGATTAAAAGACTAACATGTTTGTTAAAGATTATGAGCAGAAATTAAATTATATATTTATAATACACTATTGTTCATTGGTTGAATACAATGTGGATGGCTCATGTTGAGATGTATAAAGAAGTGATTGTTCCCATTATGCATGAATATGATAGTTGGCAAGCTATGGTGCAACAAAGAAAGAGACATGATGCCATGTGTGATATATTGGTCTCTAACTTGATGAAAACTTGTTTAACATTGATATGTGATATCTTAGATCATGTTGGATAAAAATGTTGAATAATGCAAGTTTGGTTGAATGGACAAGAGACATGGTGATATGGCTCATTCTTGGTCCATATTTGAAGAATGACTTGCATACAAGACATAATGACTTTGAAGGAAGTGGAAGGTCAAAGTAAAGTGGATATATTGCACATCAAGAATTGGTGTTCATTGTTGATACAAATTAGTGTGAAGCTATAATACCAAAATAGTTCAAAGGTGGAAAGAAAAAAAAAACTTAGGGAGAAGCCCAAGCCAAATTGGGCCAAGGGCCACTCAACCTAGCCCAACCTGGAGGCCCAGGACATCCTTCCACAAAAATCTGCAGGGACCGAGTCCCTCTCCCAGCGCCTTCCCCCTTCTGTTCGTGCTCTCCCCTTCCTGTACGCTCTCCTCCCTCTCCTCCCTCTCCACAGCACCTTCCCCTCTCTAGGATCTACTCCACGGCAGCCATAAGCAAGGGAGAAGGAGAAAAATGGATTGAGGAGGAGGAGAGGATCAAGATGAGGTGCCTCTTTGGAGTGGATTTGCTCTCCCCCATCCCAATCCTGCTGCCTTAGGTTTGGGGAACAACCAAGGTGAGACGAATCCATTTAATCCCCTGCTAATTGATGCTTTTAGATGGTTCTTGGTCATGGGGATTAGTGGATTTGTGGGGGAAAACAAGGATTGAAGGTGGTTTTAAGTTCTGCTGTCCTGTAGCTCGGGCACTGCTGCTGTTCGTGTAGGTTTGGCGACCAAAACGATTTTTCCTCTAAAAATGGATAATAATAAAGTTGTAGGAGATTGAGAGATCTAACTGCTGTCAAAGTTTCGCATTTTTTGGTGGAGTATATCTTCAGTTATGATTTATTCTTTGAGGTGCAGTTTCTGAATGTTCAGACTTGACAGTAGAAGACCACACCTCTGTTGGGTGACCTTAAAGGAGGAATGAGAGAAAACTCATAATAAAAAAGTTGTAGGTTACCAATAGTTCTACCTTCTGGTAAAGTCTGAGAATTTTTGGACAATGGGTTTAGGAGATAAGAAGTTTTGTATGCTGCTGCCCGAAATGTCGGACAGATTTTGTTCTCTGCGGTCGGGTGCATTTTAGCCCCTCTTAACATCAAGATAAAAATAGGGACTCTGAAACAAAGTTGTAGTCCTTTCTCTTAGCTTTTCAAAGAGTATTTGTTTGCTGCCATAGGGTTTATAGATTAAAAGATACGAAAAAGTGAAGGAGCCCTGCTGCAGTTAGCCTAGCCTTTGCTCTTTGTTGTTGCTTGTTGGATGGGTTGGCTATAGGGATGTTTTTCCTGCTGTGTGTATATGGTTATTTGGGTGTTGACCCTGATCTTATTATGTCAAAACAGGTGGTAACACTTCGGATCGTGCCTAGAGTGGTTGTCTCCTTCGTTTGGAGGCAAGTAACGTAGCGGTGGTTGCTACAAGCTTTAATTTGCTATTTATCCTACCTCCACCTTAAAATTTCAGAATGATATCTTGTTAAATAAGGCTTATCCTAATACAAGATTATGAATATTTTATTATTGTTATTACATATGCATTGTTCTTTAATTTATAACTTGGTAATGGTTCTTGTTGGAATATCTAGTATGAGGCTTATGATGGCAAATGAGGAGAGACCTTTCTGGTATATGTGGTGTATACTCTCTCGTACAATCTGTTTTGGCATTGCATTTCATTGCATCACAATGCATGGCATATGGAGATATGTCGCCGCTTGATAGCCGCGACCGTACTGGTACAGCATCCTTTATTGGGCATAACGATGCAGCTTCATACTTTGTTGAGTATGAAGGCAGGAGACATGGCATTTGCATTGCATTTGCATTTTTGGTGCTATTGGTTTTTCTATGACATTTACTTGGCAATGGCTGTGAGAAGTGGATCTTCTCCAAGGTTTGGCGATGAGTTGGCTTTATTTATGTATAAGGGTAATGGAGTTGATATTATTATCTTTCATGGAGGAGCTTTGCTTGCTTATAATAGTTAAACCATTGTCTAATGAACTTGTAGTGTAAATAGCTTGTTAAAGCTAGTTGCTTGCTGAGATTTTATATCTCACCCCTGTTTTTATCATCTCAGGTACTTGATGGATGGATGCTTTGCTAGAAGGGGTTGGGAAGTAGCAGCACGTCACACCTTTCGCTTAGACCAAATCTCTAGTGTTGTGCTGTAATAATTAAGGCCTTATCTATGAGAGTCTGCTTGTTCCTTATTGTTGGCTAAGATTTGTTTAACCTTGCCAATGGTTGTTGGAATATCATGTTAGGATCTTTCACTTTTGCTAGTGTGCTTTATCTATTTGTATATCTTTTATTTGTTGCTTCCGCAATGCTCCTGTTTTAGGGGAGATGCTATCGAAATCTCTCGTCAGTGTTTGGTGTGGTTTAGTAGCATCCTAGGGTGGTGAAAACCTGGGGTGTTACAGAATCTATATGCGATGCAAGGA
Organism: Alloteropsis semialata; assembly: GCA_004135705.1. NCBI lineage: Eukaryota > Viridiplantae > Streptophyta > Magnoliopsida > Poales > Poaceae > Alloteropsis > Alloteropsis semialata. Next base: position 20,728,271 of record CM014276.1, on the reverse strand, counting down.
TGAAGACGTGGAATTCGGGATAGTGTTTCAAGGTACTAAGCAATGTGTGATGAAGTTGTGGGTTTGAGTCATGTATCTTTGCTAGGGTGACGAAACATTCTTTGGATTTCAACTTGATGAATCTTGGTCACATATGGTGTTCATATTGGCAAATATCAATCTTTCTAGAATCATGTTGTGAAAATGTGAATTGAACTAGAAGTGGATCTCATTCAAAGACAAAGGTTCAAGTCACTAGCTCAAGGTTGAAGTGCTCAATTCAAAAAGACAAAATTGGATGCAACTTTCAAGTGGATATATTGATCAAGTATGGCATGGCTCATCATGATGAAGCTCAAGTGCATCTTATATATTTATATTTTATCTTGAGTATAGGTATGTCGTACTATCAAGAGGGATGCATCACAAGGAGTTTTGAAATTGTCTAAGTGCTCAAGGAACCCATATGAGTTGATGAGAGACACAAAAGCCTCACGTGCACACTTGTAGGTTTTGCCAAGGGCAAAACCGGTGGCACCGGTTTTGGGAAACCGGTGGCACCGGTTTTGTGTCAGATGTTCCAACGGCTAGTTGTGTTTGAATCTTGGTGGCACCGGTTTTAGGAATCAATGGCACCGGTTTTCACTGGGTTCCCAACGACTAGTTTTTGAGGAGTGGAGTATTTATACCCCACGACCTCTCCTGTGGCAAGCTGCTGTTCCTGAGGTTGCTTTTGTACTTCCCTGCTATTCATTGCTAAGCAAAAGCCATTCTTGCTCTCTCCAACCCCTCTTTGTGAGGTTACTTGAACTTTGTGAGATCTATTGAGTTGGGTGGTAGAGAGAGAGAGAGAGAGAAGCCATTGTGAGAAGATTGAGAGCACTCAAACCCCTTGAGCACTGCTGGATGTCATCAAGCTTGTGTGACGCATTTGTTACTCTTGAAGCTTTGCTCCTAGACGGATAGGTGTCGCCCGTGAGCTGCCAAGGTGTGGTGAGCTGTGGGAAAGTTTGTGCAGGTCGTGCTTCGCCTCCGAAAGGGAAGAAGCAAACTAGTGGAGATGGGGAAGTGGTCCGGTGTGACCCGACTTGGTGGAGCGGAGTTGTAAGACTCGTATCCTAAAGAGTTCTTCAACGGAGAGTAGGATTCGCCGTGCCTTAGTGGCTGCTTGGTGCAAGTAGTTAATCCGCACTTCGGTAAAATAAATCTTTTGTCTCCCCGCTGGTTTGACCTTCTTTGTGCATATATTGTTTTATTGGTGAAGTCGCTTGATATTGTTGTATCTGTGTTTTTTAGTGCAGGGACTTAGAGATATAACTTAGAAAGACATTTTAATCATAATCTCCAAGTTTTGTTTGATTTCGAGCTCTCTAGCATTTCCTATTAGTTTAGGGGTTCATGGCCAGGGCAAAACCGGTGGCACCGGTTTTGGTGGCAGCGTGCTATCCACTGTGCTAGACGTTTAATTCTCATTCTCGGAGATTCCAAAGATCTTTTTAGAAATTGATTTATTGAATTTCTAAAGGTGGTATTTGGAATATCCGATTGTCGTTAATAAATTTGTTTTAAGTGGCGATAATTTCAGATCTCATCTATTCACCCCTCTCTAGGTGGCATCAAGATCCTTTCACTTGGACTACCAAGACAATGCTCACTCACGTGACACGAGGAGGACAAGCCAAAGAACCAAACATGCTCTAATTTCAGGGCCTTAGGCTATCCGCACTCGTCATGTTCTATGTCCATCCTCTAAAAGGAATATTTCGTCCTAGTCATCCAAATCTCATACTCTATACCAACTTCTCCCGCACCCATCATACTCTAAATCCCATACTCTATCCCAACCACCCTATATTTTATTCAACTATCCCAACTACCATATCCTCTCTCTCCTCACCTTTTTCTTTTCCTTTTCTTTTTTCTATCTCCTCCCATTTTTTCTTTCTTTCTTTTTTCCCTTTTCTTTTCTTTTTTCCCTTTCCTTTTCTTTTTTCCCTTTTCTTTTTTCCCTTTCCTTCCTCTTCTTTTCCCCACCACCCCTCCCTTCCTGCCCTTCTTGGCCCGGCGGCGGCCCTCCTACTCCCCCCGCGGCCCTCCCCAGGTCCGGCTCGGGTCACCGGCGTCACCTCTCTCTCTCTCTTTCTCTCTCTCTCGCGGCAGCTCACGGGCAGGCGCGGCGCGTGGGCGCGGCGGCGGCGGGCCGGCACGTGGGAGCTGCGGACCGCGNGCGCGAATGGCGGAGCAGAGGCCGGCGCCCTGGAGGCGGTGGAGCAGAGGCCGGCCAGACCCCCGTGGCGGATCCATGGCCGGCGGGTTGGGCGACTGCTCCCGCGCCGGGCGTCGGGCGTCGAGCAGCTCCGGGGAAGGGGAGGTGGAGGATGAGGGTGAAGCAGTGGCGGCGGCCCGGCTCCCGCGCGTCGGCCGCTCATCTCATCTCATCTCATCCACTCGGTCCCCATCCACTCCCCCGCCCTCTCTCTTTCTCCTGCAGCGACGGCGAGCCGCCGCTGGTCCACGCTCGCCGGCCTCACTCTCCCTCCACCCCCGTGGCAGAGGAGGAGGAGGACGGGGCCTTGGGTGGCCGCGACGGGAGGAGGAGGAGGCGGCAGAGGAGCAGATCCTCGCGGCGCGATCCGGCAAGGGACATCGGAGGTGGTCCAGCGGCCATCGACAACGGCGGTCCGGCGGGCATCACGGCGGTGGAGCAGCGGCGCCGGCGCGGGTGACCAACGGCTGGAGCAAGGTGGGACCCGCAACGCGCGTAGCGTTCCTCCTCTATCCCGCTAGGAATAGCAAATGAAGCCTCGTACGCGATCGTCCAGTAGCAGATAGCGTACCCCGCTGCAGCTGGAAAAAGGGTAAACGCGTACTGTAAACGTGGTAGCGTATGGTTTACAGGATAGCGGTGCGGATAGTCTTATGGGACCATAAAGCTTCAGGAAGTGGGGGAATAGCTGCACATAATAAATCAGCAGGAGATTATTGTATACCGATAGAATCTGTTAACGAAGTAAGACAAGTTTATACTATTTACGTAAGTTTTCATCTTACATGGCAACGTATAACAAAATTGTGCGAGCTACATCCAAGTAACAGGAGTTTCAATATATGCATTCTAGATTTATGCTGAGTCAATCCTTTTTATGTTTAATTAAGTTTATAGAAAATATTATTAACTTTTATGATTGCAAATATGTATGCCATGAAAATATATTTCATGATAAATCTATCTATTGTTATTTGGTATCCCACATTTTTAACTTTTATTTTTATATATGTGGTGAAAGTTAAGATAGATTGACTTTTTAAAAAGCGAGAATTGCATTTATTTTTGACTGAAGATAGATTGACTTTTTGAAAAACAAGAATTGCATTTTTTTTTAGATGGAGGGAGTATATGATCTAAGCCTATTCTCAATGGAGTTTTATGCGCAATAAATTCAGCACCACATTAGTATTTTTGATGACTTGGCAAGGAGAGAGGAGATGAGAGTTTTATGGAACGAGAGAGGAGTTTCATCTCCATGACATTAATCTAACACAATTATTGGTCCTGTTTGTTTACCACCTAGATTATATAATCTAGCTTATGGACAAAAAATATTATGGTAAAAAATCATCATAGACCACTAAATAATCGGAAATAAGCTACCCATGTGCAGCTTTTTTGAGATTATTTAGGTGATCCATGATGATTTTTTACTATAGTGCCTTTGACTTATAAGCTAGATTATATAAATCTAGATTAAATAAAACAAACACCTTGTATAGGATAAACCATGCACGGAGAGTCTGAGACTGGCCTAATAATACATGTGGACAGTTGACGGTTCAGTTATCCTGCCGGATGTCTTTTTACGTTACAACTTATTCTTCTCTAGCAAAAAAAAAAAAAAAAAGGCAGAGGGGACATCAAATTAGGGTTGCGTGTTGTTAATCCAACGGCCATCTCTTACCTTGGACATTTTCGTAAAGAAAACATAAACCCGGAAGCCGCCGCCCTCCTGCCTGAAATCCGAAAGAAAGCCGAAAGCTCTCCCTCCCAACCAAAAGGTAAGGAGCTGCCACCGCCCACCACCACCAGTGATGGCGGCGGAGACCGAACCAACGGCGGCCGCGGCTGCGGCAAGCGGACTCGCAGGGGAGATGGAGGTGGAGGCGTACCGCCGCCTCTTCCCTCTGGCCTTCCTGGAGCGCCACCTGGGCGAGTCCGTCCGCCCAGATGCCCGCCGCCTCTCCGAGGCCCGCTCCACCACCGTCGCCCTCGGCGCCGTCTCCTCCGCGCATGGCTCCGCTCTCGTCCGCCTTGGCGACACCGTAATGCGCTCCACTTCGTCTCCCCTAATTTCCCCCCTTTTGCTGGCCTGGCGAGCTCCGCAACTGATCGACGAAATGCCTCTGCAGGTCATGCTCGCGTCGGTCAAGCTTGAGGTCATGTCGCCCCAGGTCGAATCCCCAGATGAAGGATCCGTCGGTTCGTGCGCCCCACCCCCTGTCTCATGAATAGCTCCTTCTTCTGTTGCCTTTGTTTGCTTTGTTAATTTATCTGTATTTTGAGCAGCTGTTGAGTTCCATATGCCACCCATCTGCTCCCCGCTGGTCAGGCCAGGCCGGCCTTCCGACGTGGCACCAGTCATCACGAAGGCCCTTCAGGATGTTATTATGAGGTTTTTGTTGTCTCATTTTGTTGCTCTATTAACTTCAGCTCTTTGATTGAATCAATATATTGATAGATGCAGAATCGAATCCTTTCCAAAAAAAAAAAGGAGAGAGTACTTCAGCTCTTTGATTGAATGAAAGATAGATTCAGAATTGAATCCTTCCCACAGAAAGGGAGAGAGTTTGCCAGGATCAACTTTAACTGATCTTTTAGTAATTGATTAAATATGTGGAGGATACACTATCTAGTAACATAACATTGCCACTTCAGTTTATTTACCTTGGATAATTTCCTCTAAATCAAAATAACAGCACTACTTGTTGACATTTTCTTTGCCATTTACACTTAGTTTTCTCTTGGTTATGGGATTGTTGTGAATACGAAGTGACACATGCTATGTTTTGCTTTTTTTTTGTATCAATAGACATAAATATAGCTGTCTAAAATAATAGAGGAATTATACGTTGGAGATTGAGGTTAAAAATGTCCAACAAAAAGGAATTGAGGGAGTAGATAGCAATAGTTTAGATCGTACACTGGCATGCATGTAAATCCTGTATGTATCATTCTGATTGTAGGCTTTAGTATGTTTGACTTGGTCGCATCATCACATTATTTTGCTACTTTGTCCATACCTTTTATTCTGTATCACTTCGAAAACCTAATAAATGGTACATAGTGTCACAGAGGTAATTTTGTTATGTCCTCATGCAGTTCTGGAATGTTGAATTTGAAGGAGCTCTGTTTGATCAGTGGGAAGGCTTCTTGGCTAGCATACCTGGTAATATATCTTTGGTTCTCATCGGTAGCTTCACAGTGTGAACCGAAATGAACAGTGCCCTTGACTTGAAATCTCAATTAGTCACTACAAGGGCTCCACTTTGTACTTGTCGTGATAAATAACATAAATTAAATAATATAAGAAAGGGGCCAATCCAAACACCCAGGGACGTTCATCGTCAAAATTAGTGGATCTTAGAAAATCAGGTGAGGTACTTGGAATAGCATGATTGTAATTGAGAATGACAGCCTTACAATCAGGCTAAAATATCCTTGTGATTTTTACTCATCCTATCCTGTTAATGCTAGGATACTAATATGCGTTATGATTTTTGATGTTTTGAAAATTTACGTAACACATTGAAACTCCTCTCCTCAAGCTGCTTGTTCAGTCAACTTAATTGTGATCCCTCTGTCATTATTTTCTTTCTTTTTCTAGAAGTTAGCCCACCTTTCTATGTCTTTTGTCCACTCTCAGCACTTTCTCAGTACCTTTCTAAACCTTCTTTGTACTATCATCTTGGTAACTATTTCAAACTTTCTTTACTCAAGTGCCAATGTTATAATTTATGCTACTAAGAGCACCCCCAAAATTTGATAATGATCTGAGCGATGGTTTTCAGAAGCACCTTTGAAATCTTTGTCCCCTAAGTTGTCGGACTTAGGGGATTGGACAGGAATTAGACAAAATTTGTGTAACTGAATAAAAAGTCTTTACTCCACACCCCCACCAATAAGTTTTGAGTTTGACTGTTTCCTTCTTAAGCCCTTGTCCCAAGATACCCTTTTTCTGTATGTTACTATGTTCACATGATAGCACCTGCATGAGTGTGTCAGATATGGGTTCATACTACTGCACCCAATGATGTTAAAATCATGCAAAATTGGATCCATGATGCTTCAGAATTTTACTACTTGGAAAATGCCATTATAAAAAGTGAACCAAGAGAATTGCCAATCCGAAGTAAGGTTCTTTAGTCACTTTAGAACTTTATCTTATTCCCATTTGTACTTTCCCTTTGTGGGCACCTAGGTGCTGCCTGCTCCAGTAAGCTCACATATGATGTCAGTCTATTTTGAAAAGGCACTAGGCTGAGGAAGGCTGCCTTGACAGAACTCAAATGTTTTTTTTTTTCACCTGAAGAAGTTTAGGACTTGTTTTATATACGGAAGTGGGACAAATTAGAAGTGGAGATCAAAGAACTAGGTCATTGAATTCATGGATCCAAGATAATGGGCCTGCTTGGTTCTCTGCCACAACCAGCCACACCACATGTCGTGGCGGCGCCATAAATTGTAGGCTGCTGCTTGGTTGGGGAGCCAGCACTGGCGGCCACAAGGCTTACAAAGCTTTCGGTGCAGGATTCTCGCCACAAGTGCGGCGGCAAATTTCAGCGCCACAGATTGTGGCATTGCAGCTTGGGCTTGTTAGCTTGTGGCCGGAGACAAAACACGCCCAATGTCTGAACTTTTGTCTTAGTATGCCACATTTTGTCCTCTGTTTAACATGCCATTGTTAGCTGCCTGTAAAAAGTACAATACTCCCTAGTCATGCTTACCTGATAGACAGAGCCTCACCACCTAGCCTAACGCTTTTTGAAACATTGTTGCCAGTAGCCTCGATACTTTTGGCTTTGCTAATTTAGGCTTTCAAGTGCTCTTAATGATTAAGCATGCAGCTTGCTGGGTTGGCAGCAGCAGAGGGGAGCCAAAAGAAAGAAGGGCGGAGCCGTAGTGGTTGAGTGGAAAATAGTTAATAATGTTCAAGAGGCCAATAATTAAATAATCCTGTTTTGGGGTGGCCTTTCCGATTTAGATTGAAATGTTCCAAATTGTAATATTCTGAAGTGGCTCAGGTCTTATTTTTCCTTGGAAACAAGTTGAGATATTCTGTATCCTAAATAGGTTTTAACGAGAGCTTTGTGTTTTGATCTTTTCTTGACGCCAAACACTTGCAGGATATCTATTGTTTGAATGCTGATGGTTCTCTGTTTGATGCTGCACTGATTTCAGCAGTGGCTGCCTTCACACATTGTACGTTTCTTTATTTTCAGTCAAACTGTTGCCAAGGTGCTGCTTCAGTGCTTCCTTCTGGTAGCACTGTGCACCTATACCTTGTTTGTTCTTTCATGACTAAGCGCTAAAGCCCTTTTGTAGTTATGTTTTATTGGTCAACAGATTCACTTGGGCAACTTGCATTTTGTTATAGTTCAAATGTATTTGTTGGGAAGCCAAATTCTGAACTCTGTTATGCTCACCTCTATTACTTAATTTAGTTTGGTTAATGCATCTTCATTTTTGTGTTCTTTTTGAGTGCCTATATCTACTATCTTAATTACATACACTCACCGCTAGATTTTACTAATTACATACGTGCCACTCAAGAAAATAAAATGACCAATGACTTTTAATGGTCTGGACCACCCTTTGGGAGCTAGGTGAGATCCTGTTGAAGTAGTGCTACTATCACAACCTTTGGTTATTTCTCACTAATCACTGCTAGTTCTATGTTATTTTTGCAGTGGAGATTCCTTTAGTTTCTGTTGGTGACGATGGTAGAGTATTCACTGTTGGAGGCAATGAAGGAAAAACCAAATTTGAATTGGTAAACAGAGAAAAGAGGAAGCTTACACTTGGCGACATTCCATTTTCCCTTACATGTGCACTTCACAGGGATAGTATTCTAGCGGACCCAAATTCTGAAGAAGAATCTATAATAGGGACCTATGTGACTGTAGTTGTAGATTCTTCAGACAGGATAGTGTCAATACAAAAACTTGGAGGTGCAGTAACTTCCATGGCAACTGTTAAGGTTAGTTAGTGTAAGCTTTTCTTCCTAGAATGTTGGTAATGGAAATATTTCATTTATACTTTTCGGTCTTTGGAAAATGCAGTGCTTTTGAATATTGCAGCAATTCGTCATTAGCAGTGAACATACTAAATATATTTTATCTCTGATAAGGAATATATTATCTCTGTGTACTTTGGTCAATGCCTCAATGGGCTGTTAAGATCATGGTTTTTAAAGCGCTAAGGTGAGGCGTGGCGAGCCACCACCGCCGTGTCGCCTAGGCAAGGCCTAGGTGGGCTAAGGCAGGCCAAGGCGAAGCCTTAGGCGAGGCGAGCCACCACCGCCTTGTCGCCTACGCGACGCCTTAAAAACACTGGTTAAGATAATGTTAATTTGCAAAGTCTTGTAATGTTAACATTGGATTTTGTTTTGTGAATGTTGACTCTTTTTTCTGTTATCAGATTCACTACATGGCATATGTATTCCTCCTAATATAATGCAAATCTAAGGTAACTGTTGCTAATGTTCATATCTTATCTGCAGGAGTGCATTAGCTTGGCGAAGGAAAGGAGGCGGAAGTTAAAAGAGATTCTGACAGACTCTGTTTCAGCCATGGAAGTCGACCAAACTGAATGAGTCGCAAATAGAATCAGTTAGTCTAACCGGATTTCTTTGTGGTTCTTTCTCTGCCATGGTTGCGCTGGTTGTAACATCAGTTCTGTTATTTACCTTTCTGTTTAGCTAGGCGAGCCCAATTATGTAACGATTTATACCATGCATAGGATTCTTCAATCGAAAAAGTAGCTTGATCTTATAAACATGCCTGCAATGTGTCATCGCTAGTGCTGTGGGTCAGCTTGAGGACATGTTTGCCTTTGGAGATTTTTTTTTTTTTTTTTTTTTTTGCCTTTCTGAATCTGGTTTGCTTTACCTGAATGTGCTATTAAACTCACGGGGTCTGTTGTACGGCCAGCAAATATTTGATGGTTCCAGCACCGACACAACAGGATGCAGATTACACGCCGTGCTGGACGCAGATTGTTGGACCAAGAATCCAAAAGACAGTAGGGCATTCCCTACTAAGCAGGACAACTAGAGGATAACTATCCATTCATCAAATGTTCTTCTTGCATGGTGCTCCCTCTTCCCATCTGGTCCACTTGTGCTTCATTTCTTGCTAGGAGCAACTCTGCAGTGACCTTCGAAGGAATTGCAAACATACGGTAGTGGCCACTTCCTGGATCTGAGCAATGTTTATTTCTGGGAATGGATCAGTATTTTCAAGGCCAGCAAGACTAGAAAAACCTGTAGTGGAATTTGTAGCAGGAAGGAGTAATTTACCAGCTAGTTCTGCTGGACTAGCAACTCTCCTTTTCTTGGCTGATATGGTATTGCTGCTAACTGGCAAGTCGAGTACGGACCTGTTCTTACAATTACAACCCTTTGTCTTGCTGTTTACTCTTGTACTTCTCCTGAGTGATTCTCATGTAGCTTTGCATTTCTGGATATATGGGGTGTTCATCTCTTCATTTTCACCTACACTGTTGTAAGTGTGCGTGTTCTGTACATTTTGTTTCTGACCTAGGTTCTTCCTTCTTTTCCTGACATAGGTGCACTTAATAGGAGGTTTGCTGTAAGGATGATGCTGGGAAAAGTTAGCATCCAGTGGAACATGTGCTTCCAATTTATTTCCCCGTGATGATCCACTAAGAGATAGTAGGCTGCAAATGACAGGGATACCAGGAGCTTCCTGATCTTGTCCAACTAAGATCTGGACAGAATCAATGTTGTTACCTATCGAGTTAACTTTGAGGCCACTCCTAAGGGAAGTTTCATACTCATAAATAGCATGCCACTTAGAATTTCTTAATGACGTGGCATAGAAGTAAAGAAGAGAGAGAAAGAACTAGTTTCATCTAGATGAACACATTATGCACAGCTTTCAACTCTCAATAAGTCGTAGAATTAAATGTTAGAGGAGCTTATGAAACAATAAGATGAAACAATCCATCGTAGAATAAATTTCATCCATGGTTTTATTTCTATTTTGTGATGTGGCATCCTGGAAACAACAAAATGAAACCCACCATTGGGATTGGCCTGATTCTTGGAGCATTTAGAGTGACTGGTTGTCTGATGCCTGAGCATGGACTATTCTGAAAATGCTGAAGCAGGGTTTTCACAGTGATCTCAAATTCTCAATAGCTGTAGAACTGAGCTGTTGGAATTAAGTGCAACCAAAGGATCTGCAATGTGTGCTAGTTGAGTGCCTTTGAGCCTGCAGAGTGTCCTATTCTGGCTCGGTGGACGAGATCACACCAGTTGTTTTGAAATGCTGTACTTCGGCCTTTGCGTTTTGCACTTATATCGAGGACAGATACGAACGATGATGACTATTTTATTTTTCTTTTTATAATAATAATAATAATATAGTGCGAAGCGCCGAGTGGCCATGAGAAGAAATGCCCAAAGTTTACACGAGCCAATACTCTCTCTGTTTTTATTTACATGTCGCGTAAGGTTTGTCTTAAGTCAAACTTGGCCAACTTTGACCAATTTTATAGAAAAAAGTAAAAACATTTATACCAAATTTGTTTCATGGAATCTATCATGAAATATATTCTGATAGTGCATATGTTAGATAGTATATTTATTGCTATATTTTTCTATAAATTAGTCAAAGTTAAGATAACCTTAGACGTTATGTAAATAAAAACGAAGGAAGTAGAACAAAGCGCCACGTGGGCCTCCCGTTCCCAAAATCAGTCCTGGGAATGAGAGGCCATCTATGGATTTTTGAGCTCTTTTACGGTACTCCATACTACCAATGAGTGATATATAGTATAAACCCTCATAAGTAAGGGTAGTTTAGTAATTTCACTTGGATAAAAATAAAATTAGAGATTTTTTTAAGGGAACGGTAGGGGAGGCCCCTACCCCTATTTTTCATTATACATAAAAAGAAAACTGTACAGAATACAAGGCCGCACGACCAAAGGGATGAGAGTTAAGCTATATGAGACTACACAACTAATTGTCAATCATTAGACTAACTGAAGGTTTAGCCCTAAGGGTTACCCTTTTCAACTTCTCTACAAAATGAGCCCTCCATCGAGCAAAAGAAAGGGAGCCTCCATCGAAAATGATTGAGTTTCCGTGGCACCAAAGTGCCCAACAGGCAGTTTAACTATCTCCCTGATGAAATTAGAGATTGGAGATGCAAAAATATATATCAAGGACTAAAGCGATTTTTTAAAATATACAATATTTCAATTACGTCATTAAGTTTTCTCAAAATACCCTTATACTATTATACTACTCATTGTATAGTATTATACTACAGTTAAAGTCTCTAGTAGTATACAATTAATCTCAACTATACAATATTTTTATACTAGTCCTTCTTAAACATTAGTATAGAGTAGTATGGAGTACTGTAAAAGAACTCAGATTTTGGAAATGGTCTCGATACAAAAAAAAAAAACCCCATGGATTTTGAAGATAGGGGGGCAGCCGATCGGAGCCGTGCGGCATCTGGCCACGTGGGCGTTCGAGGCCAGCAAGGCATACGTGCCCAAGAACGGTTCCACTTTGGTCGGTAGCCAGCGCATAGCACGCTGCACGCCACAGCGAGCAAAAAAGAGGGGCCGAGAAGCGCTCTAGCCGCGTAGCGATAAGGGCGTGGCGGCCACGACGTATTCCGTGGCGCTCCTCGGCGGCGCGCGCCACCCCGCCGCCCCACGCTCCGCCGTCCTCCCGCGCCGCGCCATCTGCGAGCTCCGCCTCCAAGGTAACTGACTGCTATACTCGGCCGGTATTATCTTGGAGCATATCAATTCGTGTGACAGTTCTGTGTGAAAGAACACTAGGAAGGCCGGGCGCGGTTCGCCGCGCCAGTAGAACAGGCGCTCCTGTGGGCTGCCGTATGCCTTTGTTTGGCCCGATGGGCTTCTTTCATTTTGAGCTGAAATATGATATCGTCCGCATGAATGAGTAGAGGATTTAGTTTGGTTCAGCACGCAGTTCAACTGGAGTTGGCACAAAGAGCACAGGTGATGGATTTTTCATGGTTTCATATGTACATTACATTGAGCAACCTCGGTGGCAATACACACATAACATAAGCTTTGTACTTGAGCACCTAGCAAAGTTCACACTTATAGATCACGTCTAGCCAATATAGTTTACATGCATAGATCATTCGAGGCCTAGATTAGAGGTGGTCGACTACATAGGATAATTTAGATTGGCTGGTCCTCAAAAGCCATGCATCGAGAATATTTGCTATAGCAGCGTTTCCCTTGTGGCGAAGACCAAGCATGTTAACAATCCAGCATTGCTTGAAGGTTGGTTGGTCTGGTAATGCCAACAACTGGCCAAAATGAGTAGTCGATATTGACTCGGTAGTGTCAACTACACAACTCCATCTCTCTGTACAGAAGAAATTAAAAGCACATGTACGTTAGGTTCACTGAGAAGAAATTTATTACTGGCAGTAGAAGCTATGGTGCATATGGAAATACCTGGCTGTTATCTTAAGGACTTTTATTTGTGAGAAGACGCCTTTTGGCTTTTGGTACTGCACTGGGCTAAAAATCACTGCAAATAGCATAGTGACACTAAAAAATTCTGTTGTCCATGATAGGAGTATATTTTTTGTAAAAAAACAATTATCTTATTACTTTACTTTCGTGAGGCAATCTGTTTTTATTTTGTCTGGTACAGATTTAGAACCTATAAATAAATTTGAGCGGGTGATTACTACACAGACAAACATACATGGAGCACGCGTATGATGGGTACCTTAAATCAGCCGTACTTTCTTCGTGCTCTGTTTCGCTTGACCTGCGCTTGAGCCTTCTTTTCTGAAAAATATTCCTCCATAATCAGAAAGTCTAATACATTTAGTAAGAATATGTTTTTATCTCTAGGTGGATAATAAATTCATGTACAAATGTAGGTCTGTCTAGAATTGCATGCCTCAGATATAGCGGGTGTCATCTGTGCTAAAGGAGTATTTTCTGCAGCAACCTTGCCAGATTTAGTATCCTGAGATAGCAATGAGGTGTGCATAATTAGGTAATGAATAAAAAACTAACTAAAATTTTGTAGGGTTATGTCTGTGTGTATACCTCTGCACGTACTGATACTTCGGTGGCAGGCTTGGAAGGCTCTTTAATCTGCAGCTGCTCGCCAACACGACTGGCATCCTGTATAATCTATATCATCATCATGTAATTGTTTTCATCTCATGAATGATATGGAAGGAATTGGTGATAGTTACGTAATTTAGTATCTTAATATAGCAGTCAGGCGACCATAATTAGGTAGTCAACTAAAAAGTCACTTCAATTTTGTAAGACTATGTCCGTGTGTATACCTCTGTACATACTGTTGATTGAACAACAGGATTGGATGGCTCTTTAATCTGTAGCTGGTCGCCAACACAATCGGCATCCTGCATAATTTATATTATTACTATAATTTTTTTTGCATCTCATCAATGGTATGGGGAGGAATCAGTGATGGCTACGTAATCTCGAGCACCTTAATTGGTGTGCCTGCTGTTGGTTCAGGTGTCAAAGATGCAGGCACTGTATTTTGTTGAACATCCTCTTGTCTTTGTTCGATCGTCGCTGTCATTGTGTGCCATGAAACGTAGTTAGCCCGGATTTCACCGGGGATAGGCCGATCAGCGTGCTGCGCCGCGGCCGTTTAACTTGAGCACGTGGCTATCGTCTGTGCTTTTCATTGGTTCTTTATCCCTTAGATACCACTTGCTCATTTGCTGTTGGTAATCACAGTAATCCTGAAAGCATATGCAAAAGATCATCACATTTCAATGTAAATTGCGGGTGCATGGATGTAAGAGGAACCTAGTATGCATAAAAAGCCGTAAGGAAGATAATAACTTTAGAAGCTCTGCAACTGTTATGCTTAGGTTTATTTTTCGCAACAACTTTTAACTAAGAAAATGAAGAATATAATTGCATGATTTTGGAGAGCATATGCACCAGATTCTTCTGTGTATAAACATCGCAAATAGAAGTTACTGAAATTGGTTGTTATGTACGGAGATAGATCACCCACAGAAGTGACTACAACTTATCACTGGTTCTCAGTCCATGATGTAGCAGTTTTCTTTGTGATTTCGTGCCACCATTTCATTTGTAAATAGGACTGGTTCTCCCACCTTGTGTCATCATCATTTCATCTACCATTTTAGGCACAAACCAGCACAAAATCAGCAAGTTGCATAAGCAGGTCGCTACTTACCCCCTACCAGCAATCTAGGAGACTACTTGAAAGCTGTCCACCAACAATGTGAAATAGGTATCATATGAGTGCCCTGCTGCTGTGATCAGAAAACAGAGACCTTGAGTGAGGTGATAAGCTTTGGTATGCAACTCACAATTAGTCAAAGATGCTAAATTCATTATGCAGTTTAAGCTGTCATGTTCTTCAAGCAACTGTGATGGATCACTGACTTGCTTGTGCAGAAGAGAATGTTAGAGACAGCAAGACAAATGGTACCTGTCGGGGGTAGACCCCCAGGGGTACCCAGAAGGCGGATTGGCCCAACCAGCAAGGGGCGGCCCAATCCGAGTACGACTGGATCGGTTTGTCGGACTGGGTGGCCCACCAGTCGGGAGGCCCATCAGTCGGGCGAACCGGATGGGCGCGACGACGCGCGCGGCAAGGAAGAAGACGGCGTATCCCGCAAGAAGCTCGGGGATCAAGATAAACTAGCCGGAATTATAGGGAAACATATCTGTAATCGTTATAGGATCGAATCCTTGTATTTCGGGTAGGTTACGATCTCTAGCCGACTTGTAACTCAAGGCAGCCGGACTATATAAGGCGCCTTGAGACCCCCCTCCAGAACAAGACATCATACAACCCTAGGACAGAACCCAACTACGGAGATCCTTCAGGAACTTCATACACAGCAATACAATCATCCCCAACACAGGACGTAGGGTGTTACGTCATCTCGACGGCCCGAACCTGTTCAATCCTTGCGTCTTGTGTTACCATCGACTTCTGATCCTCGATCTGTCCCTCAACAAATCAACCACGTAGGCTACCCTGTGTGGATTGCCGGGTCCAAACATCCGACAGTTGGCGCGCCAGGTAGGGGTTGATCGACGAGATCAATCTGCAAGCTCGATGGCATCCACTTCCGCCGTCATCACGCCGGCATCCATGAAGATTTCCATCGCTGAGGGGGCTATGTTCTTCTTCGGATCCATGGTCTTCACCGCCGGACCCGAGGGAGAGCTCTCCTTCACCCGTGACGCCACCCCGGAGGAGACAACACCGCGACTCGACGCTACGCCAGACGGGATCATCACCATCACCGCTCCGTCGCCAACCATCGCCAACAACTCGGCAACCGCGACGGCCGGCGTCGTTCTCCCGCCATCCGAGGGGAACACGCCTTCTCCTATACCGCCGACTGCTTCGTCCACTCCGCCTCAACCACGCAGGGCGCAGGAGATGCCCGAGGAGCGAAGGCGCCGATGGGCTGCACGCCAACGCCAGTTCGAGGCGGACATGGATCACGCCATCGCCTCCATCGGTGAATGCATCGAACTCACCGAGTCTGCTCGTCAGAGCATCGCCTCGCCGACACGATTCCCGCTGGGACTCGGGAACAGTGGGGCCGTCTACCAGCAAGCACTCGGCGAACGCGCCAGCGCCGACTACTCCCCAGATGCGATAAGGGCGGTCGATCCCATCGCGGCCACCCAGATCGGATCTACTCTGGACGCTGCGGCGACACAGCATCCTCATCCTCAGGATACGCCAACTCCACCTGAACCAACTCCGGCTTTCCCGCGGGTGACACGTGTTCTCCCTCCAAATAAGAGGATCACGCCTGCCAAGCGGGAGATGTTCGTCTCCGACATATCCGCCGACGAGCCAACGGTCCAAGGCGAGGACCAGGCACACCGCGACGCCAGGATCGGGCGCAACGGTGAGAAACAACGACGCCGCGACGCGCGGCGAGAACGCCGAAACCCCAGGGTTATGCGTAATCTCCAAGACGACTTCGTCCAAGAAATTGGCGGCGTGGGTGTTTACGCCACCCCGTCAGCCAACCTTGCCGCCGCGCACCAAGAGCTAGAAGGGATCTCGGAAACCCCGGAGCTCAATCGGATCAAGGTTAGGCTGACTGCAGCCGCGGGCATGATCAATGCCCAGAGGGCTCCTGCTTCCTCGTCTCGCCACTCCAGGTCGGCCAGCCGCCGAGAAGCTGATCGCGACGTGGTCGAGCAGCCAGATCTCCGCGAACAACTCCGCAACCGCGATCTCCAGAGGAACCTCGACGACCGTCATCGACGAAGGGACGAGGAAGAGCTCCGACGGCGCGCCGAATACAACCGTGAACACGGCCCCCCAGGGCTAGATCGCGACACACGCCAACGCCGAGAGCTTGAGGCCGCTGAGGCCGCACGCCGCCGAGAGTTTGACCGCAAGTACGGGCCTCCACTCGGACAAGACAGGCCGCCCCGGGCTAACACCCCGGAAGACTACTCCACCGACTCAGGACACGCGGACGCCGGGAACCTCAACGACTGCGACGGCTTCCCGGCATTCACTGCCCGAGTAAGATCCATTAGAATGCCTGCTAACTTCAAACCTACAGGCCGGGAAGGCGGACCCGACGATGTGGCTCCGGACGTACAGCATCGCCATCCGCGCGGTGAACGGCGACCACGACGCCATGTGCGCCTACTTCCCCGTCGCCATGACCAAGGTGGGGCTAACTTGGCTTCACAGCCTTGAGCCCGGCTCCATCGACAGCTGGGGGACCCTCTGCGACAAATTCAAGAGCTACTTTCAGGGGAGTTCCATCCGACCAGGCACTGCCTGGGACCTGGGCAAGGTGAAGCAGAACCGCGGGGAGAGCCTCCGCGACTACACCGACCGATACATGGAGAACCGGAACTTAGTTCCCGGCTGCTCCGAGTTCGAGATCATCAGCTACTTCCTCGACGGCCTCGCCGACTCCGCCGTCTTCGAGCGCCTCTGCGAGGACATGCCAAAGACCTCCGGCGAGTTCTTTGGCCGGGTGAACAAGATGGCGAACGCCAAGGAGGCCGTCCGCCTCCACTACTGCAAGAAAAGCACTCGGGACGATGATCGTCCCCCTCGCCAAGAAGACCGCCCGAAGAAGGAGGACACACGCCGCCCCCGACCTAAACCAAGCAGGAGGGATGACCGAAAGCGCTCGAGAGACTTCACCGTCGCCGCCATGGACCGTAGCGGCCCTCGCCCGCGATCCAACTTCAGCGCTGACTTCGAGAAGATGCTCCAGGGACCCTGCCCCATCCACAAGCAGTCCAAGCATCGCATGATCGACTGCATGGGGCTCACCGACGCCTACAAGAAAAAGGAGGGGAAGCTGCCGCCATGAGATGACGACAAAGGCGATAAGGGAAAAGGGGCTCCCGAGAACCCTGCTTTCCCGAATGTCGACAGGCAGGTGAACTTCATCCTCGGAGGACCACCGCCCATAGAAGACAAGCGCCGGGAGAAAGTACGTGACCGGGAGATATTCTCCTGCTACACATCACCGATCCAACCACTCTGCTGGTCCGAACAGCCGATCACCTTCTCCAGGGAGGACCAGTGGTTCCAGGTCTCCGACGTGGGCGAGTACCTGCTGGTACTCAGCCCGATCGTGCACAACGCTCGCCTCACCAAAGTACTCATCGACGGTGGGAGCGGGCTCAACATCATCTTCGCCCAGACGCTGAAAGACATGGGCATCGGCCTCGACGCCCTCACTCCTTCTCTCCATCCGTTCTACGGGCTGATCCCGGGCAAGGGCTCCAAACCACTCGGACAGATCGCTTTGCCCGTCACCTTCGGTGATCAGGACAACTTCAGGACCGAGTACCTCAACTTCCAGGTCGCCGACTTCACCACCGCCTACCACGCCATACTGGGGAGACCAGCGCTCGCCAAATTCATGGCGATCCCCAACTACACATATCTGCTGATGAAGATGCCAGCACCAAATGCAACCACGCGGACTACCCTGTGTGGACTGCCGGGTCCATAAATCCGACAGTTACCACGCCATACTGGGGAGACCAGCGCTCGCCAAGTTCATGGTGGTCCCCAACTACATGTATCTGCTGATGAAGATGCCAGCACCAAACGGCGTCCTCTCCATCCGCAGCGACGTCTACACCTCCAAGCGCTGCGACAAAGAAGGGCTCAACCTCTGCACCGGCATCGAACGCAGCGTGCTGCAGATGGAGGTAGTCCACGAGGCAAGTACCTTCCAGGGAGACCCGGGCTCCATCCCCGAGTCCTCCAAGCGAAGAGCCGCACCGACCACGATGCAGCCGGCTGAAGAAGTGCGCCCTATCTCACTTGGGCTCTCCGACTCCTCCAAACCCGCCCTGATCGGATCAGGGCTCGACCCCAAATAGGAAAGCGCGCTCGTCGCCTTCCTCCGGGACAACGCCGATATATTTGCATGGACTCCATCAGATATGCCGGGTGTTCCAAGGGAGGTGGTCGAGCACTCCTTGAAGGTTGACGCGAACGCCACGCCAGTTCGCCAAAAGCTCTGACGCTTCGCGCAGGACCGCAAGGAGGCCATTAGGGCAGAGATTACAAGGCTGTTAGCCGCCGGGTTCATTAGAGAAGTCTTTTACCCTGACTGGCTCGCTAACCCAGTCCTTGTAAGGAAAAAGAATAATGAATGGAGAATGTGTGTTGACTACACGGATCTCAACAGGCACTGCCCTAAGGACCCCTTCGTCCTACCCCGCATCGACCAAGTCGTTGACTCCACCGCCGGATGCGTACTCCTGTGCTTCCTTGATTGTTACTCCGGCTACCACCAGATCGCCCTGAAAGAAGAAGACCAGGAGAAGACATCCTTCATAACTCCGATCGGCGCCTACTGCTACACCAAGATGACGTTTGGCCTCCGCAACGCCGGAGCCACCTACCAGAGGGCCATTAACTTGACCCTGGGCACTCAGATCGGCCGCAACGCCAAGGCCTACGTCGACGACATAGTCATCAAGACGAAGATCGAAGCCGAGTTCATCGCCGACCTCTCCGAAACGTTTAACAATCTCCGCAGGCTCAACTGGAGGCTGAACCCGACTAAGTGCGTCTTCGGCGTACCCAAAGGGAAACTACTCGGCTTCATCATCAGCAATAGAGGCATTCAAGCCAACCCAGAGAAGATAGACACCATCCGGAGGATGAAACCGCCGACTGGAAAGAAAGAGATCCAAAAACTGACTGGTTGCATGGCGGCCTTGAGCAGATTTATCTCCCGGCTCGGGGATAAGGGCTTGCCGTTCTTCAAGATCCTCAAGAAAACCGACAGGTTCGAGTGGAATCAAGAGGCGCAGCAAGCTTTCACCGACCTCAAGAACTACCTCTCCAATCCACCAATACTCGCCGCTCCACATAACGACGAAACGCTACTCCTGTACATCGCTGCCACGACCAACGTGGTGAGCACCGTCATCGTCGTGGAAAGGGAGGAAGAAGGAAAGGTGCAACGAGTGCAGCGACCAGTCTACTACGTGAGCGAAGTGCTCAGCGAGTCCAAGTCTCGCTATCCCCAGGTGCAGAAGCTGCTCTACGCACTGCTGATCACATCAAGAAAACTCCGACATTACTTCCAGGCGCATCGCATCAAGGTGGTCACGCAATTTCCACTCGGGGAAATCCTCCACAACAGAGATGTCACGGGGCGAATCATCAAGTGGTCCGTCGAGCTCGGCTCCTTCAACATAGACTTCGTCCCGCGCACCGCCATCAGGTCACAGATTCTCGCCGACTTCGTCGCCGAATGGACCGAGAGCCAGGACGCGAAAGAAGACACCAGCGGCGAGCACTGGAAGATGTACTTTGACGGCTCCCTGATGATCGACGGAGGAGGGGCCGGAGTACTCTTCATCTCGCCGANCCCGACCTAAACCAAGCAGGAGGGATGACCGAAAGCGCTCGAGAGACTTCACCGTCGCCGCCATGGACCGTAGCGGCCCTCGCCCGCGATCCAACTTCAGCGCTGACTTCGAGAAGATGCTCCAGGGACCCTGCCCCATCCACAAGCAGTCCAAGCATCGCATGATCGACTGCATGGGGCTCACCGACGCCTACAAGAAAAAGGAGGGGAAGCTGCCGCCATGAGATGACGACAAAGGCGATAAGGGAAAAGGGGCTCCCGAGAACCCTGCTTTCCCGAATGTCGACAGGCAGGTGAACTTCATCCTCGGAGGACCACCGCCCATAGAAGACAAGCGCCGGGAGAAAGTACGTGACCGGGAGATATTCTCCTGCTACACATCACCGATCCAACCACTCTGCTGGTCCGAACAGCCGATCACCTTCTCCAGGGAGGACCAGTGGTTCCAGGTCTCCGACGTGGGCGAGTACCTGCTGGTACTCAGCCCGATCGTGCACAACGCTCGCCTCACCAAAGTACTCATCGACGGTGGGAGCGGGCTCAACATCATCTTCGCCCAGACGCTGAAAGACATGGGCATCGGCCTCGACGCCCTCACTCCTTCTCTCCATCCGTTCTACGGGCTGATCCCGGGCAAGGGCTCCAAACCACTCGGGCAGATTGCTCTGCCCGTCACCTTCGGCGATCAAGACAACTTCAGGACCGAGTACCTCAACTTCCAGGTCGCCGACTTCACCACCGCCTACCACGCCATACTGGGGAGACCAGCGCTCGCCAAGTTTATGGTGGTCCCCAACTACATGTATCTGCTGATGAAGATGCCAGCACCAAACGGCGTCCTCTCCATCCGCAGCGACGTCTACACCTCCAAGCGCTGCGACAAAGAAGGGCTCAACCTCTGCACCGGCATCGAACGCAGCGTGCTGCAGATGGAGGTAGTCCACGAGGCAAGTACCTTCCAGGGAGACCCGGGCTCCATCCCCGAGTCCTCCAAGCGAAGAGCCGCACCGACCACGATGCAGCCGGCTGAAGAAGTGCGCCCTATCTCACTTGGGCTCTCCGACTCCTCCAAACCCGCCCTGATCGGATCAGGGCTCGACCCCAAATAGGAAAGCGCGCTCGTCGCCTTCCTCCGGGACAACGCCGATATATTTGCATGGACTCCATCAGATATGCCGGGTGTTCCAAGGGAGGTGGTCGAGCACTCCTTGAAGGTTGACGCGAACGCCACGCCAGTTCGCCAAAAGCTCTGACGCTTCGCGCAGGACCGCAAGGAGGCCATTAGGGCAGAGATTACAAGGCTGCTAGCCGCCGGGTTCATTAGAGAAGTCTTTTACCCTGACTGGCTCGCTAACCCAGTCCTTGTAAGAAAAAAGAATAATGAATGGAGAATGTGTGTTGACTACACGGATCTCAACAGGCACTGCCCTAAGGACCCCTTCGTCCTACCCCGCATCGACCAAGTCGTTGACTCCACCGCCGGATGCGTACTCCTATGCTTCCTTGATTGTTACTCCGGCTACCACCAGATCGCCCTGAAAGAAGAAGACCAGGAGAAGACATCCTTCATAACTCCGATCGGCGCCTACTGCTACACCAAGATGACGTTCGGCCTCCGCAACGCCGGAGCCACCTACCAGAGGGCCATTAACTTGACCCTAGGCACTCAGATCGGCCGCAACGCCAAGGCCTACGTCGACGACATAGTCATCAAGACAAAGATCGAAGCCGAGTTCATCGCCGACCTCTCCGAAACGTTTAACAATCTCCGCAGGCTCAACTGGAGGCTGAACCCGACTAAGTGCGTCTTCGGCGTACCCAAAGGGAAACTACTCGGCTTCATCATCAGCAATAGAGGCATTCAAGCCAACCCAGAGAAGATAGACACCATCCGGAGGATGAAACCGCCGACTGGAAAGAAAGAGATCCAAAAACTGACTGGTTGCATGGCGGCCTTGAGCAGATTTATCTCCCGGCTCGGGGATAAGGGCTTGCCGTTCTTCAAGATCCTCAAGAAAACCGACAGGTTCGAGTGGAATCAAGAGGCGCAGCAAGCTTTCACCGACCTCAAGAACTACCTCTCCAATCCACCAATACTCGCCGCTCCACATAACGACGAAACGCTACTCCTGTACATCGCTGCCACGACCAACGTGGTGAGCACCGTCATCGTCGTGGAAAGGGAGGAAGAAGGAAAGGTGCAACGAGTGCAGCGACCAGTCTACTACGTGAGCGAAGTGCTCAGCGAGTCCAAGTCTCGCTATCCCCAGGTGCAGAAGCTGCTCTACGCACTGCTGATCACATCAAGAAAACTCCGACATTACTTCCAGGCGCATCGCATCAAGGTGGTCACGCAATTTCCACTCGGGGAAATCCTCCACAACAGAGATGTCACGGGGCGAATCATCAAGTGGTCCGTCGAGCTCGGCTCCTTCATCATAGACTTCGTCCCGCGCACCGCCATCAGGTCACAAATCCTCGCCGACTTCGTCGCCGAATGGACCGAGAGCCAGGACGCGAAGGAAGACACCAGCGGCGAGCACTGGAAGATGTACTTTGACGGCTCCCTCATGATCGACGGAGGAGGGGCCGGGGTACTCTTCATCTCGCCGAAAGGGGAACAGCTCCGATACATCCTCCAAATTCATTTCCCTGTCACCAACAACGCCGCCGAGTACGAAGCGATTCTCCACGGGCTCCGCATCGCCACCTCGCTAGGCATAAAGAGGCTCCTGGTTTATGGCGACTCGACTGTTGTTATAAACCAGGTGAACAAAGAGTGGGATCGCCACAACGAGCGGATGAACGCCTATTGCGAGGCAGTGCATAAGCAGGAGGGGAAATTCTACGGAGTTGAGTACCACCACGTCCCACGGGAAAACAACCTCGCCGCTGATGCACTCGCCAAGCTGGGATCCACCCGCGCAGAAGTTCCAGGGGGAGTGTTCGTGCAAGGCCTCCTCAAACCCTCGGTTAAGGAGTTGAGCGACAAGCCAGAGCCTGCCCCGGAACTCTGCGAGGTGCTGGCTATTGACGCCGAAGAAGAAGACTGGATGGCCGAGTTCATAGATTTCCTCACCCACAACAAAGTGCCAAAGGACCCCACGGAGCGAAAGATCCTGGAACGCCGAAGCAAAAACTACGTGGTGGTCGGTGGCGCCTTGTACAGACGAGCCGCCACAAATCAAGTATTCATCAAATGCGTCACGAAAGAAGTCGGCCTCCAGATCCTTGATGACATCCACTCGGGAGTTTGTGGAAGCCACGCCGCCGCAGGGACACTAGTCGGAAAAGCATATCGAGCCGGGTTCTTTTGGCCCACCGCCGTCTCCGACGCCAAAGCACTCGTCCGCCGATGTCAGGGGTGGCAATTCTTCGCCAAGCAGAAACACCTCCCGGCCCAAGCGCTACGCACCATTCCGCCTTCGTGGCCATTCGCCTGTTGGGGGTTGGACATGGTGGGACCATTCAAAGCAGCCCCGGGAGGTTACACACACATCCTTGTGGCCATCGATAAATTCTCCAAATGGATAGAGTACAAGGCCATCGTCGGAACTCCAACATCAAAGCAGGCCAGGTTACACACACATCCTTGTGGCCATCGATAAATTCTCCAAATGGATAGAGTACAAGGCCATCGTCGGAACTCCAACATCAAAGCAGGCCGCCACCTTCGTTGAAGAAATCACACACCGGTTCGGAGTCCCTAACAGGATCATCACCGACTTGGGGACGCAGTTCACTGGATCCGCCTTCTGGGACTTTTGCGAGAACAGCTGTATCGGCGTATACTACGCCTCCGTCGCCCATCCCAGATGTAACGGACAGGTGGAACGAGCCAACGCCATGATACTCCAAGGACTAAAAGCAAGAGTCTTCGACCCACTGAAAAAATTCGCTGGACGGTGGCACCAAGAGCTACCACACGTCATTTGGGGACTCAGGACTCAGCCGAGTCGTGCAACAGGTCATACTCCGTTCTTCCTTGTCTACGGCTCCGAGGCAATCCTCCCCACCGACATCGCTTTTGGATCACCGCGCATTGATAACTACGACGAAGGTGAAGCAGAGGCAGCTCGCGAGGTGGACCTAGACACCATCGAAGAACACCGAGTTAACGCGCTCATACAGCACGCGCGCTATCAGCAACAACTCCGACGCTACCACGACAAGAACGTCCAGGAACGGGACTTCAACATTGGTGACCTCGTCCTACGCCGAGTGCAATCCACTGCTGGGGTTCACAAACTCTCCGCCCCATGGGAAGGCCCGTTCATCGTGACTAAGGTCATATGTCCGGGTACTTTTCGTCTCCAATACGAAGATGGCACCGAGGTCCCACACCCATGGAACATAGAGCATTTACGCCGATTCTACCCATGAAAAGCTATGTATCACAATGTTCAATAATACTATATGCTTTTTTCGTATATTTGTTATTTGTTCTCCTTGCAAAACTTCTCGGAATCACTCCGTTCCCGAGTAGCTCTTAACTAAATGCTGTGTAACCGGGCCTGGAACGACGCCTAAGCCTTCTACACGTGCACGGGATCTGCTCTCGACGTTATGAACTTAGGATAAGTGAAGCAAAGGGAAAAACACATTTCAGCCAAAAGCTACTCGGGCAACAATAAAATACGAAACAAAGTCTCCAACACTTTTGTTTTACTTGTTTCTGATTACTTGCATATACAAAGGTTTACACTACTCTAATACAGAATACAGGACTCTACTCAAACTTGAGAGCCTCGCCAACTTTCTCGGCGATCAGGCGAGTTTCAGCCATCGCCGCATCGACCTGCTCCGCCGTGGCGTCCGCCGCCACCCCATCTCCGACCGGCGCAAGGTCAATCCGCGGGTATAGTGTCCGAACACGCGCCAAGGCGTCGTTCGCGCACACAACGGCCGATTCCTTGATCAACTCGGCGATGCGGGTTGGCGCGGCTTGAAGACGCGGGACCAAGCAGTCGGCTCACCCTCCTCCGGGGCCACGGAGTCCAGCAGGTCCCTCGCCGCCTCGTTGACCTCCGTCAGGGCCAGATGCGCCGATGAGAGATCTTGCTCCAAGCCTGTTATGATTTGAGAGTTATTTTGGATTGTATACATGGCTTGGAGCATCGTCATGTCCGCACCTTTCCGGAAGTCCTGCTCCTACTTCAGTTTGCCCGCCATCACCTCCTCCGACTGCTGCAGAGTTGCGTTCGCAAATCGCAGCTCCTTCAGCTCGGTGATGTGGCGCTCCTTCTCCATCTCTTTCTCTGGAAAACCAAGGGAGCACTCGGTCAGGATGAGGACAACACGATAAGGTCCTACAGTTCAGCAACTACTCGAGAATCACAAGGAGAGGGCCTTACGATGAAGAATATGCCGATGCTCCACGATGGCGTCATTCAAGCTCTTCTTAGCAGCGTCACGCTGACGCTTGACCCGTTTGAGCTCCGCTTCCGCCTTCGCCGCACGACGGAGCGCTGACTCCGCGTCCTGAGCCTGCGCAAGGCGCGACTGCCGGAGTGTAGCCAGTTTCTACAAACATTCTGAACAGGCGAATAATTCAGAAAACCAATAAAGAAGAAGAAAAGACCAACAAGACAGGAGAGGAATTTAACCGCTGCAAGGCGCTGGGCGTGGTCGACGGCAATCTGAAGTTCGGCGATCACCGAGCCCTCCTTCTCCGCCATGGCGTCCACCCCGGGGACAGTAATGGTCCCCGAGGTGTCCGACTGCTTCGGCAGGTCCTCCTCCTGGGCTTCCCGCCGAGTAATGTCACCCGCGCCGACGGGCGAAGACTGGATCACCGTGTCCACGACAGGATCTCCAGCGACGCTTGGAGTTATCGCCGTATCATCGGCCGCCGGCACCTCCACCGCCACCTCCGGGTCAGGCCCGACTGGGACCTCCGCAGTCTGCGCTGCTCCCGGTCCATCCGCCGAATTCGTCACCTCGGGCGTGGCACCCGAGGATGACTAGCCTGTAGGTGCGGCGGGTGGAGCACTCGGGCCTCGCAGGGCATCGGTCGAGGGAGCCCTTCCGCTCGCCGCCTCACCATCCAGATCGGAGGCATTACTGAAAAAAGCACTCGGAAGTTAGTACAAGAACTCGGATAACAAGAAGAAACGCGAAGACCAACAACTCACCGAGTACTTTTCACCACCGCAATACGGGGCCGAATGACGGGGAGCTTGGGACGCCGCTGCGCCGAAGCCGCCATGAGGATTGGCCTGGTCCCCAAGTCGGAGACTGGCCTTGCATCCGCCGTGGCCTGCACAAGCGTTTCCGCCACCAGGCGCCGCCTCTCCTCCACCGAAACACCCATGGCCCGGGCGTGCTCCTGCTCCTGGAACACGTCGTCAGGCACCGCCTCGTCCTTCTCCTCTTCCTCCATGACGACCGGGGAAGGACGTCCCGGCTCGTCAACATCGGCCTCCGAACCCGCAGTCGGCCGCTGAGCCGGCTGCGCGTCCGATTTTCTCGCCACCACCTTCTTCGTGCGCCTCCGCTTGGGAGGCGGCGGCACCGTATCAGCCACTGCGTCCCGGACGGAGGGCGCTTCATCCGACAACGTGGCCGAGTCGTCGGCCGCCCCGTCGTCAACGGCCACCGCCCGCTTGGAAACGCCGCCCCCGCGAGGTAGTCCTTTTCGCCACGGCCGCCCGGCGCTTCCGCGGACGATCCGCCACCACCTCCTCATCCGAAGGACTCAGAGAGCCCTCCGTGTCACTCGGGGCCCATATACGGGGAGCAGGTGGTTCAACCGCCCCCTCTGCCCGAGTGCCTCCATGAGCAGCCGGAGGTGCGTCCTCGAGAACCACCTTCCTCGGGAAGTCCTCCGGAAGTGGGGCAGCAGAGAAGAATTCGAAGACTCGATCCTGCGCAAGAGAAGACGCAAGATCAGACGGCCAACGGATGAAACCAGAAATTACGTCAAGAGAAAACACTCAAAAGGACTCGGGAAGGCAACTTACCGGTGGTGGAGGCCTCTTCAGCGAAAAAGGGCGCGGCTGGTCCTTCTCTGACACGCGGCCAAGGAAGAACCCGCCGACGCGCGCCTTCATCTCCTCCTTCCCCACGGTGCGGTTGGCAACCCGAGTGGGGTCATCTCGGCCCGAGTACTCGTAGCCCGGGTGCTTCCGCTCCTGGATGGGCTGGATCAGCCGCCTGCTGAAGTTGCAGGCGATACCAATCGCTGTCAGACCTTGGTCCTTCAGCTCCTTGATCAGCGCCAGGAGCTTGTCGATCTCGTCCATCGCGGAGGCGTCAGGAAGCTCATTCCAGCAATCCTGAACTTTTGGCCGCTCTCCGGTATGGCAGGGGATCGCTGGCTCGTGGTTCCCGACGTAGAACCACTCGGCTTTCCACCCTTTGTTGGAGGTGTTGAGGGCGATGTCGAAGTATTCGTCCTTCTGCCCTTGACGCAGCATGAACCCAGCGCCTCCGACCACCACCATCTTCTCCTCACTCGGCTGAGGCTTCAGCCAGTACAGGTACCTCCACAAGTTGAAGTAGGGAGAGATCCCCAGATATGCCTCGCAGAGGTGGATGAAGACCGAGATCGCCATGATGGAGTTGGGGTTGAGGTTGATGGCCTCGATCCCGTAGTAGTGCAGCAGCCCTCGGAAGAACGCCCCTGTGGGCAAGCCGAGTCCCGCCTCGAAGAAAGGCTTGAAAAGGACCAGCTCGCCGGAGTTCTCCGACGGGAACACTTCTCCTGCGCTCGGCCACCATTCCGCCACGGCCTGAGGCGGCAGAATGCTCCGCTCCACCATCTCCTCCAGCGCCTCCGTGGTCACCTTCCCCCGCGTCCACGCGAGGATCTTGTCAGACTTCGGGACGCCAGAAAGCTTCTTCCTCCCCGCCATGGATCTAACGGCAGGGGTCTTCGATCGCATCAGCGAGGCTGCGCTCCCCGTAGTGGCTGAGATCGCACTACAGACTGGCGAGCAATGGGAGCTTTGGTGGCGGCGGGATGAAAAGCGAAGAACGAGAAAGACGGATCTGGGAATGGGAAGATTTCCCTCCAGGTCTAACCCTCGCCTTTTATAGCGCGCCTTGATGCCCGAAATTACCGCGAGATAACGCGATTAGAGGGGGCGGGCGAAACGGTACAAAGAGCCGTTGGGCGCTTCACCTTCCGTTACACGCCGGGCGTCAACGGTAAAAAATGGCTCCAGAGCACTCGAGCAAGACAAAGAAGTCGGCGTGCCGCTAAGGCTCGAACAGCTCCCACGCTCGGGGGCTGGCGCCGTAACAAAGCCAGTGTGCCTTTCGGGCTCGATTGGCCCCGAACCACTCGGGAGCCAACACTGCAAACCCAGTGGCGTGCCGCTAAGGCTCGAACAGCTCCCACGCTCGGGGGCTGACGCCACGATCAAGCCAGTGTGCCTCTCGGGCTCGATTGGCCCCGAACCACTCGGGAGCCAACACTGCAAACCTAGTGGTGTGCCGCTAAGGCTCGAATAGCTCCCACGCTCGGGGGCTGGCGCCACGATTAAGTCAGTGCGCCTCTCGGGCTCGATTGGCCCCGAACCACTCGGGAGCCAACACTGCAAACCTAGTGGTGTGCCGCTAAGGCTCGAATAGCTCCCACGCTCGGGGGCTGGTGCCACGATTAAGTCAGTGCGCCTCTCGGGCTCGATTGGCTCCGAACCACTCGGAAGCCAACACTGCAGGACTGAAGGCATACCACTAAGGTTCGACCGGCACTCGGACTCGGGGGCTGGCGCCATATCAAAAGCAGCGTGCCATGCGGGCTCGATCAGCCCCGAAACGCTTGGGGACTGACGCTGCGAATAAATTGCGACAGACAATGCAATCCTTTGCAGGAAATACAGTTGCAACGAAGCCGGACTTGCGCCGGTTACAAACATCAAACACAACAACCGCCAAGATGACGGCCTGGGGCACTCGTCCCTGCGCCTAGTGCTACATCCGGAGCAAGATTGGTTCACATGAGCTCCTCGCAAGCTCTCTTGTAGCACCACTGCAGCCGTCGACGGGACAGCACCGGTGGAGGGTTGATAGCGGATGCCTTCAGCTATCCCTTGCTCTACAAAGCATTTCACCCCGCATGGCCCTCATCACATGGGAATGCGGGGGTGAACGGGGCAGCACCCACACGCTGATCAACGCCTCAGGATCTTCGCAAGCACTCTTCTAGCACCGTGCTATGATGACTTCATAAACTCTCCCCGGTGGATGAACCCAACAATGGGCCTCCGGCATGTTGACTACAAGGATCCTATATCTATTCGCTCTTGGGTAGCAGCTCAGGCTCCCCGACGGGTATTTATAGCCCCTGGTCGCCGGAGGACGGAAGATTTTCTCCACGATGACGAGCGCGGACTCCGCGCCACGCGTCTCTCCTCCAGCCTGAAATGCACAGGTCACCCTTATCTCCTTTGGCTCCACTCGACCACGGGAGCGCACTACGCAATCACGGGAATACTATTCCTGACGCCGCATCTCAGATACGACGCCGCCTTGTCTGCCTCTCCTTGGCATACCTGACAGAGAAGGAATCCTCCGGGACTCGAACCTTTCGCCAAGATAAGTTTCAATTGATTAACTTCGTCAATTCCGCGAGCTTTAAAACAAGTTGCTAAAGTACTCGGGGAGCACACGCCTTAATCCGTGAAACCTCGGCTCTTCCGTACGCCTACCCTCCTACGCGTGCACGCGGCCCAGCTCCCTGCGCTATGGACTACGGCTATCGGGGATCAGGTGCATAAACGTAACAGACTAACTGCCGAATGCTTTCTCCTCGAATTTTTACTTTGTTGCAGGGTACTGGCGACCACTCGGCGTGCTCAGCCCTCACGCTCGGGGGCTGGCGCCGGGACGACCACTCGGCGTGCTCAGCCCTCACGCTCGGGGGCTGGCGCCGGGACGACCACTCGGCGTGCTCAGCCCTCACGCTCGGGGGCTGGCGTGCTCAGCCCTCACGCTCGGGGGCTGGCGCCGGGATGACCACTCGGCGTGCTCAGCCCTCACGCTCGGGGGCTGGCGCCGGGACGACCACTCGGCGTGCTCAGCCCTCACGCTCGGGGGCTGGCGCCGGGACGACTACTCGGCGTGTCTCGCAGGACTCCGCTGGCCCTCACGCTCGGGGGCTGGACGCCGAAATTGATGCCGGATGATTTAGCCAGACGCTCCTTGACTAACCCTTGGACCGATTCCTTCGGAATCGCTTCAAGGCTCGGGGGCTACGGCCAACGGACGCACCTCGCGGCGCATCCGTTGATCATTCGGTGACCTCAGAAGAAGGCTACTAACCCTTGGACCGATTCCTTCGAAATCGCTTCAAGGCTCGGGGGCTATGGCCAACGGACGCACCTCGCGGCGCATCCGTTGCAGATGGCTCTCTTCTCTCCAGTATCACGCGGTTTCGCTTCCAACTGCAGCAGGCTCGACGCTCATCAGACAGCACGACC
Source organism: Alloteropsis semialata (assembly GCA_004135705.1). NCBI lineage: Eukaryota > Viridiplantae > Streptophyta > Magnoliopsida > Poales > Poaceae > Alloteropsis > Alloteropsis semialata. The sequence goes on along the minus strand of CM014276.1, from coordinate 20,697,678 downwards.
TCGCCGACTTGTCTCTCAACCACGTACTACTCGGGGGCTTGTCGGGGGTAGACCCCAGGGGTACCCAGAAGGCGGATTGGCCCAACCAGCAAGGGGCGGCCCAATCCGAGTACGACTGGATCGGTTTGTCGGACTGGGTGGCCCACCAGTCGGGCGAACCGGATGGGCGCGACGACGCGCGCGGCAAGGAAGAAGACGGCGTATCCCGCAAGAAACTCGGGGATCAAGATAAACTAGCCGGAATTATAGGGAAAGATATCTGTAATCGTTATAGGATCGAATCCTTGTATTTCGGATAGGTTACGATCTCTAGCCGACTTGTAACTCAAGGCAGCCGGACTATATAAGGCGCCTTGAGACCCCCCTCCAGAACAAGACATCATGCAACCCTAGGACAGAACCCAACTACGGAGATCCTTCAGGAACTTCATACACAGCAATACAATCATCCCCAACACAGGACGTAGGGTGTTACGTCATCTCGACGGCCCGAACCTGTTCAATCCTTGCGTCTTGTGTTACCATCGACTTCTGATCCTCGATCTGTCCCTCAACAAATCAACCACGTAGGCTACCCTGTGTGGACTGCCGGGTCCAAACATCCGACAGTACCTCAGACCATATCTCCAATTTTCACCGGACGGAGAAATATTTTGGAAAAATAAACACAAACATGATCACGGATAGCCAAATTAAACCAGTGACATAGCTAATTAACTTCAGCAATTAAAGCTAAGATGACAGTAGGACGAACATAAGCTTCTTAATATTCATGCTAATAGTCTAGAACATTGCCTTCTATGTAGATACCTTCGAATTCAGCAATAATAGAGAGGATCACTAATAGAAAAATCAAAGCCTTTTTGCAAACTCCAAACTGCACCCCCATCAGGATCTGAGCTCTCATAGGCCAGCACATTGCAGGAATTACTACGGTGGTTGGTTTTCAAGAATAGGAGCCTTCAATTTGGAAAGCACCTCACGGAAAGATGTGAAACTTCCATTGGATCCCACAATTACCGCATTCTTCAGAACCTGCGCGCTCTGGAAGAAGAACTTGAGGAAGGAAACCTCGCTTTGCTCCATTCGGAATGCACGGAAAGTCATCATCTTAATACAGGACTGGATGCTTTCAATGGGACCAGCCTCCTGCCAGAACTTGAGGTTGACCTTGCCATAGACTTCGTCAGTTTTTTCCGACTGCAAATTGTACAAATCAGTGAGTGGCTCAACTGTCAACAGATGATGGATGGTGCAGTGGCAACAGCAGCATGATTAACATGTCAAAACAATATGTATTATTAACACAAAATGCAGTGTCTCAACATTAGGAAAGCATCTGAGGAAAGTGGACAGCATCCTGGCATCGTTGTGGACTCCAAAACGCACATTTAATCCTAGGATCTTGATGCCTGGGACCATTGTGCTTGGGCTTGTCTTTATCCCAGGCTAGAAGACATGTGATGTTCAAGCAGCGGATGAAAGATGAGACATTGTCATCAGTGGTTAATTTACAGGGAACTCGAATTAAACACATAAATGGTCAGACGTGCAAAACAATAGATGAAACTGCCACAAATGAGAATTGTACGTACACTGACGACGGTGTTGCAGATCTCCAGCACGTGAATTCCGGGATTCAAGTATCCAAGCACGCTCAGCTTGGGAGCGTTGCCAATCTTGAGCCTAATGAAAGAGCCGTCGTGTTCGTGCATTTCAGATAGCCACAAGAAGAGGCGCTCGAGGCTCAACAAAACAACCTGGACATGGGGAGGGTGGGTTAGGTGGATGTGGCGAGCATGGACGGATTGATAAGCAGCAAGCGTAGGCGGTGGAGGCGCCCTGCTGCGTGCTGGCACTATGACCCGGTGAACTCGACGGGGCCGCCGGCCATTGCTGGTCTGCCTTCTATGTGGCCTGCGGAGGACCGCGGCGACCCTGAGGATTTCGAGCAGATCTGCATCAAGAGGCACACATCGAGGCAGCAGCAAGCAAACGCCCAAAGAAAAGGGCCAGTTCGTGGAGCGAGGCCAATAGGGACCAACAACGACGTTACCTGGCAACGGCGGCACCACCAAGGAGGAGCGGCTGGCGGCGAAAGATGATGAGGAAACAGCGTGAGGCAAGGCGGCCGGCTCCTCCCACGCGGGGGCAGTGGCGGCGGCTGTCCAGGGCCGCCCCGCGCAGGCAGCCGCGCCGGCCGCGTAGGCGACGGCCACCGTGCCAGGCCCTGCCCAGCGGGAGCCGCGCCCCGGCCAGCGCAAGCCGTCGACCCATCGGCAGCGCAGGACCGCCGCCGTGCCAGGCCGCCTGAGGCGGGCGCGCCCTGGCCAGCGCTCGCCGCCGACCCAGATCTGGGAGAGAGAAAGGAGAGGGAGAGGGAGAAAGAAGGAGGAAAGGGAGGGGAGAGGGAGAGGGAGAGGAGGAGGGGGGCCGGCGGAGGAGGCGGCGGGGGTGGGTGCGGGGCGGCCGGACCGTAACAAACCCTCGGCTCCGTGGGCGAACGAACACAGGGCCATTTCACCGCGCTACACGGGCTCGCAACACGGCCAAACTACAGCCAGGCCAAAATGGAAACCGCACGGCTCAGCAGCCAAAAAAACACCGGCACAGTAGCAGGTGCCCTCCCTGCCCCGGGATTTCACCGGGGACAGAGAGTTAGTTATTATTATGCGGCCGCATGCAGTTGTGGCTATGCTTTTTTGTATTTCTTGGCAATCCGAATTCAGCAACACGTCCAGAGCCTTGTGTGCGCAAGCTACCGGGAAAGTTGAAGCCCTGTCTGGCAAAACTTATCCGGCTATGGTATTTGTTTTTGTCATTTGTCAACATGTTGGACCAGGAAACTCTCAGCAACGAGTACGTCGATGCCTCTCGAGAAAACTGAAGCCTACCAAACCTTCTCTTTTTGTACATAGATGGTAAAACACATGGCCATACACCAGCCACGAGAAATAATGTTCTGAATTATGCATTGGCAAATCCCGTATTTACAAATTCAGTTGGTGCCCACGTGCTTAATTCAAATCTCTTAATTAATGGGTATTTGCAAGTTATTATGGTCTCTCTATTGTGCTTTAGCTTTAATTCGAAAAATTTTAAGATTTAATTTAGTTGAGTATAACTGGCTAGTAGTGGAAATGAAGGAAATGCGGAGTAGCTATTTCTTTGGAGCAACTCTCACGAGGTTGAAATGGCTCTGTTTTAGAGGCCCATGTGGCTCCAAGGTGGCCATGTATGTCTGATTCGCCTTATCCTCTCAAACATGCAGAATTCTGGACCCAGCTCCCCTAGAAGGAACCGAAAGAAGAGCAACAACACAACACAGAAAGAACAATCACAGCAATGGCAGCAAGGTGTGCTCTTTCTCCCCCATCCTGCTTGGTTCGTCAACCCCTCTGCGGCAAGAAACTCTGCACGAAACTTACTCCATGCCTGCCATCGCCAAGAACTTTAAGGCTGAGAGTGAATGCTGCAAAGCTTCCTCCAGGGGTGAGTGAAACAAGCAAGAATGCTTCTGGTAATTATTGCCAAAAGATTGTCCAAGGAAGTTCTCACAGGTACTTGTGCAATTTCTATTGTATTCAGGTTGAGGTGCCCAGGGTGCAGCCAAAGCTGAGCGAGCCCTTCTTGGGGTTCACCGAGACTGCCGAGATCTGGAACTCCAGGGCCTGCATGATTGGCCTCATCGGCACCTTCATCGTGGAGCTGGTACTGAAAGAAATCACAACATAATCTTCAGAAAGATGAATTGTTTCAAGTGTTTTGCAGCATCTACTTGAGTTTCTGAAGAACTTTGCCTCTTAACCCAGGTGCTAAACAAGGGGATTCTTCAGATAATTGGGGTGGAGGTGGGCAAGGGTCTCGACATTCCTCTTTAATTAATCGCCATGGCCAAGCTGATTGCAAGCTTTACTCTCTTTTTTCCTTTTGAAACCTAGCTATTATTGCTCTAAAAAATATTCTGTCGAATGAAGATACTCTTGCAATTCTGTCGCCTTATCATATGGCAGAGTTTTTTTTAAGTTCTCAAAATGATCCTCAACAAGATGTACTGAGCATTGCACTTGAAGCAAATCAAAAGTGTAAGAATATGAGTTGTAAGACCATCTCCATGAGTGTTCAATATTTTCAGTCCCAGTAATATATGATTGGGACCTTTCTAAAAGACTTTGAACACAAAAAACACCCCCTTACTACGACACTGGCCCTATTTTTTGTTCCAAAAACTTTGAATCATGGTGTGTCATCCTAAGTCTGACCTCGGTTGAACATTTGCTGCAATTCTCAGTTTGATGTTTGTCCTTTCTCCTTGTATATATACATGGTTACTAAAACCATGGCATTGGAGAGCTGCTGCTTAACTTTGCATAGCTCGATCCATGGCAACAGTATTTCTCGGGGTTTCACTTTCACCTGATTAATTGCACTGAAAAGTTTGCATAATGGGGCATGATACTAGCAGTGAGATCGCAACACAGACAAATGTTACATTTGTGTATAATTTGTCATGTTACAATAGTTTATTGGAACTTCGATAGAAACAATAACAGTTTCATCCAAGCAAAGAAAATGCATTATGATGTGCTATAATCAGAAGACTGGCTAGCATGTCTTCAGATGTATTTAGGGAATGGTGCTCTGGAAAACCGGAAGGGCTCCGAGTGCTTCGCACTCAGCGTTCTCTTTTTTCACCTGCAACAAGTGTAACTTGTAACTGTGCTTTATAGCACCATGTACACATACTCAATAAATTCTGGCACTTTGTATGGGTAACATGGCCAGCTTGGTGGTGTCACATAGGTTAGAAAGGCAAACCATGTATAGATCAAAACAGCAGGTTAAAAAGGACACAGCTATAGATGGCCAAATGGGCCAGGCCCACTGGGCCGGCCCTAGTCTGGCCCTAAAAAGCCCGGCACTAACCCGACACGGCACGAGGGCCATAGGGCTCGGGCCGCCCGGCCCGATGATCGGGCTAGTGCCTGGGCCGCATTCTCGGCCCGTCGGGACAGCCCGAGCCTGACACGGTTAATGGGCTGGCCCGACAGCGGCCCATCTAAAACCCTGGCCTGCCTGCCCCCCGCGGCCGCCCCCTCGGCCCCCCTCCTGACCGTTGGATCCGGTCGTCCCGACCGTTGGGGAGGGGAGTATATAACCCCCGCCCCCCTCCCGACCTTGTCCCAACCCTAGCCGCTCACTCGCTCGGTCGCTCCGCTCGGTCGCCTCGCCGCTCGCTCCTCCGCTCCCATCGCCGCTCGCTCCCAACCCTAGCCACTCCCCTCTCCCTCTCGTCTTCCCCCCTCTCCGGCGAGCCCCTCGGCCCCCCTCCCGACCGTTGGATCTCTGTCGCCCCCTCCCTCTCTGAGTTCCTAGATCTGGATGAGCATGAGCTCCTTGCGCCAGACGCTCTGGTGCCACTATATTCGTGGTCCAGGGGGTCAAATCCGTAGTTCGCCGGCGGCGCCGGCCGCTCTGGTGCTCCGGCTTCGCAGGAGGTAAGCGTCTCTCACTCTTTCTTGCTCTCGTCTCACTCTTCCATTACATGAACAGATCTGCTCTCTGTATCTCACACTCTCACTTTCTCGGTCTCTCCCCCCCTGCAGGCCATTGGCCACCGTGAAGCTGTTGAGGGACCAGAGCACCGGCCATGTCCGACGACGAGGACCAAGGGCACTCCATCAATGATGACCTTCGGATGTGCGGCCTGCACGGAGATGACGAGAGAGACCTCGAGGCCAATCTGCAAGAGCTGCTGGGTAGCGCCGCTGAACCCATCGATGTGGATGATGGCGAGGATGGTGCCGCTGCTGGTGGTGGCGCCGCTGCTGTTGGTGGCGCCGCCGCAGTTGGTGGCGACGCTGCTGCTGGTGGCACTGCCGCAGCTGGTGATGGCTCTCCCACTGTCACCAGCGGCAGGAGGAAGAGGAAGAGCACATCTGAAGCATGGAACGACTTTGAGAAGATTTTCGAGGACATTGAAGGTAAGAAGGTAAGAACTGGTGCCAAGTGCATTCATTGTGGTTCTGTTTATGCTGCTCGTTCTTCTATTAGCACTGGGCATCTTAATCGGCATATTAAATTATGCCAAGCGAGAAAGGCAAACCTACGCCAATCTCAGTCTTTGCTTCAGTTCAGTTTTGATGGTGCCTTGCGTCTCTGGGAGTACAATGCCGATGTAGCTCGTACTCAGCTATGTCGTTTGATTGCTAGACTAGATCTCCCTATTTGTATTGGTTTAACTGATGCTTTTGAAGAGTACATCAAGGTTGCTCATAATCCTAGGTTCTCTGTTGTCTCTAGGCAAACCACAACTAGAGATTTTAGCAAGTACTTTACTAATTGTCGTGCTAAGCTTATTGATTCTCTGGCTTGTGTTTAATCTGTTGCTTTGACTTCTGATATATGGTCTGGAAACGCTAAGGAGGATTATCTTAGTGTGGTTGCTCACTGTGTTAATTCTGACTGGCAATTAGAGAAGAGAATCATTGGGTTTAGGTTCATTGATGAATCTCATAATGGCCAGAACATTTTTGATCGTGTTACTGCTGTCCTAGAGGAGTATGGTTTATTGGATAAGGTGTTTTCTGTCACTTTGGACAATACTTCTTCTAATACCAATGCCATTACCAGAATGACTTCTAAACTGTCTGCATATGTTGGCACTCTGTTCTTGCATCAACGCTGTCCTTGTCACATTATTAATCTCATGGTTAAATCTGCTTTGAATGTGATCAAGTCATATCTTGAATCTTTTAGAACTACAATTTCTTTTATAAATTCTTCTAACCAGCGCATTGCAGCATTTAAGAGGTACTGTATTGCTGTGAATGTTCGTCCGAGAAAGTTTGGGTTGGATATGGATGTGAGGTGGAACTCTACATACCTCATGCTTAAGCATTTGATGCCTTACAAGCAGACTTTCAATGTTTTCATTGAGACTAACTATCCCAGAGGTGAGGATGAGCCTTTACTTTTAACAGATGACCATTGGACTGTTGCAGAGAAGGTGCTTTCATTCCTTGAACTGTTTTATGATTCCACAGTTGCACTTTCTGGTGTATATTATCCTACTTCTCCATATGTTTCATCATCTCATTTTGATATGCAAGCATTTGAAACATTATGAGAATGATAGGTTGCTTAGGCCTGTGGTTGTTCCAATGCAAGATGTTTATCTTAAGTATTGGAGGGACATTCCTTTGCTTCACTCTTTTGCATTTATCTTGGATCCTAGAAGTAAATTAAAGGGCTTTTATAATGTTCTTAGACTGTTATCTGGGCTTACTGGTACTGATTATTCAGCTTACATGACTGAGGTGAGAGCTCATCTTTCTAGCATATTTAAGCAATATGATGACAAATTTGGTGCAGTTAAGTTGCAGAAGCCTCAAGAGCCACCCAGTACTGGTAAGAAAACAAGTGCTTGGGATGATATTTTTTCTTGTGCAGGTGCTGATGATGATACATCTGATATTTTCTCAAGTCCTGGTAACCCTTTCTGCACCCCCTTCTCCCTCTGTCTAGAAGAACATCTGCAAGTGCTGCAGCAAAGCACTAGTCATTCTGTTTGATCATCTATGGGTGTTGGTAATGAACTCTCTAGCTACTTGGACAGTGATAGTATCAACCAGTTTGATGATAGTTTCTGTATCATCAACTGGTGGCACCAACACAAATTGACTTATCCTGTGCTGTCTATCTTAGCTAGAGATATTTTGACAGTCCCTGTTTCTACCATATCTTCAGAATCTGCTTTTAGCACATCTGGCAGGATCATCGAGGAGCGACGTCGACGATTGAGCCCGGAGATGGTGGAGATCCTCACATGCACCAAGGACTGGGAGGCGGCACAAGCAAGGCTGCAGCAACAAGTACAAGACAAGGAGCTTGAAGTTGATTTTGCTGATCTGTTTCTGGATACTTCTCCTGATCCAGCTGTGTAACTCATTTGTGTTAGTTAGGTCCTGAACACTGAACTTGAACTTGGTCTGTAATAACTTTGAACTATTTCAATTTGAATTGACTGAGCTGGGCTGCACTCTTTTTTCCTGTCTAGGGTTTCTCACAAGGTGTGAGTTTTACCTAGATAGGTTTTTAATGAGGCAGCCATTGCACCAGCTCAAACTTTTGAAAAATGTTTGTCTCATTGTCTCTGTGCTGTGAATCTGTCTAACTTATGAAATTTGTGAATGTTTGAATTTGTTATGTTGATCAGTTGAAATCACTTTGAATATGAATTAGTTCTATAAGGTTCTGTTGTGAAAATTTTGAATCTTGTAAAAATTTTGTGATTCTGCGGCAAAGCCATCGGGCTGCTTAGTGTCGGGCCGCATAGGGCCGGGCCAGATCGGGCTAGGGCTGGGCCGCCAATTTGGCCATCTATAGACACAGCTACCAGCCTAATATTTTGAAAAAAGATGGCATTTGGTAAGAATTATATGTTTTCTCAGAAGTCTGAGAGGTTAAAGATTTGAGTTTATGGAAAAGGGAAATTATGCTAGGAAGATGCTCTGATGCAGAAGTCTTTGTGATTGGAAGATAACTTAACAGAGCAAACCACTGTGTGCAAAAGTGTTCCGATTATATGAAAAAAGGGAAATCATACTAGGAAGATACTGTGAAATCAGGGGAAAAAATGATGGTTCGGACAACGTGAGTCCCCTTCATTACGTTTCATTATGTTTAAAATTTCTGTCATGTTCATCGTTCTTAGGAGCAGATTAAGTTGAAGGGAAACATCAACTCCTCAACCAAATATCTGCTTGTTTCTTTCATAAGCTCAGAAGAACAGGCGAAGTTAGTTTATTTCAGAGAATCACTTCATAGAATCAGCTGAGAATCACTTCTCTTGGAAAAATTGTTTGGCAGAGCTCCTGCCGGATTTAGCCGAGAATCAGATCTAGGTGCTCTACCAAACCTCAACAAATTGCAATTAACCCTACCTCAACCAGTCAATTTTTCACCATATGTATTTAAGCAAGCATTCTCACAATAATTGGTAAAATTTCAAGCTGTAAAACCACGATTCAGAGGCTAAAGAGATATCCAACCCAAACTGAACACCACGAAATAATAATCTCCATCAAAACCAATCTAGTCCATGTACATAACCATCGTGGAAGTTTTTAGTTGGGATCTATCAAATACATTACTTTTTTTTGAGATCATCAAATACATTACTTCTAGTCAACAAAATTGCCACCTTGGGACGAGGCACGACTCACCTTTAGGCCACGTTCGGGGTCATTGCTCCTAGGGCCTTGTGCCAGAGACGAATGAGGGTATTTGGGCCTTACACTGTCGTCATCTTCAAAGGGTCTTGCACCTTCATTTTCTCATGGGCCTTGTGCCATGGCCACGCGTGGAAGGACGGCGTATGGGATGGAGGACCTTGCGAAGTCGTTGCCCCAAGAACCTTGTGCTTGCACTACCTAGGAGTGGACGAAGCATGGGACAGAGTGAATATGAAGGGCATGGACTCATGGCCGATTAAGATGGAAATACTTCGAGTAATTTATCTTTTCAACCCTTATAACTAGATAATTCACAAGCTCTATCCATAGTAAGCAACCACCTAAGTGATTGGTTTGTAAACAAGTACTAAATAATTCCCTAGATTTTTTACTACGTGTTTTCCCAGCAAATCAATGGAATCTCATTTTTATTTTAGCACACCGTAAGTCCATGAAACGGCAGTGCTCAAGAATCACAACGAAACACACGCAAACGAATTACAGACATTACTCACGTGGACACACACAACGAACAGTGAAGAACTTAGATTGATGACTGGCCACCAGCACAGCAATATTGTGCACGGACCTAACGCCATGACCATCCCACGATCGACGATCAGTAGGGCCTGCCGGTGCCGTAGTTGCCCGGCGGGAAGTAGTCGCAGACGAGCAGGGTGTCGCCGGAGTCGCACACGATCCTGGCGCACCCGACCTGCGTGGTGTTGCGCCACACCACCTGCGTGTACCGGAGGCACCCGGCGCCCGGCGGCGCGGCGCACGAGTTCGTTTCGTAGTCGTACCACTGGCCCTCCGCCACCCACGCCGCCGCCAGTGCCGTGGCGTTCCAGTGCCGGCCCTTGCCCACGAAGATGTTCTCGCCGAAGTAGAACAGCGGCGACCGCCGGGGCGCGCAGTCCCCGCGCCGCAAGTGCGCGAAGTCCTTGGCGAACCCGGCGATCCCCGGGCTCCACGCCAGCGGCGGCACGCCCACCGCCTGCCGCGCCGCATTGTGCACCGACAGGATCTCGGCCACCGTGGCCGCGGCCCGCGCGCGGCGGCCGGCATCCGGGTCCGTGCCGCCGTTGCTCAAGTCGTCGTCACCGGCAGCCGCGCTGCGCGTGCACAGCGCGGCAGCCAGTGCTAGGAGCAACAAGGTGGAGCACAGGGAAGACGACATCCTTGTTCTCGCCATGGTTTTAGTTTGGTTGTTTCGAGATGTCGAGAGCAATATTCTTGATGGAATGGACTGCGAGTTCGACATGATTTTATAGGACGGTTTCAAGTCCCGTTCCCTGAATTTGAGGTATGATTAGGTGATCGTCGATGTCTTTGAACGTTCGCATGGCGGCTAGCATGCATGATTGTGTGCTCTAGCTGGTTCACGCCATGCGCAATCTTGGCATTCAAGGCACAATCGAATCTCTCAGATTGTTTATCCGTTTTAATCCAACAAGTACATGTTGGATGGCTGAAAACAAGATGATGTCCTTGACCAGATCAAACAAGTACAGTCGAGTATAGATGCTTGTGTATGTATGAGTGGCTGGTTCCTGGCTGATGTTTTCAAAGGGATCACGGCGATGTGGCGTTTGGGAAGCCGGTGGCGTCCTGTCAATGAAACTGAGAGCGAAGATTAAGGAGGAAGAAAGAGCACCTGCAAAGCAAGCCCCGCCGCCAAAACTGCTTACGAAATCGATTGATCGGTGTGTGATTTTTTTTTCTTACTTAATATGTGTCATAGCGAGACGTGATTATTTATCGAGACAGGTCATTGCGGGGTTTCGGGTAAAAAATTTTGGCACGTGTCCAGCCCGATCCGACCATCTGGTTGGACTTTTTGGCCCATACCTGATCCATAGCATGTCGGGTCTGGTTCGGGTTGGGTCAACCTGATATTTGAGTTCGGAGTCACTATACCACAGCCCCGTATCACCAACTGTGTAGCAGTCGCTATAAGCCGTTATACCGACCGACCATCAGTCGGTATAGACCTATACCGACTCCACCTTTTTGACGCTGTAAGTGGCGTCGGTATAAAGTTTTACCGACCGACATCTCTTTACCAACCGATCATTCGACGCTCCATTGAGTTCTTTACCGACTGATGGTTCAATGAGATAGTTTATGTATGTAAAAAAATAAAAGCTGCCATAAACAATTAGTACAGAAGTCACATCGAGTCTCAAAGGTCCATTATGTGCATCATAAACCCAAATTTATCGGTGATCCTAAGATACATCAGAACATGGTTAATTCAAGATGAGCATACAAACAGTAGCTAATCCAATATGTTCCAACAGCTGTAGCCAACATTGGATTCCATATAAGCCAGCAATTACAAGAAACAGAATAGCAAATTTGCCAACACACTAAACACCAAAAGTCAACTACACAGCTCAAGAACTCTAGAAGAGAAGACCTAGCCCATAAGCCACTACACAAAAAAACTACTAGTATGTGTAATTTTCATGTTGGGTCAGGTTTCGGGTCAAAAATTTTGTTCCGTGCCCGACCTGTCGTATGGTCGGGTTGGTCGTGTTAGGTATTTTTCGGACGGGTTGAATCGGATTTGTCGGGTTAGGGTTTAGTCATAGAACGCTGCATTTGACTAGTGAGTGTCCTATTATGAAATTCTCATTTCACAGTCATTTTGTAGGGATTTGGCCTGACCCACACCCGCCTTCATTTTAGCCCCGGCTTGTTGCATGAATGCAGTCATTGGATCCAAAGAACAAGTCATCAGTAATTCGAAGTTTGTCTAAAAAATAAGTCATAATATATACATGCGTACAATAGTCAATCAATATTAAATAGGTCTCATAATTAGGGCAAACAAGATTATTTCATATCTTTATTAATATATCTCAGACTTTCTAGGATGACTATTTTTTATCAAGGGTCATTTTACCTCCGAATAAATATAAATAGCGAGCACCGTAACTGAAATGCACCGGCAGGTGATTCGCTTTACTATAAGTACATCCACAATATATAAAGTTTAATTACTTTTCACTTTAATAATCTAACAAATTACAGAAGTTGCACCACTATATATAAATTTGTATCATTGTTTCACTTTGGTCTAACAAGTTGTAACCATTGCACCCACCATACACTAAAATTATCGTTAGGCCATCTCCAACTCATGGTGTCTATGGGTGGCGTCTGGAGGAGATAGTAATTAATGTACATATAGACATTGCCTCCTTCAACCCATGGTGTCAATAGCAGTTTCTATGAGAAAAAAATATTTATGCATGTAAAAGGATCAACTATGCAAATCTAATGTGTAGCCATCACTGCATAGTGCATACATTGAGATCCATACACAGCACACGCACAAACATAAATATTACTAGCATGGAACAAACCATGCATAACAGATATGAGTGACACCGAATTGCAGTGTAACCAAGTTCACATGCATTACACCAGAAATAGATTCAGATGTACTACAACAGGTAATAGATAATAATTTGGATAGCCTCTCATGACAACATAATAAACTTTAGATACTAATTTTGGTTGCAAATGATCTGGCAATCAGCAATGAGTAATTTGTTCATCAAGAGCACAGCAATACAAAATGTCATCTTGTGGATAATTCACAAATGGAACCTTAGGACACTGTAGAATATTCATAAATCCACCCTGTGGATATATCCTGAAACAAGTAAACAATAAAAGGACTGTGAAAACTATTAGTTTCGAATATAAACATGTAAATCATGATAACGATTAGCGATCCGGTGAGAACATGATATGTGCACGTGTTCAAGATTAATCTCATATTAAACAAGAACAAAAAAAAAGAACCAGACAAGGTTCAGAATATACCCTGAGATGGTACCGCTGCCGGAGGCATTGGTTGCGCCGCTATCAACTGGATTAGTCTTACTAATCTATTGACCTTGTTCGATGTAGCCATATGAAGTTGGTGCAGTGTCGAGTTGGTGTAGTGCAATCCCTCGAGTGCCACTAGGAAGTAATGGAAGTAGTCATACATGACACCGAGGAGTAGATGAACTCGAGCAGTCGCGTGAAGAAGCTCCCCAAAAACCTTATCGCCTGGCTATCCCGAGCAGGATCTCATGCCAGTCGAGGTTCCGGAGGCTCTGCTCTCGCTAGAATTATGCGTGCAGTGCTAGCGATGGGGAGGCAAGTATTGTAGCAGAAATAGTGAGGGAGATGAGAGAGGTCTTCTAAGCAGGAATACCTAAGACACAACACCACAACACATCATGTTCGTTCGCATGTCACATCACATCACGTCACGTCACGTCATGTCACGTCACGACACACGCCACACTCAAGTCCTTGACTCGGCGAGCGAGCGAGCGAGCGCGCGCATCCCGGTTACCATTTGCCAACTTCACATAGGATGTACCACATGTGTTCAAACTGCTATATGGCGAAGAAGCAATGTATCCCGAGGAAATTCTACACAAAGGGCTTTGCACTCAGCAAGAAGCGCCCAAAGACAGCGAAGCTATGGACAAAGATCTCACAGAAATTTACAAGCTGCAAGCAGCCAAAAACAACTCCAAGTACCAAGAAGAAACAAGAAAATGGCGTGACAAGAAAGTGGTAAGGAAAGACATAAAGATAGGTGACTGGGTACTAAGGAAGAACCCAAGTATGCCTTCGGGAAAATTGCAAAACAAATAGGAAGGCCCGTTCTTAGTCATCAAGAGTAACAGATCAGGATTATTCCACCTGGGCGACGAAGAAGGCAATGAGCCACCGCATTCATGGAAAGCGGACAGCGTGCGAAGGTACTACCTGTGAAAAGGATGTAACAATTGGCTTCGTAATCCATAAACGAAGTCAATTAGTAGAGTAGATTTTCATTCCCTCCTTCAAAAAGCCCGTACTCTTTTCCTCACAGGGGAACTCTTACCAAGGGTTGAGGTTTTTAACGAGGCGGTGCTAATTGTAACTCGTGTGAAATATATGAACGAGTTATTCCCCAAAAAACTTGTATCGAAAGCGATTGGCTTCGACCAAGTCGCTGGTATTCGATAAACCAAATAGAACTAAATAGACCCTACCAAAAGTAAGGCCAATTCAGATCTAAAACGCTTACTCTGAGGAGTAAAATGGGCTTCGGCTCAGATTGTTTTTTATATATACAAAAATGCTTACTCTAAGGAGTAAAAGGAGCTTCGGCTCAAATTGTTTTCTATATACAAAAATGCTTAGTCTGAGGAGTAAAAGGGGCTTCGGCTCAAACTGTCATCTAAAATGCAAAAACGCCAAGTGGAGCGTGAATCCCAAAAGAGTAAGTGCGGAGAAAATTCCTCATCAAACTCAACCATCGTCAAAATGCTCGCCAGTTAAGCGCTTAAACGAAAAACATAAACTCGCTTTGAGGGGAGGAGGCGTTTCTCTCAAAAGTGAAGGCAAATCGAGTTCAACTTATTTCGTTCAAACAAAAAAATAAACATTCATCTACACATGCGGTTTCGCATAAGTCATGAAGACACTCGTCTTCGCATTCGCTTTGGGGGAAGGAGGCGTTCCTCTCAAAAGCGAAGGCAAAACGAGTTCGTATTTATTCAGTCAAAGTCATAATTACGTCATATGCTATAGATTTTTACATCAAGCATTCTCAAAACATTTCAAACACATATCCATAAAACTGCTCGCCAGATCTCCTAAAACGAGGAGCATTGTAAACACACGCAAAGTCCTTGTCATCAGGACCAACTTCCAATGGCTCCATCTTTGGAATGCCCAGGAAAATAGCTTCGGCATTCCTCTTCGTAGCGAGCTCAACTCGGTCTGAGCCGTGAGCAATAAACGTAGTGAAAAAAATAAAAAATACCGAACTCGGTGCGACGATAAAACTCATGACAATACTCCAAAAAGTCACCATGACTAGAGTTTGGATAAAGCCATCGAAATTCCTTCCAAGCGAAGCCAGAAATACAAAGCGGCGCATCGCGCATGGCTAGCGGAGTAAGTTCAAGCATCTCATCACCCTGAATATACACAAATGTACAAGTTCAAAAGGACTGCCCACTCAATAAGTCCTAGTTCTAATTACAATCTAAAAAGTGCTTAGACCTGAGGATTGACTCCAGAGGCCCCTTGGCCGTGCCCTTGAGAAGAGGAAGAAGCACCGGCTTCGCCGGTAGCAGCACCAGTCGCAGCAACGCCAGAGGTGGTGGCTTCGGCAGCTTCCTTCGTAGCAACCTCCCTCGCGGCGGCCTCGGCGTCAGCCTTTAACTTTTCCTTCAGCTTCTTTGACTGAGAATACATAAGCTATCAAACAAAATAGTATAAAATTGAGAACAAAATGAATAAAGCATGACCACAACGGCAACTAACAAAGTACCTTAGCCAGCCGATCGCGGATTATGTTCTGAGCCGCCTGGTGCCCACTCGCAACCCAAAAGTTCTTACAGAAAAGTGCCTTCGCAGGCATTATGTCCCTTGAAAAAGATTCTTCATCGGCAGGATCCTTCGGCTCTGGATAAGGATAACCCTTTCGAACCAGAGCCTTATAATGCTCACAGCCATTGTCATCAAGAATCTTCAATAGGTTGCAAGAGCAGAGGTTGACAGTGAAGTCACTGACACACTGAATGACATTTGGAAGCGAAGCAAACTCATTATCGATCAAATTGAATAATTTGTCCAAGCTGTACTCCTTGTTGGGGAAGGCAAGGGGCTCCGCTCCAAACTGTCGCAAGGCATCCTTGTACAAGCGGTATAACTTAAGGCCACGCTCCCACGCAACATTGATCACATCCTCATTTCCCTTGCGAAGGGAGATGACCGAAGAATTCAAGGACACGACCTTGCGCTCAGCCTTCTCACTGCGAGATCGAAAGAATTAGGCATCACGTGACAGCTTATCCTTTACTCCGGTAAGAGTGTCGATCTCGCTCTTCAACATAGAGACAATCTCAACACCTTCAGCGACCTTTTTGTGAAGGCTGTCTAGGACATCATCCTTGTCCACAATCTGAGCCTCCAAGGAAACAACCTTATTTCTCAGCAAATTGGCTTCGCTGCCTTGAGCCTCCAAAACAGCAACCTTGTCCTTCAAAGAGTTATTCTCATTCACAATGGACTCACGGTCCTGGCGAAGCAAATTCTTTTCATTCTCAAGATCCTGCTTGATTCTATCAATATTCATTTGGATCTGGAGAAGCTCAGCTTTCTCCCTTTGCAACCTCACTAACTCCTCGCGTTCAGCGGCAATGGAGTTGAGGTTGGGGATGCGAGCATGCAGCTCATTAATAGCAACAACCACCTGTAAAAGAAATCATTCCCCTTGTTCAATATTATGAGATCGGCAAAGCGAAGCCAAAATCAATAACAAGACAAAAGGCGAAGGCGTGAAACTCATACCTTCATCCCAGAAGCCAAAATATTAGAGCTGATACTCTCAGGATCCAAATTTTGCACAAGTTGCTGATATGCTGTCAGCACCAAAATAAAGATAACACCGTTATCTTCACAAAAATAGCTAAAGCCAAAAATAAGCTATAACCCTGAACATATAAAACACCTTCCCAAACAAAGTCTCGGAGAGGCCCACCTTCGCGCACTTGATCTTGCATTAAGCATTCATCACCTGATCAAGAAATACCCCTAGCATCAACTACAAAAAGCACAATAACTATTGTCGCTAATAACACAAGGAAAAACAACAGCATGAATACCTTCGGAAGTAGGGGGGACATCGGTCCTTGCATCAACCTCCATATCAGCTCGAGAAGCAGTAGCCCTCTCAGCGGCTTCGGAAGCCTCGGCTTCGGCAACCTGCTCCCCCTTAGCTTAAGCATCCATATCAACAGTCCCGGCAACATGAGCCAGATCTTCCAAAGAGTCTCTAACTTGAGGGGGAGAAGCCAAAGTCGACGATAGAGGATCATCTCACGCAATCTCCACAGGGACTTCGGCGACAGGCTCCTCAACATCATGTGCCTCTTCGAAAATAGACTCAGTCATAGAAGCATCACGAACGAGGGTATCCTCAAATTGACTAAGGTCAATGCCATCGCCAAAAGGATCCAGAACATGGATATCTCCAGGTGTTTCAGGGACACCTTCACAAGCAATATTGATATCAACAACTGGATTCTGCGCTAAGTATCTTCCTAACAAAGAAAGACTTGTGCCCCAAAAATAATTCCCAAAGAGAGCAATCTCACCAGCGAAAATGTCGTCTCCATTCCGAGGAGCCGAACTCATAAAACCAGTGACTGGCGAAGACGTCAACTGAGCCGGAGCCACTGGTGGCGCCCGAGGAGCACGAGGCGGACGACCACCGCGCGAAGCTGAAGAAGCAGCCCCGGCAGCTGGAGCCACAACAGACACCAGAACAGCAGCAACCGGCGGCTCTTGGCGGTGCCTTTTTTCTGCAGACTCAAAAGAGCTACTGCTGCTTTGCTTGGCCGGGATAGAGGAGGAGGTTGCCTTCGCAACAGCTTTCTTACTTTCACTGCGCCCGCGAACCTGGCCACGGCCTCCACCACGTCCAGTCCGACCACCACCGCGAGGAGCGCGCGAAGACGCAGAGACATCTTCATCCTGTTCCTTTGCCTTTGCCTTCCCTTTTTTCTCTCTTTTCTCTTTCTTGTTTTTCCCTTTCTCCTTAGTGGAGATGGGAACCTCACGAGCACCGTAAGTAATCTTCAATTCCTCGAAAACTCTGTTAAGTCTAACGGCAACATAGTTGTCTTCGCAACTACAATGCTCCTTCGTCGTGTATGGGCCAAGAATATCAATGGCCCGCTGCTCCACCAAAGCAACAAATTCTGTTGCAGACATGCTTTCGGGGATCTTCGCCCCAAAGTGAGGGAAAGCAACCCTAGTATGATCACCAAAAGGTTTCCACTCAACCTTATAAGGCTCCCAGTCGGCAGACAAGAAATAAACTCCAGCAGCAAGATCAGCTGCGATACCTTGCTCAACAAGGTCACGGCTGCAGATCGTTTGCGAAGCCGTTCGAAAGGCCTTCCAGCATTCAGTGAATCCAGCACTTTCTGCGTCAAAGACCAGACAAGAAGCAAAGTTAAGCCAATCAACCTTGCTGTGCAGAGGGAAAGTCACAGATTTAGTCCCATCTGCCAAAATAATCTCCTCCGAAGGCACCCTCACATAGAACCAGTATTTCTGCCAATCTTTGGTCCATTTATTTCTCTGAGCGAAGGAAGCCTCCACCTTCGCAAAATTGGATCCATGACGGCGCCCGATGAAGGTAACACAACCAAAATCAGGAGTAAAAAGCTCGCCTTCGACCTCAGCAGACTTGCTCTAATTGTGACCTTCATATAACCGAAGAAACCCATCAATTGTAACTGGTGACTCATGCGTCTTCACAGCCCAGAAAAACCGAAGAAGGTGGCTGATGGCATTGGGTGTCAAATGATGCAGCTGTAAGCCATAGGGCACAATCATCTTTGCGATGATGTTGTCAATGGGCATCTTCAGGCCCGCAATAAAAAAATCTGTGAAGACCACAGCTTCTTCTTCGCGAGGGTTAGGGGTAGTATCGGCACCAGGAGCACGACCCCAACCCTCAGGAAAATATCCTTTCTCTTCATGGAACTTGATGTCATTCTCGCCAACTTTAGATTTGCCAAATATAAGTGTCTTCGGCCTCTTAATGGGATCCACTAGATCCTCTACATTGGCTTCCACATTGTCCAAGTTCTCCTCTTCTCCCGTCTCCTCTTCTTCGACGCGGTCGTCACCAGAAACGTTCTCAGCAGCTGCAGTTTCATTTTCCAACTACTGAGCAAAGTGTTCAGCCTCAGTATCACTCATCTCCTCCCGACGAGGAGAAGATCCTCCCGCCCTTTGTGCCTCGGGGCTGCCTTCGCCAGCCATGTCAATAAGTACAGCAGTCTGCCTAGTGCGTGCCTCTGCAGGAATGACAATAATTATCATTACCTCAGTGAAGGAAATCAGTGAAAATGAAATATTTAAATGCAGGGAGAGAACTTTACTTACAACAAAGTGGGAATCGCAAGGAAAAAGTCAACACTATCACGAAAGCAGCTGTTAGTTTATGATCTGACCAATCAATGACAAAATTCAAATAAATAAAATTTTCATACAAAGGTAAAATAATGAAAGAGCATGTCAAGCAAACAAGGGAATACCTCAAAGCTTGTGTCGGATACCAATATCCGACCCACCCACTAACAGGTGGGACCCCAGTATTTTGGGAAGGAGACAGGCGTAAGCAAACCCATAAACAAGGATGGCGAGGGAAATGTCAGACGAGAGGAGACCGACCCCACGTCACCTCGGCCGACCCTTCGTCACCTCGGCCGACCCTTCTCCGCCTCGGCCGACCCTTCTCCGCCTCGCCCGACCTTTCTCCGCCTCGCCCGGGTCCACGTCGGGCCAGGATGGCGTGGGTCAACAGGGGGGACCCGGCGCGGAAGGGGACAAGAGGGACGCATCGCCGCATATCTACCGCACGACCTATCAGCATTAACAGGCCTCACCGCGCGCCGCCCGGTGTGGCAAAGGGATGTGACGCGCACTGTTCCAGCCGCCCCGCAGGTGCCGCGAAGGGACGAGCACGACCCTAGCAAGCTCGAGACTAGGACCTACTCCAGCATCACCCACAGTGTCCCGCAGACGGCGGGGCTTCTTCAGCAAGTTTCCTGTTATTTGTTATTTGTTGAACACGCCTTGTACAAAGTTTCTCCCTAGGGGTATAAATAGAAAAATAAGGCCTCAGGGGTGAGGGGACAGACGCAGAAAACACACATGCACACATTCACAGAGACTTGAGGCCTCTCCTCTCTCTCGACCGCTTTTAACCCCTACTACGAGCAACGCGAGTAACACGAGCTGACTCTCGCTGGACGTAGGGCGTTCGTGCCCGAACCAGTATAATCCCTTGTGTCCTCTCGCGAACCATCCGAGCCTAAACGCTCAATCCACTAAATTCACTAGTTGGTGATTTCTTACACCGACAGTTGGCGCGCCAGGTAGGGGGCTTTTGCGCGTTTCGACGATCATCAGGCTTCGGATGGCCACCGATGGTTTGAGCTGGACTGCCGGGACGCAGCTGCGTCTCGGAAGTCTGGATTTCGTCATCACCACTGACGGGGACCTGGCGAGAGTCGCTCCCACGCCCCCGGTCAACGTCCTCGACGCCGACGTCGCGACCGCCACCGAGGCTCTCGTGAATGTCGACATCAGCACCCATGACAATGATGCTAGCGACCCTCGTCCGAGTGCCGACGAGACCCTGCTGTGGAGGCAGCTTGAGATCTTCCTGGGGCCATGGCCCACTCAGGAGGACACGCGCTACGTCAGGTTCACCCTGGCGAACGTCGCCACTCAGCTTGTGGGAGGAGCCCCACTCCCCACGGAGACGCTGGACTCCATCCAGCCGTATGCGACCCCTTACGGTTTACGCAACGCGGCTGAGGTCGTGTCGCAACTGGTGACGCCTCCTAAGCCACACCCCGACGGACAGCAAGTTCGTCGGAATGATCGATCACGTCTCCGAATCGGTCCTCGACCTCCTGGATGACTGCGTCTCGGAGACGTCGGACACCGAGCTTATTGGGGACAGCCACCACCCCTCCGGGAGTGCTTCATGGCGGACACACCCGAAGGGGCAGTGGGAGATGCGAGCGAGAGCGGCTCGAGGCCGGCAGGCCTGGGAGAAGGTCACCCGGCGCACGACGCGACCGTGGCTGCCGCGGTTGCGGCCCAGGCCGCGGCGCCGGCGAGACAGCTAGCCCCACGGAGAGCAGCCACCTCGCCATGACACTCTCACGCCAACAACGCCCGTCAACACCGGGAGGAGCTCCAAGAGGCCCGCCTCCTCTTGGAGCAGGAACGCGCGCAGGTCGAACAGGAGCGAGAGCGCGTCGAGCGCGAGCTTCTGCAGATTGGAGATGCGGCCCCGGCAAGGGAACGCGCGCGGGACGTGCGACGCTAGGTCATCGACGACGACGGCGCCCCGCCCCCGCATTTCGCCCGCGCCGGACAAAACATAGCCGCCGCGGCTACGCTCGTGCGGGGGTTCCCTCCCGCCGGCGACACCCGAAGCTCGCAAGGCGCAGCGGGAACTCGGTGAACTTCTAGAGCGAGCTGCAGCTCAATAGGCCAAGAGTTCGCAATCGCGACGACGAGCGTTGCAGATGAGCCACCGCGAGGCCTCGAGGCAGCCGTCCGGCGAGCGCGGCGGACGCGACCAGCAAGGGGTCTCGGTGCACCAGCCCCGTCCCGCTGAGGACGCGGCTCTCCGAGCTCCGATCCTAAAACGGGTCGGCCCGATTCAGGACGCTCGAAGCATCTTGAATGCCCGCCGACGACGGCTCCCCGAGAACGAGCCCGAGCGACAGCAAGGGCGCGTTCCCTGCCGTGGCGGCCTGTACGACAACGACCACGAGGGCGAGAGGACGCCGAGCCCGGACGTGCCGGGACCGTGGGCCTTTAGCTCACGGATCCGAGCAGCTCCTCGCCCCGCCAACTTTTGAGCCCCGTCGAACTTCCCAAGGTACGACGGGGAAACCGACCCTGAGCTTTGGCTTGAGGATTACTGACTCGTCTGCCGGGCCGGGGGAGCCGATGACGATGATTTTATCATCCACAACCTGCCACTCCATCTGGCCGATTTGGCACGGGCTTGGCTCCAACATGTCCCCGTAGGACAAATCGGGAGCTAGTCCGACCTGAGAGAAGTGTTCGTGGGGAACTTCCAGGTGACCTACAATCGCCCTGGGAACCCTTGGGACCTCAAGAGCTGCAGACAAAAGCAGGGGGAGACACTCCGAGAGTACATCAGACGTTTCTCTCGGCAGTGTAAAGAACTCTCCAACCTCGCTAACGCTGACGTCATCGAGGCATTCCTCACGGGAACGACATGCAAGTCCCTCGTCCACAAGCTCGGGCGGAAGAGCCCTTGCACCGTGAAGGAGCTGCTTGACATCGCTACGAGTCACGCAGCCGACGAGGAGGCAGTAGGGGCCATCTTCCACTGATCTGCCGAGCCAAAGGGCAAACAGGGGGAGGAAGCTGAGGAAGGCCCATCGGGGCCCCCCGCCAAGAAGAAGAAGAAGGGCAAGGGCAAGCGCCACGACGGCGAGGCCGCCATGGTGGCCGCGGCCGACCCCAAGCCGACCTCCAAACCCCCGACAGGGGAGGTTCCCGACCACTTCGAGAAGAAGTGGAAAGGGCCATGCCCGAATCATGAGTATCCTGTCAAGCACCTGTACAAGGACTGCTCCCTCATGAAGAAATTCGTGACTGGGGGCCCCCAGAAGCCGGCGCCCCGACCAAGGAAGTCCGACCAAGCCTCGAAGGAATTAGGGGCGGGAGAGAACATGGACGCCGACCCCTATCCGGAGCCGGACGGATGCTTGATGATCTTCGGCGGGACGGAGGTGTCGGTGAGCAAAGGGCGAGCCAAGGTGGAGCGCCGAGAGGTGTACGCCGTCGAACCAGCGACCCCGACCTTCCTCAAGTGGTCGGAGGCGTCCATCACCTTCGATCGGGCCGACCATCCACAATTCGTCCCGAGGCCGGGTAAGTACCCCTTAGTGGTTGACCCGGTCATAAGGCGTAAGCGCCTCACCAAGGTGCTGATGGATGGCGGGAGCGGGCTTAACATCCTTTACGCTGACTCGCTGGACGCCATGGGGATTGACCGAGGACGCATTCGTCCGACTGGGGCACCTTTCCACGGGGTGGTCCCCAGTAAACAGGCCGTCCCCCTCGGGCAAATTGACCTGCCTGTTACGTTTGGGACTCCGACCAACTTCCGAACGGAGACCCTCATTTTCGAGGTGGTGGGATTCCATGGGTCCTACCACGCCATCTTGGGCCGCCCGTGCTACGCGAAGTTCATGGCCGTCCCCAACTACACCTACCTCAAGCTCAAGATGCCGGGTCCAAGGGGGGTGATCACGGTGGGGGCATCGTTCCAACGGGCTCACCAGTGCGAGGTGGAAAGCTGTGAGCTGGCATCGGCCATCATCGCGTCAACCGAAGAGCTTGCCCCAATTAAGGCACGACTCGTCGAAGAGGCGCCCGACTTCACTCACGGCTCGGCATCATTCGAGCCGCTCGAAGGCACCAAGGAGGTCCAGCTGGACCCCAACCACCCGAATAAGAAGGTGGCGCGGATCGGGACCAAGCTATCTCCCAAATAGGAAAGCGCGCTCGTCGACTTCCTCCACGCAAATGTCGGCGTGTTTGCGTGGAAGCCCTCGGACATGCCGGGCATCCCGAGGGAGGTCACCGAACATTCCTTGGACATCCGGTCCGGGTCCCGACCCGTGAAGCAACGCCTCCGGTGCTTCGATGACGAGAAGCGCAAGGCGATCGGTGAGGAGATCGCGAAGCTTCTGGTGGCTGATTTCATCAAGGAGGTGTATCACCCCGAGTGGTTAGCCAATCCCGTCCTTGTACGAAAAAAGAATGGGAAATAGAGAATGTGTGTTGATTATACTGCTCTTAACAAAGCGTGCCCAAAGGACTCTTTTCCTGTGCCACGCATAGACCAGATAGTCGACTCAACCTCGGGGTGCGAAACCCTATGCTTCCTTGACGCGTATTCAGGGTACCACCAGATAGCGATGAAGGAGTCCAACCAGCTCGCAACTTCCTTCATCACCCCGTTCGGGTCGTATTGTTATGTGACAATGCCGTTCGGGCTTAAAAACGCCGGCGCCACTTACCAACGATGTATGCTTAGGTGTTTTGATGAACTCATCGGACCAACCGTTGAGGCATACGTGGACGACATCGTTGTCAAATCCAAACAAGCCGACCAGCTTGTGGCCGACTTGGAAAAGATGTTCGCCAAACTCAGGGCAAACGACGTTAATCTCAACCCCGAAAAATGCGTTTTCGGGGTACCCAGAGGGATGCTTCTGGGCTTCATTGTGTCTCGCCGAGGGATAGAAGCCAACCCCGAGAAGATCGACGCCATCACCAAGATGGGCCCGATTCAGAACCTGAAAGGGGTGCAACGGATCACTGGGTGCCTAGCCGCGTTGAGTCGGTTCATCTCGCGTCTCGGTGAAAAGCTCCTTCCTCTGTACCGACTCTTGAAGAAGTCCGAGCGGTTCATTTGGACGGACGAGGCCGAGACGGCACTAAACCACATCAAGGCGGTCTTGACAAAGCCGCCGATCCTGGTCCCACCAAATACAGGCGAACCCCTTCTCCTCTACATTGCAGCAACTACCCAAGTGGTAAGCGCGGTGTTGGTAGTGGAGCGCGAAGAAGAGGGGCACGCACTCAAGGCGCAGTGCCCGGTATACTTTGTGAGCGAGGTGCTTGGTGACACCAAGACGAGGTACCCGCAGATCCAAAAGCTGCTGTGCGCTGTCCTCATCTCCAAAAGGAAGCTCCGCCACTACTTCAACTCACATTCGGTCACAGTGGTGAGTTCTTTTCCCCTTGGCGAGATTATAAATAGTCCTGACTCGATGGGTCGGATCTCAAAGTGGGCCATGGAATTGATGGGCCAGGGCATTACCTACGCCCCACGGACAGCCATTAAGTCCCAGACCCTCGCCAACTTCGTCGCGGAATGGACCGAGGTCCAGCTACCCACAGCCCCTGTTGATCAGGAGTACTGGATAATATACTTTGACGGCTCGTTGACTCGGACGGGAGCGGGAGTCGGCTTAGTTTTCGTTTCACCCCTCAGGGTGCGAATGAAATACGTGATCCGACTACATTTCCCAGCCTCCAACAATGCGGCCGAGTACGAGGCACTGATCAACGGCTTGAAGATGGCTATCGAATTGGGAATTCGACGCCTCGAGATTCATGGCGATTCCCAACTTGTGGTCAATCAGGTCATGAAAGAGTCGAGCTGCGAAAGCGAGACCATGGCCGCGTATTGCCAGGAGGTGTGAAAGCTCAAGGACAAATTTGACGGCCTTGAGCTCTGGCACATCAAAAGGTGGTTCAAAGAGGCCGCCGACGCGCTGCCTAAGAAAGCGTCCGGCCGGGAACCCGTCCCGACTGGAATCTTCGCCAATGACCAACGAAGCCCTTCGATAAAGCTTCCCTACCCGGCGCAAACCGAACCACGCGGCCAAGGCCCCACGAAGCGAATTGTTCCGGGCTCGGTGTGACACCCGGCCCAATTTGGATATGGCCCAGTTGTGGCCCATGAGTGCAGGTGCACATGTTTAGTACCACATTGCTAGTTGAGTAAGGGTGGAACCAGCTTATAAGCCTTTGTCCTCCAGCCATAGCACCTTCGGGTTAACCCTTTTACACGAAGCGAGGACGAAAGTGTAAGTAGGGTGCTATGTGTAAGCGGGCGAGCCCCTACGGAAGGGCGGCGCTGTGCGGTGTTGGAGGACGGGGTGTTACAAGTGGTATCAAAGCCGACCCTCGCGGTTGCGCGTATGGGCGCAGTGTGTAGGCGTATGGCGCATGGCGCGTGTGGGCCTGGGATGGGACACACGGCATGGCATATGTCGGGCCCTGGACGTACGGTCGTGCGCTAAGAGGGGGCGGTCTGCTGGGACATTTGCCCAAGTGTGGGTGAGCTGGACCGACGAGGACGTCGGGTTCTTTGAGGAGGGGTGTATGTGACACCCGGCCCAATTTGGATATGGCCCAGTTGTGGCCCATGAGTGCAGGTGCACATGTTTAGTACCACATTGCTAGTTGAGCAAGAGTGGAACTAGCTTATAAGCCTTTGTCCTCCAGCCATAGCACCTTCGGGTTAACCCTTTTACACGAAGCGAGGATGAAAGTGTAAGTAGGGTGCTAAGTGTAAGCGGGCGAGCCCCTACGGAAGGGCGGCGCTGTGCGGTGTTGGAGGACGGGGTGTCACACCCGGATTTACGAAGGAAATCCGAATGCTACTATATGTGTACCCAGGAAGTCTTTACACACATATAGCTTAGAAATGAATATCAAAGAAAGGAAAACAGTTCTCGGTACATAAACAGAAATAAAGTCATTACATCACAGGCATTACATTATTATCGAGTTTATCAAAGTAGCGGAAGCCTGATGTAATCTAACTCCAAGATATCTTCACAGGGACTCTGACTGGGGGAATGCACTGCCTAGAAATCCGGGAACTCCTCGGCGAAGACAAAAGCATCCACAGGCGGCTCATCTGAGTACCCATCCGGGATTTTGTTGATATGAAGCAAGTGTAAGTAATCCATCTTACTTAGCAAGCATAACATGATTAAATGAGGCTCAAAAGGCTAGACAAGGTTTAAACTGCGGTTAGCATTTTTAGTTGATTAATTTTAGAATTAACCTGAATTACTACAATTATATGACAACCCCAGTTGAAACCCACATTATGAAACATGTGAAGTATTATAAATAAACAACATCATATTAAACCATTTATCCGGAAAACAAGGAACCGCTCAAAAAGGATCCAGGCCGCTCTTGACCGTGAGCACGGCTGTTATAACAGTTTTACACTCTGCAGAGGTTGTACACTTTCACCACCGGTCGCAACACCCCTTTGCCATAGGCAATGCACTCCCAAAACGAGCACTGGGCATCACTACGAGACCTTTCGACTGACACCCTAACAAGTTAGTGGCCGCTACGGTTTCCTGACAGGTGCATGGAACCCTCCTCCTAGGACCGGAGATCACTTAGGGCGCAACGTGAGTATCCCGGTGGCGCTCAGGGCGCAACGTGAGACATGCCGACGACACTCAGGGCGCAGCGTGAGTTCGTCCCCAGGCAGGCCGAGGTCCATACTTAAACCGGGCAGCCCCACTTGCGCCTTTCGGTAACCACTAAGCAAGCTAGAGCCATACAGCGTACTTTGTCAAGACCAGAGCCATGTGATTCCCGTGGTTGTACGGTTTTCCTGGGTGGCCGCTTTAAGAATTGGAACCTTAAGAAGAGACGCTTAGAGCAATCCAAACACATGGTCAAGCTCCCTAAACCAAGTTGCTAAAAAGCATATTTTAATAAGGTTCCAAGTATATCATTAGTCAAGATTAACATTTATTCATCGATCATTAGCGGTTCCAAGCAAGCTAAGCACAACTAACTTATCTACCCACATGCATAAACCCAAGGTAACAAGGTATATAGGATAAACAAGTCTAGTCATTCCTAGGGTTTAACAAAATTAGACACATGCATGAATGAATAACATGATTAATAGGTGAATAGGTATCAAGGATAAATCATGTTACACTTGCCTTCCTCAAAGTATTGCTGCTGATCCGGATCTTCAAACTGTTGATCAAAACCGGCCTCGTACTGCTCACCGTCTACACAAGCGTTCCATCACCACACATACATCCATCACAAGCCAATACATGCATAGAAGAGTATTTCTATTAGAATAGTACACCATACAATAAAACAGAAGCAAAAAGATTAGAAAACTAATCTGCGCATTTCTACGAACACAACAACGCGAAAATCACTCTAATCGAATCTACGGTGATTAAACTATACTAAAAATAAGATCGAGGGTTATCCTGTGAAAACCGAGGGTCTATACGTAAATAACTATAGCCTGCAGGGGGTAGCAAGGAAGAAACACAACACATAGGGATGGATGGCGGGTTGATTTGCTGTTTTTCTAGGGTCCCTTTAGAATAAACGCGAAGGGGTATTTTCAATCTAATTTGGGCCACTAGATGGAGGATGGACGGCTGCTACTGCTTCTGCTCATCAGTTCGGTCAGGGGGAAGAGAACGACGCCGTTCTGTTCTCCCTCGCGAGAGAAGGGCGCCGCCGGCCAGAAAAGAAGGCCGTAGCCATTCTGTCCGCCGGAGATCAGGGCCCCAGGGGCTATGGTGCATGATTTCTTGCGCCGTTTGAACCAAAGGCGAGAGGATGACGATGCGACCTCGTTCTGGTGCTTACCCAGGGCAGAAATCAGCAAAGAAGAAAAGCTTCAGAGGAGGGGCGGGACAGGTTATGGCTGGCCGAGGAGAAGGTCGTGCGGCCTCTGTTCGGTGTTGATGTGAGGTCCCCGGTTTCCTGCAAGTGAGATGGAAAGGTTAGGGGTGAGGGAGGGCTCGGCAATAGCTTGGTCAGAGGAAAACCATGGTGGAAGCAACCTTTACCGTGGTGGAATCCGGTGTCCAGAAATTCGACGAGAAGACCACTGACTTTGTGAAATTGGGGAGCGGTCAAGGCAAAGGGGGATGGGGAGAGGCTTGGCCATGGTTTTGTAGGAGGGGAGAGAGGCTCTGATGGCCTGAATTGAAGGGACAGGGGCGGCTTTAGTTCCTCCATTACTGCCTCCAGAAGAATTAAAGGTTGGGTGAGTGGAAGAAGGGGAAAGGAAGGGGCGCCGGCCTTCTGTTCTTGCGAGGTGGAGGGGTCTGATGGCCTCTGGTTCTGCGATGCAGGGAGAAGAAAGGGAGGGGGTGCGGCAGGGAAGGGGATGGGGCGACGCAGAGAGAGAGACGGCGTTCTGCGTGCGTGAAAAAGGGATGAGGGGGGTGAGAATGGATCTGCTTTGCTGCTTTGGACCTGGGTTGGATCTGTTTGGGCCCATGGGAGAGGGAGAGAGTTGGGTTGGGCCCAGAGAGAATTGAAAGAGAGAATGGGCCTGCAAGAAAGAAAGAAAGAATGGAGGGAAAAACAGGTCGGGCCAGGTTTGGTTTGACGGGGTTTGGGCTTCGGAAAGAAAGAAACAGGCCCGGGTTTTTGGGTCGGATCCTCGGACTCTGGGTTTTGGACTAGCACACAAAAAACACTCAGACAAGAAAAATGCATCGGCATGTAATGCACGCAAACAAGTTTCTAACTCTAGTTGATTTTAATTTCTGAAAAGGTTTTTTTTATTTTTCCTAAATTTTGTGAATGCACACACAAGAGCTAGCAAATTAATTACTATATTAGAAAAGAAATTTTTAGGGTGTTACAAACCTACCCCCTTAAAAGGAATCTCGTCCTCGAGATTCGGTTGAGCCTTCAAACAACTGCGGATATTCTGCCTTTAAATCTTCTTCTCTTTCCCAAGTTGCCTCATCCACTGAGTGTCGGCTCCACTGCACCTTACACATCTGTATCACCTTACTCCTTGTGACTCTTTCTGCCACGTCCAGTATCTTGACAGGGTACTCTTTATAGGTAAGATCTTCTTGTACATCGAGTTCCTCTAGAGGTAACTGTTCTTCTGGCACTCGTAAACACTTCTTTAGTTGTGATACGTGGAACACATCATGTACACCAGACAATCTAGTTGGCAGTTCCAACTGATAAGCTACTTCTCCTTTTTTGTCCAACACCTTGAATGGTCCAATATACCTCGGTGCTAGTTTGCCCTTAACATTAAATCTGCGAACTCCTCTCATAGGTGACACCTTAAGATATACGTAGTCGCCAATTTCGAAACTAAGGTCTCGGCGTCTGACATCCGCATAACTCTTTTGTCTGGATTGTGCTACTTTCAAATTCTGCCTGATTGTCTTCACCAGTCTTTCAGCCTCTTTAAGAATTTCAGGTCCAAACACTTGGCTTTCTCCCGTTTGATTCCAGAATAAAGGTGTTCTGCATTTCCTGCCATATAGTGCCTCAAAAGGTGCCATCTGTAGACTCTTCTGGAAACTGTTGTTATAAGAGAATTCTGCACATGGTAAACACTTATCCCAACTTGTCCCGTATTGTAAAGCACAAGCCCTCAACATATCTTCTAATATTTGATTCGTCCTTTCAGTTTGCCCATCAGTCTGTGGATGATAGGCTGAACTGAAGTTTAATTTTGTATCCATTGACTCATGAAGTTTATGCCAGAACTGTGATGTGAACTGTGATCCCCGATCTGACACTATCTTCTTTGGAACTCCATGCAAGCATACTATTCATTCCATGTATAGCTCTGCTAACTTTGCACCTGAGTACGTGGTCTTTACTGGAACAAAATGAGCCACCTTGGTTAGTCGGTCCACAATTACCCATATAGAGTCAAAACCTCTTTGAGTACGGGGCAAACCGACTATAAAGTCCATTCCGACTTCTTCCCATTTCCATTCTGGTATTTTCAAGGGTTGGAGTAAACCGGCAGGTCTCTGATGTTCCGCTTTAACTCTTTGACATGTGTCACATAGAGCGACGTATGTTGCAACATCTCTCTTAAGTCCATACCACCAGTATCTCTCTTTAATATCCAAATACATTTTTGTACTTCCCGGGTGTATGGAGTAAGCTGAATCATGTGCTTCCCTTAGAATAGCATCCCTTATATGCTTCAGATTGGGCACACATATTCTTTTACCAAACCACACAGTTCCTTGCTCATCCATGGTAAATCCTGGTGCTTTTCCTTGAATAATCAAAGCTATGATTTCCTGAATCTTTCTATCCTCATGTGACCTTCTTTAATCTCCTTTTCTAGCATTGGTTCAACTTCCATTTCCACCGTACTAGCGGCAAATCCCAGATTCAATCGTTCAAATTCTTTATTGAGTTCTTTTGGTAACTGGGTAATTCTATTTGCATGACTTTTTCTGCTTAGAGCATCTGCCACCACATTCGCCTTTCCTGGATGATAGTGAATCTCCAGGTCATAATCTTTGATTAATTCCAACCATCAGCGTTGCCTCAAATTCAAGTCCGACTGCGTGAACACATACTTTAGACTCTTGTGGTCAGTATAGATGTCACATTTATGACCAATCAAGTAGTGTCTCCAGATTTTTAGAGCATGCACCACTGCTGCAAGTTCAAGATCATGAGTCGGATAATTTAACTCATGCTTCCTTAACTGTCTAGAGGCATATGCTACCAATTTTCCTTCTTGCATAAGTACACATCCCAAACCTTGACGAGATGCATCACAATATATAGAGAAACTCTTGGTTATATCTGGCAATACCAATACTGGAGCAGTGATTAACCTTTTCTTGAGCTCTTCAAAACTGGCTTGACATTTTTCTGACCATACGAACTTCACATTCTTTTCCAACAAGGACGTCATAGGTTTAGCAATTTTGGAGAACCCTTCAATGAACCGTCGATAATATCC
The DNA here is from genome assembly GCA_004135705.1 of Alloteropsis semialata. Classification (NCBI taxonomy): domain Eukaryota; kingdom Viridiplantae; phylum Streptophyta; class Magnoliopsida; order Poales; family Poaceae; genus Alloteropsis; species Alloteropsis semialata. Next base: position 20,666,496 of record CM014276.1, on the reverse strand, counting down.
GGCCATTCCAAGGAAGCTCCGAATTTCACTGACATCTTTTGGTGGATTCCAACTCAACACATCCTTGACTTTCTTTGGGTCGACTGCCACTCCTCCATTGGATACGACATGACCCAAAATGCTACTTCCTTCAACCAGAATTCACATTTATTGAACTTGGCATATAATCGTTGATCCCTGAGCCTTTGCAATACCAACCGCAGATGTTCTTCATGCTCTTCTTCATTCTTGGACAAAATCAGAATGTCATCAATAAATACCACCACAAACATTTCCAAATAATCCATGAAGATTTTGTTCATTAGATACATGAAGTATGCAGGAGCATTGGTTAACCCGAATGACATAACTGTGAACTGATACAATCCATATCGGGTAATGAACGCTGTCTTGGGAATATCAAAAGCACGAATTCTCATCTGGTGATATCCTGATCGAAGATCAATCTTCGAGAATACACATGCTCCCTTCAGTTGATCGAAGAGATCATCGATTCTCGGCAGTGGGTACTTGTTCTTTATAGTTACATCATTGAGCGCGCGGTAATCGATGCACATTCTCTGTGATCCATCTTTCTTCTCAACAAATAATACCGGTGCTCCCCAAGGTGAAGAGCTAGGTCGAATATAACCCTTCTCAAGTAGCTCATCTAATTGCTTCTTGAGCTCTTCTAATTCCTTCACACCCATTCTATATGGTCGCTTAGCTATAGGTGCAGTGCCAGGTTTAAGATCAATAAGAAATTCAACTTCGCGTTCTGGTGGCATACCTGGCAACTCTGCAGGAAATACATCGGGGAATTTCTTCACCACATTAATGTCTTCCATGGCCACCTCCTTTGCTTGATTAGCATGACACACTTCTGAAGCTGTCATAGTTGCTTGGTATTCGACTTTTTCTCCAGAACTCGCTGTCAATTGCACTGCTCTTTTAGCACACTGAATTATTCCATCATGCTTTGCTAGCCATGACATTCCCAGGATAATATCAATGCTAGTAGAGTTCAAGATAATGGGATTGGCTACGAAGTCTACCCCCCTTATTTTTATGCTAACCTTTGGACAAATTAAGGTTGCCTTTAGTTCTCCTCTAGGTGAACTAACTATCATTGCTTTTTGCATAAGTTGCATAATCATCATGTGCTTTTTCACAAATTGGGCAGATATAAAAGCATGCGATGCTCCAGAATCTAATAGTACTGATGCGGAATTTGAGTTTACTGGAAACATACCGATCACCACATCTGTCGCATCTTGAGCAGCTTCCACGTTCACGTGGTTGACCTTCCCGTGAGCATAGTTATGTTGGCCTCCATTCCTCGGGGCCTGATGCTGATTTCCATTGCGCTGCTGCTGCTGGGAATTCTGTCCGCCCATCTTCTTAGGACAGTTATTTGCATAATGTCCTGGCTCACCACAATGAAAGCATACTCTCCCAGATTGAGCTACAGGTGTTTTATTAGCCTGTGTGAGAGGTGGAGCTTCGATTCTCATTTGTGGGTTCTGAGGCTTGAACTGCTGTTGCTGTTGCTGATACTGGGGACACTGCTGTTGGTTCTGGAAGCGCTATTGATATTGAGGACGACCCATTTGTTGTGAAGAGCCTTGGAAGCGAGATTGATTCCCCATTGGCTGATTATAGCGAGGACGTGAGTTGCTTCCAGACTGTTGGCCCATGAACTTCCTCTTCTTTTCTTCCATTTCCTTGCGCTTATGTTCAAGCATAAGAGCCTTGTCTACCAGCTCTTGGAAGTTCTCAAATGTATGGGACATAAGCTGATATTGAATGCCATCATTTAGCCCAATTAAAAACAGCCGCTGTTTCTTTCTATCAGTGGCCACTTCTTCTGGAGCATATCTTGATAATTCAATAAACTTGTCACGGTATGCCGTGACAGTCATGGCTTCTTGCTTTAGTGACTGAAACTCCTGACGCTTGAGAATCATCAGACCTTCTGGCACGTGATGGTCACGAAAGCTTTCACTGAATTCCAGCCAGGTGATCTGATTAGGATTGGGGTGAGCATATTGGTATGCATCCCACCAATCAAGAGCTGCCCCTTGGAGCTGTCCAGAACCATAGAGAACTTTTTCTCTATCATCACATTGGGCTATATCCAGCTGCCTGCCCACAGCTTTCAACCAATCCACTGCTTGCAATGGATTACTAGCATGAGAGAAGGTGGGTGGGCGGCCCTTCAAGAATTCTCCACGCTTGTCCCTTGGTGGAGCAGGATGTGGTTGATGAGGTGGTTGGTTCTGCTGGTTTTGTTGCATCATTGCCATGGTTTGAGCCAACTGTTGCATGATCTGATTCTGCTGGGCCAGGAGTTGCTCCACAGTGGGTTGGTTACTTCTTCTGCCACTGGCCATCTGTTGAAGACATTAGTATTACTGTTATTCAACCATCCAAGTTAACAATAATCTGATTCTTGACAAAGGTATAGATGTGCAGAACAAAAACCCACCCAACTATTTACACACTTTAACTTAAAACTATAACTAGATGCTTGTGAGTATAAAACCCACAATCATCACAATCATTACAAAAAGCCAACTCATGCATTAATCATAATAACAATTTATTCAAACATCCAAGAGCACTTGTTCAAACATAACCAACTTATTACAAACTCAGAACGCATCTAAGTCGTTTTATTACATCATAAGGGAAAATATCTAAAGATCCTCGTCGATGGTGGTGCGGGAGCTGGGAGATCCGTAGCGTGCCCTCTTGTGCGGGGGAGACTCAGCCACAAACTCTGGTGCAGGCTCTGCTGGCCCTCCCTGCTGCTGCCTCAGCTCAGCCACCAGGGCCCTGGACTGTGCAAGGTCCTCACGAAGCTCGCCGATCTCATCCAGAGCAGTATCCAACTCTGTGTTGAGGTTAGCTGCCAATTCCACTGTGGCCACTAACCTCGAACTAGTCTCAAAGTCCGTGGATGCGATCCGGCAGGCAGCCTGTCCACTGGCGCAGCGAGGGTAGAACTTCTCTGGAGCGAAGCGGATCTGCGTGTAGTGGTGGTCGCGGTAGACGTACAGAGCGCGACGTGCAGCATCCTCCATAGCTGCCTCCATGGAGCTCCTGTCAGAGATAGAGCGGTGGATGGATCCTACACGAGCTCCCATCTGGCCCTGAGTACTCCTCAGATCTGCACTGAAGCCTTCCAGAAGGTCTTGTGCTCAGGGTGAGTCCACCGCTCAGTGCGGTACTCCACCGCCACGTCATCCACTCCGAAGTGGTCAGTCAGCAGCTCGTCTAGCTTCTTGTGGAAGAAGCCATCCACATTTATAGCATCAAAATTCACAATGGTCCATCCTGCGCTGTCCTCCACCTCCAGTAAAGGATCCGCAGCAAAGTCATCAGACAGATCCTCATCATCTCCACTATTGCCATGGTTGCCATGGCCATCATCACCTCCTGCTGCTCCTCCAGCTGCCTGACCCTGCTGCTCAGGCACCACCTCGACCTCCACAGTGTCATCCTCAGAGTGCTCCTGCTTCACAGGCTCAATCTCCTCAGGCTCTACCTCCTTTGGCTCCACTGGCTTGGGCTCCTCCAGTGCTGGCTCCACGGGCACTAGCTCCGCCGGTGCTGGCTCCACAGGTACTGGCTCCACCGGTGCTGGCTCCTGCTGGGGCTCTGGTGCTGGGTGCGCTGCTTGGACAGGTGGGCCAGCGGTGCTCTTGCGGGCAGTCTTCCTAGTGCGAGCCATCTATAAAAAGAAAACAAAGGAGAGAGTCAAATTTTTGCAACAGATAAAGATAGAAGTATAAGTAAAGATTTTTAATAAATTAATGACAAGGCAAAACAAGAATAAATTAAATAAACAAAATGAGGTATGTATAATCAACAAATAAAATAAGCAAGGTTAAATCAAAATGAAATAAAACAAGGAGTTTAAAACATAAACTCTAAACGACCATCCTACTCTAGGCTGCGCATCCTACAGTCAGCACTGCTTTGATACCACTCTGTCACACCCGGATTTACGAAGGAAATCCAAATGCTACTATATGTGTACCCAGGAAGTCTTTACACACATATAGCTCAGAAATGAATATCAAAGAAAGGAAAACAGTGCTCGGTACATAAACAGAAATAAAGTCATTACATCACAGGCATTACATTATTATCGAGTTTATCAAAGTAGCGGAAGCCTGATGTAATCTAACTCCAAGATATCTTCACAGGGACTCTGACTGGGGGAATGCACTGCCTAGAAATCCGGGAACTCCTCGGCGAAGACAAAAGCATCCACAGGCAGCTCATCTGAGTACCCATCCGGGATTTTGTTGATATGAAGCAAGTGTAAGTAATCCATCTTACTTAGCAAGCATAACATGATTAAATGAGGCTCAAAAGGCTAGATAAGGTTTAAACTGCGGTTAGCATTTTTAGTTGATTAATTTTAGAATTAACCTGAATTACTACAATCATATGACAACCCCAGTTGAAACCCACATTATGAAACATGTGAAGTATTATAAATAAACAACATCATATTAAACCATTTATCCGGAAAACAAGGAACCGCTCAAAAAGGATCCAGGCCGCTCTTGACCGTGAGCACGGCTGTTATAACAGTTTTACACTCTGCAGAGGTTGTACACTTTCACCACCGGTCGCGACACCCCTTTGCCATAGGCAATGCACTCCCAAAACGAGCACAGGGCATCACTACGAGACCTTTCGACCGACACCCTAACAAGTTAGTGGCCGCTACGGTTTCCTGACAGGTGCATGGAACCCTCCTCCTAGGACCGGAGATCACTCAGGGCGCAACGTGAGTATCCCAGTGGCGCTCAGGGCGCAACGTGAGACATGCCGACGACACTCAGGGCGCAGCGTGAGTTCGTCCCCAGGCAGGTCGAGGTCCATACTTAAACCGGGCAGCCCCACTTGCGCCTTTCGGTAACCACTAAGCAAGCTAGAGCCGTACAGCGTACTTAGTCAAGACCAGAGCCATGTGATTCCCGTGGTTGTACGGTTTTTCTGGGTGTCCGCTTTAAGAATTGGAACCTTAAGAAGAGACGCTTAGAGCAATCCAAACACATGCTCAAGCTCCCTAAACCAAGTTGCTAAAAAGCATATTTTAATAAGGTTCCAAGTATATCATTAGTCAAGATTAACATTTATTCATCGATCATTAGCGGTTGCAAGCAAGCTAAGCACAACTAACTTATCTACCCACATGCATAAACCCAAGGTAACAAGGTATATAGGATAAACAAGTCTAGTCATTCCTAGGGTTTAACAAAATTAGACACATGCATGAATGAATAACATGATTAATAGGTGAATAGGTATCAAGGATAAATCACGTTACACTTGCCTTCCTCAAAGTATTGCTGCTGATCCGGATCTTCAAACTGTTGATCAAATCCGGCCTCGTACTGCTCACCGTCTACACAAGCGTTCCATCACCACACATACATCCATCACAAGCCAATACATGCATAGAAGAGTATTTCTATTAGAACAGTACACCATACAATAAAAAAGAAGCAAAAAGATTAGAAAACTAATCTACGCATTTCTACGAACACAACAACGCGAAAATCACTCTAATCGGATCTACGGTGATTAAACTATACTAAAAATAAGATCGAGGGTTATCCTGCGAAAACCGAGGGTCTATATGTAAATAACTATAGCCTGCAGGGGGTAGCAAGGAAGAAACACAACACATAGGGATGGATGGTGGGTTCATTTGCTGTTTTTCCAGGCTCTCTTTAGAATAAACGCGAAGGGGTATTTTCAATCTAATTTGGGCCACTAGATGGAGGATGGACGGCTGCTACTGCTTCTGCTCATCAGTTCGGTCAGGGGGAAGAGAACGACGCCGTTCTGTTCTCCCTCGCGAGAGAAGGGTGCCGCCGGCCAGAAAAGAAGGCCGTAGCCATTCTGTCCGCCGGAGATCAGGGCCCCAAGGGCTATGGTGCACGATTTCTTGCGCCGTTTGAACCAAAGGCGAGAGGATGACGATGCGACCTCGTTCTGGTGCTTACCCAGGGCAGAAATCAGCAAAGAAGAAAAGCTTCGGAGGAGGGGTGGGACAGGTTATGGCTGGCCGAGGAGAAGGTCGTGCGGCCTCTGTTCGGTGTTGATGTGAGGTTCCCAGTTTCCTGCAAGTGAGATGGAAAGGTTAGGGGTGAGGGAGGGCTCGGCAATAGCTTGGTCAGAGGAAAACCATGGTGGAAGCAACCTTTACCGTGGTGGAATCCGGTGTCCAGAAATTCGACGAGAAGACCACTGACTTTGTGAAATTGGGGAGCGGTCAAGGCAAAGGGGGATGGGGAGAGGCTTGGCCATGGTTTTGTAGGAGGGGAGAGAGGCTCTGATGGCCTGAATTGAAGGGACAGGGGCGGCTTCAGTTCCTCCATTACTGCCTCCAGAAGAATTAAAGGTTGGGTGAGTGGAAGAAGGGGAAAGGAAGAGGCGCCGGCCTTCTGTTCTTGCGAGGTGGAGGGGTCTGATGGCCTCTGGTTCTGCGATGCAGGGAGAAGAAAGGGAGGGGGTGCGGCAGGGAAGGGGATGGGGTGACGCAGAGAGAGAGACGGCGTTCTGCGTGCGTGAAAAAGGGATGAGGGGGGTGAGAATGGATCTGCTTTGCTGCTTTGGACCTGGGTTGCATCTGTTTGGGCCCATGGGAGAGGGAGAGAGTTGGGTTGGGCCCAGAGAGAACTGAAAGAGAGAATGGGCCTGCAAGAAAGAAAGAAAGAATGGAGGGAAAAACAGGTCGGGCCAGGTTTGGTTTGACGGGGTTTGGGCTTCGGAAAGAAAGAAACAGGCCCGGGTTTTTGGGTCGGATCCTCGGACTCTGGGTTTTGGACTAGCACACAAAAAACACTCAGACAAGAAAAATGCATCGGCATGAAATGCACGCAAACAAGTTTCTAACTCTAGTTGATTTTAATTTCTGAAAAGGTTTTTTTTATTTTTCCTAAATTTTGTGAATGCACACACAAGAGCTAGCAAATTAATTACTATATTAGAAAAGAAATTTTTAGGGTGTTACACTCGGGGGCTGGCGAGGGCGAGGCCGAGGTCGCAGAAGGGTCAGGGATCGGCGCCAAGCGGACCGACCAAGCTCTGTCCGACCTACTCGCTCTTGCCGCCGCGACACTGACCAAGGACCAGGGGCTAGAGTCCGGCGCCTCGGATTGGCGGCAGCCCTTCCTCGACTACTTGCTACGGGAGAAACTCCCGACGATTAAGACAGAGGCCCGCCGTATTACTCGGCGCGCCAAATCCTATGCAATTGTAGGGGACGAGCTGTACAGACGCAGCCCCACGGGAATCCTCCAACGGTGCATCCCCTTTGATCGAGGCAAGGAGCTGTTGAGGGACATCCATGGGGGCCCGTGCGGCCACCACGCCGCACCCCGCAGCCTTGTCGGAAACGCGTTCCGACAAGGGTTCTACTGGCCGACGGCGGTAAAGGATGCTGTTGAGATCATGCGCACCTGCGAAGGGTGTCAGTTCTACGTGAGGCAAACGCACCTTCCTGCACAGGCCCTCCAAACGATCCCCATCACCTGGCCGTTTGCAGTCTGGGGATTGGACATGGTCAGGCCCCTCAAGAAGGCGCCCGGGGGCTTCGACCACTTGCTCGTCGCCGTCGATAAGTTCACCAATGGATAGAGGTCCGACCGATCGCGACGATCCGATCGGAAGAGGCAGTCAAGTTCTTTCTCGACATCGTCCATCATTTCGGTGTGCCCAATTCAATCATCACAGACAACAGAACCCAGTTCACCGGGAAGAAATTCCTGCGATTCTGCAATGAGCACCACATATGGGTTGATTGGGCCGCCGTCGCACATCCTCGCACGATCGGGCAATTAGAACGTGTGAATGGGATGATCCTGCAAGGGCTCAAACCTCGAATATTCGAGCGCTTGAAAAAGTTTGGAGGACGTTGGGTCGAAGAGCTCCCAGCGGTGGTCTGGAGCCTGCGCACGACGGCGAGTCGCGCGATGGGTTTCACTCCGTTCTTCATGGTGTATGGGTCGGAAGCCGTACTCCCGACCGACCTCGACTACGGGTCCCCGCGTGTCCGTGCCTACGATGACGAAGACAACCAAACCTCTCTCGAGGACGCGGCCGATCAGCTAGAAGAGGCCAGGGAAGTCGCTTTGCCTCACTCGGCAAAGTACCAACAGTCCCTGCGGCGCTACCATGGCCGGCGCATTAGGGGTCGCGCATTCCAGGTCGGCGATTTGGTGCTACGCCTCGTCCAAAGAAATAAAGGCAAGCACAAGCTCTCGTCGCCCTGGGAAGGTCCATTCATCATCTGCCAGGTCCTCCGACCCGTCTCGTACAAGCTAAAGAACGCGGAAGGAGAGGAGTATGCCAACGCCTGGAACATTGAGCAGCTACGTCGTTTCTATCCCTGATTACTCTAGGCTACCTATCATTATTCAAACGTATTCCTTTCGTTTCAGAAAGTGACGCCCGACCCCGGTCTGCTAACCAAGGGTCGGACGTCACTCGGGGGCTAACCTGCGTCCCCCGGGTCCTTGACTCTCGGCAAATTCACATACCTGAAACTAAGGAAAAAGGGTGCTTGTTAATGAAGCGACACGCGCTCACTAGTCGGAACGCTAAAGAGCAAAGGCCCCAGTGGCAACGGTTCAAAGGCTCACTAGTAAACCGCACGGCTCACTTCATTTCAAGCATGCCCTAACACTTAGTCAAGGAAACAGGAAAGGCCGAGTGTTAACGACGCAGACGCTTAAGTTCATTACAGAAGTAAATGTGACTGTCTAAAAACCAAAAGAAAAGAAAAACTAATCAGGGAGCCCACGGCCCTTCTTCTTCTGCAGTCTTGGTGGCGAGGACGGACGCCAGTGACGACACCTCCTCTTCAAGCGTCGCCACCCCCTCCGGCGTCGTGCCGGGAGCGAACCCTTCGGCAAGGTACTCCAGGGCGATGTCGGTAGTGGGGGCGGGTGACGGTGAAGGCACGGCGCACCCCGAGGAAGAGCCCGTCACTCGCCATGGACCGAGCCCGAGCTGGGGTGCGGCCGGCGTCGACGAGCAGCGAGCTCGGCCCTCGCTGCGATCTCATCCCAAGGTCGTCGAGAACAACGCCAACCACCGCATGGAGGGCGTCATACTTGTCCCCCTCCTGCCGCAGCAGCCCTTCGAGGTTGCGCGCCTCGGTCTCAAGGCACCCGATGGTCGCGCGATCCGTCGCCGCCGCCTCACTCAAGGAGGCGCACATCGCCTCGGCTTCCTCCTGGGAGTTCCGCTCAGCCGCAAGGGCTCGGTCCGCAGCCTCAAGGTCGCGGCCTTGCGCCTCGTTGAGCCGCCTGGCCTCATCGCGCTCCGCCACCACCTGAGCCAGCTGAGTACGAGTGCCATCAAGGACGGCGGTGACGCGGTCCCGGTTGGCCTGCAGGCGCTCCACCTCACGGACCAGGTCCAGCCTGACCTGCTCTCGAGCTGCCGAGTCCCTCTCCCAGGAAACCATGACGTCATACTTGAGCTTGTCGGTGTCCTCGGCATGCTCGCACGCCTCCTTGAGCCGCCCCCGTAAGGACTCGATCTCCTGGGGGGCCGCATCCATTCGCCCTTCGAACTCACCCCGCGCATCTTCACGGGCGGTGGCGACCTCTCGACGGGCGGCTGCTAGCTGCTCCGTCAAGGCGTTGCGCTCAGCGGTGACCGCGGACAGACGGTCCCATGAACCCCTCTCCCGGCGCAGGAAGAGGGACTTATCCCGGCTGCGGGCCATCAGGGACTGCGAAAACCGAATCAGAGTCAGAGTCAACTCGGGAAAAGAAGGAAAAGAAAACAAATGAAGGAAAGGTTACCTCCCCGCAAGGAATGGCGACGTCGCGAATGGCGTCCAGGGCGGAATTCAGCGACCGGACCGCTAGCCCAATCCCGACGCGAACCCGGGAAGCCTCGTCATTCTCCTCGGCGTCGTCCAGGGAGAAGACAACCTCGCCCGAGGCACGGTCGGTCCAGGTAATGCGAGGGCCCCCGAAAGCGAAGGGGTCTCTTCCGGTCTGAACGACCTCGCGGCCCTCAGGGGTGTCGGCTGCGGGACGGGTCTCCTGACCCGAGCTCGTTCCCACGATCTCTCCTGCCGCGAGAGCGGCCGTCATCACCACTGCATGGACCGAAGGCGCGGGAGAAGAAGGCGCCATGAATCCGCTCAAGCCGGGTGACGGGTCGGCCAAGGCAGCAGTGGTGACCGGCGCGGGAAGGACGTCCTCCTCGCGATCGGCGCCCCTCGGAGACACGGCTGGCCCCGAAACGGGCCCTTCCCGCAGCGCGCCGTCTACCGAGCCGCTTGGACGCCCGACCAGGGCGGAAATCAGCCCTGCTGCTTCTTCTTCCCGAGTATCCACCGGCGCCAAGTCACTCGGGGTCTCCTCGGTTTTCTCCGTCCTCTCCTCAGAAAAAGGCCCGACTGCCTGGCCGAGAGGACGGAATCTTCTTGAGCAGGGCCGGGCCCGGAGGGTACTAGCTCCTCCTCCCCGGCCACACCTCCGGTCGGCGCAACCACCTCGGGCGGCACGGCGTTTTCCGCTCCGGCCGGCTTATCCGCAGGCGGAAAGCATAGCCCGACGAGGGCCTCTGGAATCACCCCAGCCGAGAGCGTGGACTCGGCGCCCGATACCGCGACGAGCTGCTGTTGGGGAGGGAGCGGGTCGAGCACCCCTCCCACCGAGGGGTCACCCAGGTCGATCCCTCGTCTCGTCGCCGCCTCGGAGATCCGGCGTGCGAGCCGCTTGGCCGGCGCCAGTCCCAAGGGAGTAACCTGACACACGCGCCTCGATGGAGGTAAGGAGGACAGATGAAGAAGGGAGAAGAGACTCACCGAGATGACACGGGAAAACCTCGGGACGGTCGTTTGGCTAGGGGAGCCACCCCCGACTCAGATCCCTCCGCTCGCGGCCGCTTGCTCGGATCGCCCCTCGATGGAGTCCGCCCCCGGGTCAGGGAGCTCGCGCCCCGAGAGACGTCGCGCGGCAACCGGATCGACGGTGGCGTGGGCGCAGTATCGCCGCCACCTGACGGCTCCGCGGCATCCAGTGCGTCCCAATCAACTGCGGACTCACGCCGGGAGGTTGGGAGGCTCGACGTGGACCCACTGGAGGAATCCGAGACGAAATCAAAGCCTCCCTCGAAGGGGCCCTGATCCTCGCTCCATAGCCCATCCTGTCGGGCGTGCAAACGCCACCGATGGTACTCCTCCTCGGCCTTCTCCCAGGCCAGCCGTTTCTTCTCCTTCTTCCCCTCGGCTTCCGCATTCTTCAAACAAGTGGCCTCCGCTCGTTCATGGTTCAAAACCCAAGCGGCCGCATCCTCAGGGAGCGGGGCCGAGAAGGTTTGTAGACCAGGGGCTGCCGGAGAGAAAGAGACGTGGATGACTCGTCAGATTAAAAAATACACAACGAAGACAAATGGAAAAACCCCGAAAACTTAACGGGATGAGGGAGTTGCCCACGGGGCGCATGACGAAATGATCCTGCATCGGATACGCCGAAGAGTCGCGCGCCACCGCTTCGCGAAGGCGGGTACGCACCTCCGCATCCGAGAGGGCCTCAACAGACATCACCGACCTTGTCCAATCCTCCGTCAGGGTCAGCTGATCCAACCTCAGCCGTCGACCTTGTCCAATCCTCCGTCAGGGTCAGCTGATCCAACCTCAGCCAGCGAGCCATCAGTAGAAGAACGCGGTGCACATGGTACGCCGCGATGATCCCGGGGCCGGTGACTCCCAGTTCGTGAAGGCAGATGACCGCCGTGTGGAGACCGGCCAGGTGCGGCCGCTCTGCCCTGGTCGGGCCCTAATGCCAAGAGTCCGACCGCTCCTCGATGGTCCTCCCCGTAAAGGCTGAAAAGGGAGCGGCCGGGTCGCTCCGCAGGTAAAACCACCGGGGATGCCAACCCTTGTTGGTGATCATCAGAGGAAGCTTGGGGTAGTTCTTGCCCTGGCGTGAGCGCAGTCGGATCCCAGCACAGCTGAGTGGTGTCGACTGCCCATCCTTCTCCACCTCCTCGACATGGAAATAAGATCTCCAGAGGTCGAAATGGGGGTCGATTCCGAGGAATCCTTCGCGCAGGGCCACGAACACGGCAACGTGCAGCAGCCCACTAGGGTTGAGATGCTGGAGCTCAATCCCGTAGTAATGGAGGAGTCCGCGGAGGAAAGGATGAGGGGGAAGCCCCAAACCCCGCTCATGGAAGGGAACGAAGGATACCACGTACCCATCGGGAGGGGAGGGGGCTTCCTCGTTGCTCGAAGCCATCCATTCCGCAAGCTCAGACCGCGGACGCAGGAGCCCGCGCTCCACCAGGCGCTCGAGCTCGGCTTCGGTGACGCGGGAACGAGGCCAGGCCTTGGCCGGTGAACAAGGAAGGCGACGGGCAGAGGAGAGAAAGGTATGGATTTGGGCAGGCAGTAGCAAAGGCGGCGGCAGCGATTTGGGAGGCAGGCGGGCAAAGGAGGAAGGAGAAGAGGCCTCCGGCCCCCCCTCTCCTCCGCCTTAAATAGACAGGTAAGGGAACTGGGTAGGGAGGCCTCGGGTCTCCCACCTATGCCGCGGTCCGTAGGGCCCACATGGCCCCGCGACGTGCGTCCCCATTCGCCCACGTCTCCCACGCCCCGGGACTCGCGCCCAGGTTCTCTCTCTCTAAACCCTTCGCATTCCATTATCTCGCCCCCCTCTTTCTCCTTCAATTATCCTGCATCCATTCCTATTTCATTTACCTGCACCTCTATTTTTCAGGAAAAGGGAGTCGGCACTGGGCCATCCTCGGGCCGGAAGACCATGGCAAAAAGCCTTCAGGGGACGGGCGCAACCAAAAACACAAACCGAAAAAACAGCCCAAGAGTTCTAAGGCCGGCCCTAGGGTCCGACGGCCGCTCTGAGGCGCCCGAGCGAAGGGGCGGAGATGGGCGGGCCCGCTAGAGGCCATGGCACCGGCACTCCCGACCTGCGTTCGAGCCCAAGGCTCCTGACCACGTGTATCTCTGTTGGGATATAGCCGAAGCCAATGAACCCAGACAACAGCCAAGACAGAGAACAGAGACAAGCAACAGTAAATTACTTATTAACAGTGTTCTCGGGAATCAGCCCTTTACACGTTGGTGGGAGGCCCCCTTTTATAGGGAGGTCAAGAGGCACTTTTTACATTCCCCTTATACCCCTGGAAATCAGGCATCATCCTCTAGACTTAACAACTCAGACTTCCCAGGGGCATAAGAGTATATTCATGTGTTACAATGTGAATGCGTAGACCAGCAACTCCGCCTTTGACTCGGTTTGGACTTGGTCCACGCTGCCTTCACCGCGCCTCTAGTGACCCTTTGCTCGCCTTCACCAGCTGATGTCCGTCTGTCCGAGCGACGCCTTCTCCTGGTCAGAGGAGAGTAGAACGCCATGCCATCGCCCGGACTCGCCTTCGGCCTGTATAACGAGATGAACCAAGTATATACGATATTTGAACATTACCTTCGCATCTTCATAAAAGGTAGTTGGGTGTAGCGAAGATGATGAGAAGCCACAGAGTGCCTTCACCTTAACCACAAATCGTTCGCTAGCGCCGGGGGCAACGTATTGTCTCTCGGCGTCTGATGACTCGGCGAAGGAAAATGCCCTGCAGTTGTAGGTGGCGAAGGCAAATGCCTTGGGCTTACAATCAAACCAACGGGTGAAGGTGTTTCCTGGATAAGCCAATCCCCCAACAGTAGCCCCTCGCAGACGAGGGCTTTCTCCAACAGGCCGATGTCCTCGAATACTCAGGATTGCCTTTGCCTGTGCCAGAGAAACGCCTCCTCCCGTTGGGGTAAGTCCCGAGTCGATGCCTTCGCTCTCGAATTTGGCTTCGCATTTGTCACTTTTGATTTTCCATGATTTATTTTTATTTTTATTTTTCTGGGCCTTTTCGAATTCCGAGCCGCGGTAACGGTCGATTTTTTAATGCCCTACAAATAGGACCGAAGGTGTCCCCCCTTTTTACCTTTCTTCGCTTTCGCTGTTAATCGCTTTCAGCTGTGAGTACTTCTTCGCTCGCTCGTGTCGTGAGCTGTCGTTTGCTTTCGCGTTTGCGTTGTCTTCTCTTCTGAGGCAGTTTTTTTGCAAGTAAGGTTCTCTTCATATTTTGACACATTCTTTCGTATTTTCTTCGCTTAGGTAATGACATTTGTTATCATTCCTGCAGCGGCGCGCACCAAGCAAACTGCTATTCTCATTGATATGGCTGGCGAAGGCAGCCTCGATGCCCAACAAGCGGGAGCCCCTCCTCGTCGTGGATTGGACGATACCGAAGCTGAGCAACTTGCTCATCAGATTGAGGAAGAGACTCTCGTTGTTGGAGGCACTGACGACGAACATGCCGATGATGAGGATGATGGCGAGGAGGAAGATCTCGATGACGTGGAAGCTGACGTTGAAGACCTAGTAGATCCTTCCAAAAGGGCGAAGACACTTGTCTTCGGCAAGTCTAAGGTCGGCAAACGTGATATCAAGTTCTATGAGGAAAAAGGATATTTTCCTGAGGGTTGGGGCCGTTCTCCCGGTAATGATACCACCCCTGACCCTCGCGAAGATGAAGCCGTGGTGTTTACGGATTTTTTCATTGCGGGCTTGAAGATGCCCATTGACAATGTCATCGCAAAAATGATGGCGCCTTATGGTTTACAGCTGCATCATCTAACGCCGAATGCCATCAGTCATCTCCTTCGATTCTTTTGGGCTGTGAAGACGCATGACGCAGCCGTTACAGTTGACGGTTTCCTTCGTTTGTATGAAGGACACAATCAGAGCAAGTCATCTGAAGTCGACGGTGAGTTATTCACCCCGGACTTTGGTTGTGTCACTTTCACAGGGCACCGCCGAGGGTCTCATTTTGTGAAGGTGGAGACTTCCTTTGCTAACAGAAACAAATGGACCAAAGACTGGCAGAAATATTGGTTTTATGTTCGGGTGCCTTCGGAGGAAAAAACTGAGGACGATGGGACGAAGTCTGTCTCTTATCCTCTGCACAGCCATATTGAGTGGCTTAAGTTTGTTTCTTGCCCGCCTTTCAATGCAAAAAGTCCTGGGTTTACTGAGTGCCGAAAAGCGTTTCAGGCGGCTTCGCAAACGATCTGCAGCCGCGACTTGATTGAAGAAGGTATTGCTGCTTACCTTGCTTGTGGACACTATTTCCTGGCTGCCGACTGGGCGCCTTACAAGGTTGAATGGAAAGCTTTTCGTGAGCACACACGAGTTTGCTTCCCTCACTTTGGGGCCAGGCTTCCCGAAGGTATGACTGCAGCTGAATTTGTTGCTACAGTGGAGTGGCAAGCCACTGATATTCTTGGACCTTATAACTCGAAGGAGCATCGTATGTCCGAAGGAAAATTTGTGCATGTTAGAATCAATATAGTCTTTGAAGAATTGCAAATTTCTTATGGTGAACGCGAGGTTCCTACTTCTACTAAGGGTAAGAAGAAAGATAAGAAGGAGAAGGATAAGAAAGAAAAATCGAAGGCGAAAGAGCAAGATGTGGATGACTCTGCTCCCTCGCGTGTCGCTCGCGGAGGAGGACGACCTGGGCGCGGAGGCAGCCGTGTGAAAAGGGGAGTTGCGAAGGCAACTTCTTTCGTGACGCCAGCTAAGCGAGGCAGCAGCTCTCATGAGGCTACGGAGAAGAGGCGCCGCCAAGAGCCGCCAATTGCTGCCGTACCCTTATCAGTTGTGGCTCCGGCTACCAGGGTCACCTCTTCGTCTTCGCGAGGTGGTCTTCCACCTCGTCCTCCTCGGCCAGCCCCAGCGGCTTCGGCTCCCATGCAGCGGCCGGCTTCGCCAGTCACCGGGTTTATGAGCTCAGCTCCCCGGAGCGGAGATGATATTTTCTTAGGTGAGGTTGCTCTCTTTGGGAATTATTTTCAAGGCACCAGTCTTCCTTTGCTAGGAGACTACTTGGCGCGGAATCCCGTGTTTGATGTCTATATTACTTGTGAAGACGTTGATGAAGCGGCCGAAGATGTACGGGTTCCGAATCCGTTTGATGATGGCATTGATATTAGCATGTTTGAGGAGACTCCTGATCGGGATGCTCCCATTATGGAGAATGTGCCAGAGGAGGTTCATGTTGAGGCTGGCTTTGAAGAGCCAGAGCCGAAGCTGCAGTTAACATTCTGATGGTTAGCCCTCCGTCGACGACTTTGGCTTCCTCCCCTCCTGTTCAGGATTCTTTGGAGGTTCTGGCCCATGCTGCCGGGACAATTGATGTTGATGCCGAAGCTAAGGGAAAGGAGGTTGCCGAAGCTGAGACTTCCGAAGCTGCTGAGAGGGCTGCCGCTTCTCCATCTTATATGGATGTTGATATGGGTGGAAGTATTCCTTTTCCCGAAGGTACTCATGTTGTTTCTTCGCTTTTTCCTTTAGCAGCGTTACTTGCTCTTCTGTTTTATGCTAATGCGATTGAGACCCGTTTACTAGGTGGCGAGGGAGATGTGCCATCTCGCGTGCGTGAAGGTGGGCCTCTTCGAGACTTTGATTTGGAAGGTGTTTTTTGTTTGGGATTATAGCTGGTTTTTTTCTTTGGCTATATTGCGAAGATAACAGTGTTATTATCGTTTTTTCCTTGCAGAATATCAATGACTTATCCAGACACTTGATCCTGAAAGCACATGTTCCACTATTTTGGCTTCGGGAATGAAGGTATGTCCTCATTGCCTTCGTCTTGTGATCTTGTTTTTGATTTTGGCTTCGTTTCGTTTATTTCGTAATACTGAACTGTATTCTACCATAGGTTGTTGTAGCTATCAATGAGTTAGCTGCTCAGGTTCCCAACCTCAACTTAGTTGCTGCTGAACGCAAAGAGCTGGAGAAGTTGCGAAGGGAAAAAGCAGAGCTTCTCCAGATCTAGGCAACTGTTGATAGAATTAAGCAGGATATTGAAAATGAAAAGGCTCTGTTTCGCCAAGACCGAGAATCTATTATCGCTGAGAATGATTCTTTGAAGGACAAGGTCGCAGCTTTGGAGGCTAAAGCTGGCGAAGCCGATTCTCTTAAGGAAAAGGTTGCTGCCTTGGAGGCTAATATTGTTGATAAAGATGACACCTTGGAGGGCCTTCGCAAGAAAATTGTTGAAGACACTGATTTGATTTCTGTGCTGAAAGGTCTAAGGACCTTTTGAATGTCGATCCACAGGTCTAAGGACCTTTTGAATTGTAACTAGTGCTAGGACTTATTGAACGAGCAGCTCTTTTGAACTTGTACATTTGTGTATATCCAGGGTGATGAAATGCTTTCGCTTACTCCGCTGGCCATGCGTGATGAAAAGAGCTGCTCGTTCAATAAGTCCTAGCACTAGTTACAATTCAAAAGGTCCTTAGACCTGTGGATCGACACTTCTTCTTTTGAACTTGTACATTTGTGTATATCTAGGGTGATGAAATGCTTTCGCTTACTCCGCTGGCCATGCGTGATGGGCAGCTTTGTATTTCTGGCTTCGCATGGAGGGAATTTCAATGGCTTTATCCAAACTCTAGTCATCATAGTTTTTTGGAGTATTGCCACGAGTTTTATCGCGACACCGAGTTTAGTGTTTTTGATTTTTTCACCGCGTTTATTGCTCACGGCTCTGATCGAGTTGAGCTTGCTGCGAAGAGGAATGCCGAAGCTATTTCCCTGGGAATTCCAAAGACGGAGTGTTGGAAGTTAGTCCTGATGTTAAGGACTTTGCGTGCGTCTATAATGCTCCTTGTTTTAGGAGATCTAGCGAACAGTTTTATGGTTATGTGTTTGAAATGTTCTGAAAGTGCTGTGTAAATGAATGGGACTTATGATGTAATTCCATCTTCGTATGTATGAAGATGAACTCGCTTTGTCTTTGCTTTCGAGAGAAACGTCTCCTCCCCCCGAAGCGAGTTTGTGATTATTCATGCGAAGATGAATGTATTTATTATGTGAAAAAATCACTCGCGTGGTTGTGCGCTTTGATCGAAAGGATGAAACTCGATTTGTCTTCGCTTTCGAGAAAAACGCCTCCTCCCCCCAAATCGAGTTTGTATTTCTCGTTCGACGCACTCGCATGGCGGTCGCTGTAGTTTTTTGTTTTGAGTTATCATGCAGGGTTTGATCTGGGGCAAAACCTTTTTTGTTTGCTAAAGTAGGTTTTTTTGCGTATGGAAACCATTTTGAGCCGAAGCCCCTTTTGCTCCATAGAGCGTTTTTTTTGTATGAACTAGTAATCTGAGCCGAAGCCCCTTTTACTCCTCAGAGTAAGCATTTTTGCATATGAAAAGGTAATCTGAGCCGAAGTCCCTTTTACTCCTCAGAGTAAGTATTTTAGATCCGAATTGGCCTTACCTTTGGTAGGGTCATTTCAGTTCTATTTGGTTTATCGAATACTAGCGACTTGGCCGAAGCCAATCGCTTTCGATGCAACTTTTTTGGGGAATGACTCGTTCATATATTTCTCACGAGTTACAGTTAGCACCGCCTCATTAAAAACCTCACCCCTTGGTAAGGGTTCCCCTGTGAGGAAAAGAGTACGGGCTTGTTTGAAGGAAAAAATGAAAATCTATTCTATCAATTGACTTCGTTTATAGACTACGAAGCCAATTGTTACATGATGCTTACAGGTAGTACCTTCGCAGGCTGTCCGCATTCCATGAATGCGGCAGCTCATTGCCTTCTTCATCCCCCAAATGGAATGATCCAGGTCTGTTGCTCTTGATGACTAGGAATGGGCCTTCCCATTTGTTCTGCAACTTTCCCGAAGGCATACTTGGGTTCTTCCTTAGCACCCAGTCGCCTATCTTTATGTCTTTCCTTACCACTTTCTTGTCACGCCATTTTCTGGTTTCTTCTTGATACTTGGAAATGTTTTTAGCTGCTTGCAGCCTGTAGATTTCTGTAAGATCTTTATCTATAGCTTCGCTGTCTTTTGGTGCTTCCTGTTGAGTGCGAAGCCGCTTGTGAAGAATCTCTTCGGGACACATTGCTTCTTCGCCATATAATAGCTTGAATGGTGTGAACTGAGTTGCTCTTGATGTGGTGGTGTTGTGAGCCCAGATTACCTTCGGCATTTCTTCTACCCATTTGCCTTTTTTCTTGCAATTTGCAAGGCATTTCCTAATGGCGGTGAAGATGATGCCATTTGCTCTCTCAACTGCGCCATTGGACTTTGGGTGATATACCGATGCGAATCTTGCCTTCGTCCCTATGGACATGCAGTATTGCCTGAATTCGTCACAGTCAAACTGCTTCCCATTATCTACTGTAATTTCCCTTGGGACTCCAAATCTGCAAACGATTTGCTACCAGAAGAATTTGATAACTGTCTTCGCCGTGATATTTGCTAGTGGCCTTGCCTCAATCCACTTGGTGAAATATTCCACTGCAACTATTGCATATTTAAGGTTTCCTTGAGCCGTGGGAAGAGGACCCACCAGATCGATGCCCCATCTCTGCAATGGCCAGGTTGGAGTTATCAGCTGTGATGACTCCGAAGGTGATTTTCTGGTTGCCGCACATTTTTGACATTCGTCGCAAGTCTTGACTGTATTTGTTGCATCATTGATGATTGAAGGCCAATAAAACCCTTGTCTCATTGCCTTCCCCACAATTGCCCTCGCTCCAAAGTGAGCTCCGCATAGACCACTGTGTATCTCTTGAATTAACTCTCTGCCTTCGCTGATGGAAACGCAGCGAAGCCAAGGAGCCACAACTCCTTTCTTGTATAGGATATTGCCAATAATTTGATATGATCTTGCCCTCTGCTGTATGGTTTTGAGATCTTCTTCATCAATTGGTTCATAGTATCCTTTGAGGTATGCCATTATAGATGACCTCCAATCTTCTGAGTTTATTGCATTGATCAGACTTGGCTGCTCATCAAGTTCCTTGATCGAAGGCGTTGTTAGTGTCTGGAAAAAGACGTCGGGTGGCAACTTGTCCCCCTTTGCTGCTGCTTTAGCCAGTGCATCGGCTTCTTCATTCTTTGCCCTCGGGATGTATTCGATTGTGAAACCTTTGAATTTTTTCTCCATTGCTCGGACTGTGTTGAGGTATTTGATCAGCTCAGGCTGCTTTGCAATACTCTCTTTTTCGATGTGGTCTGCCACCACCTTCGAGTCTGTTTTCACAATGAAGCGCTGCGCTCCCAACGCCTTCGCTTTCCTGAGCCCCAATAGCACGGCTTCATATTCAGCAACGTTGTTCGTACTTCTGTCGCTGTTTTTGCAGAACTCCAGGTTCGCTGCATATCTCATTTTCACGCCCGAAGGCGATTGTACAATAGCTGCGATGCCAGCTCCTTTATCCCCCCATGCGCCATCACTGTGTACTAGCCAGTTTTCCTCTCTAGTCATATTCTGTGCCGAAGGCGATGTCCACTCGGCTATGAAGTCAGCTAGGACTTGTGATTTGACTGCGGTTCTTCGCTCGAAATCGACCACATATTCTGACAGCTCTGCAGCCCATTTGCGTATTCTTACTGAAGCTTCCTTGTTGCTCAGTAGCTCTTTAAGTGGTTGATCTGTCAGCACCTTAATATTGTGCCCCTCAAAATAATGCCTTAACTTTCTGGATGCCATTACCACTGCATAAATCATTTTCTCAATTTCGGTGTAGAATAGCTTCGATCCGGCCAAAGCTTCAGAGACATAATACACTGACTGCTGTATTTTTCTGCCCTCGATCAGTTTCTCCGCAATGAGTGCAGCACTGACGGCTGACTGCGAAGCTGCGATGTATAGCAGTAGCGGTACCTTCGGGTCTGGAGTTGTCAGTTTCGTGAGCTGCATCAGATATTGCCTTAGCTCATGGAATGCCTTCGACTGCTCTTCTCCCCATTCGAACTTTGATGCATTTCTGAGAGTTGCAAAGAAGGGTAAACTGCGCTCAGCTGCCTTAGCAATAAATCTGTTGAGTGCTGCAATTCTGCCAGAGAGTTTTTGCACATCTCTAATGCATTTTGGCTCTTCCATGTTGAGGATTGCATTGATCTTATCTGGGTTGGCTTCGATTTCATTGGCTGACACCAGACAGCCGAGTATCTTCCCTCTGGTCACTCCGAAGACACATTTCTCCGGGTTGAGCTTGAGACCCGCCTGTCTCATTCGAGCGAAGGCAACTGCCAAGTCTGAGACATGATCTTGTCTCTTGACGCTTTTGACCAAGATGTCATCAACATATGCAAGTATGGATTTGAATAGTTCTTCTTTGAATACGGTGCTGGACATGCGGCAGAAAGTGGTACCAGCATTGCGAAGCCCCTCTGGCATTCTGATGAAGCAAAATGTACCAAGAGGAGTGATGAAGCTGGTTTTTTCTTCGTCTTCTTTTTTCATCCAGATCTGATGATAACCAGAGAAACAATCGAGGAGAGACATCATCTCACTTGCAGCAGCCTGATCAATAATCTTGTCAATTCTTGGGAGTGGGAAATCATCTTTGGGACATGCTTTGTTGAGATCGGTGAAGTCAATGCACATTCTCCACTTGCCATTTTTCTTTTTCACGGGCACAGTGTTTGCTAGCCACTTGGGATATTCGACTTCGCGTATAACGTTCGCATCGAGCAGCCTTTGCACTTCGGCCTTGACTGCGCTCACTTTTTCTTCGGACATTTTCCTCAGTTTCTGCTTCTTCGGCCTCATGTCAGGGCTGATTGATAGTTTGTGCTCAACTATGCTTCTGTCAACGCCTGGCAAATCTTTGCTTGACCATGCGAAGACATCTTTGTTATTTCTCAAGAACTCGATGAGTCTTTCTTCTTCGTCTGGCTCAAGATCTGAGCCGATGATGACTTTTCTATCGAAGACGTCTGGCTGCAATTGCACCTCTTTGGTTTCTGTTGCCCCTTGCATAGTTTTGCTGTCTCTCTTAGCTTTTGGCTTCTCCTCTGGGTAAATGGGATCACTTTCTTCGAGGACATGGACTTTTCGCTGGCCTGGGGTGTTGGCATATTCAATTCTTCTTGCCTCTGTTTGGTCACCATAGACTGTGATAACCCCTTTGAGAGCTGGCATTTTCATGCACAAGAAAGCTTGCCTTATGATGATGTCGAAGGCATTTATGACTCCTCTGCCGAAGATAACATTGTAGTCGAAGAACATGTCAACGACGTCGAAGGTAATGAACTCTGTTCTTGCATTTGATGTGTCACCAAAGGATACTGGTAATGTGATTTTCCCTAATGTTGCGGTGCGCTTCCCCCCGAAGCCGATCAAAGGTGTGTCAGATGGCTCCAAGTTATCTGGGTTGATGTTTGTCATCGATCTGAGAGTCTTCGCCATGATGATATCAACAGAGCTGCCTGTGTCCACTAGCACTTTCCCAATTCTCCAGCCAGCACTGTTGGCTTCAATCGACATTGCGTCATTGTGTGGAAAGTTGTGGAGTTTGGGATCTTCTTCAGTGAAGGTAATTGGCATGTGAGACCATTCCGACTTCTTGTAGGGACCGTCAACCGAGATGTTGTTGACCTGACGAAAGTAGCTTTTTCTCTGCTTCTTCGTTTCGAAGGCGAATGATGATCCTCCAGTTATAGGCATGATAAGGCCGTAACTGGGCAAGGAATTTGCAGTGTTTGGGTCTTGCTATTTTTGGGGAGGTGGAGGTGGAGGTGGTAATTCCTCTACTTTGATGTCTTTGTTTTGGGTAGGCTGGGTGTTTTGAGGGTAGAAATGTGGGTACATGGTCTGCGGGTAGTAATGTTGGAAAGTTTGAGGTGAAGGCGTAAATTGAGTCGCCATCGCGGTTGTTGGGTGAACAAAGCTTGAGCTTAGGGAGGGATAAACTGGGCAGTATGGCTGGATAGCTTGAGTTTGTGGCTGGGTTTGGGTGTTTGGTGGCGAAGCCGAAAATGGCTTCATTTGGGTAGCTTGGATTTTTTCTGCTTTCAGTTTGTCGATAGTTCTTTTGATATCTCGACACTGCTCTGTGCCATGGGTGTGATTTTTTCCATGATATTGACAAAAAAGCTCTGGTCCCGAAGGTGGACCTCTTCCTCTTCCTCTTCCTCGGCCTCGGCCGGTTCTTCCACCTCTTTGGGTAGGCTCATCTCTTTGATTCTGAAACTGGTTTTCTGGGAAGGTGGGTTTACTTTGTGGGAGCGAAGGCGGATTTTCCATGCTCATGATGGTTTGGGATGGATAGTTTTGGTAGTGGTTTTGGTTGTAGTGGTGCTGCTTGTTTTGGGAATCATATTGATTTTTCAGGACGGCTTCTCTGGCAATCCTCATTCGATTGTCATTGTCAGATCGACAATACTTTTTGAACTCCTCATAAAGATCTCCAAGAGTTGCTGGTGTCTCCCTTGCAATGTGCTGAGCAAAAGGACCTGGCCGAAGCCCCTGAATTGCAGCAAATTTGACGGCTTCATCAGGAATATGAGGAGCCTGAGAGCGGAGTCCGACAAACCTGCGAAAGTAGTTCTCCAGATATTCCTTCGGTTGTTGGTGTAGAGTTAGCTCTACATATGAGAGTGCCTGGTCTCCCATTATGCTGAAATTCTTGATCAATTCTCTTTTCGGATCATACCAGTTGGTGATGGATAGCCCCGAAATCTTGGTGTACCAGTTCATTGCCGTGCCATCGCAGACGATGATGAATGATTTTGCCAACACCACATCATCTCCCCCTGCCGAAGCTATTGCAGCTTCATAGCTCATGAGAAATTGCTTGGGGTCGGTGAGGCCATTATACCTTGGTAGAGAGATTGGCTTGTATGAAGGCGGCCATCTTGCCAATTGCAGACTTTCTAAGAGAGGACATGTGCGATCAATGGGACATGTATGCAGCACTTGGAAACCAGTTTCCGATGTGGAAATGTGGTTTGCCCCTGCGCTGGCGAAGGTAATTGGGTCGTTGAGTTCGGCTTGGAGTTGAGCAACTTGTTTCTTGGCCTTCTCGAGTTCTTCTCGGAGCTTCGCAGCTCTAGAACCAGTGGAGTTCAATCTTCTTTGCTTCGCTTGTCTCAGCTCCTCCAACTGCTTCTTGACTTGCAGCAGCTGGTGTTGCTGTTCTTCCTCTTCCTCCTGCATTTGCTGCTGCAGTTCGAGCTGAGCGGCTTCGAGCTCTCTTTGCTGCTCCAGACGGCGAAGACGGAGCCTGTCCTCCACCCTGCGCAGCTTTTCTTCGGTGGTGAGAGTGTCTTCATCTACTTCCGTGTCTTTATTGACGGCTTCGGTTATGGGTGTTAAGATGGCTAGTGGAACTGTGGCTTGGACGTCGGCTTCGCCAGATGATGCCGTGTTTTGGGTGGTGGTGGATTTTGTTGTTGATCTTTTGGGTGGCATAGTGGTGTTCGTGGGTTTCCTTCGTGCACAGCACAAGCGGTGGGCGCCAGTTGTTGGGATATAGCCGAAGCCAATGAACCCAAACAACAGCCAAGACAGAGAACAGAGACAAGCAACAGTAAATTACTTATCAACAGTGTTCTCGGGAATCAGCCCTTTACACGTTGGTGAGGGGTCCCCTTTTATAGGGAGGTCAAGAGGCACTTTTTACATTCCCCTTATACCCCTGGAAATCAGGCATCATCCTCTAGACTTAACAACTCAGACTTCCCAGGGGCATAAGAGTACATTCATGTGTTACAATGTGAATGCGTAGACCAGCAACTCCGTCTTTGACTCGGTTTGGACTTGGTCCACGCTGCCTTCACCGCGCCTCTAGTGACCCTTTGCTCGCCTTCACCAGCTGATGCCCGTCTGTCCGAGCGACGCCTTCTCCTGGTCAGAGGAGAGTAGAACGCCATGCCATCACCCGGACTCACCTTCGGCCTGTATAACGAGATGAACCAAGTATATACGATATTTGAACATTACCTTCACATCTTCATAAAAGGTAGTTGGGTGTAGCGAAGATGATGAGAAGCCACAGAGTGCCTTCGCCTTAACCACAAATCGTTCGCTAGCGCCGGGGGCAACGTATTGTCTCTCGGCGTCTAATGACTCGACGAAGGAAAATGCCCTGCAGTTGTAGGTGGCGAAGGCAAATGCCTTGGGCTTACAATCAAACCAATGGGTGAAGGTGTTTCCTGGATAAGCCAATCCCCCAACAATCTCATTAAAGAGAGGCAACGAGCCCCTGTGGTCGGTCGGACGATCATGGGAACTAAGGGGGTTGAGAGCGCTGGGGATTTTCCGAGGTTGATCACAAGCGGATCCGACGGTCCTCCCCGGAGGCAACATGTTGTCTCTCGGCGTCTGATGACTCGGCGAAGGCAAAATGCCCTGCAGTTGTAGGTGGCGAAGGCAAATGCCTTGGGCTTACAATCAAACCAACGGGTGAAGGTGTTTCCTGGATAAGCCAATCCCCCAACAATCTCATTGAAGAGAGGCAACGAGCCCCTGTGGTCGGTCGGACGATCATGGGAACTAAGGGGGTTGAGAGCGCTGGGGATTTTCCGAGGTTGATCACAAGCTGATCCGACGGTCCTCCCTCGGAGGAGGATCGAGGCCTCGCTCGATCTAGCCCGTTAGTAGCTCATCGGGAGCCGTGTTTCGGCCTAAGTGGCAAAACACGAGGCGTGCCCTAACCTTCCGTCCCGCGGAGGGATTGCGTGAGGGGAAAAATAAAAAGATGAAACAACCTCCCCCCCCAAAACGACCGCCTTGGGGGATACTGGGAGGCTGGAATCGCGAAAAAGAGACTGACCACGCGGTCGCAGAAAGAAGTCCCAAATCAACCAAATTCCTTTATTCACGAATAAGGGCAAAAAGTACATACGGCCGAGGGCCGTGGAACAATACAAACGGGTCTCGCCACCCTTGGTGGCGAAATCGGGCGACAAAGAGTGCGGGAGTTTCAGTGCCACGAGAAGGGCCGAGCTGCCAAACATCGCAGTCCTTCTTATAGCATCTACCCGCCCGCCGGCACCCTTGAGGGAGCTCGGCAGAGGTTCGTCCCGTGGCGGCATGACGACGTCACGTCACCACAGGCTGCTTCCTTAACCTTGAGGCCGACCGACCCCGACCACGGCGTCGCATCGACGCCCAAGAGAGGATGGGAAGCGCGGCTATGGCTATACACGACTCCCGCAACTGCCCTGGCGAGACCCGACCGAGGCCGAGCGCCGGGCGAAGTCAAGGAGACGGCGATAGCACCGACGACTCGCTCCCCCGCTAGCCCATTTCACCACCACTGAGGTGGGACAGTCAGACAGGGGGAGTCGCCGAGGACGGAGTCATCCTTCACGTGCGACACCGAGGAGCGTCCCTCTACGCCGAAACTCCCTAAGGTCGCAGTCATTCTTGTGGCATCAGCAGGCTATTATCCCAACCCTGGGACCAGGGGGATGCCCTTGAGATGGTTCCCACACTAGGAATCTCATGCTAACGGGAGGAAGGAGAAGGGAGGTGGCCGGATGCCCAAAGAAAGAGGTCGAAGGACCCTATTTATAGCCCAGAAATGCCCAAGCCAGCCCTCCGATAGGATGTGGGAACGCGCCACTCGACCTTTCCTGAAAAGCGTCAGGGCCTCACGAGTGGACAGTAAACTCACCTTAAAGAGGGTGAGATGACGGCTCGAAAGGGGGGTAGAGCAGGCGTGACGGGAGCCCTGCCCGCGCTCCTAAACCGTGGAGAACAGTACCTCTGAAAAAGCGGGCTGTACCCCAGTCCCTTGGACAGACGCGGCGCCATCCTGCAAAAGTCAAGCGGAAGTGATAAAAAGCCTTCGGGCGACTTGACAACTCACCCACCGGCTCGGGGGCTACATCCACCGGGTGCGCTCGCGCGCCCCGGTGAGAAAAGAAACAAAATTTGCCACAGCCTATGGGTAAACTACCCGTTCACCTACAGACTCGGGGGCTACACCCGGTGGGTGCGCTCGCGCGCACCCCCGTGTGACATCCGAACGAGCACTAGGAGGAAGCCCACACGGAGGACCAACTATCCTCCGAGCAGGCTCTGGGGCTACTGTCGGATACCAATATCCGACCCACCCACTAATAGGTGGGACCCCAGTATTTTGGGAAGGAGACAGGCGTAAGCAAACCCATAAACAAGGATGGCGAGGGAAACGTCATACGAGAGGGGACCGACCCCACGTCACCTCGGCCGACCCTACGACACCTCGGCCAACCCCACGTCACCTCGGCCGACCCTTCGTCACTTCGGCCGACCCTTATCCGCTCGGCCGACCCTTCTCTGCCTCGCCCGACCTTTCTCCGCCTCGCCCGACCCTTCACCGCCTCGCCCGACCTTTCTCCGCCTCACTCGGGTCCACGTCGGGCCAGGATGGCGTGGGTCAACAGGGGAGACCTGGCGCGGAAGGGGACAAGGGGGACGCATCGCCGCATATCTACTGCACGACCTATCAGCATTAACAGGCCTCACCGCGCGCCGCCTGGTGTGGCAGAAGGATGTGACGTACACTGTTCCAGCTGCCCCGCAGGCGCCGCGAAGGGACGAGCACGACCCTAGCAAGCTCGGGACTAGGACCTACTCTAGCATCACCCACAGTGTCCCGCAGACGGCGGGGCTTCTTCAGCAAGTTTCCTGTTATTTGTTGAACACGCCTTGTACGATGTTTCTCCCCAGAGGTATAAATAGAAAAATAAGGCCTCAGGAGAAAGGGGACAGACGAAGAAAACACACACGCACACATTCATAGAGACTTGAGGCCTCTCCTCTTTCTCGACCGCTTGTAACCCCTACTACGAGCAGCGCGAGTAACACGAGCTGACTCACACTGGACGTAGGGCGTTCGTGCCCGAACCAGTATAATCCCTTGTGTCCTCTCGCGAAACATCCGAGCCTAAACGCGCAATCCACTAAATTCACTAGTTGGTGATTTCTTACACCGACAGCTTGATAGCGGAAGGGTGAAAACCAGATGCCTTATAACGCGAAGAAGCTTCCGCAAGCAGAAAGCGATTGACAGCGAAAGCAAGGAAAGGTAAAAAAGGGGGACCCCTTCGGTTCTATTTATAGGGCAGTAAAAAATGTGACCGCTATCGTGTCTCGGAAAACGAAACGGCGCCAATAATTCAAAAAATAATACAAATAAAAATAAAAAATAAATTGAAAATGAGAAGAAAAATACAGAATGCGAAGCCAAACTCGGAGCGAAATCATCGACTCGGGTTTTACTCCAACAGGAGGAGGCATTTCTCTGGAACAGGCGAAGGCAATCCTAAATTATCGAGGACATCGGCCTGTTGGAGAAAGCCCTCATCTGCGAGGGGCTACTGTTGGGGGGATTGGCCTGCCAAGGAAACGCCTTCACCCGCTTATTTTGCATTCGAGCTCCTGGCATTTGCCTTCGCTTCATGTGTTTGAAAGGCCAATGCCTTCGCTAGTGATCAGGCATTATGTAGTGATCCGCTACCTTCGTTTTCCTGGATTCGTCATACCTGTGTGCGAAGGCAAACTATGAATACTGCCTACGTACGTTCGGTTTGTCTCTCCTTCGCTAAAGTGATTTGGCACAGAGAGACGATCCGCTTCCTTCGGTAATAAAGGTCGTCCAAAGTGGATGCGAAGGTAATTCACAGATATTACCAGCATGTGCGTGGTTTATCTTCTTATACAGGTTCAAAACAGTCTCGGGCGACAGTACGACGGTTTCTCTTCTCCAGAGGAGAAGGCACCTTGCAGCCGAAGGTGCCCAGCACGGTGAAGGCATTAAAGGTCATTGGAGGCACGATGAAGGCAGCATGGACCAGGTCCAAACCGAGTCAAAGACAGAGTTGCTAGTCTATGAATTCACATTGAGACATGAGAATGTACTCATATGCCCCTGGATAACCTAAGTTGTACAGTCAAGAGGGTGATGCCTGATTTTCAGGGGCATAAATGGGATGTAAAATGTGCCTCTTGACTTCTCTATAAAAGGAGACCCCCTACCAACGTGTAAAGGGCAGATTCCTGAGAACACTGTAGATAAGTAATATATTGTTGCTTATCTCTATTTCTCTGTCTTAGCTATTGTCTGGGTTTATTAGCTTCGGCAGTGACCCAACATAACTATTGCTCCATTGCAAAGTGCATAAATTTCTCTTTCCAACGAGTCGTCATTTGCCCAAATCGGATTTCGAACAAGAGAGTTATGCCTATTTTATTCCAACACTGCAATCTGTCCCGAGCTGATTTCAGAACGCGCAGCGCCTAATGTTTTTGTCGTATCTCCTTGTATGGGTCTTCAAATTCATTGATCTTGGATGCGTTCGAACGAGAAATTGATGGATCCTTTGAATATCAACTTTTTATTCCTTGTACATCTCTGAATATGTGCAGATTTTTGATGAAAACAGCAGCATCCCTTTAAATCTTCGGAGATGATGACGATCTTGGTTGCAACTTTGATCACGAATTCATGGGATTTCTTCGTCATGCCTACAAAACAATTGAAACGCACAAACTACACCCGGAGTGACGGTCGGGAGTAATAGCAAATGCCAACAACCAATGACATCCCTAAGACCTTAACGTATGGCGTAATTAACCTAGTAAAAGAGAAAAAAATAAAAACCTAATGGGTGTGCGGGTGTGCAAAGTGAGTATGCAAATGAGAGAAAAGCATATAAACAAAGACAATGTTTACACCTAGTTCTAAACACCATGTTTACAACTAAGTTGCCGAATTTCTTCATAGTCATAAGATCTATTAACCAAGGTTAAAACACCATGTCCATCCCAAAGTCAATATTTCTTTATAGCACAAGAAAAATAAGGCGCGTCGCAATGTAAATGCTAACAAGGCTCTCAAAACTAAATGATGATGGTCCGCAATCATGTCTAAACACCATGTTTACACAAGATTGCAAATGGAAAATGCCACTAGTGAAGCATTATCTTGGATATGAAAGCATTCATCATGAAGTTTCGTGAAAGAGCCAAGCTAACAAATGCATGATGGAATGATGGAATGAATAGGTGGGTTTAACAAAAAAAATAGATCAAAACAAAGAATGCAATGCAGTGCAAGGGTGAAGACAACATGGCATGAAGTGCAACATGAGGTGGATGACATGACAAGGTGGTCTAGAAACAAAAACAAAGTTAGCCTAGATTAACTAGCCACAAGTTTAGAATCAATGGGTGGTGCCATACTTCATAAATCTCTCTAGAAAGACTCAAAGAAAAAGACTCTAAACACTAATAGCAATAGGCACACAAAAAGGGTCTACAAGTTTTCCAAGATCAAATAACAAAATGCTCTCTCAATAACATTTAGATCATACAACATAAAGTTGTGGCATTTATTAGAGCAATGGTACAATGTTACTTGATGATTCGATTAAAGAGCACAATATAGACCGTCATCTTATATAGATAATAAATAAAAAGATCAGGTTGCCTCCCACAAAGCGCTTCATTTAAAGTCATAGAGCTAGACTTCTCACCTCAATTATTTTCATGCGAAGCCATGTGTTGGCGATCAAAATTGGCACAAGGACAACATGACAGGAAGAACCGGTGGAACCGGATTCCAAGACCGGTGGAACCAGTTTGGTTCACTATTGCCCGTCTGGCAGGGCAAACCGGTGGAACCGGTTTGGGGAACCGGTGGAACCGGTTTTCTCCGAGTCCTAATAGGTTTGGATTCTTTTTGTAGATCCGAGTTGTATAGGACTTTCCTTGCGGGGTACGACCTCCCCACCCTATAAATATGAAGGGTTACGGCCGATTGGGTATCATCCAATCGATCAAAACATTTATTACCTTTACTTTTTTGTCATCTCCAAACCCTAGCTTTTCCAACCCTAATTCTGTTCGTTCTTCATCTCTACGGCGTTTGACGGCTCTCTGAGTGGCCTGCCGATCTCAGAGAAACCCTAGGCGCGCCTGCCCTGACGGGGTCCCTCCCGGGCCGGCGATCTTAGGTCTACGCAGCAGCTCCCGAAGAACCGGTTTCACCGGTTTTGCCTGGGCCTGCTGCAGTTGATCGATCCGTTGCGGATCCGCGCGTTCTAGCGCAAACTCGGTGTGTTGACCGCGAAAGGCGTCAACACATTTTTGGCGACACCGCTGGGGAATTTGGAAATCTTGGTTTTAATAACCGATTTGTCAAACCCTAGCCAGATGAGATCTATCTCAGATTTGGACAAGGATAACATCGTTGTTCCTTCCATGGAGGAGATCAGCGAGGAGGAACGCCTGAAGTTTGAAGCGGCCCAAGAATTCTTCAAGACTCAATTCTTGATGGGGCTCAAGAAGGATCGCCACGGCAAGGTGACAAGAACTCAAGACTTCATGATGCCGGCGTTCATGATGAAGGATCAAAAGGTGGAAGAAATCCCTCCGGTAACTGCACATCCACTTGAACCTTCTACTTCTAATCCTGATAATGATCTTGGTGCTGCGCTTTTACATACCGACGAAGTAGTAAGCACTCTTATGGACAGGATAGATAAGATTAAGAAAGATAGGTTGTTAGAATCGTCTTACTATTCACAAAACATGCAACCTATACAACATGAGAATATGCATGCTAGTGTGTCGGCTACACCAGGAAAAACACCTGAAAACCCTTTATATGGTATGCCGGCTAATTTTTATCCAGGACAGGTGCCGCCGCCTACACATGTTTCGCCAGCCCCGGCGAAACCGGTTTCACCGGTTCCAGAAACCGGTGGAACCGGTTCTGCTGCTCAGGCTACACAGCAGCTTGTACCGCACACTACACCTTCTCTTTCGGTAGTCCCTAGCCGAAATCCAGAGGTGGCTAATGGATCTGCTTATATTAAAACACGTGCTTATACATCACCCCCTATACCTAATCAAAACACTAGTTCTAGCGGGATTCCTAATGATGTATATGACCAATATTTGCGGCAAAGTTCTACTAGCATGCCTCATGTTGCTCTAGTTCAAAGTACAGCCACAGGGCAATCTGATCTAGCTCGCTCAAATTTATATGCTGAATTTTATAAAATGAAGAACGAGTTAGCTACTATGATGCAGGATAAGCTTGGCATTGATATGGTAATTCTAGATTATATCAAAAACCATATTCTGCTAATTTTGATGCTGTAGCTTATCCCAATAATTGGCGTGTTCCCGATTTCGTTAAATTTAATGGTGATGATAGCAAAACCACTTGGGAACACATTAGCCAATATATTGCTCAACTAGGAGAAGCTAGTTCCAATGATGCTTTAAAAGTTCGCTGTTTTCATTGTCTTTAACTGGAACTGCTTTTTCTTGGTTTTCTTCATTAACTCCTGGCTCAATTAATTCATGGAATCAATTAGAGCAAAAATTTCATGATCATTTTTATAGTGGGAGTACTCAATTGAAATTGACAGATTTGACATCGGTTAAGCAACAAAGGATGAATCTGTTGTTGATTATTTTAAACGATTCAAAGAAACTAGAAACCGATGTTTTAATTTGTCACTTTCTGAAAGGGATCTTGCTGATGTTGCTTTTAATGGTTTAAGATCCTCTATTAAAGACAAGATAGAAGGCTTTGAACACTTTTTGGTTAATCAAGTACAAGTAAGAGCTTTAGCTACTGAAAACCGAATTAAAAATAGCAAAGATACGTATAAGACTCATCGTTCTAATGTTCATGTTGTTACTTATGATTCTAGTAGTTTGGACGATGATGAAGATGTGTATGTTGCTGAACTTGTATGGCCTTCTAAGAATAAATCGTACACTTGTCCATCTCTTAAGCCAATTCAAAAGAATCGAAAAGAAGAAGTGCGATTTACTTTTGATGTTTCCAAGTGTGATCGTATTTTTGATGAATTGTTAAAGAATGGAAACATTAAAATGTCTCATACTATTCCTCCACTTGAAGAACTCAAAAGGCGGGCATATTGCAAGTTACATAATTCTTTTTCGCATGCTACTAATGATTGCAATGTTTTCCGTCGACAGGTGCAATCGGCCTTGAATGAAGGACGTTTGACACTACATGAGATGCAGGTGGATAAAGAGCCTTTCCCTGTCAACACCCTTGAGATGCAAGCTCCTAAAGTTCTGATTCGGCCGCATCAACTAAAGGAAAAAATATTGTTGTGGGTGATGAGAAGCCAAAACCTGAGAATCTGAAGGGAAAATCAATCATCAGGGAAGTGGTGTGTGAGAAGACCCCCAATGGCAGAGAGACTTTCAAAATTACTGCAAGAGTCGCGGATCTTGGGGGGCAAAGATCATCAATGGGACCGTTTGAGCCTGTACAGGACAAACTGGTTCCACCGGTTTCAGAAACCGGTATAACTGGTTCTAGTCAGGGGCGCCCGAAGATGTTGAGGCCTAAGCGTTCTGAGATTGGAACCTGGAAAGTCAATGTGGCCAAGGATCAGGGCAAAGTTGCAAAGCCAAAAGTGACCTATGACCAGTTGTTTTCCAAATATGCGAATCAAAGGCCAGTTGATGAGGATTGGCTGGCAAAAAAGAGGAAAAGGTCACCCATGCGTCAAGAAAAGCCAAATTCGCCTCCAAGGGCAAATAACAGATGGAAGGGTGATGGTGCAGGTTCTTATTCCCAACAGAACCAACATCAAAACATGCCATGGATGCCTCCATATTATAATTATCAATATCCGGCATGGGATTACAATGGAATGAATGTGCCTTATTACCCTATGCAGCATCCTCCTTTTCATCCAGGATGGGGTAATAATAGAATTCCAGCGCATGAGAGTTTGGTAGATAACCGTTCGGCTCCTCGTCGATCAGGTTGGGATGTGCCACCTCAAACCGGTGGAACCGGCTCCCAAAACTGGTGGAACCGGTTTCCCCAGAAAAGACAGCCTTCTCCTCCTAAGCAAGTTTATCAGCCTAAGAAGATGGAGGAAGTTGTCCAGAAGATGGAGGTCGACCAGGAGAGAACTACTGCTGCTGATATCATTCAGATTGGTGACTTCCAAGTAAATTTGAAGGACGGTGACAAGATGCCTATGATAATTGGTGATGAAGTTAAGCCATCGGTCCAGGAGAATATAGCTACAGAGCCTCATGTGGGTAAGAAGGTCGAAATTGATAAAACTAAATATCTTATGCCTAGATGGTGTCCTCCAGGTTTGACACGCACGCAAAAGAGAAAGTTGCAGCGACTTCGCTTCCAAGACCAGAAAGAGATGGAACTAGAGAAGCAAAGGGAGGAGCACTTCAACAAATACAGTCCTATGATTCCTCCAGGCAAGGGGTGGAAGAAGACTGAAGCTCCAGAGCAAAATCCGGTGGAACCGGATTCCAAACTGGTGGAACCGGTTCTACCTCCTTCGCCGTCCACAGCTGTGTCAGAGCCGGTGGAACCGGTTTCTGCTGATCCAGGTTCATCTCGAATTGCTTCTGAAATTTCTGTCACTCCTGCGTTTGATCAGAGGTTGTCATCGGATTCCCAGAATGTGGACGATGAACAGCTAGTTGATTATGGGTCGTCACCTGAACATATGAATGTTGATGCTAATGTGGTGCACCTATCTTCGGATTATTACATTATTCCGGAGGATGAGATTGCTCATTTAGACTTTGGCCCAAAAGAAGCTATATTTAAAAGGCCAAAGGATTCTGAAAATCATTTGAAGGCTCTATACATGAAGGGACATATCAATGGGAAGCCGATTTCGAGGATGCTTGTTGACACCGGGGCGATTGTCAATTTGATGCCTTATTCTGTGTTCAAGAAGCTTGGTGGATTAGATGATGAGCTGATTAAGACCAACATGACTATCAGCGGTGTGGGAGGAGGCGAGCCTATGAGTGCTAAGGGCGTTGCTTCTATGGAGCTCACTGTTGGGAGCAAGACGTTGGCTATCGCTTTCTTCGTCGCTGAGACCCAAGGTAACTTCAATTTAATATTGGGCCGTGATTGGATTCATGCGAATAGGTGTGTAACTTCTAGTTTGCATCAGTTTCTTATTCAATGGGTAGACGAAGACATTGAGGTTGTGCATGGGGACACATCGGCTTGTGTTGCAGTGGCTGATGGTTCTACCTTGTCTATGCATGATCATGTTAAGTGCTTAACAGGTTTAGATATTTCTGATTATGAGATGATTAGTTGCACTCGAGATGGCTTTGTGCCTGCTGTTCTAAAGCCGGTTGAATATCGGCTAAACCATTTGTTGTGAATCAATGAATAGTTCAGAATGGTTGCAGCAGAGACTTGAGCACTATCGGGTACAAAAGAACGATATGTGTGAGGCCATTGAAGATTTTGATGATATGAGTAAATTAGGACAAGGCTTTACGTCGGCTGATCCTTTAGAGGAGATTGATATTGGTGATGGCACTGTACCTAGGCCGACGTTTGTAAATAAAAATTTGAAAGCTGATTATAAAGCTGAATTAATCAAGCTGTTGAAAGAGTATGTTGATTATTTTGCATGAAATTATCAAGAGATGCCTGGTTTAAGCCGCGAGTTAGTTGAACATCGGCTACCTATTAAGCCTGGTTTTAGACCTTTTAAACAAACTGCTAGGCGTTTTAATCCTAATATGTATGACCGAATTAAAGAAGAAATTATTTAGTTGTTGGATGCAAATTTTATTAGGCCTTGTCGTTATGCTGAATGGTTATCTAATATTGTGCCTGTTGAGAAAAAGAATTCTGGTAAGTTCAGAGTTTGCATTATTTTAGAAATCTTAATAGAGCTACTCCTAAAGATGAATATCCTATGCCTATAGCCGACATGCTTATTAATGATGCTTCTGGACATAAAGTTATTAGTTTTCTTGATGGTAATGCTGGTTACAATCAAATATTCATGGCCGAAGAGGATATTTCCAAAACGGCTTTTATATGTCCAGGTTTTGTTGGTTTATTTGAGTGGGTAGTCATGACCTTTGGTTTAAAAATGCTGGTGCCACTTACCAAAGGGCAATGAATTTAATTTTTCATGACTTGCTTGGTTTAATCATAGAAGTTTATATCGATGATATTGTTGTTAAATCGGCTGGTTTAAATCCTCATTTGGCTGATTTAAGACTTGCTTTTGAAAGAATGCGTCGATATGTATTAAAGATGAACCCACTTAAATGTGCTTTTGGTGTGTCGGCTGGAAAGTTTTTAGGCTTTATTATTCATGAGAATGGCATAGAGATAGATCCTAAGAAGATTGATATTATTAAGAAGATTAAAGCTCCTACATGCAAGAAAGATTTGCAGAAATTGCTAAGCAAGGTAAATTAGTTGAGGAGGTTTATTTGTAATTTGTCTGGGAAGGTCAATGCTTTTACTCCTATTCTTCGGTTGAAAGATGAAGCCGAATTTACTTGGGGGCAAAACAGCAAGAAGCTTTTGAGAAGATCAAATATTACTTATCTTCGCCGCCGGTCATGAAGGCTCCTAAGAGAGGAATTCCATTTAAATTATATGTGGCTGCTGAAGATCAAGTAATTGGGGCTGTTTTAACTCAAGAAACCGAAGGGAAGGAACACATTATTACCTATGCAAGTCATTGATTATTGGATGCCGAAACGAGGTATATATTTATTGAAAAGCTTTGCTTATCTTTGTATTATGCTTGTACCAAGATGAGGCATTATTTGTTATCCAATACTTGCATAGTGGCTTGTCAAACCGATATTATTAAATACATCTTGCATAGACCAATTTTAAGTGGTAGAATTGGTAAATGGGCTTATGCTCTTATTGAATATGATTTGGCTTGTGAACCTTTAAAATCAATGAAAGGCCAAATTGTTGCTGATTTTATTGTTGAGCATAGCATTAATGATAATGATCTAGATATCGGTTATATTACTTTTACCCCATGGAAGTTGCATTTTGATGGATCGGTTTGTAAGAGTGGTTATGGCATTGGTATTGTTTTTATATCACCAAGTGGTGCTGAATTTGAAGCTCTTAACCGATTAGAAAATGATTGTACTAATAATCAAGCCGAATATGAAGCTTTATTATTCGGACTAGAAATTTTGCATGACATGGGGGTAAAACATGTAGAAGCATTTGGTGATTCTCTGCTGGTTGTACAGCAAGTTAATAAAGTATACCAATGCTTTGATGGATTTCTAAATACATATCTTGATAAGTGCTTGGATATGATTGCTCAATTTGATGAATTCTCTATATATCATGTTTCAAGAGATGAGAATCCAAGGGCGAATGCTTTGGCTCAGCAAGCGTCTGGCTATGATGTTCAGAAAAGAAATTTTTATGAAAGAAAGTCGACATTTTGCATAGCCGAGTTGTCTGCCCAGGAAGAACCGTTCACCGGATTCAGAAACCGGTGTCACCGGAAATTCCGGTAAAACCGCTTCCAGAACCGGTGAAACCGGTTCATCCGCTGACAGTAGCACTTAGGCCAATGAGCAGTCTAAAATTGATAAGGACGAAGTTGCTGATTGGAGAATACCCATTGTTGAGTATTTGCAGAATCCTAATCATAAAGTTGACAGGAAAGTCCGACGGTGGGCATTTAAATTTATTTTGGTTGATGGTGAATTATATCGTCGGACAGCTGAAGATTTATTGATGAAATGTTTGGATTCTGATCAAGCTAAGGTTGCAATGGGTGAAGTTCATGAAGAAATTTGTGGTACACATCAATCGGCTCCTAAGATGAAGTGGCTTTTGAGAAGAGCTTGTTTTTATTGGCCTAATATGATAGCTGATTGTTTTCGGTATTACAAAGGATGTAAAGAGTGTCAAAGGTTTGGGAATATTCAGATGGTTCCTGCAGCTTTGTTACATCCTATTATCAAACCTTGGCCTTTTCGAGGATGGGGACTGGACTTTGTTGGGCAGATTCATCCTCCTTCATCAAAGGGACATTGCTTCATGTTAGTGGCTACTGATTATTTTACAAAGTGGACCAAAGCTGTATCTTTGAAGAATATGACACATCGGGAGGTAATTGAGTTTATTACTGAACATATTATACATAGATTTGGCATTCCACAAACTTTGACTACTGATCAAGGTATTTCATTTATATCAAAAGAAGTTCGTGAGTTTGTTGATATGTATGGTATTAAATTGCTCAATTCATCTCCATACTATGCTCAGGCTAATGGACAAGCCGAGTCTAGTAATAAGATCTTGATCAAATTGATAAAAAAGAAAATAGAGGAGAATCCTAGGAGATGGCATGAGGTTTTATCTGAAGCTTTATGGGCTCGTCGTATATCTAGACATGGTGCTACTAAGGTTACTCCTTTTGAGCTTGTGTATGGTCAAGAAGCTGTTTTGCCTATTGAAGTGAATTTGAATGCTTATCGGTTAGCTAAACAGAATGATCATGATGCTGTTGATTATCATGATTTGATGATGGACAATATTGATGAAGTGACCGATAAGCGATTGAAGGCCTTGAAGGAAATTGAAAAAGATAAGATGCGGGTTGCTAAGGCCTACAACAAGAAGGTAAAACAAAAGTCTTTTCAGGTTGGTGATCTGGTTTGGAAGACAATTCTACCTATAGGATCGAAGAGCAACAAGTTTGGTAAATGGTCTCCAAGTTGGGAAGGTCCGTACAAGGTGATTAGAGTGATCTTCGATAATTCTTATATGGTAGAGACTTTGCAAGGTCAGCAGCTGCCAAGGGCACTTAATGGAAGGTACTTAAAGCAATATTATCGAAGTGTTTGGCAAGAAAATTGATTCATATGGCCGATAGTCTTAAATATCGTCCTTAGAATAAAAAGGCCGATGGATTTTGTTAGACATCGCCCTCAGGAGTGTTTTCTTGTGCTAAAATATTTTCTGGTACGCAAGCTTTACCAAAAAACAGGGGGCATATGTTGGCGATCAAAATTGGCACAAGGACAACATGACAGGAAGAACCGGTGGAACCGGATTCCGAGACCGGTGGAACCGGTTTGGTTCACTATTGCTCGTCTGGCAGGGCAAACCGGTGGAACCGGTTTTCTCTGAGTCCTAGTAGGTTTGGACTCTTTTTGTAGATCCGAGTTGTTTAGAACTTTCCTTGCGGGGTACGACCTCCCCACCCTATAAATATGAAGGGTTACGGCCGATTGAGTATCATCCAATCGATAAAAACATTTATTACCTTTACTTTTTTGTCATCTCCAAACCCTAGCTTTTCCAACCCTAATTCTGTTCGTTCTTCGTCTCTGAGTGGCCTGCCGATCTCAGAGAACCCCTAGGCACGCCTGCCCTGACGGGGTCCCTCCCGGGCCGGCGATCTTAGGTCTACGCAGCAGCTCCCAAAGAACCGGTTTTACCGGATCCTCAAACCGGTTTCACCGGTTTCGACTAGGCCTGCTGCAGTCGATCGATCCGTTGCGGATCCGCGCGTTCTAGCGCAAACTCGGTGTGTTGACCGCGAGAGGCATCAACACCATGGTCTTTTGTGCGAGAATCCAAAATGTCCGTGCAGCTTGATGCCTCGCTTGTAATCCATCGTGGTTTGCTTTAAACATCTTCATATGCCAATATTCTTGGGGGTCTTCATTTGTTCTTAGTTTCTGAATTTGATCTTGTACACTTGATGGAAGCATTGCCCAAGCTCTTCTTCATTGTTGTCATTGTTATCTCCTCTACCTTGTTCTCATCAAGGTGCTCTTGCCTCTTCTTCATGGATTTTCCCCTATGTCTAGAATAGAACATGTACCAAAATATAGCTCTATTGACAAGTTTATGAAATTATCTTTCCAACGAGTGGTCATTCATCTTAAACGGAGTTCGAATGAGAGAGTTATGCCCATTTAACTTCTAGCGCTGCATGCTGTCTAGAAAATTTCAGAATGCACGACCTTCGATGTTTTGATCATAACTGCTTGTAGGAATCTCCGATTGACTTGATTCTTGATTTGTTGGAACCAGAACTTCATGGGCTTTTAAATATCTAAAAATATTCTGCTGTTTTCTTCAGAAGTTGGGCATACTTTTGATGTGAACAGTATCTTCTAGTGAATTGATCCTGAGATGTTGATGATCTTGATCTTGTGGTCTTTGGAGCATCGTGTTGTGCATCACTAGGCTTCAAGGTTATCACCATTGATTCACCAGTGAGTAGCATGGTTTTAATGATGTGTCTTCTCCATAGTTCTTGCTTTACCCAAGGTGTCGGGATCATAGGGGGCTCTTGCTCTTTATGTCGTTGATTTGAGCGTTTTCCTTCATTGGTAGCCTCACTCAATTAGAAACTTCTTGAGCATCCTACTGGAGAATATTTGTGGTATCATGGCGCTTGTAATCTTGTTGCCTCCAGTCTTGATCCACTTCAAATCATCATCTTTTGTGCATAAAACCCTCCAATCATCCCTTGGCGTAGTCATCACCTTCTCCGTTGTTTATTGCTGCATATTCTTTATTGAATACCTTTTCATCCAGTGCAGAACATATGCCAAACTTCTACTCCATTGCAATGTTCATCAAATTGTCTTTCCAACGAGTGCTCATTTACTTCAAATGGACTCCGGATGAAAGAGTTACGCTTGTCTTACTCTGGCACTACGTTCTGTCCGAACAGATTTCAGAATGCGTAGTGTTGAAAGATTTTACCATAACTCCTTGCACCGATCTCCAAAATTAACGATTCTTGATGCTTTGGAAATAAGATTTGATGGAGCTTCATATTTTCTAATTTTCCTCTATGGTACCTCTCTGATAATGGGCGAAAAACTGGTCTCAACAGCAACCTTCCAGAGATGTCGATGATCGGATCTCATGACTTCGTCGGGGCATGATTCATCACCTGTAGCTTGGACAACCAAATCTCCAAGAGACATTAGTCTTAAAAATTAATTGACACAGCGACATACCTTATTCATCTTCACTTGTTTTGTGTGTAGGCTCGATAGCTGATGATGGGCCACTAACAAAAGTTAGCACCTACCACTAAAGAGCGGATCTTCACGTAGCCATCAACTTTGTTTGAGCGAGATTTGGACTTGTCAAAGTCCGGATGTTGAGAACTTCTCGATCGTTTTATGTCTAGGGTTTTACCTGCATTGATTGGACACAAACAAGAAACACGGGATATATACAAAAATAAAATTAGGGTTAGTCCAAAAAATTAGATAGATCTCCCTAGGGTTCGTGTTGCTGATCAACCGCAACGGCGCCAGAAAAGCTTGTTGACGGTCCTTAGATGCGCCAATTGTGAACCACAAGCGCACGGATCGTTGGTAGCTTTTCACTTAGAGTATTTCCCCATGGTTTATCAATCCGTGGATCGACAAAGAACTACCTAGGGTTTTCTATCTAGCCAAACGGATTTAATCCAATCATGAAGCATAGATTGCATACGAAGTTAAACATGTGTGTAAAGTTGATGAATATAATAAATGGATCACAACCTCACGACACGAGGTAACACGACTAAAGGTAGTACAAGCCTACCGTCTTCTAGTTGCAACTCCGGCCAAAGCGATAATCAATCTAATCTCGTACAAAGATAAAGAATCATCTCTAAGAACTTTCCCATGGCGCCCTTGTGAGGTGCGCATCAACGCCTATGGTTTCCCAAAGTTTTACCTCAAACGCCCACCAAGTGCTCTTTACTCGAAGCTCCTCCTCCTTGGTGGCCGCGCAACAACTCCCATGGTACTCGCCATCGATCTTACTCAACATTATGCAATCGTTCGACCTTTTCCCTCCCGCATGCTGTCACCACACGAGGATAATCATGCCGACTTCCTACCCACTACCAAGATGTATCCGCAGGGCATTGACTAATCATCACGATTAGATCTATTCCTACTAAGAACATATGCTAGCTAGACATATGAGAGAAAGCGTGCATCTTAGAAGATCAAAGTAAACAAGACAAGTAGATTGATATCACCATCGAATATACATACGCTTTGATGAGTTCAAGGCATGGCTCCGGAACTTCGCCATAGCTTCACCACGCAGGGCCAACCATGGCGGCTAGGGCATGGCCTAAGCCATCTCCTAGGCAATCTCGAGGACTTGCGGCGGCCGTCGGCTTCCTTCGGTGTGTGTCCCTCTTCGTGTCGACTTGTGGTGGATAGATCTCAATCTCCCCTTCTTGAGGGTGCCTAGGGGGTTATATTTATACCCTAGGGGAGCCTTGGGGCGTGCTCCACCTTCCCTTCCACGAGATTCTTGCTTGGGAGTTAAGCAAACTTGGTTTCCATAAGATTTGACTCGCCCAGATTTTCCTAATTCACAGCCCTGCTTTCCCGACGTCATATCTTCCTCGTCCAAACTCCAAATAGGGTAAACTCAGATTCCAAATTGTGTAGCACGAAATTATCTCTAACTTTGGTACTCATGAGTTTCCTTGGAAATGAAGTTAAGATCCTCAAAACAGTGCTGAAAGATAATCTGTCTGATTCCAGACTTCTCTGCACAGTATGCATTTCAGGGCAATATCTCCTAGCTCCATATCCCAAATTATGCTTTCCATATGTTCAAATTGAAGATCTTGATGATGGATACAACTTTGGTATTCAACATTTTGTCATTAGAGGACATTTAGATCTCCGAATCTGCACCAAAATATCATGCTGTCCTGGGCTGCGTGAACATCTCTGAGGTTGCCTTGATCTCGTGGATAACTTTCCAAATGTTCAATTCCTTCGTGCTTAAGTCTCTCATA
The DNA here is from genome assembly GCA_004135705.1 of Alloteropsis semialata. NCBI lineage: Eukaryota > Viridiplantae > Streptophyta > Magnoliopsida > Poales > Poaceae > Alloteropsis > Alloteropsis semialata. The sequence continues at coordinate 20,624,058 of CM014276.1, read as the reverse complement.
CTCAAGGTTCGTTGAATGTGGACACCTAGGACCATGAGTTGGGCTATGAAAGCCCATATGGTCCATTGGTTGGGCTCCCTCCGCTATGCTCGATTCCTTTGGGCTAGTAGTTAGTTTTGGGCCTTGAATATAAATGCCCCAAATTGGGTCATTTTCCTGCAAAAAAACACAATATGCTCTAAAACACAACACACATATGAAAATGGGGTTATTTCAAGTATCAAGTGGCCGGTTAGTATATGAATTAGTCTAAAATCACCGCCTAAATAGCACTAAAAGTGTACGTATAACGAGCGTCAACAGAGCAAAATCTAACAACTTAAATAAATGCCAAAAAAATGCTATGGTGGAACTGTCAATAACAGTAAAAGTTAAAAATCACTAACGGCCCCTTTGGGAACACAAATCCCTGGGCGATCCCCGCATTTTCCCTGTGCGTGGAGGCCGCGCGGAATTCGGGCCACGGGCCAATTTGTCCCATCATTTGGAAGCCCACGAGAGAGGAAAACCTGACCCAATCCACGCATTTTCCCCGGGGCGGCCCTCCCCCACCACGACACATCGGGTGGCTCTTCGGGCTTGTTTGGCAGAGCTCTAGATCCCAGCTCTATGTAGAAGCTGGTATTTGTTTAATAAAATAAAATATCTTAAACTTCTAATTTAAATATAAAAAAAGAACAAAATGACACAACAAAAGACTCTCAATCAACTCACAGCTCTAGCTCTACAGATTTCTAGAGCCAGGAATGACCAGCTCTAGCTCTACGAATTTGTAGAGCTGTACCGGGCCTTCCGTGCGGTTTCCCCGTCGTTCTCTTCCCCAAGCGATGCTCGGTGCGGCGGCGGCTCGCGTCTCCGTCTCCACAGCCGCCGCTCCGCCTCCCGATTCCGGCACATCGCCTCTCCATTGTAGCGCCGCCGCTCCGCCTCTCCGTATCGGTGCTGCTCATATGCATCCCCAACTCCCTCTCTCGTGACCACGATGACAAATCTGGCCGGACATATCGATCTGCAGCAGCGCCCTCCACCTCGTCGCGTCCTCCGCATCTACCACAGCGCCTCCACCTCGTCTCTCTCCTCGGCATTTGTAAGTTCTCCATGTTCTTTCTCTCCTATTGCCTAGGGTTTGTACTCCTCATTGTCGTGATGTGAGTTCTTGTGGTTAGCATCTTGATTCACCTATTCAAGATCCTCATGGTCGTGTTGCTAATCTATGGGTCTGAAAAATAAGTCTGACAAGAAAACTGTAAAAAAAAAATGGAACTTACACTGTTGAGAGTCCGCAGACCCTTCTGTAGTTAGGAGCTACTGTTGCAAAGGTCTTCATGTCCTGTTTCTGAAGCTTAGATTTATTTGATCTACTAGACCCCAAGGCACTCAGAACATATACAGTTATACACCATGTAAAGCTTGCTTGGAGGTGTCATGACTACTTGGTTCGTGATGAATCTTGCTGGACATGTGGGTTTCTTGCATATGGCTGTATCACAGGACCATGATTTGAGTTAAGTTTGCCAGTTTTCATGGGGGCAGGGAAAAAAAACTGTAGCTTAATTCGGGTACTAGATGACATTGACAAGTGATATACACGATTCATTTTGTGTGAGATGAATTATATTTATAACACTGCCTGTGTGCACTAGTTTACAGGCTTTTAGCTTGAGTTTAGCTGGTTCTTAACCTTTTTTTTCTTGTTCTTATCCTTTAAAATTTGAGAAATGCATCTTTATGCAAACCATGTCGTCATGATGTTTTGATAGCATGGGCTATCCACTTAAGAATTATTTAACACTCCAACTGATCTTATAGCCGGGTTTCCATTCCTCTAGACTGAAAATGAATTCTATGAAAGTATGATTTTAGCTACAGGTGGAGGGAATAGGTGGCTTTGAATTTTCGTGGGCCAGCAGATTGGGTGAAGCAATAGTTGGCATGGAAATTACGTGGATTGACCCTACAGAATAAAAGCAATGTTTCGAAACAGAGGCTGTTTCCTGAACATGTGTCCGATTTTAAATGAAATCAGTTCGGTTCACTATTCTGCTTGCTGGAGTGCTTTCATGGTAGTAGCTTTGTTTAGTTACAATAGACCACCTACATGATTGCTGCTTGATTGTCAGTGTAAATCAGTCTGCTCGAACCTCAATAGATCTGAGGGCATGTTTAGTTGGTGGAGGAAAGTTTGCGAACTTTACTGTAGCAATTTTAAACCAAAGATTAGAAGGACTAAACATGATCTAATTATAAAACTAATTACAGGGATGGACGAAAAATCGCGAGACGAATCTATTAAGCCTAATTAATCTATCATTAGAGATTATTTACTGTTGCACAACGTTGTCTAATCATGGCCTAATTAGGCTCATTAGATTCGTCTCACGAAGTTACCCGGGGTTATGGAATGAGTTTTGTCATTAATCCACGTTTAATACCCTTAATTAGTATCCTAACAATTGATGTGACGGATGAATAGTGAAAAGTTTGAAAAGTTGACGCAATTAAACATGGCCTGAGAGAAGTTACACTCAACATTTATACTACTATGGATATGGAGACCTCGAACTGGCATCAGATTTTTGAACTTTTAAATGAAATAGTAGAGTTTTGAACTAGTACATGTACTGTGAAATGGTATGGTGTCCTCGGAGAGAATCTGTTGAAGACACACCGAAAATATGTAAGGCCCTGTTTAGTCACTATTTTCCCGTCACGTCAAATGTTAGGACACTAATTAAGGGTATTAAACGTAGATTAATGACAAAACCCATTCTATAGCCCCAGGTAACTTCGCGAGATGAATCTAATGAGTCTAATTAGGCCATGATTACACAACATTGTGCTATAGTAAACAATCTCTAATGACAGATTAATTAGGCTTAATAGATTTGTCTCGCAATTTTTCGTCCATTCGTGTAATTAGTTTTATAATTAGATCATGTTTAGTCCTCCTAATTTTCGGTTTAAAATTGCTACAGTAAATTTCGCAAACTTTCTCACCAAACTAAACAGTCCTAAAGAGCGGTGCAACTTTCTTTGGGATTTGGTGTCTTTGTCTCGTTCAGGCAGGGTCCAGGTGCTGAAATCCTGACTTTCTTGCCATGTGCTTCCTTCCTTCCTTCTGAATTATATTGTGCAGGAGTATAACGATGTTTGGTGCTACTGCAGAGTGCAGATTGTAGTCCGAACATTTGATTCTCGCCCATCTCCCCCAGCCTTTGGTGTGCTTGTGATATTGATCTTTTTCCCCTTGGTTATTTGGGTGCAGAGAAAATACAATATGATGGTCAAATTCTCTGAATCTTGGAGCTGTATGTGCTTTGACAATCCGATTTTTTTTCAGAGTCAGTTGTAACACGCCAGTGTTAATAAGGTCTCAATTCTTGTTTTGGAATTTGTCATATGGTCACTAAAGTATAGAGTGGACACTAATGGGGATTAAGGAAAAGAAAGAAAGAAATTAAAAGAGGAATGTGATTTCTATGTTTATGATCTAAGGTTGCATTTTGTGTCATAATTCAAGTTTGAACTTTCACATTTGTACCAAATGTCCATCCAAATTTTGGAGCAAGTGTTTGAATTTGTCTTTTGGATGTAAGAAGGGCAATATGGTCATTTGAGTTTGAAGAAAAACAAAAGAAAAAGAAAAAGACAGAAGGAGAGTTAAGGGAGTAGAGCGGTGGAGGCCCGGACTAGGGCGCCGCTCGGCGCGGCGGTGCCACGCACCTGCTCGCCGCCGAGGGTGTGCCCCGAAGCCATGCGCCAGTCGAGCTGATGCCGGCGCAGGCGGTGGCCAGCAGGACGTGGCCGCATGCCCGGTTAAAGGCGGCGCCGGGCCAGCCGCTCATTTCCTCCCCGCCAAGCTCGCCGCCCAGAGCACCGCCGTTCTTGCCGCAGTTCCCTGTTTCCCCGCCGTCTCGCCATCCTCGCCCTGCCGTGCATTTCTTCGCTGCTGCACTTCCCTTGACCCTCCGCGCAAGCCCCAAGCACCATCCACCGGTTTCCTTTAGCCGTGCTTCGGCAATTTCACCGAGCAGTGCCGCCATCGCCGCCATTCTTCTTCTGTCGCTCGGTGAGCTCCCTTCTCCGGCCATCCTTGGCGCTATCCAAGCACATGGTTGTGCTCTGGTGGTCCGTGCGCTGCTTGCTGAGGCATTTGTTGCCCGAGACCATGGCCGGATTGGCCGAAACGCCACCGTGCCACCCTGGGCGCCCCTTCGGTCCGCCGCCGCCTTTGGGGAGGAAGGAGCCATCCGAGCCATGGGAGTTCGAGAGAGGGAGAGCGGCGTGTGTCCCTGTGTGTGTAGGAGCCCGTGGCGCTATATGTTGCCGTGGGGAGTTGGCCTTCGGGCGGTTCTCGATGCGCCGCCGCCGTGCTCTAGCCTAGCGCCGCCGTTGCTGTTGGATCTCCGCCTAGGGTTGATGATGCCAAGTTTTGAGTTGGGGGCTAGATGCGCGTGTGTGTGGAACGCGAGGCCGTGGGATTTGTGGAGCCCCGGGTCTTGCCACCGACGAACCCCATCGTGGGTTGGAGCCACCGCGGTCGGCTCTGTTCGCGGTGCGCGTGAGCGCCTCCGCGAGGAAGAAGGGAGAGCAGGGGAGGGCCAGGCCCGCTGTCAGCCAGAGGTGAAGGAGGGAGGGAGAGAGAGAGAGTTCAGGCCGGGCCCACTGGTCAGTGAGATAGAGAGAGAGGGAGCGCGGGTTGAAAAAGGGAAGAAGCCAGGGGTCTTTTTGCAAACTTGGTTAGGTTTTTAGGTTTTTAAGGTTTTATTTAATGCATTAAATAGATTAGAAATTCATATCTTTTTGTAGGAGTCTCAATAGTTGCATTTTTGTTTATGCATTCATAATTAGTAATCTAAGTTTTGCATAGTTTTAGTAATTAGGTAATAATAGTTTAATTTAGGGTTTTTGTTTTGTTAGTAGATTTCAAAAGAATTGGTGGGGAAAGGTCTTCTAATTTAATTTTTGCATTCTTGCATCATGTCGTGTAGATCAAGATATGTTGCAGTCAGAGCTGGTAGAAGTTCCTGACGACGTCCAGGAAGGAGACGAGTTGGTGTTCGAGTCCGAAGCTGAAGCTGCACCACAAGCCTCTCAAGCCGCCGAGCTAGTGATCAGTGAGCCACGTAAGCCCTGGAGCATACATGTCCCAGTATTAACTTGACTATTATTGTGATGTTTGGGCCTATGATCGTGCATGAGATCAGGAGTTGAGTGAATCATATTTTGATGCATATTTCATTCCTTGATTAGAGTATCTTTGCCACTTTTTCAAAAAGATAGAGTAGAGTGGTTTAGATCTATACACAGTAGAAGGAGTCAGGTGCTATCCCGATCACCTGCACAATAGGTAGTGCTGGCTTAAGAGCTAAAAACTTGTTTAGCAAGTCTTTGAAAGAGTTGGGCAGGATAGTTGGTTTTGGATAATGGATTATGTTGGACGCTTTGGTGAGTATGAGCTGGTTCTGCCCACTTGGAAAAATGTAGGTTTTGTGTGGTCTGCCTATGGTCAAGCTTTGAACGCAGCAATGTGACAGTAGCTACGGTAGTGTGGATCCGTGCGTCGTGTCCATTACATATTCGGCATGACTCTTTCAATCTTCATGAACTACACGTTCCTCTGTTTTTGTTGGCTTGTGTTTGACGTCTAGTTCTCTCCTTATTTTATCCAGGCCCTGTTTAGTTCCATGAGTTTTCTCTATTCATCCCATCACATCAAATATTAGGACACTAATTAAGGGTATTAAACGTAGATTAATGATGGATTAATTAGGTTTAATAGATTCGTCTCACGATTTCCCGTCCATCCGTGTATTTAGTTTTATAATTAGATCATGTTTAGCCCTACTAATCTTCATTTTAGTTTTGCTACAGTAAATTTCCTAAACTTATCTTGCTAAATTAAACAGGGCCTGCAAGATAAGTTTAGGAAATTTACTGTAGCAAAACTAAATCGAAGATTACGAGGGCTAAACATGATCTAATTATAAAACTAATTACACAAATGGACGGGAAATCACGAGACGAATATATTAAGTCTAATTAATCCGTCATTAATTCATGTTTAATACACTTAATTAGTGTCCTAATATTTGATGAATAGTGATAAATAGGGAAAACTTATGGAATTAAACATCGCCTTGACACTGCAAAGTACACGGGCAAGGCTTTAGTACACGCGCAATCAAGGAGAACCAAGACTTGTCAATGTGCGACTACCTGTTCATCTGTTCATTCTTGTACTTGTTTTCCCTGCGAAAGTTCATTCGTTTACTTGAACTCAAAAAATAACAAATTTGCAACTAGATTTGTTTCACATGCACACTACTACCTAGATTGGTTTTCCATGTACATAAAATGTTCAATAGGTGACTCCAAACTCTTGTTGGTTATGAAATTATAAGCGGCCAATGCATCCATTATGCAAGTACAGAGATGATATGACAGATTTTAAGTTGGCAAACATTTCCATTTCAAGGCTATAGACTAAAACTTGATGACATGACCTTTTTGTATTTGGCTTGGACGCAAGATTATCTTATGCCAAGTCAGCTTGAACCAAGATTATAAAGAGAGCCGCACTCAAATTAGAAATAGTGAAATTCTTTGTACTTCTCTATTTAAGCGGACAAACAATTACCTTAGATATAACTCCGTCAGTTTCCAAATAGTGTTCTTTTCCATTGTAATCCATGAGGTCTAATTTTGACCAACTACATTTTTTCATATCATCACTACATGAAAAAGACTGCAGATGACAAATAAAATGGCATAGTTTTTCTTTAATACGTAGTATCCAAACCTTTTAAAGTCAGATCCACGTGTTACAAAAGTGACACCTAGCATTAAAGTAATATAAAGAGACTGCTTCACCAAAGAAAAACCAAGTAATATTTAGACTGAATTGCATATTGTATGAACCCAAAAAAATTTCTATCCGTGTATTAGTCCAATGCAAACAGCAAAAAAAAAAAGAGAAAAAAGAATAGTTGTAAGAAACGGAGATAAAAGTCAAAACCAACCTAAAATTGTGGCTCCATGCAACCGTGACTCTGCACAAGTCCTCTTCGAGAAATCAAAAGAGCAGTTGGCTTGAGCTACTAGAAGGGACCCAGATTTTCCTTTTTGAGAGACCGCGAAAAAAAGTCAAAACCCATGATCTCGTATTAAATCCACGCAACGACTTTTGCGCTCTCCGATTCATGCTCACCTTTGACTTTTCTCCCTCCAACGCTCAACACGGCACACCCAAAACTCTAAAAAAACGATTTAAATTGACAAGAAATCTCCTCTTGTCGTACAACCTTTACTTGGTCGTTTTTTCTTTCCTTTTCTAATTCGCGCCGAAAACAAAACAAAAGGTTCACGAATAATCGTTTCCTCACATGTCTTCCCTCCCTCGCGTGTTCTTGCACAGTCACGAGTGCCGCCACTGATCTGCGGGTCCAGACGTGTTTCGATCGCCGAGGGGCTCACAGGTCAGTGGAAGCCGTGTCGGAAGCGTGGTGCACGCACAGCGCGAGGCGGGTCACTCGTCGTGTAGTTCGAACCAACTAGTCCCGTGACCCACAGCGCCCCACTGGCCGTGTGGCCGCTGTTCCATGGTCAACTCTCTCTCCCATCCCAGCCGTCCGCCGGATCCAGCGGCTGACGCCTCACAGCCCGGCTGTCGCCGGTCACCCCGACCCTTTCCGCGGGTCAGCACTCAGCACCGGATCGCAGCCGTCAGATCGAAACAGCCTTTGATTCTAGCCGGTGCACCCGATGCCTGCTGCAGCCTGCCACTGCCGATAGCCAAGTCACCGCTTGGCATCGTTTTATATCCCTGCGGCGCTGGCCTTCTTAACATTTCTTCCCCTTTCCTTCCCTCCCTGTTGTCCGCTCCGGTACGGCGACAAATCAACACTCCGGCGAGCGTTGAGGGAGGCGGAGATGATGACCCTCGACCTGATGGGAGGGTACGGGCGGGTGGACGAGCAGGTGGCCATCCAGGAGGCGGCCGCGGCGGGGCTGCGCGGGATGGAGCACCTCATCTCGCAGCTCTCCCGGGCGGGCACCGCCGAGCGGTCGTCGTCCCCGCCGGAAGCGGCGGCGCAGAACCAGCGGCCGGAGCAGAGCCAGCTCCAGCAGCAGGTGGACTGCCGCGAGGTCACGGACATGACGGTGTCCAAGTTCAAGAAGGTGATCTCCATCCTGAACCGCACGGGCCACGCGCGGTTCCGGCGCGGCCCCGTGGTGGCGCAGTCGCAGGGCCCCGCGGACTCGGAGGCCGTGGTTCCGGCGCGGTCGGCGCCGGCGCCGTGGCCCGTGACGCTGGACTTCACCAAGGCGGCGTCCGAGTACAGCAGGGACTCGGCGGGGTTCAGCGTGTCCGGCGCGAGCTCGTCGTTCCTGTCGTCGGTGACGACCGGCGACGGCAGCGTGTCGAACGGGCGCGGCGGCGGCGGGTCGTCGTCCCTCATGCTCCCGCCGGCCCCCGGCGCGGCCAGCTGCGGAAAGCCGCCTCTGTCGTCGTCCGGCGCCGCGCAGAAGCGCAGGTGCCACGAGCACGCGCACTCGGAGAACGTCGCCGGCGGCAAGTACGGCGCCACCGGCGGGCGCTGCCATTGCTCCAAGCGCAGGTAACGTAGAATCTGATGCTGCTGCTAGTGCTTGCTGCCAAATCAATCGGTTGAGTAATGAGTCGAAGCGGAATGATTGAAACTAAATCTGTTGAATGAGCAGGAAGCACCGGGTGAAGCGGACGATCCGCGTGCCAGCGATCAGCCCGAAGGTGGCGGACATCCCCGCCGATGAGTACTCCTGGCGCAAGTACGGGCAGAAGCCGATCAAGGGATCTCCATACCCGCGGTGAGTGCCTGAGTGATTTGCTCAATCCAGTCGAATCCAATCCAACCCACATCCAATGAATCACTCTGCTAATCGTTTCGTTGCCATGGTTGCCTGCAGCGGCTATTACAAGTGCAGCACGGTGCGCGTGTGCCCCGCCCGGAAGCACGTGGAGCGCGACCCCGGCGACCCGTCGATGCTGATCGTGACCTACGAGGGCGAGCACCGCCACAGCCCCGCCGGCCAGGACCCGCCGCCGCCGCTCGCTCTGCCGGAGCTGCCCAACCATTAATTTTATCTCTTGTTTTTGCCATACTTTCTCTGTCAATTACTAGTAGCTCTCCCTCTCCCTCTTAATCAAAATCGCCATTAGAGTCCGTATTAGCAGCTACAAAATTTTTCGGTTTCTCTCTGGTTCTTCATTAGCAGCTTGTAAAAGGATTAGTAGTAGGAACAGATGAGGTGTTAGCATGAGACTTGGACAAGAAAAGATAAACTCGCAAAGGCATGGTGGTGGTGGTGGTGGTGGGGCGGAAAGAATTTTGACCGCGCTTTTGGAGGTGATGGACTCCACTGTTCTAGAGCCGGATTGAATTTTTAACCCCGGGGATTTGGAGTCCGGGAGGAGGAGTCAAAAGTCCGTGGGGCCCAGCGGTTGAACAACGGGCCGCTGCTTTTGGTACTGGTCCCGTGTGGGGACGGACGTGGACGGGTGCGGCGACGAAGTCAAGGAACGCGGCAGGCTGTGGGCCCGCTCACCCCGGGGAGCGCGCCCCTGCCGTCGTTGACTCGTCAGTCTGCGTTGCAACTGCAAGTGCGGCGGGGCGGGCCCAGGGGTGGTTTGTTTGCTAGTCACAAGCTGCCACACTTAATTTTAGATAAGTGTGGCTAAAAATTTTTGAGCCATAATTTTCTATCTTTAAGAGAATCTTGTCATACTTTTTTACTCTATGACAAGTGGAGCCCAAAAGAATCTTGTATAAGTTTAGTTGTCAGCTAAATACTAGCCATCTTAGTCAATTTGCCTAAGGTTAGGTGTGACAAAGTGTGGCTAGAAACCAAAAACACCCTATGTCCACACCATCACATTGGGGTGTAATTGAGGTGGATTGATCAGATTAAAGGCACGTTTGAATTGTGCCAGTGCTAGCCACGCCAAATCAAGGGCTCGCCTAATATTTGGCGAAAGAATCTGCCGCCGTTGTTTCGCGGATGCGAGGGCGCGCAAGATAACTATGCGGGCTGCGGGCGTGAGGGTATGCCAAAATTTGGCGTCCATCCAAACTGCAAGTAACAGGTGGTCAACTTCCAAAAAATTGGCAAGGTTAGTATCGGTAGCCATCCAAACAGCCCTAAATTCTCGACAAGTCAAAATACCCCTCAAATCCACTCAGTCTCTCTCAAATCCATGTGTATTACAAATAAACGAACAAGCCTTTGGATCCCATGTGCTAATGGCTAAAGTGTTAAACTTTAGCACTAGCACCTCCAAACAAGAGTGCTAATGGATAATGCTAAATTTTAGTGTTGGGATATCACCGAAGCTTATATACCCAAACAATGGCTAAGACAGAGAAATAGAGACAAGCAACAGTATATTACTTATCAACAGTATTCTCGGGAATCAGCCCTTTACATGTTGGTGGGGGGTCTCCTTTTATAAGGAGGTCAAGAGACATCTTTACATTCCACCTATACCCCTGAAAATCAGGCATCATCCTTTAGACTGTACAACTTGGGTGATCTAGGGGCATAGTTGTACATTTACATCTCTTGATGTGAATGCGTGGACCAACCACACCGTGTTGGACTCAGCTTGGACCCGGTCTTCCCTGGCTTCGTTGGATTATCGGTAGATTCAATCGCCTTCGTCGCTCGTTAAGGCGATCGGACGGTCCTGGTTTTCCTTTGCCAATCACCGAAGCTGAGGCGCTATTTTGGACCTGCCAAAATCACCAACGAAGCTAATCATAGCATCATTATCGGAATGAGGGCCTGGAGTATGCCTTCGGGTTGTGCAGGTAATTGTTTACCCCGCCCAAAGGCTGTGCCTCTATATTTCCCCTGTTTAAGGACCGAAGGCACTCTTGTGTTCGCTTTTATGAACGAAGGCAGACACTTTGCTATTCTCCCAAGCGAAGACAAATACATGTTAGAGTATTTAAAACCTAAGAAAGGTAATTTTTTGGCAGGCCAATCCTCCAACAGTAGCCCCTTGCGGACGAGGGCTTTCTTCAACAGGCCGAGTTCCTCGAAACTTGGATTGCCTTCGCATGTCCAAGAAACGCCTCCTCTCGTTGGAGAAAGGCCCGAGCAAGTGTTTTGTGTTCTGAAGTTTTTGTGGTGGCTTCGTTGCCTTTATTGTCATTATAATCTGGCTTCGCTATTTTTGAATTGGCGTGGTGGTTCGGTTTTTGAGACAGTTAACAGTCATATTTTGTACCGTTGCTTTTGATTTAGCCTCGTTAATTTTGAATCGTTGCGATGGTTCACTTACCGAGATGGTTTAACGGTCATATTTTTTCACCCCCCTATAAATAGGACCGAAGAGGGGGGGTGACTTTACTTGCTTCGTCTCCATATTTACTCTGCTAGCTTGCTGCTGACGCTATTTTCCTGCTTCGTGAGTTTTAGCTTTTCAGCTTTTGCTTCCTTTCGGTTACAAGTAAGTTAACTCTTTGAGATTTTCGTTGTTCTGCTTCGTTTGGTCTTTATTTTCGTATATTTACTTCGTTTACTTATCATTTCTTTGTTTGTTTGTTTTATTCTAGCGGCTCGCACGAAGCAGACCGCTCGGTTGATTGGGGGTTCTGACTCTGACGAGGATATTATTTGGAGTCCTGCAACAATGACAGACGACGAAGCTGTCGCATTTGCCCAGCAACTTGAAGAAGGGGTTGACACCATGGATGTTGACTTGAGGGGCAAGGCCGCTGCAGAGGAAGGCGAGAATCCTGAAGAAGAGGATACCGAGGATGCTGAGTCTGTTGCTGACGAGACTCTTGAAGATGTCGAAGCTGATGTGTCGGATCTTACGGATCCGAAGAAGAAACCTCGCACCACTATCTTTGGGAAGTCATTTGTAAGCACGAATTTGATCAAAGTTTATGAGGAAAAGGGGTATTTTCCTGTTGGTCATGGCCGAGCCCCTAGTGATGAGGTTGTTCCTGCCCCTGAGCCTAACAAAGCAGTTGTGTTTAGGGATTTCTTTACTGCTGGGCTTTGGATGCCCATTCTTAACATTATTGCGGATATGCTTGGGAGGTATGGGCTACAGCTTTAACATCTTACCCCCAATGGTATTACGCATCTCCTTTGCTTCTTTTGGGCAGTGAAGACGAATGATTCAGATGTTGATGTGGAAGGCTTTGTCCATTATTTTGAGGGCCATCGTCAGATGAAGGCCGTAAAGATTGATGGTGTTGAGTACGAACCCGATTATGGCAGTGTTAGCTTCTGCGCTCGTCGCCGTGCTACCGAACTGGAGAAGGTGGAACTTACCTTCTGCTGCGCAACGTCTGGGATCGGAACTGGCGTAAGTATTGGTTATATGTGAAGGTGCCGTCAGTGGAGGTTACTTTGGGTGATGGTACGAAGCAGTTGGTTTTCCTCCTTCATGGACAGATTTTGCCAAGTGAGTTTATTTCTTGTCCAAGTTTTAATCTGAAGGCACCTGGCTACAGCCATTGCGAGAGCGCGTTTTTTAAAGCCAGCTGTGTTAGCAGCAGCCGTGATCTCATTGAAGAAGGTCTTGCTATGGGCGCTAATTTTCTCTCGGCTAATTGGAAGCCATTTGTTGTTGATGTTAGGGCGTACCGTGGGTTACCCCATGTTTGTTTCCCTCATTTTGGCGCCAAGAATCCACCAAACATGTCTGACTATGCCTTCGTTGAGTCCATCGAGCTGATGGCCAACTTAATTCTTGGGAAGTACACATCAAAGGAGCATGAGAGTTGTGTGGCTTTGTTAGACGGTCATCGTCTAAACAGAGTTTTTGATGAAATGAAAATGAGTTATCCTCAACGCACTGCCCCCCCCCCGAAGCCTGGAAAGAAGTTTTTGGCTTCTGACCACCCTAGTGTTCTGCCTCCCCCGAAGCCGAGCCGAGGTCGTGGAAAGAGGAGCCGTGCCTCCGGTCGCACAACAGGCGGAAGATCTGATGATGGTGAGGACGAAGCCAGGGGTAGCAGTGCGACGGCTCCTTCTGGCCGTGGTGGGGGTCAGATAAGGCCCCGAGGTACTAAGGCGGTTCCTACCGAGAAGCGGGCGTCCACTTCTTTGCTTGAGGCTTCGAAGTGGCAGTGGCTAGGCGGGGGTTTGGCCGTAACGCCTATTTCAAGTGCTCCTCCTCTGCCAGTGGCTTCGCCCGCGCCTCCTGTTGTTGCTGCTCCTTCTGCTTCTGCCACTTTGGCAGCACCTTCTTCTGATCCCGTTGCAGCTTCGTCTGCTGTGGATCTTGACTTTGGAGGTTAGTTAGTATTGTTTTTATTTCTATTTTCTTTTCGTTTTGTAATTTGTTTGTAATTATTTTTACAGTTAAAGTATCTACTGGTCCTTTCCTCCGACTTCGCATCCCGGATTGTATTGAGGATGACGACAATGTTAGTTACAACTGCCTTCTAGAAGAAGATGAGCCTAAGGATACAGCTTCTGCTGATCTTGAGGTTTCTTCTACTCAAGCCACACCTTCTTCGCTTGATCTTTTGGCTCGGGCTGCGGCTAAGTCTCCCTTGGAGACTATTCCTGAGGAGGTGGAGCAAGCTAAGTCTATTGGTGTTGGCGAGGGCTCGGGCAAGGACGTCGAGACAGCTGCTGCTTCTCCTGCTGTTTCTGTTCCAGTTGCCGAGGCCGAGTCCTCCGATGTTCTGGCTGATGATGGCTCTAGGCCTGTGCAAGCCAAAGGTAAGTCGAGTTCTTGGCTTATGATGGTGGTGTTTGTTCTTGGCTTTCGCCGCTGACCCCTTGGGTATTCATACTGAAATATGTATAATGCTTGGTTTAGGGTCTGGTAGGATTTCGCGTGAATCATTTGTTCAGCGATTGCGCCGAGATGGGCTTCATTCTATGGATGATTTGCCTTATTTTGTGCCTGATGGTACAATTTCCTTCTTCTTGCTTCGTAACTGCTATTTTTTATTGGCTTCATTTCTAATTATTTAGTTCTCTTTTTGCAGAGTTTGAAGACAGGGTGAAGACCTTTGACTTGGATGCTCTCGCAAGTACATGTATCACTGGAAATATAAAGGTAACTCACGCTGCTGTTGTGTTCTCAGTTTGTGTTTTGCTTGACTGGCTTTGTTAAAAGATTTTGTTTTTTTTTTTCAGTCAATGATTTTGCTACATGAGCTTTTTGAGCGCCTTCCGCTTCGTGTCAAAGATGTTGAGAGTGAAAGAGCTGAGCTTGAATCTTTGCGGAAGGAGCGTGAGGAATGGGCTTATGAGCGGGCTGATGTTACTAAGTTAAAAGAATCTCTTAAGGCTGAAAAGGAACAGCTTCGTATTGAGCGTGAGTCTGCTCATACTGAGATTTCTTTGCTTAAGAATCAGTTGACTGCCCTCGAGGCAGAGTGAACTCGAAATGCTGAGACCATTGAAGGGCTTCGCAATAAGTTAGTTGATGATGCCTCAGTTGTCCACGATTTGAAGAATCAGCTGAAGAGTTTGGAAGGTGCAAAGGAAATTTTTTCTGCCGATGCCGAGAAGTATAAGAAAGAGCTCCTTATCATGACTGATTTGAAGAATTCTTTGAATGATGAGGCTAACCGGCTTCGGGGTACTGTGGAGAATCTTCGCTTTGAGAAGGAGAAGCTAGAGCAGCATGTCTGGGCTCGCGGTCTTAAAGTTTATCATGAATACGAAGCCGCTCTCAAGCAATATGGTGCCGAGCCCCTTGCGTTTCCTAGCCAGGATTATGGCCTCGACAAGCTCTTTGACTGGCTTGATGACGAGTTCAAGTTTCTACTGGACGTTTTGTCCAAGGTTGGAGACTGTGTTGCTTGTACTTGCGTAACGAACGCCATTAAAATGCTTTCAGATCAAGGCTGTTCACATTATAAGACCTTCTTGAAAAGAGATTATCAATTTCCTTCCGCTCTATATCCCGATGAGAAAGAGCTATTCAGCGAAGCTATCCTTGCAACTAGGGCCACATTCTTAAAGAGATTTTGGGCTGCTACTGGTCGGGAGTGTGCTCATCGTACTGCTCATGATCGACTTGCCAAGATTAGCTTCGTCTGAAGTGTTTGTTTTCTTATCTTGTTTTTTGATGAGCCTTTGCAAAATATTCTCCTGATAGCTTATATTGTCTCAGGAGTATTTGCAGTGGAGGCGCAACGCAAAGCCGAGGCCGACGCTGCCACTACCGCTGCTGGGGCTTCTGCTCCTGGAGTTGGTGCCGGTGCCAGTCAAGGTGGTGCGACTGAGGCTGATCCGAAGGTGTAGCTTCGTTAGAGCAGAATCTGTTTAGAAACTTTGATAAGCTTGGTAGTTTTTGAACTTTGTAAATTTGTATATACTCAGATCCCTGGCAAGGGAGATGTGCTTGAACTTGCTCCTCTAGCCATGCGGGATGGTTCACTTTGTGTTTCTGGCTTCGCTTGGGAAGAGTACCAAAGGCGTTACCCCCATTCCTGCCTTAGTGATTTTTGGGAATTCTGCCACGAGTTCTATTGTCGTAAAGAGTTTGATATTTTTAGCTTCTTTACTTCTTTTATTGCTCAAGGTTCTGAGCGCATTGAGCTTGCTGCCCGAAGAAATGCCGAAGCTGCTCGTTTTCTTAGAGTTAAGGCTGAACCTCTGGACCTTAACCCTGGTGTTGAGGATCTCGCTTGCATTTATAACGCTCCTCATTTTAGATCCTCTGGTGAAGAATTTTATGGGTATGTATTTGAGATGTTTTGACATCCATTTGTAAATACTGTTTTGTAAATAACTTGCACTGGTGTATGGTTGAATACGTATGAATGAATGTAAACTCGATTTGCCTTCGTTTTTTGAGAGAAACGCCTCCTCCCCCAGAAGCGAGTTTTTATTTATTCATGCGTATTCGATGGCCTTCTACTTAATGCGAAGCCATTTGTTCGTGTTCTTGAGCGTTTATTAGGCGAAGCCGTTTTGTCTTGTTTTTGAGGAAAACACCTCCTCCTCTTAGAGTGGGTTTATCTGCACTCGATTGTTGAGCGTTTTGTTTGAAGCTTCTTGCTTCCTAGTTTCGGTCCCTTAGTACGTTTTTGGTTGAGCACTTCTTTTGGGCCGATGCTCTTTTTAGAGTAAGCATTTTTTAGTAAAGAGATTTTTTGTATGAGGCAAAGCCTCTTTTACTCCTTAGAGTAAGCGTTTTTAGGTAAAGACAGCATTGTATGAGCCGAAGCCCCTTTTACTCCTTAGAGTAAGCGTTTTGCGTATGAAAAAGTTTGAGCCGAAGCCCCTTTTACTCCTTAGAGTAAGCGTTTTAGATCTGAATTGGCCTTACTATAGGTAGGGTCAATTTAGTTCTATTTTGGTTATCGAATATTAGCGATTTGGCCGAAGCCTAATCATTTTCGATGCAAGTTTTTATGGGGAGTATCTCGTTCATATATTTCACACGAGTTACAATTTAGCACCGCTTCATTAAAAACCTCACCCTTTGATAAGAGTTCCCCTTTGAGGAAAAGAGTACGTGCTTTTGAAATGAGAAAAGATTCTACTCTACTTATTGGCTCCATTTATAGATTATGAAGCCAATTTTTACATTTTGTCATAGGTAGTATCTTCATAAGCTGTCAGCATTCCATGAATGTGGCAGCTCATTTCCTTCTTCGTCGCCCAGGCGGAAGGATCCTGACCTGTTGCTCTTGATGACTAGGAATGGGCCTTCCCACTTGTTTTGCAACTTTCTTGAAGGCATACTTGGGTTCTTCCTCAGCACCAGTCGCCTATCTTTACATCTTTTTTACCACTTTTTTGTCACGCCATTTCTTCATCTCTTCTTGGTATTTGGAGATGTTTTTAGCTGCTTGCAGCCTATAAATTTCTGTAAGGTCTTTGTCTATAGCTTCGCTCCCTTTTGGTGCTTCTTGTTGAGTGCGAAGCCCTTTGTGCAAGATTTCCTCCGAGCACACTGCTTCTTCACTATATAGTAGCTTGAATGGTGTGAATTGAGTTGCTCATGATGTAGATGTGTTGTGAGCCCAGATTAGCTTTGGCATTTCTTCTACCCATTTGTCTTTTTTTCTTACAATTTGCTAGGCACTTTCTGATGGCAGTGAATATGATGCCGTTGGCTCTTTCGACCGCGCCATTGGATTGCGGATGATATACCGATGCAAATCTTGCCTTCATCCCAATGAACATGCAGTACTGCCTGAACTCGTCGCAGTCAAACTGTTTGCCATTGTCTACTGTGATCTCTCTTGGTACTCTGAATCTACACACGATTTGTTGACAGAAGAATTTGATAACTGTTTTTGCTATGATGTTGGCCAAAGGTCTGGCTTCTATCCATTTTATGAAACATTCTACTGCGACTATTGCATATTTCAGATTCCCTTGAGCTGTAGGCAATGGACCTACCAGATCCATGCCCCATCTTTGTAATGGCCATGTTGGAATTATTAGCTGTGATAACTCCGAAGGTGATTTTCTGGTTGTTGCGCATTTTTTACATGCATCACAAGTTTTGACTATGTTAGTTGCATCATTGATGATTGATGGCCAATAGAATCCTTGCCTCATTGCCTTCCCCACAATTGCTCTCGCCCCAAAGTGAGCTCCGCATAGGCCACTGTGTATCTCTTGTATTAACTCTTTACCTTCGCTATACGATATGCAGCGAAGCCAAGGAGCCACTACTCCTTTCATGTACAGGACATCATCTATAATTTGATAAGACCTTGCTCTTTGCTGCATGCATTTGAGGTCTTCTTCATCACTGGGTTCATAATATCCCCAAAGGTAAGCCATTATTGGTGAGCGCCAGTCTTTTGAATTTATTGCATTGATTAGTTTTGGCTACTCATCTGTGTCTTTGATCGAAGGAGTTGTGATAGTTTGGAAGAAAACATCCGGTGGTAAGTTATCCCCTTTTGCCGCTGCTTTGGCCAATGCATCTGCTTCTTCATTTTTTGCTCTTGGTATGTACTTGACTGTGAAGCCCTTGAATTTTTTCTCCATTGCTCGTATTGTGTTCAAGTATTTGATTAACTTAGGTTGCTTTGCGATACTCTCTTTTTCAATATGATCTGCTATTACCTTCGAATCGGTTTTTACTATGAATCTATGAGCACCTAGTGCCTTCACTTTCCTGCCCCAATAAAACGGCTTCGTATTCGGCGACGTTGTTTCTGGTTCTATCGCTGTTTTTGTAGAACTCTAGGTTCGCTGCATATCTTATTTTCATGCCCGAAGGCGATGCACAATTGCTGCAATGCCAGCTCCTTTGTCCCCCCAAGCACTATCACAGTGTATTAGCCAGCTTTCTTCTCTAGGTTGATTCTCTGCCGAAGGCGATGTCCATTCTGCTATGAAATCAGCTAGGACTTATGATTTGATGGCTGTTCTTCATTCGAAATCCACCACATATTCTGACAACTCAGCTGCCCATTTACACAATCTGACCGAAGCTTCTTTGTTGCTTAGCAACTCTTTTATTGGTTGGTCTGTGAGCACCTTGATGTTGTGTCCCTCAAAGTAATGCCTTAGTTTTCTGGATGCCATCACAACAGCATAGATCATTTTCTCGATCTCAGTGTAAAACAGCTTCGATCTGGCCAGTGCCTCAGATACATAATATACTGGTTGCTGTACTTTTCTGCCATCTATCAGCTTCTCTGCAATGAGTGCTGCACTCATGGCTGATTGCGAAGCCGCGATGTATAATAATAGAAGAGCCTTCGGGTCAGGTACTGTTAGCTTCGTGAGCTGCATCAAGTATTGCCTTAGCTCTTGAAATGCCTTTGATTGTTCTTCTCCCCACTCAAATTTTGATGCGTTTCTGAGTGTTGCGAAGAAAGCCAGGCTTCACTTGGCTGCTTTTGCAATAAACCTGTTAAGTGCTGCAATTCTGCCCGAGAGTTTTTGAACATCTCATATGCATTTTGGCTCCTCCATATCGAGTATTGCATTAATTTTGTCTGGGTTGGCTTCGATCTCATTTGCTGATACTAGGCACCCGAGTATCTTCCCTTTGGTCACACGAAAGACACATTTCTCCTGGTTGAGTTTGAGGCCAGCTTCTCTCATTCTTGCGAAGGCGATTGCTAGATCTGAAATGTGATCCTGTCTTTTGATGCTCTTTACTAAGATGTCATCGACATATGCCAGTATTGTCTTGAACAGTTCATCTTTGAATACGGTGTTTGACATGCGGCAGAAGGTAGTGCCTGCATTCCAAAGCCCCTCGGGCATCATGAAACAAAATGTGCCAACAGGAGTAATGAAGCTGGTTTTTTCTTCATCTTCTTTTTTCATCCATATTTGATGGTAACCAGAGAAACAATCTAATAAAGACATCATTTCACTTGCTGCGTCTTGATCAACAATTTTGTCGATCCTTGGGAGTGGGAAATTATCTTTTGGGCAGGTGTTGGATTTATCGTCTAGCAGTCCACCCGGGGTACCCAGATGGTAGATTTGTCGGCAAAGGGCAATCGCAGGACTAGGGAGCTCGAGGTAACATAGGGACACAGGGATTATACAGGTTCGGGCTACCCGGAGGTATAATACCCTACGTCCTGTTTTCGGGGGTCTTGTATTGCTCTACTCGGCGAAGTTCCAGAGAACAATAGCGAGTTTGTGGTTGCAATGGGGTGAAAGATGGCATAGAGTTAGATGAATGAAGGGGTCGACCTCGGCCGCCTTATATAGGCTGACGGCCTAGGGTTTACAAGTCGGTTATCTCTAATTGTATCCGGCTCTGACTAGGAAATTAATCTGAGTCAGTTGCCATGTAATCTCCGCGATGCTCGGGTAAGATCCGAGCGTATCGCCTCATGCCTTGCGGGCTAAGTCTTCTCCAATCTTATTCATCAAGCCAAGGATCCTCGTGGGTCGGCCTGGGGTCAGCCCACATCCTTGTCAGATGTGGGCCTAGGCCGACTACATACTCGGTCAGTAGTGGGCCCACGGGTACCCATATCCCACAAGTTCCCGAGCAACGTGCAGGCGCGTGTCGGAGTGCTGATGAAGAAGCGAAGCCTCCACAGTCGGCTGAAGCATCTTGGTCGGCAGGCCGACGCAAGGGTGGGCAGTGCTCAAAAAAAGAAAACCACAGGCCGTTGGGGATGACCTGGGACAGACTCGGGGGCGGAGCC
Organism: Alloteropsis semialata; assembly: GCA_004135705.1. Lineage (NCBI taxonomy): Eukaryota > Viridiplantae > Streptophyta > Magnoliopsida > Poales > Poaceae > Alloteropsis > Alloteropsis semialata. The sequence continues at coordinate 20,603,938 of CM014276.1, read as the reverse complement.
CCGAGTGGCGTGATGCCGAGTGATGGCCGAGGCGGACACCATAAGGAATTGCACCACTTGGAGAAAGTGACACATCCTGATGGGGCATATGGAGAGCGACGCAAGAAGCTCTCCATATGGAGTAGTCCCCGAGCATTAGGCCGATTAGAATAATCGGGCTAATGGTCAAAAGAGAAGAATCTCCATGCTTCAGGGCAGTCAGGCCGCCCAAAGGATAAGCTTGCCACACATGTATGCAGATGTCATGACAAGAACAGTATTCACGTGAACGCACAGAGTGTACCCATGGTCAGATGAAGCAGAAAATGATAAGGGCGGACTGGATACCTCGAAGGGAGGAGCTGCTGCATGACACAGAACTCACGCGCTGAATAATGCAACCGGGGTCACATGTGAACATCTAGCACAGGACTATAAATATGCGCCAAAGCTCGGAGCCATGCGCTCATCAGGAGATAGGCATATCACCTACCAAGTTTGAACATGTTGGGGACTTGTTACTGGGTTCATCCTCTAGGGAGGAGCCGTGGGGACTTGAGAGCTTGGTGCTAGAAGAGTGCTTGCGAAGATCTTGAGGTGTTGATCAGCGTCTGGATGCTTTCCCGTTGTCTCCTGGCATTGCCTTGAGCCAAGGGCTTTGTAGGGTGAAATGCTTGTAGAGCCAAGGGAAATCCAGAGGTATTTGCACACAACCCTCAAGTGGGGTTCACCCGTCGTTGGTTGCCATGGTGCTACAAGAGAGCTTGCGATGAGCTCATGTGGACCAAGCTGCTGCTGATGTAGCATTTCAGGCAGCGACGAGTGCCCCAAGCCGTCATCTTGATGGTTGATGTGTTTGATCTTTGTGACTGGCCCTTTGACCGGCTCTTCATGTAATTATATAGTTTTCTGATGAATCTTTCGTCATGTCTTGGCTGCAAATGAAACTTCTATTTTCCCTGGCCCGAAAGCCAGCTTGGCAGCGTAGGTTCGCGGATTAGCTTTCGGCGCCGAGTTACAGAGACGCGTTGGCCATAGTCGGAGTGTTGAGTCCCTGAGCGTCGGGACTGGCCGAGTCACAGAGACCCATTGACCAGAGTTAGAGCGCCGAGTCCCCGGGCGTCGGGGCTGGCCGAGTCCGAAGACCCGTTGACCGGAGTCAAACCGCCGAGTCCCCGAGCATCGGGGCTGGCCGAGTCCGGAGACCCGTTGACCGGAGTCAGAGCGCCGAGTCCTCGAGCATCGGGGCTAGCCGAGTCCAGAGACCTGTTGATCGGAGTGAAAGCGCTGAGTCCCCGAGCGTCGGGGCTGGCCGAGTCCGGAGACTCGTTGACCGGAGTCGGAGCGCCGAATCCCCGAGCGTCGTGTGGGATATGGGTACCCCTGGGCCCACTGCCGACCGGACATGTAGTCGGCCTGGGCCCACGTCTGACAAGGATGTGGGCCGACCCCAGGCCGGCCCACGAGGATCCCCGACTTGATGGACAAGACTGGTGATGACTTAGCTTGCAAGGCACGCCGACTCAGAATAATTTCCTTGTTGTAGCCGAACAGAAATAGAAATAACCGACTTGTAAACCCTAGGCCGTCAGCCTATATAAGGCGGCCTAGGTCGACCCTCTTATTCATTCGATTCCTAGCTACCAAATCCCCCATTGTAACCAAGAGCTCGCCGTTGTTCTCCGGAACGCGCCGAGTAGATCAATACAAGACCCCGAGCACAGGACGTAGGGTATTATACCTCCGGGTAGCCCGAACCTGTATAATCCTTGTGTCCCTGTGTTACCTCGAGCTCCCTAGTCCAGCGATCTCCCTTTGCCTACAAATCAACCATCTGGGTACCCCCGGGTGGACTGCCGGTCAATAGATCCGACAGTTGGCGCGCCAGGTAGGGGTGATCGCGGGGCAATACAGCTAGCTCGATGGCAGAAATCCAAAACCTATCTCCAATCTCATCTGCGGCGGCGGCGGCGACACGAGCTCTGGGAAACAAGGCGGTCGTCCGGCGGCGTTCGGTCTCATCAGATCGACCTACCGAATCCTGCCATCTTGATCGGATTAAAGCACTCGGCGGACCGATCTGCTATTTTTGCACATGCATGTGCGAAGGCCACCTGAGGCCCTTGGCGTGTTTCTCGAGAGATACATTAGCTCTTGCTAATTGTATATGGTAGCCCATCAGAAGGTCACGGACTCCTGAGTCCTGACGGTACAGAGGAGCTGTACGCGAGATTCATCTACTACGCATCGTGATGCGTATTCAAAGTCGCTGCGTTGGAGATCCAGAAAGTCTTGGATTGAAGGATGCACACGTGCTGCCGTGCATTGGTGTATGGATGGATGGCTATCAAGACGTCGTCGCCGACTCTCGCCGATTATCGCCGAGTTACATCGACGCATGCTGCTGATCTGCACCGGCACCACCGCGCCATCGGCCGATGCACCGACGACAACCTCGTCCACTTGGACACGACGCCCATCGATTCTCTGACTTGATTACGAATCAAGCTAAGTATTATTTTCAATTAAATATTTTACGGTTTCTATATATTTCCGTACGTCTCGGCTCTCCTATGTCCCTGTGACTTTCGCCGACTACCTCGGTCACGCACCGACTGCTCATCCAGCCTGCTCTGTCCAGACTGCACCTCCCGTGTGTCCAGCTCATGCTGCTTTAATTTCTTAACACGGCGCGCTGCTCCAGCGCTCGGGAGAGTCCCTGCTGACTCTGACTTCCAAGTCCCTGCCCGACCCTATGTCTCTCTAGTAATTCCTGGGTTAACCCGTGCGGTTCAAGTCCCCAATCGTGAAACCTTGAGTTCCGTACTCGCCCCGCGTGCCCCCTATACCTAAGCCTCCCCGCTGAGCAGTATAGCAGGGTAAGCCGTCCTCTCTGTGAGCAGTGGTCAGCGGGTCAAAAAAGGTGCTTAGCAACACAAGGCAAGGGCCGCACGGCATCCTACTGGGTGTTTTTGCCAGAGAGAAGGGGTTTTACACATATGCACAATGCATTCACAGATCTGTTTCTGTTACGACCTTATGACAAACATTGTTTATCACTTAGATTATTGAATATTATGCTACATAATATTTGCACTGTCTTCATACAACTCAGGCATCATTTGGTGTACTTCGACCGACTCGGTCAGCTCCCAGGTTCGGGGCTGGCGCGGGCCGACCACTTGGCGCGTCTCCTACCACCCGGCCGAGTTCCCAGCTCAACGACAGGGTGTGGGAGGCAACTCGGCGGCTTGCTCGGCTCCCAGGCGACTCGGGGGCCGAGCGCCACAAACGACTCGGCGGTTCGCCCGACTCCCAAGCTCGGGGACTGGGCGCCGTAGACAACGACTCAGCGTGCTTCCCGTCATCCAGCCATGCTCTCTGGCTTGAGGCGGGAGGCAACTTGGTGGCTCGGCCGGCCACGACGCTCGGGGACTGGGCGCTACGACTACGGATAACGGGTCTCCGCGACTCGGCCGGCCCCGACGCTCGGGGACTCGGCGCTACGACTTCGGTCAACGGGTCTCCGCGACTCGGCCAGCCCCGACGCTCGGGGACTCGGCGCTACGACTTCGGTCAACGGGTCTCCGTGACTCGGCCAGCCCCGACGCTCGGGGACTGGGCGCTACGACTACGGATAACGGGTCTCCGCGACTCGGCCGGCCCCGACGCTCGGGGACTCGGCGCTACGACTTCGGTCAACGGGTCTCCGCGACTCGGCCAGCCCCGACGCTCGGGGACTCGGCGCTACGACTTTGGTCAACGGGTCTCCGCGACTCGGCCAGCCCCGACGCTCGGGGACTCGGCGCTACGACTTCGGTCAACGGGTCTCCGCGACTCGGCCAGCCCCGACGCTCGGGGACTCGGTGCTACGACTTTGGTCAACGGGTCTCCGCGACTCGGCCAGCCCCGACGCTCGGGGACTGGGCGCTACGACTACGGTCAACGGGTCTCCGCGACTCGGCCGGCCCCGACGCTTGGGGACTCGGCGCTACGACTTCGGTCAACGGGTCTCCGCGACTCGGCCAGCCCCGACGCTCGGGGACTCGGCACTACGACTTCGGTCAACGGGTCTCCGCGACTCGGCCAGCCCCAACGCTCGGGGACTCGGCGCTACGACTACGGTTAACGGGTCTCCGCGACTCGGCCAGCCCCGACGCTCGGGGGCTGGACGCTACGACTCCAGTCAGCGGGTCTCCGTGACTCGGCTGACCCCTACGCTTGGGGACTCGATGCCATAATTTTGGGACAAGCTCCTCTCTTCGGGACGCCAGACCACCCTATCTTCTAGGCGGCCTGTCTACCCTAAAGCTCGGATGATTCCTCTTTGACCATTTGCCCGATTCTACTAATCGGCCCAATGCTCGGGGACTACTCCATATGGAGGGCTCCTTGCGTCGCCCTCCATATGCCCCATCAGGATGTGTCACTTTTCCCAAGTGGCGCAGCTCCTCGGTGCCCGACTCGGCTACGACTCGGCACTATGCCACTCGCGGCTCCGCCCCGGGTTTGCCCAGGGTCATCCCTGGATGCCCAGCGGTTTTTTTTTGAGCACCGCACACCCTTGTGTCGGCCTGCCGACCAAGACGCTTCAGCCGACTATGGTGGCCTCGCCTCTTCATCAGCATTCCGACACGCGCCTGCACGTTGCTCGAGGACTTGTGGGATATGGGTACCCCTGGGCCCACTACCGACCGGACATGTAGTCGGCCTGGGCCCACGTCTGACAAGGATGTGGGCCGACCCCAGGCCGGCCCACGAGGATCCTCGACTTGATGGACAAGACTGGTGATGACTTAGCTTGCAAGGCATGCCGACTCAGAATAATTTCCTTGTTGTAGCCGAACAGAAATAGAAATAACCGACTTGTAAACCCTAGGCCGTCAGCCTATATAAGGCGGTCTAGGTTGACCCTCTTATTCATTCGATTCCTAGCTACCAAATCCCCCATTGTAACCAAAAGCTCGCCGTTGTTCTCCGGAACGCGCCGAGTAGATCAATACAAGACCCCGAGCACAGGACATAGGGTATTATACCTCCGGGTAGCCCGAACCTGTATAATCCCTGTGTCCCTGTGTTACCTCGAGCTCCCTAGTCCAGCGATCTCCCTTTGCCTACAAATCAACCATCTGGGTACCCCCGGGTGGACTGCCGGTCAATAGATCCCACACGTCGGGGCTGGCCGAGTCACGGAGACCCGTCGTCCGAAGTCGTAGTGCCCAGTCCCCGAGCATGGGGGCTGGCCGAGTCACGGAGACTCACCGTCCAAAGTCGTAGTGCCCAGTCCTCGAGCCTGGGAGCCGGATGAGTCGCCGAAGCACGCCGAGTAGTCGGCCCGCGCCAGCCCCGAGCCTGGGAGCTGGCCGAGTCGATCGAAGTACACCAAATAATGCCTGAGATATATAAAGACAGTGCAAATATTATGTAGCATAATATTCAATAACCTGAATGATAAACAATATTTGTCGTAAGGTTGTAACAGAAGCAGGTCTGTGAATGCATTATGCATATGTGTAAAACCCCTTCCCTCTAGCAAAAACACCGAGTAGGACGCCATGCGGCCCTTGCCTCGTGTCGCTAAGCACCTTTTCCCGCTGACCAGTGCTCACGGAGAGGATGGCTTACCATAGGCTACAATGCTCAGCAGGGAGGATTAGATGTAGGCGGCATGCGGGGCGAGTACGGAACTCAAGGTTTCACGATTGGGGACTTGAACCGCACGGGTTAACTTGGGATTTATATAGAGGGACATAGGGTTGGGCAGGGACTCGGAAGTCAGAGTCAGCAGGGACTCTCCCTAGCGCTGGAGCAGCGCGCCGTGTTAAGAAATTAAACCAAAATAACAGCATGAGCCGGGCACCCGTGAGGTGCAGTCTGGACAGACCAGGCTGCATAAATAGTCAGAGTGTGACCAAGGTAGTCGGTGAAAGTCATGGAGACGTAGGAGAACCGAGACGTACGCCGTAAAATATTTAATTGAAAGTAATACTTAGCTTTGCTGATGACTTGTTGATGACGCTGGTAGAGACAGCCATGTGTGCCATGCGATGTTGCGGCCGAGTCGCAAAGTTGACACGGAGTCATTGCGGCCTTTGCCAGAGGTAGCACTGCAAGTCGACGAGGTTGGCCAATCGGCGTAGCTGGTGTGGTTGTACTGAAACATCCCGAGTTGACGAAGTTGCCGCCGTGTCGCTACCGCGCCGGAGTGTCGATCGGCGAGGCCATGATTTTGGTGCCGCATGGCCTGCACCAGGCGAGAACAGAAACACGGCGGCCATGCAAGCATCACGATATCAGATAAACATGTTAAAAATAGCACGATGGAAGGAGCAGTTAGAGATCAGATCTTGAAAGAAAGAAAAAAATGGAAAGAGTATTCCCTATTTACGTCGTAGATGGATTTTTCCTGGCCACAAGGGAACAAACATGGAGCCAACGATGGGGTAGCAGGGCTAAATGCGGCGTTTATGCGTTCGCTGGCTGACGCAGATGGGTTCCTGGCGGCGGCCGGCTTGGTGTCGACGATCTAGCTTGACTCACTTAGCGACGATCCCGTCGATCGTGGACAGAACACTGCACATGTGTTGACGACCATCATGGAATTCTGCCCTAGCTTGCCGAGTCATGTGGCACGTGCGGATCGGTTGATCACTGTCTCGCATGCTGTAGCTAGCGCTGATTAGATCAGGCCGCTGTCCGCACTTCCTTGACCCATGGTGGCCGGAGCCCCATGCATCTGTTGTCGCCGGGTGAAACCCATCGGCTGGGATGGGTGGGTATTCGGCGAATTGACTCGCCGTGGCGGCCGTGAACAGCGCCTGACGCTGCACGGTGCGTGCTTGATGAAGAAGATGTCAGATTGAAAAACTGCCATCGTGCTAGCTATAATGCCCCGCGATTACCCCTACCTGGCACGCCAACTATCGGATTGATCGTCCGGCAGTCCACCCGAGGGTACCCAGATGGCAGATTTGCAGGCAAAGGGCAATCGCAGGACTAGGGAGCTCGAGGTAACACAGGGACATAGGGATTATACAGGTTCGGGCTACCCGGAGGTATAATACCCTACGTCCTGTCCTCGGGGATCTTGTATTGCTCTACTCGGCGAAGTTCCAGAGAACAACAGCGAGTTTGTGGTTACAATGGGGTGAAAGATGGCGTAGAGTTAGATGAATGAGGGGGTCGACGTCGGCTGTCTTACATAGGCTGACGGCCTAGGGTTTACAAGTCGGTTATCTCTAATTGTATCCGGCTCTGACTAGAAAACTAATCTCAGTCGGTTGCCATGTAATCTCCATGATGCCCGGATAAGATCCGAGCGTATCGCCTCATGCCTTACGGGCTAAGTCTTCTCCAATCTTATTCATCAAGCCGAGGTTCCTCGTGGGCCAGCCTGGGGTCGGCCCACATCCTTGTCAGACATGGGCCCAGGCTGACTCCATGCCCGGTCGGTGGGCCCAGGGGTACCCATATCCCACAGCAGGCTTTGTTGAGGTCTGTGCAATCAATGCACATTCTCCATTTGCCATTTTTCTTCTGAACTGGTACTGTGTTTGCTAGCCAGGTGGGATATTTTACTTCGCGTATGATATTGGCATCGAGCAGCCTTTGCACTTCGGCTTTTACAGCGTTCACCTTTTCTTCGGACATTTTCCTTAGTTTCTGCCTCTTTGGCTCCATCTCCAGACTAATTGCGAGTTTGTGTTCAATTATGCTTCTGTATACACCTGGCAAATCTTTGCTTAACCATGCAAAGACGTCTTTGTTATTTCTCAAGAACTCAATGAGTCCATCTTCTTCGTCTGGTTCGAGATCTGACCCAATAATCACTTTTCTATCAAAGATATCAGGCTGTAGCTGCACCTACTTTGTCTCTGTTGCTTCTTGCATTCTTTTGCTGTCTTTCTCAATGTTTGACTTTTTTTTTGGATAGACTGGCCCCTTCTCTTCGAGCAAGTGCACATTACGCTTGCCTGGTGTTTTGGCGTACTCGATGTTTCTAGCTTCTTTTTGATCACCGAACATAGTAATAACTCCTTTTAGGGCTGGCATTTTCATGCATAAAAATGCTTGCCTTATAATGATATCAAAGGCGTTTATAACTCCTCTACCAAAGATGACATTATAATCAAAGAACATGTCTACGACATCGAAGGTGATGTACTCAGTTCTTGTGTTAGATGTATCACCGAAAGACACTGGCAGTGAGATTTTCTCCTATGTTGTTGTACGCTTCCCCCCAAAGCCAACCAGTGGAATGTCTGATGGCTCCAGGTTATCTGGGTTGATTTTGGTCATGTTTCTCAGGGTTTTTGCTAGGATGATGTCAGCGGAACTACCTGTGTCTACTAGCACTTTCCCGATCGTCCAGCCAGCGATGTTGGCTTCTATTGACATTGCATCATTGTATGGGAAGTTGTGCAATTTTTAGTCTTCTTCGGAGAAAGTGATTGGCATGTGTGACCGTTCGAATTTCTTGTATGGTCCTTCTACTGAAATGTTGAGTCTTCTTCAGAGAAAGTGATTGGCATGTGTGACCATTCGAATTTCTTGTATGGTCCTTCTACTGAAATGTTGTTTACTTGTTGAAAGTAACTCTTTCTCTGCTTCTTCATTTCAAAGGTAAGTGACGATCCTCCAATTATGGGAAGAATATGTCCATAACTTGGGAGAGGGTTAGGTGGTTCTTGTGTTTGGGGTTTTGGTGGGGGTGGTGGTAGCTCCTCAACCTTGATGTTTTGAGAAGCCATTTGCTGGGAGTTTTGAGGGTATAGGTGTGGGTACAAGGTTTGTGGATAGTAGTGTTGGAAGGTTTGTGGCGAAGGAGAATACTGGGTCGCCACCGCTATTGTTGGGTGTACAACATTTGAGTTTAGGGATAGGTACATTGGGCAATATAGTTGTATAGCTTGGGATTGTATGGGCTGGGAATTTGTTGGCGAAGCCGAAGATGGCTTCGTTTGGTTTGATTGTATTTTTTCTGCCTTCAGCTTTTCGATAGTTTTCTTGATGTCTCGGCACTGCTCTGTGCCATGGGTATGATTTTTGCCATGATATTGACAGAACAATTCTGGTCCCGAAGTTGGACCCCTTCCTCTTCCTCGGCCTCTGCCGATTCTTCCACCCCTTTGGGTAGGCTCATTTCTTTGGTTCTGGTATTGGCTTTCTGGGTAAGTGGATTTGTTCTCTTGGAACGAAGGTGAATTCTCAACATTCATGATGGTTTGGTGAGAGTAGCTTTGATAGTTGTTTTGGTTGTGGTGGTGATGTCTGTTTTGGGATTCATGTTGGTTTCTCATAACGGCTTCTCTGGCTAATCGCCTTCGGTTGTCATTGTCAGGCCGACAATATTTCTTGAACTCCTCATATAGATCTTCGAGAGTAGCTGGTGTTTCTCTTGTGATATGCTGTGCAAATGGGCCAGGGCGAAGCCCTTGAATAGCTGCAAACTTGGCAGCTTCATCAGGAATATGAGGAGCTTGTGCTCTTAGGCCTACGAATCTGCAAAAGTAATCCTCCAATGTTTCCTTCGGCTGTTGGTGTAGTGTGAGCTTGGCATATGAGAGTGATTGATCCCCCATAATGCTAAAATTCTTGATCAACTCTCTCTTCAAGTCATACCAGCTGTTGATGGATAAGCCTGGTAGCTTCATGTACCAATTCATTGCGGTGCCATCACAGACAATGATGAAAGATTTTGCCAGCACCACTTCATCTCCTCCAGCGGAAGCTATTGCTGCTTCATAACTCATTATGAATTGCTTGGGGTCGGTTAGGCCATTGTACCTTGGCAGGGAAATTGGCTTGTACGAGGGTGGCCATATTGCCAGCTGCAGGGCTTCAGACAAGGGACAAGTGTGATCGATGGGGTGAGTGTGCAGCATTTGTAAACCGGTTCCCGAAGTGGAAACACAATTTGCTCCAGCCTGAGCAAAGGCGATTGGCTCATTGAGTTCTGCTTGCAGCTCAGCAACTTGCTTCTTGGCTTTTTCTAACTCTTCTTGGAGCTTGGCATCTCTTGAGTTTGTGGAATTTAATCTCCTCTGCTTCGCCTGCCTTAGTTCTTTCAGCTGCTTCCTGATTTGCAGCAACTCATGTTGTTGTTCTTCTTTTTCTTCCTGCATTTGCTGTTGCAACTCAAGCTGAGCAGCTTCGAGTTGTTTTTGCTACTCCAGGTGCCAAAGTCGGAGTCTTTCCTCCATCCTGCGTAGCTTGTCCTCAGTTGTGAGTGTATCTTCATCTTCATGTTCCTCGATGACAGCTTCGGTTATGGGTAGTATGGTGTTTGGTGGAATTACAGCTTGGGGATTGGCTTTGTCAGTTGAGGTTGTGTTTTCGGTGGCTTTTGTTGGGTTTTTGGGTACTCTTTTTGCTTGTGACATGGTGGTGTTCGTGGGTTTTTTTTGTGCGCTGCACAAACGATGGGCGCCAATTGTTGGGATATCACCGAAGCTTATATACCCAAACAATAGCTAAGACAGAGAAATAGAGACAAGCAACAATATATTACTTATCAACAGTATTCTCGGGAATCAACCCTTTACACGTTGGTGGGGGGTCTCCTTTTATAGGGAGATCAAGAGACATCTTTACATTCCGCCTATACCTCTGAAAATTAGGTATCATCCTTTAGACTATACAACTTGGGTGATCTAGGGGCATAGTGATATATTTACATCTCTTGATGTGAATGTGTGGACCAACCACACCGTGTTGGACTCGGCTTGGACATAGTCTTCCCTGGCTTCGATGGATTATCGATAGATTCAATCGCCTTCGTCGCTCGTTAAGGTGATTGGACGGTCCTGGTTTTCCTTTGCCGATCACCGAAGCTGAGGCGCTATTTTGGACCTGCCAAAATCACCAACGAAGCTAATCATAGCATCATTATCAGAATGAGGGCCTGGAGTATGCCTTCGGGTTGTGCAGGTAATTGTTTACCCCGCCCAAAGGCTGTGTCTCTATATTTCCCCTATTTAAGGACAGAAGGCACTCTTGTGCTCGCTTTTATGAACGAAGGCAGACACTTTGCTGTTCTCCCAAGTGAAGGCAAATACATGCTAGAGTACTTAAAACCTAAGAAAGGTGTTTCTTGGCAGGCCAATCCTCCTACATTTAGCTAAGACACACAAACTTTAGCTAGGATATTAGTGCTAACAAGTGCTCAAGTTTAGCACCTAGCATTAGCTCATCCAAACAGGCCCTAACAACATCTCTTGTTTTGTTGCATCTGTTCGTCTTGGTTGGTGTGGTTAAGGCTGTTGGTGGACCTCGCCTGATTGATCTGTTGGGCGCTGGCGCACTGCTGTTGCCTGCTGGTACGCCCTGCGCGTTGAATTCTTATCCACCATGTTTGTTGGGCTGTCAAAATTCAGGCATGTTTTGGGCACAGCTCCGGCACCCTTTCTCAGTACACGTAGGATTGAAAACGGATCGAAAAAATTCTATTTCCGTCCATATGTATTTCTATATTTAATCTAATTTTCAGCTCTACGAAAATGGGACAAAAAGTATAAAAACAAGACGGGAAATGGGACATGGGTAGGCGAGAATGGGCCATGAGACGGGTAAGAGTGTATCCTGCCTATATTTGCGGGTTCTCATTTTTAAATGGGATGGACTTGTATTTGTCGCATATTCAATTTAACCGGGATGTGCCTCGCTTGCCATTGGCCATTGCTGCTGTGCACTTGTACAAACAGGTAGATAGCGGTCAGCAGAACTGCAGCCGGTCGTGCTCCTGCCTTCTTGCAGGGGACTGGCACACCATATGTGTGTGTAATTGTTTATCACATATTTAGTTTTGTGTGTAAAGTGCTGTCATGCTATAATAAAACACTAAAAATGTTTGGTCCCATTTCAAATCTCGGCTCTCGTCCATTTTCGACATGTTTCCGTCCATATTTGTTCGTTTTCGTGAACCCGTATATCCCGATCCCAATTCCGTTTCCGACTATCTCGGTAAAAAATATATGGCAATGAAAATGCGAGAGGAGTTTTCCCGCCTGTTCCTGTCCGTTTTCATCACTACATGAAAACTCGGTGGCAGGGCCAAATCTGAGCTTTGTATACACGCTGTAGGCTCTCCCTCTCTGCTATAGATTTGCTTGGTCGGATACTGCGAAGGGCGAACTCTTAGGCTATCTGCACCGGGCGTACTCTGTCCCATACGCTATGCTCCCGCATCCACTATTCCGAGCGGAGTAGACGGGGACCGGTATCGGACGTGGCGTGGGTGGGTGAAAGTGCATCTAGGCCATCAAGTGGATTTTGGTGAATTGAGTGACAAAAAGATTAAAGGACTAACTTGTTTGTTTGAGTGCATGAGCAGGGATCTACTCTTATAGTTCATTTACAATTAACATTCTCATGATATATATGTGGTTATTAATCAAAGCAAGCAAGTGTGGTCCCATGATTCTAGATTGTTAAAAATGGCATGTCATGGCATTCATGATGGAGACATGGTTCTATGCATGATATGTGGTCTCTAATTGTTTAAGAAGGACTGTCATTAAATATTAGGATGACAATTTCAAAGAAGTTTGTTTGGGTCATCATTGATCTCATGTCATGGATGCTCTTTGGACAAGACATGAGACACTATCACTATGATGAAGATAGAGATTTATGGATCAGTTAAGGAAAGAAGAAACAATACATAGAATTGGATATTGCAAGACTTCATGTATGTATGATAAAATGACATGAGCATATGTGTTACATATTGGTCTTCATAATTGGAAGCTTGCATTGTGTGGGATATTCTTTATCAATCAGGAACGAGCATTTGAAGAATCTTTCAAATGGAATTCACTCTATGGCAAAGCAAAGCTAACTTGATGATGCAAGGGTAAGTGGTGAAGAAACAAAACGAGATGACTAGAGCGAGGGACTAAGCAAGTTTTGGTTAAGTGACGACTTATGACCATGTGCGAATTGCTAAGGTGAAGTATCTAGTATCCGGGGGGTTTCGAAGTATCATATCCAAGTCTTGTCAAGGGAAGCAATGCAATGCATATTTATGTTATGGTTGATGAAGGGAGTGGCTTAAGGATTAAAGTGAACTCAAACATAAGTTGTGGAAAGTCCTAAGTCACTAGCTCAAGGTGGATGTGCTCAATTCAATATGCAATGTTGAAAGCCCTCAAAGAAGTGATTGATCAAGTATTGGCATGATATTTGACATACAAGCTCAAGTGGTTGATTTATGATTCATCTTATGTCTTGAATATAGGTATGCCGTACTATCAAGAGGGATGCAACATTTGTTGAATGACAAACTCTAAAAGTGCTCAAGTGAATCCTTCTGAGTCTAACAATGAGAGTTTCCAACTTAGTGGGGGTTCCCTAGCACCGGTTTTGGGAACCGATGGAACCGGTTTCCTGGCCTCGAGCGTCTAATGGCTAGTTTGTTTGAAATCCGGTGAAACCGGTTTTTGCAACCGTGGAACCGGTTTTCTCTGACAGAAAAAGGGCTAGTTTTTGGAGAGATGGGTATTTATACCCATGAGCTCCTCTTGGAGGGGCTGCTGGTTCTGCTCGTGTTTGACACATTCCTGAGGTCAGCTGAGCTCTCCCCAACCTCTCTAAGTGAGACTTGAGTTCATAGCTTGAATCCTTTGAGTTGGATTGAGAGAGTGACTTGTGTGTGAGCATTGGATAGCAATCCTAATCCTTGAGCACTTGTGGTTCAGTCAAGCAACTTATGAAGCATTTGTTTCTCTTGGAGGTTCGTCCTCTTAGACGGCTAGGCGTCGCCCGGTGAGCTACCGAAGTGTGTGGTGAGCCACGGGATCGTTTGTGAAGGTTTTACCTCACCCCCGCAAGGAAAGAGGTCTCTTAGTGGAAGGAGGAAATAGCTTGACCTTGTGTGGTCACATAAGCTTCCTCAACGGAGAGTAGGATCTGTGCCTTGGTGGCGGCTTGGTGCAAGCAGTGAATTCGAACTTCGGTAAAACAACTCCTTGTGTCTTGGTTTGAATTTTCCTCACTTTGTCAATTCTAGCAATTTACTTGTACTTCCGCTTCGATCTACTTTGGTGTGCTTGAGCTGTGTGCAGGAGCTTCATTGGAACACTTGGAAACATCTGTGGAAACTTCACACCATCTGTGGTTTGTGCTAGAATTTGTAGAGGGGTAAATCTTATTTGTTGGTGCACTGTGTGTCAAACCGGTTTTACCGGTTTGCCAAACCGGTTTGACCAGTTTTGGTACTGACAGCTGGAATTAGATTTTGTAATTTACAGATACGCCTATTCACCCCCCTCTAGGCGACATCAAGGTCCTTTCAATTGGTATTAGAGCAAGGCTTCACGTCCAAGCTTAACCGCCGTGAAGAAAAGATATCGATTGAGGTACACTTTGAGCCACTTGAGCTTGATGGCTCAAACTATGCTCCTTGATTTGCTAATGTTCATAATGCTCTTAGAAATGTAGATCCTGTAATTGAACATATTTTAGTTGCTAGCATTCTACCCCCTAAGTTTGATTTTGACAACAATGTTTGATCTAATCTCACTCAAAAAGAGTTAGCTTGCACGCAACTTAATGCTTGTGTTACTGACTTCTTGCGAAGATCTATTTGTGAAGATATGTGGGATATCATCTCTAGCATGAAAGAAATCCGAAGAGATGCACATCTCATTTAGACTCTCATCACAGATATATTTGAAAATTTAGAAAGTGATGATGAAGAGCAAGAAGTCATGGAATCACCTGAGAAATGCTCAACTGCATCAGCAACATCTATTGAGTCTCAGGTGGTTCTTACTAAGGAGCTAGAAGAGAAAAAGGAGGAAAATGCAGTTTCTCTGGAGGAACCGGTCCGAATGGTTTCAGGAACCGGTTTAACCGGTTCTGGCAGAGAAGCTAGTCCCGAGTGTGCTCAAGACACTCAAGCTGCAAGAGTCACTCCATCAACCTCAGGTTCCTCATTATTCAATGATGATGGACCCAAGTGCTTGATGGCTTGCATAAATAAGAAGAAGACCAAGAGAGATGAATTCCATAGAGTTGGAATCATCAAGGCTCTAACTCAAGAACTTGAAAAACTCAAGCTTTCACATGCCTCTTTGGTCAGTAAGTATGAAGTCTTGTCAAAGGATTATGCTTGTGTTACTGATGTATCTACTTGTGTAGCATCCTTAGAACAAGAAAAACAAGTGCCTGGTACTCAACTTGAAAAGCTCACTAGTGAGCATATGACTTTGCAATCTTACTACAAGGAACTTGAATGTTCTCACGAAAAGATTGTAGAATCATATGATCTACTAGAAATAACTCATGTGGTCATGGTTACATCGGTGAAATATCTTGAACCTCACACACACATGCACATGCTCTCACATCAATTCTACTTTATTATGTGAAAAACCGTGTTGCTCCCAAGCAACCCAATCTTGTGTTGAGCATGTTGTAAAGTCCTGTGATGATCTCCTTGTTAAAGAAATAGAAGATATCAAGCAAGAGGATGAAAAGATCAAGAATAACTTGGTCAAGCTTAAGGGAAAGGGCCCAGTGCAACCTTCTCAAGATAACTGTGAGAACATGGTGAATAAGCTTGAGAAGGGATCAATGGTTACTGGCATAATCCCTCAGTATGACAAGCAAGTCAACAAGAACAAGACTCAAGAAAAGAAGAAAAAGGAGCTTGATCACATACAATGCTTCAAATGTTCAAACATAGGACATTATGCATCCATGTGCTCCATCAAGCTTAAAAGCAAGGCAAAGAAGCATAGAGGATCCAAGAAAAGGGCATGCTACAAATGCAAAGAGGTTGGACACCTGATGATGCCTGTCCACTGAAGACGGAAGAGTTGCCTGTGCAAAGCAAAATCGGTATAACCGGTGAAACCGGTTTTGGCTGAGGCAGTGCATCAACCCAACAAGAAGAGTGATCAAGCCAAGTCTGTAAATAAAAAGGCTAGCAAGAAGCAAGGGATCAAGAAAAAGAGCAATTTATCACCAAGCAAGATCAAAAGCCACATTTGCTACGTTTGTCGTTCAAAGGGGCATCTAGGTAAGCATTGTCCAAATGGTAATGCTCCAAAATCTGATCTTGTCCATTATGATTTTGCTAAGCTTAGAAAAGACAAAGCTGGCACTTATGCTACTAGAGTGATTAGTTACCTCAAACTAGCATAAGAGCTATTTGGGTTCTCAAGTTTCTTGTTACTAACCTTAAAGTACCCAACATGGCTTGGATACCTAAGAGTACTTGCTAGACCTGCAGGGGAACAAAGATGCATTGGGGCTTTGGCTAATAAATCAAAATATGTGAACTTCACCAACTTGCCAAAGCATCACTAGTTCTACTATATCATTTCCAATAACATCTCGGTAACATGTTCTAGTTGGTTGACTTATACATATTCTTCTTTATGGATACAAGTATTCCATATTTAGTTGTGAATACTTGGATATGTCTAAGTCATTTATCTTTAATATTAATTCCCCATATGGCATAAGATGCCTTTAATGGCTCTCTAGCAGAGCATATTACTTTGAAGTGCTGGAACATAAGAAATCAATAAAAAAAGAATTTCTCGGAACATATAAAGACAGAATTCCACTGATATGGAAGTTGACAGGAAAAACTGGTCAGACCAGTTTGCTAAACCGATTTCACCGGTTTGGCCCAGTAAGCATCACTTAAATTCCGGCCAGCTCTTGATCTTCCGCCCTAAAAGGTCTGGTAGGCTCTGGCGAAGGTCAGATGTTCTGATCAACAGTGCCAGAAGTTCTGATATGGGGTTTAATCTATGTTGTCAGTTTTTCATCTAAGTTGGAATATTACAAGAAATTCCCTCAGCACTTCCATGGCATACAAATTTATATACTATCTTTGTGGTAGTAAGTATTCTTGGCACCATTTCAATAAATGCAATATTTTTATGTGCCGGAACCAAATTGTGAAATGAATTCCTCAAGCTCATTAAATTGAACAAGTGCATGTGACAAGTGATTCAAACACTTGATGCACCTATTGAGGGGGAGTTTATCTTACAATTTGTGTCTTTGAGACTAACATTTTCTTTTAGTGATCTTGTAGTCTCATTTGTGAGAGTTTGTCTTTCTTTGAAGCAAGCTATGCCTTTTGTTCAAAATTGGTAAAATTGTATCTATTTCTTACTTGGACAATGAATTTTCTTAATAAATAGCTGCTTGCCATAATATAGATTAAATCCCTTTGCTTGGCTTTGTGACAAGATTGATGCATATGAGCTTGCCTTCCATCCATATACACATGTGCATCAAGAAAAAGGAATTTAACCTATATTGTGGGGTTTCATCTTTTAGTGACTCATTATGTCTCTCCAATTCAAAGATCACTAAATGATGAAACTAGGTCTTGTGCTATTTAATGCATTTCTCCTCTATGATGCATGAAAAGGGAAAAACATAAAGAGAAAAGGCATTCGGATCATAGTGACAATGCACAAGCTTTGTGATATGAATCTTCACCAATGTAAAGAAAGGATTAGCTAGAGGCCAAGGTATGTTTCTTTGACCCATGTTTTTACATCGAGCATCTAGGCCTCATATTCATGCTAGTGTGTGCATTCTTGCATGTAACTCTCTCAAGTCCCATTCTCTGCACCTATTAGATGTTTAGTAAATCCCTTCTTTAAAATTGACTAGCTGTCATATGTTCCATAAAATGGTGAAAGGAATATGCTAAACATTCTAATATGGTTCTTGACTTGATTTGTTGCTTGCTTATGTGACAAAGGATAGAGTTTGAAAAATCCAACTAGCATGATAGGACTTGTGTGTTTTTTGAAAATATTTGGTTCTTGGTCTCTGTGACCTAATCGATCTGTTTGTGACTATTGTTGCCCTTGATTGATTGATGGCTAGTCACAAATGGTGAGATTTTTCTCAAGTCCATAAAATTCTCATCTTTCCCAACTCTCTTCGAAGAATCAACGAGTTTTGGAGAATATTGAAGAATCTCAATCTATCTATGCTAAATCTAGTTCTTGTTTCAATCCTAAAGTTATCCATCTCATCAGATCAGGAATCAAGTGTAAAGGAGATCAAAATCAACTTTTCTGGTTTTCTGGCGAAAACCGGTTTCACCGGTTTGGCAAACCGGTTTCATCGGTTTTGGCCACGGCCACACAACCTTATATCTTTACTACGGGAGAAGTTACCCCTTCACCCCTCAATCACTTCCCAACACACCCAGGTCCGACCTCTTTCTCTCTCGTGCTCCCCTTAGGCGAACTCAACTCTCCCATGGCGATTTGAAGATTTCCCAAGGAAGAAAGTTCGGCCCGCTTGAGTCTTGAAAAGGTTTTGGTGCTGGGAGTCGATGGCACCGGTGTAGACACCGCTGGATTCAAAATCTCATGCGCCCTAGGTATTCCGAGGTATCAAAAGTTTCCCTCGCCCGATCTCTTTCCTCATTGCATATCTGTCAAAACCCTTCAAGGAATTATCTTCTAGTATGCCCAGGAAGCTACCCCTGAATGGTTTTGGATTTAGTGGGCTACATTTTGAGAATGGGCGATTTAGGGTTCACTGCCAAGAACCGGTTTCATCGGTTTGCGCAGGAAAACCCTAGATCATCCATCTTCAACATGTAATCCTTTGTTGAAGGATTGTTTTTCATGGATATACTCTTTAAATTCCTACACTTTTTCCATCTATCCTACTTAGCTAGCCTCACCTGTGAACAACTTAAGTATGGATTTTTGGTTATGGAATATAGCATGTGGACAAGGATTTAAATTCTATTGATCATATCTGTCAAATCCATCTTTATCCCTGGCCTAGAACATGTATTTTGTGGTTATGGAATATAGCATGTGGACAAGGATTTAAATTCTATTGATCATATCTGTCAAATCCATCTTTATCCCTGGCCTAGAACATGTATTTTGTGCTCTGTGCAAAACTGGTCTCACCGGTTTCACCGGTTTTGGATAGAGCTATGCCTATCTGATCTGATATATCCATCTTGTAATCTTTTTCATCTCCAATTTACTCCTGAGTCCTGATCATAATATTCACATCCTTTTTGACCAGGAAGTTCTGACCTACGAGAGGAGAAAGAAAGAAATGGTTGATAATCCAAGTTTTTCTGGATCGGGAGCCATGCCATTTGATGATCCTCCTAGGAGCAGTGGGCGCAATCTGAGGCCAAGAAAGAAAAAGAGAGCAACTTCTAGAGATATTGAGGAAGTTCATGAAGAAGCTATCAATACATCTAGTGATGATGATGAGGTTAGTGATGAGGATTATAGAGTTGGACCTCATCAAGGAATAGAAATAGCTGTTGAAAGCAGTGATGATGGTGAGGGAGGAGCTGGCAATGATGAGGAAGAGGAGAGTGGTGATGATGTTGGGGAAGGAGAAGAGGAGGAAGAGGTGGCCATGCCTGAAATTAGAAAACCTGTTGAGCCAGCCTCTAGAAGGACAAAAAACTTTCTTGCAGGTGGGATGATGGAGGTGGCAAGGAGAAAGAGGAGAGAATGCTATCTTAGCACTCCTAAGATAGCCACTGATTATAGGTTTCATACTGTGTTCCATCAAGACTACTATGCTACAGCTATTATTGGCAAGAAGGGACATATTGAAGCTGAAGCAAAATGGATCGATTGGGAATATATGGCTAAATTTGATCATCCTATTTTCAATGAGATTGTCACTGAGTGTGCCAACACAAGGATCCAGATACTCATGAGCTTCAGATATTCATGGAACAAGGAGGTGATAGCTCAGTTTTATGCCACTCTATATTTTGAGGATAGTGGGAATGTGAGGAAGATGCATTAGATGACCGAGGGAGAAGCACACAGCATTTCATATTCTGCATTCACTAGGATGTTTGGACTTGGAGATGGGGATGCCTCATATCCCAAATTACATAGAGCCGACAGTTCTATGCCTCCTAAGGACATGAAGTTTATGTAGGACCGAGCAGGACAACTTTGGGAAGGTAAAGGGTCTCTACACTTACTATCAGATCTTGAACCATCTATTTAGAGTAACCCTTACACCTAGAGGAGAAAATCAACAAGATGTTTCAAATTATGCTAGAGATTTGCTTGCTGCCACGAGACCTCCTGGGATTAATTTTAGCATTGGAGAATACTTGTGGGAGGAAATCAGAACCATATCTGAAAGTCCTCAAAAGCTTTGTGGATTTGTACCATATGTCATGTACATGATTGAGAAAACAATTGACAAGAAGTTCGTGAAGGACACAAAGCATGAGCCATTGAGGTTGAAACCACCCAAGAAGGTCAGTGTTCCATCTCCAAATCATGATCAGCAAAGAGAGGAGAGGGAGCAGCAGCACCCAGCCACTGCCTAGCCAGAAACCGGTTTTACCGATTTGGGAAACCGGTCAAACCGGTTTGAGGCTGACCAACGGCAATCGTCTTCTTCCCGTGCTAGTGAGAAGCCATCATCCCCCATTTATCGCATCTTCAGCTTTTTCACTGGTATTTGCAAAAATCAAAGGGATATTTTAGTTGAGCAGCAGAGGGTGAGAAGAGAATCAAAGAAAGATAGAGATATGATGAAGAGGATGTACAACGCTCAGAATATTCAGCCTCCAAGATCTCCTATCTCTCTAGAGCGCGAGGAGCCCGAGATCCCCTCTCTTGATGACATGGTGGCCAACTATCAGTCGAGCCCTTACTTTGAGCCATTTCAGCACCACTTTGGGTATGGTGCATATCAGCCACCACCTCCACCTGCACCAGGCATGAGTGGAATGGAGTTCCCTGGAGCTTGCTCTTCTGCAACACCTCCTCCCCCTCCACATGGTGATGACCTTGCCTCAAGGGCTGTTGCATCTCTCTTTGGTCCCCCTACTGGTATGCCTTGATATAAATCTTTCAGCTCATAGATTCTGTCATTTCCACTCTATCTTAAATCATAAATCTTTTTAGGTCCTGCCCATTGGACAGATGACTCTCCAGGCAACAATGGCGATGAACAGTGAGGATTGATAGGATCTGGCAGCACTACTCTTCTTCTGGCCCTTATTGGATGCTTGATGACAAAGAGGGAGAAGAGCAAGGATTAAAGCTTAGTGATTTGAGTTTAGTGTGCTGTCTCTAGAAAAAGCAGTTTTACAGATTTCACAAACCGGTGAAATCGGTTTCTGCTGTGTTGCAGAAACTTGGATGTAATAAATCTTTCAAATCTTATCCTTTGTGGACTTGAGAAACTTGATTGTGTGCTACTGTGTGTAACGAACCTTTTATTTCATTTAAGTGATATTGTGCTAGTATGATATGCATGTTTGATTGATGTAATGTTTTGTATGTGTGGTGGTTGGAAGAACCAGTTCCACCGGTTCATGAAACCAGTGAAACCGGTTTTGGTCTGGACAGCACACATACCTCCTTCTTTTTTTTGTGATGTGCATGCCATTTTATTCTTAATGCTTTCATTGTTTAACTCTGTATCTTATTGGATCCATGGATGCTAAGATATAGGGGGAACTCCCATGTTTTTTCTTTTATATGTGCATTTGGAATGTGAGGCTGACTTTTTGAAATTCCATTCAAAGCACATATTAAGGGGGAGCTCATAAAAGATCTGAGAATTCATTAATGTTTATTTGCTTTATCTATGAAGCTTTAATCGAGTTGTCATCAATCACCAAAAAGGGGGAGATTGAAAGTGTATCTAGGCCCTCAAGTGGAATTTGGTGAATTGAGTGACAAAACTATTAAAGGACTAACTTGTTTGTTTAAGTGCATGAGCAGGGATCTACTCTTATAGTTTATTTACAATTAATATGCTCATGATATATATGTGGTTATTAATCAAAGCAAGCAAGTATGATCCCATGATTCTAGATTGTTGAAAATGGCATGTCATTGGTACTCATGATGGAGACATGGTTCTATGCATGATATGTGGTCTCTAATTGCTTAAGAAGGACTATCATTAAATATTGGGATGATAATTTCAAAGAAGTTTGTTTGGGTCATTATTGATCTCATGTCATAGATGCTCTTTGGATAAGACATGAAACACTACCACTATGATGAAGATAGAGATTTATGGATCAATTAAGAAAAGAGGAAACAATACATAGAATTGGATATTGCAAGACTTCATGTATGATAAAATGACATAAGCATATGTGTTATATATTGGCATTCATAATTGGAAGCTTGCATTGTGTGGGATATTCTTTATCAATCAAGAACAAGCATTTGAAGAATCTTTCAAATGGAATTCACTCTATGGCAAAGCAAAGCTAACTTGATGATGCAATGGTAAGTGGTGAAGAAACAAAACGAGATGACTAGAGCGAAGGACTAAACAAGCTTTGGTTAAGTGACGACTTATGACCATGTGAGAATTGCTAAGGTGAAGTATCTAGTATCCGGGGGGGTTCGAAGTATCATATCCAAGTCTTGTTAAGGGAAGCAATGCAACACATATTTATGTTATGGTTGATGAAGGGAATGGCTTAAGGATTAAAGTGAACTCAAACATAAGTTGTGGAAAATCCTAAGTCACTAGCTCAAGGTGGATATCCTCAGTTCAATATGCAATGTTGAAAGCCCTCAAAGAAGTGATTGCTCAAGTATTGGCATGATATTTGACATACAAGCTCAAGTGGTTGATTTATGATTCATCTTATGTCTTGAGTATAGGTATGACGAACTATCAAGAGGGATGCAACATTTGTTGAATGACAAACTCCAAAAGTGCTCAAGTGAATCCTTGTGAGTCTAACCATGAGAGTTTCTAACTTAGTTGGGGTTCCCTGGCAAAACAGGTGAAACCAGTTTTGGGAACCGGTGGAACCGGTTTCTTGGCCTTGAGCGTCTAATGGCTAGTTTGTTTGAAATCCGGTGAAACCAGTTTTTGCAACCAGTGAAACCAGTTTTCTCTGACAGAAAAATGGCTAGATTTTGGAGAGATGGGTATTTATACCCATGAGCTCCTCTTGGAGGGGCTGGTGGTTCTGCTCGTGTTTGACACATTCCTGAGGCCAGCTGAGCTCTCCCGAACCTCTCTAAGTGAGACTTGAGTTCATAGCTTGAATCCTTTGAGTTGGATTGAGAGAGTGACTTGTGTGTGAGCATTGGAGAGCAATCCTAATCCTTGAGCACTTGTGGTTCAGTCAAGCAACTCGTGAAGTATTTGTTACTCTTGGAGGTTTGTCCTCTAGACGGCTAGGCGTCGCCTGGTGAGCTATCGAAGTGTGTGGTGAGCTATGAGATCATTTGTGAAGGTTTTACCTCACCCACGCAAGGAAAGAGGTCTCTTAGTAGAAGGAGGAAATAGCTTGACCTTGTGTGGTCGCATAAGCTTTCTCAATGGAGAGTAGGATTCACTGTGCCTTGGTGGCGGCTTGGTGCAAGCAGTGAATCTGAACTTCGGTAAAACAACTCCTTGTGTCTTGGTTTGAATTTTTCTCACTTTGTCAATTCTAGCAATTTACTTGTACTTCCGCTTCGATCTACTTTGGTGTGCTTGAGCTGTGTGCAGAAGCTTCATTGGAACACTTGGAAACATCTGTGGAAGCTTCACACCATCTGTGGTTTGTGCTAGAATTCGTAGAGGGGCAAATCTTATTTGTTGGTGCACTATGTGTCAAACCGGTTTTATCGGTTTTGGTGCTGACAGTTGGGATTAGATTTTGTAATTTACAGATATGCGTATTCACCCCCCTCTAGGCGACATCAAGGTCCTTTCAGCGGGCCCGAGAGCCCCACCTCTACTTCCTGCGCGCGCTCGGCGTCTCCGACCTGCACCCCTCCCCTCCGCCGCGCCGCTGCCCCACCTCCGGCCGAGCCCCCGCCTCCGCCGAGCCTCGTGCGCCGCTTGGGAGCGAGATGGCCGTGCCGAGCCTCATGCGCCGCTCCCCTCCCCTCCCCTCCCACGTTGGCCGGGGCCCGCCGTGCCCCCGAGCCATGTGTGTGGGATATGGGTACCCCTGAGCCCATTACCGACCAGGTAGCCAGTCGGCCTGGGCCCACATCTGACAGCGGTGTGGGCTGACTCAGGGCCGGCCCACGAGGATCTTCGGACTTGATGGACAAGATTGATGAAGACTTAGCCCGCAAGCCGTGCGGCGATATACTCGGATCCCACCCGAAGATTACGGAGATTATGTTGCAACCAATTCAGATTAGTTTTCTAGTTGTAGCCGAATACAATTAGAGATAAACGACTTGTAAGCCCTAGGCCATTAGCCTATATAAGGCGGCCTAGGTCGACCCAGGTCATCTCATTCTTTCTCCACCATCCTCATTGTACTCACAAACTCGCCGCCGTTCTCCGGAACCTCGCCGAGCAAATCAATCCAACACCACCGAGCACAGGACGTAGGGTATTATACCTCTGGGTGGCCTGAACCTGTATAAACCTTGTGTCTTGACGAGGGTCTGGATTAGGGGTACCCAATCAAACCCTTAACCCGGGTCCTCACGATAATCCACCCCTCAAAAGCAAAAACCGAAGAAACAAATCAAAGCAGATTCTCCATGCCCCAACAGCTCGGAGGCCGCCCGACGAGTCTCCGATTCGCCCGAGGAGTTCTCCGCCTCCGAGAGGTTCCCCGATTCGCCCGAGGAGTTCTCCGCCTCCGAGTGGTTTCCCGGCTCGCCCGAGGAGTTCTCCGCCCCCGAAAGGCTCTCCGATTCGCCCGGGGAGTTCTCCGCCTCCGAGGAGTCTCCGGCTCGCCCGGTCAAACTACTCGGCCTCGTCCCGTCCCGGCCCATCCAGTGCCGTACCCACTTGGTACCCGCCGCGCCAGAGCATGATGGGCGTCCGTCCTTCGCCACGGCAGCCACAGTGGCGCCCGTCTCATCCGAATAGGAACGTTACAGTCCTGAGAGAAATGCATGCGCAACACCGGGCGCCCAAGGACGACCCCAGGCGCCCAAGGACGACACCTGGAGCCCGAGGAGGACACCTGGAGTTCCCAAAGGCCTCGAGCGAGTCAACCACGACCCGGAAACTACCTGAGAACCTGCCCGAGAAGTCATCTACACCAACCACCCGGGATGTACGATCCCGGGTCTGGCGGGGCGCCCACTCCGTCAACACCTGCTCCCCGTACGGCTCGGCGCGCGGCGCAAGTTAAAGGCCTCGGGGGTAGTAACTCCCCTTGTAATTTTCTTCTTTCTCACCTCCCGCTCCCTTCTCTCCTTGAGACTATAAAAGGGGACAAGGGGACACCAGTAGGGAGAGACGGACAACAGTCGAACATTCGAACACAGCACGAACAGCACGCTCACTCACACAGCACAGGGACTTGGGACCCTCTCCCTCTCCCGACTAGTTTGTACCCCCTACTACAGACTTGGACTTGAGAACATCGGCACACACTGGACGTAGGGTGTTACTCTCCGGAGGCCCGAACCAGTCTAAACCCCCTGTCTCTTGAGTCACCATCCGGACCCTGACACGCGATCGTAGAAATTTACTTGCCGGCGGTAGAGAATCCCGACAGTTGGCGCGCCAGGTAGGGGACTTTTCGCGTGTCACGACACTTCACCAGGGCCCGGATGGCCCACGGCGGCGCTTCGCTGGCGCCCGGCGATCACCTGCGGTTCGGCTCCCTCGACTTCGTCTTCGGCAAGTCGATGGAGCCCATCATCGGGGCAACTTTCGTGCGCCCCAAGCTTGCCTGCGACAACGGTGGCAAGACGTTCCACGACGAGGGGCCCAAGCCCTCCCACGCCACGACGAGAGCCACCGCCTACATCCTCGACCTGCTCGGTGGGGACCTGGCGGCCGCCCTGGGACGGAGCCCGTCCTAGGAACGCTTCCGCAACGTCTCCTGCATGATCACCAACCTCGCCCTCCAAGTTGGAGGGGAAGAGTAGCTCCCCTAGGACGACTTCATCGACTGCTACAACGCCATGTACTCGGAGGGACAACCAGGCCTGCCGCGTGACCCGGTGGCCATCCCGACACCAACGGAGTCCGACCCCTGCGTCCCGTCAACCGCCAAAAGCGCGGTGAGCGAGCAAAGCTCGCACCCGCGGTTGAGGTGGGCTCCGCCGAACTTCGACCCTTCTCGGGAGTGCTTCATGTGTCACACCCCCGACGGGGATGTGCAGTCCGCCAGCAGCTCGACGAGGGACGGCGCCCCCGCAGCACCACCTGCCAACGCCCCTGCGGCTCCGCCTGCCAACGCCCCTGCGGCACCACCTCCCAACGCCCCGGCGGGCGATGCCCGGCGGGTCAGGCTGCAGGAGCTCGACGAGGCCCGGCGTCAGATCGAGGCAGAACGCCAGCAGCTCAACCGCGAGCTCGGGAGAAACGCGGATGGAGGAGCTGCCCACGCATGGGCCCGGGACGTGCAACAGCGCATCGTCAATGACGGTGACAACGCCAACGACGCGCCGGTCTTCAACCGGGCGTCCCAGAACCTCACAGCGGCTACTGTCCTGCTCCGTGAACACCCTGAACCAGCGGTGCCCGAAGATCGAAGGTTCCATCAGCAGCTCCGTGCGCTCCTGGAAACCGCAGCAGTCCAACAGGCGGAAAGCTCCACCTCACGCCAGCGAGCTCCTCGGGAGCCCGATCGAGAGCATTCCGTACATCATCACGGGGCCGTAGCCGACAGAGGCGCCAGATGACGGGACGAGCACCATCAGCACCGCCCACGCCGAGCCTACAACAGGCGGCGTGGGGGCCGCTACGACAGCGGCGAGAACCGGAGCAGGAGTGCGTCACCCGACCCCAGGGGGCCGCGTGCCTTTGGACCTCGCGTCCTCGGCGCTCAGGTCCCTCCGCGCTTCCGAGCTCCCACGACGGTGCCCAAGTACGACGGGGACACAAACCCCAGCGTGTGGCTGGAGGACTACCGGCTTGCGTGTCACACGGGGGGAGCACAAGACGACTAATTCATCATCAAAAGCCTCCCACTCTACCTCGCCGACTCGGCTCGGACATGGCTGGAGCACCTCCCTGCAGGCAAGATCGACTGCTGGGCGCAGTTGCGTGATGCCTTCATTGGCAACTTCCAGGGCACCTACACTCGTCCCGGGAACCCCTGGGACCTCCGCAACTGCCTCCAGAGAGAGCACGAGACCCTGCGCGACTACATCAAGCGCTTCTCCAAGCGGTGCACCGAGCTGCCGAACACCGCCGACACCGACGTCGTCGCGGCATTCCGATTCGGAACGACTTGTGCGGCCCTCATTCACGAGCTAGGGCGCAAAAAGCCGCGAACCATCCGAGACCTCCTCGACATCGCCACCGACTACGCTGATGGGGAGGACGCCGTCGCTGCAACCCTTGATCGGCCTCAGGGCAAGGGCAAGCAGTCGGAGGCGGTCGGCGAGGGCACCTCCGCCCGACCCGACAAGAAGAAAAGGAAGGACAACCGGAGGCGCGATAGCGGCATGGTAGCAGCGGCCGAGCGGAAGACCGCTAAACCCAAAGGGAACCCGGCGCCAAGGGACCACTTCGAGAAGCTCCTCGAGGTGCCCTGCACCAACCATGAGGGCCCTGTCAAGCACGCTCTGAAGGACTGCAAGCTCATGAAAAGCTTCCTCACCGGTACCCTGAAGAAGAAACCACATGAGAACACCAAAGATGGGGTCGGAGGCCCGAACGATGACGATGGATACCCCAGGGAGGACGGCGCAGTCCTGATGATCGTTGGAGGGTCGGCGGCCTGCCCCTCGAGGCGCGACGAGAAGCTGATCCGCCGAGAGGTTTTTCACACGGAGCCCGTGGTGCCTTCCTACCTAAGGTGGTCCGAGGCCCCGATCACCTTCGATCGCTTCGACCATCCCGACCATGTCCCCCAACCCAGAAGGTACCCCCTCGTGGTTGCTCCTCTCTTCGGGACGAAACGCGTCCACAAGGTGTTGATGGACGGCGGGAGCGGCCTCAACATCCTCTACGCCGAAACTCTCGATGAGATGGGGATCTCGCGGTCCCGGCTTCGGCCGTCCGCGGCGCCGTTCCACGGGGTTGTCCCCGGGGCGGACGCAATACCGCTCGGCAGATCGATCTGCCCGTCACGTTCGGGACTTCGTCACTTCCGCAGAGAAACCCTCACTTTCGAAGTGGTGGGATTTCTTGGGACGTATCACGCCATCCTCGGGAGGCCTGCATACGCAAAGTTCATGGCTGTCCCGAACTATACGTACCTCAAACTGAAGATCCCCGGACCCAAAGGTGTCATCACAGTGGGGACTTCGTTCGAGCATGCGTTCGCCTGTGAAACCGAGTGCTTCCAATTCGCGGAGGCGCTCGTCCAGTCCAAGAAGCTCACCGCTGAGCCTTCGCCCAGGGACCCGGATATCCCCGAGACCTCCAAGCGTGCTGCGTGCTCCTTCGAGCCAGCCAAGGACGTCAAGGAGGTTGCCGTGGCCAACGATGGTCGCACCCTCCGTGTCGGGACGGCGCTCGATCCTCTATAGGAAAGCGCGCTCGTCGACTTTCTCCGCGCAAACCTCGATGTGTTTGCATGGAAGCCCTCGGACATGCCGGGGACTCCAAGGGAAGTCGCTGAGCACAAACTTGATATTAAGCCTAGCGCTCGACCGGTCAAACAGAGGCTTCGACGTTATGACGAGGACAAGTACAAAGCCATCGGCGAAGAGCTCAAAAAGCTCCTCAGCGCCGGCTTCATTAGGGAGGTGTACCACCCCGAGTGGTTGGCCAACCCCGTCCTTGTAAAAAAGAAGAATGGGAAATGGAGGATGTGCGTTGACTATACTGGCCTTAACAAGGCATGTCCAAAAGACTCCTTCCCTCTTCCGCGCATAGATCAGGTGGTCGACTCCACCGCGGGGTGCGAAACCCTCTGCTTTCTCGATGCGTACTCCGGGTACCACCAGATCGCGATGAGCCTGGCCGACCAGCTCGCGACATCGTTTATCACGCCTTACGGCACCTTCTGCTATTCGTCTATGCCATTCGGGCTGAAAAACGCGGGCGCCACGTTCCAAAGATGCATGCGACGCGTCTTTGGCGACTTAATCGGCCGACTGGTCGAGGCGTACGTTGACGATATAGTAGTAAAATCCAAACGCACCGGCGACTTGGTCTCCGACCTCGCAGCTGTCTTTGAGAAGCTCCGGCTGAACAAAGTAAAGCTCAACCCCGAGAAATGCGTTTTCGGGGTCCCAAGAGGCATGCTCCTCGGCTTTATCGTATCGGAATGAGGCATCGAGCCAATCCCGAGAAGATAACCGCCATCACCGACATGGGGCCGATCCAGAACGTGAAGGGGGTCTAACGCGTCACGGGATGCTTGGCCGCACTTAGCCGTTTCATCGCCCGACTCGGGGAACGGAGCCTGCCCTTGTACCGACTGCTCAAGAAGTCGGATCACTTCGTCTGGAACGCCGAGGCGCAGCAGGCCCTCGACTCGCTTAAGGCATCGCTCCAAAACCCACCGATCCTGACTGCTCCGGCGGAAGGGGAGCCCATGCTGCTCTACATTGCGGCAACCACCCATGTGGTAAGCACCGCCCTCGTTGTCGAGTGAAACGAGCCCGAGAAGATCCAAAAGGTGCAACGCCCCGTTTACTTCATCAGCGAGGTCCTGTCCGACACCAAGGTACGGTATCCCCAGATCCAAAAACTTGCCTACGCCGTCCTCATCACCAAGCGGAAGCTCCGGCATTACTTCGACGCCCACCCCATCACGGTGGTGTCGAAGTATCCACTCGGCGAAGTAATCCAAAACCCCGAGGCCGACGGGAGAATAGCCAAGTGGGCGCTCGAGTTGATGGGAAAGAACATCACCTATGCCCCTCGGGACGCCATCAAGTCACAAGCGCTGGTCGACTTCGTCGCCGAGTGGACCGAGGCCCAGACTCCCCCGACCTCCATCGAGCATGAGACTTGGGTCATGTACTTCGACGGATCGCTAATGAAAGAAGGAGCTGGCGTCGGCCTTGTCTTTGTCTCGCCCCTGGGCGTCCGCATGGAGTACATGGTTCGACTGCACTTCCCAGCCTCCAACAACGCCGCCGAGTACGAGGCCCTCATCAACGGACTCCGTATTGCCCTCGAGCTTGGCATACGGCGTCTCGAGATCCGAGGAGACTCGGAGTTGGTCGTCGATTGAGTGATGAAGGAGTCGAGCTGCGTCAGCCCCAAGATGGCCGCCTACAGCCGGGCGGTCCGCGAGCTGGAAGACAAGTTTCTCGGCCTCGAGCTCAAGCACGTCCAACGACGATACAACGAGGCGGCCGACACCCTCGCCAAGGCGGCCTCCAACCGGAAGCCTGTCCCCCATGGAGTATTTGCCAAGGACCAGCACGCCCCCTCCATCCGACTTGACGACGAACCACCTGAACCTCCAACGCAGGAGGAAGCAGAAGTGATGGAGATCGACGCAGCACCAGGGCCCAACTTCGAGGACCCCGACTGGAGGATTCCGCTACTTGAGTGGATTGTGCAGGGCAAGCTCCCTTCCGACAAGACCGAGGCTCGACGGATCGCTCACTGGGCCAAGACCTTCACGCTCATTGAGGGAGAGCTTTACCGGCGAGGCACCTTTGGCGTCCTAATGCGCTGCATCTCGATCGACCAAGGCAAGGAATTGCTAAGGGACATCCACGCAGGGGCATGTGGGCACCATGCCGCGCCAAAGACACTTGTCAGGAAAGCTTTCCGGCAAGGGTTCTACTGGCCAACCGCGGTGGCCAATGCTAAGGACATCGTGCGCAGCTGCGAAGGCTGTCAGTTCTACGCAAGGCAAATTCACCTCCCGGCGCAAGCCCTGCAGACCATCCCCATCACTTGGCCCTTTGCCGTATGGGGTTTGGATCTAGTCGGGCCACTGAAGAAAGCACCCGGGGCTTCACGCATCTCCTCGTCGCCGTTGACAAGTTCTCCAAATGGATCGAGGCAAGGCCCATCAGGCGGGTTCGCTCGCAAGAAGCTGTCCAGTTCTTCACCGACATCATCTACCGCTTCGGGGTCCCGAACGTGATCATCACCGACAACGGCACTCAGTTCATGGGCAAAAAGTTCCTTAGCTTCTGCGACGACAACAACATCCGAGTGGATTGGGCCGCTGTCAGCCACCCCAAAACCAACGGACAGGTGGAGAGAGCCAATGGCATGATCTTGCAAGGACTGAAGCCACGAATCTTCAAACGCCTCGAGAAGTTCCGGGCAAGGTGGGTCGCAGAGCTCCCGTCGGTCCTCTGGAGCTTGCGAACCACTCCAAGTCGAGCCACGGGCTGCACGCCCTTCTTCATGGTGCACGGGTCCGAGGCGGTCCTCCCAACTGACCTCGACTACGGCAGCCCAAGGGTTCGCGCGTACGACGACGAAGGGAATCAAGCCTCCCTGGAAGACGCCATCGACCAGCTGGATGAAGCGCGCAGCATCGCACTACTCCACTCGGCCAAGTACCAGCAGGCCCTACGGCGATACCACGACCGCAACATCCGAAGCCGGGCCTTTCAAGTCGGCGACCTCGTCCTCCGACGAGTTCAGAGCAACCGCGGCCGCCACAAGCTGTCGCCACCATGGGAAGGCCCCTACATCGTCGACCAAGTCCTCCGCCCGGGGACTTTCAAGCTCAAGGACGCGGACGGCCAAGTCCTCACGAACGCTTGGAACATAGAGCAGCTACGTCGCTTTTACCCTTAAAAAGTACCTGTACTTTTCAATTCGCGATAATAATCAAAGTACTGCGCTGTTCCGAGTACTTTATTCACAGACGGTCATTTTTCAAAATGTACCCCGCAAGTTCCCAAAGCTAAGCGGCGGGCGATCCCTTCCCTGTGCAGGATCGCCCACCGCTCGGGGGCTCCACCCGGGGCCCAGTGCCCCTCCGTTTTTCACAAAAACTCGACAAGTGATCGCTCTCGCGCGCGATCAAGCGGTATACTTTTGCGCTTGCGAGAAAGGAACGTCAGCTCGAGGGGCTTCGTGACCACGCTTGTCCAAGTTTCGAGTGCTTACGCCCCTGCGGCTACGGCGCTAACTTGCGGGCAAAGTCCAAGTCCCCGGACCGACGTCTTTTTCCCGAGAAGCAACAAAGAAACCGCCTCGACTAGTTATCGCTTGCAGCGTAATCGGTCTGCTGCTTGTCATTGTTCGAATCTTCCGAAACCACTCGGGGCTGCGAGTCCGAGTGCCCAATCTCCCAAGTTCCTACGCCCCGGTGGCTACGGAACAGAGTCCGACGGGCAGGACCCCGCGCCTTTCCATCTCGACCCACGACCCCCAAAAGCATTCGGAAGAAAATGAAAATGGCAAACAACAGATAAAAACACGAGCTTTTTGAAGCAACAACAATTATCCTTTAAAAAGGAGCTTTGCTCATTACATGATGACTAAGTCCTTTATTTCTATTCCACCCCGAGATCCTTCAGGGCGGCGGTCAACACCTTCTTGGCGAACGAGGAAGACTCGGCTTCAATTTCATCATATTCGGCATCCTCGTAGCCGGGGGCCCATCCGCCTTGCAGAGCCTCCCGATCCATGGTCGGGTAGTGCGATAAGAACATGGCGATGATCTTCCGCGCCACGCTCCGAGCAAGATCCGAGGCCTGCGCCCGAGTCCTCCTTGCGACAAGGGCGAGGCGATCCACCAGGGACGGGCCGCCGCCGACGTTGAGGTCCCCGAACAGGTGCTCGACCGCCTGGACCAAAGCCTGATGGACCTCGGACTTCTTCTCGAGGGCCCTCTGGCTCTGCTCGCCCGCCTCCCTGGGCCTCCGAAGGTCCTCGACAGCTCCTGTAGACAATTCTTCGTCAGGAGTCATCTCGCAGGAAGGTAAGCAAGAAGAAGGATAAGCAGAAACACAATACTCACTGGTCAACTCCGCCTTCAGGTTGTGACCAAGGTCCACCAGCTCTTGGTTGGCAGCAAAGGCCCTGGTCACCTCGCGCTTCTCGGCCTCGAGCTTGGCCTCCAGGTCAGCCTTCCCCTTCCCGCAGGGCTACATTGGTAGACAAGCCTAAGCGAACTCGCCGCCACTCGAGGAGAACGGAAAGAAACCGCCCGACAAGAAATGAGGAGGGATAACTTACTGAGGATCTCCTCCTCCCGCTTCTGGGCGACCTCCTTGAGGCGGGCCCCCTCTTCCTCTGCGACCTTTAGCTTCTCGGCCATCTCGACCACCTGTTTGTTGGCCGTCTTGAGGTCGAGGTCGCGGTGCTGGAGGTCTTCCTGAAGGTCCGCCACCTTTTCCTTCAGCCCCTCGGCCTCCTGCATAGCGGCATCCTTGGCCCGGTTGGAAGTGTCAGCGGCCACCAGCGCCTCCATCACCATCTTCTCGGCCTCCTCCACCTTTGCCTCGAGGGTGACCCTTTCCTCCGCGGCGTCCTCAATCGCCTCGTCCCAGGCCTCCCGGGCCTCGGTCAGCTGGGCCTCAAGCTGCTCCTTCTCGGCCTTCAGCTGTTGCACGGCGGGCCAAAGCTCGGACTCCCGGTGGAGGAACAGGGACTTCTCGGAGCTGCGCTCCATAATTTTCTGAACGAAAGCAAAAAGAGGAGCGGTAAGACACACCCCAAAACGGCGCCAAGGCTAGAAGAACGAAGCCCGAGAACTCACCCGGGAAGGCCCGATGATCATCTTATTGAAGACCTCCTTCATATTATTGAGGCCCTCCGCGAGAAGTCGGCACTGCTCCCTCTCCGAGTGTCGTCGAGCTCGAAGATGGGATCCCCCGGGTTCTGACGATCGTACCACAACAACCGACCCTCGCACGGCAGGTTCGGGTTGTTCTCGATAGGTACGATGGTGTCGAAACGACGATCCATCGTCATCATCCCCGGCGTCTCCCGGAGAAAGCCCAGGCCCTCGCTCGAAGGGCTCGAAGGGCTCGGGGACCCCACGATCGGCCCCCTGCTGGACTCGCCGACGACCCGCCGCGAGCTACCCTCCGGCGAGTCCTCGAGCGCGACGACCTCTGGGGGAACCACCGCGGAGGAGGGCTCGGGGGCTGCACCGGCTGCTGCCGCCGCGATGGCAGCGTCTTGGAAGGAGCCGGATGTCCCCGCCTCTGCCTCCTTGGGGCCAGCCGCAGCCCCCGGAGAGGCAGCGACCCCACGGCCATCCTCCCCGGCCGCGTCACCGGACACGGCGACCTCCCCCGCTCCGGGGCGAGCCACCTCCTCCTGAGGAGTAGGCAGAGCCGCCTCCACCAGCTCCTCGGCCAGCTCGGCTTGGAGCGCCGCGACGGCCGCCTCCGTGGGGACGGTCTGTGCAATGGCCAGGCCCGTCGGTAGTGCTTCTCCCGGGCTGTCGCCGTCCCCTTCCTGCACCTTCTCCTCCATAGAGGGCGCCACCCTCCGTGCCTCCTCCTCGGCCTGCTCCGCCGAGGGCACCGGCGTCACCACCTCGGCCCGATCCGCCGCGAGCTCCGGTGTCACCTGCTCGGCCAGCTCCGCCATGGGCTCCGGCGTCACCTTCTCGGCTTGCTCCGTCGCAGGCCTCGGTGTCTGTGCCGCCGAGCGCAGCGTCTTCCTCGGCGCCACCACGAGCGGAGTGTCGGCCCGACTGGTTCATCACAAGTCGGGGAATCCGGCTGAGAAAGATGGCAACTACAGAGAAAACAAAAACCACTCGAGAAGAACAGATTATCACTCACCTCGACGAGATGGTCCGAGTCCGCTTGGAACCCATCGGCGCTGGGTCC
Source organism: Alloteropsis semialata (assembly GCA_004135705.1). Lineage (NCBI taxonomy): Eukaryota > Viridiplantae > Streptophyta > Magnoliopsida > Poales > Poaceae > Alloteropsis > Alloteropsis semialata. Next base: position 20,569,382 of record CM014276.1, on the reverse strand, counting down.
TTCGGGGATGCGGGCCTCTTGGATCCTGCGAGCGTCGTTGGGGCGGGGGCCACCGGCGCGGTTTCGGCGTCCCTACCCGAGCGGGGCGCCGCCTGACCGGACGGGCCTCCTCCTTCGACCGGAGACGGGTTCGGCCGCCCCGTTGTGGCCCTCACCGGGGCGGAAGGGGCCTGCGTCTCCACCGCGGGCGTCTGGGGCGCGTCCCGCCCTTCGCTATGCGCCCGCGTCGTTTGAGGGGCTGGCGGCGGCCGCCTATCATCTCGCGGCGCGAGCCTTTTGGGGGAGCGCGATGCCCCCGAGGACGAACCCCCCTTGTGGGCGCGCTCCGACAAGTCCCAGCTCCGGCTCCTCTCCCGACGAGGGGAGACCGTGTCCCGTCGGGAACTCTTCCCCTCCTCGGGCGCGCGACGGGAGGACGGAGGCGTGTGGCTGCGCCTCTCGCGCTGGCAGTCCTCGGAGGGCCGTCGATGCCGGCCCGACCGGGAGCTTTCGCTCCTCCCTGCGTCCGGCGGTGGCGGCCCTCCTCTCCCGCTAGACCCCGAATGTTGCGCCGGGGATGAGGCGGTCATCGCCGCAACCGCCTTAAGCTTCCTGGGGGGCGCGTCCTCATCGTCGCTCTCCTCGTCGCCGTCACTCCCCGAGTCCCCCTCCGCGGGCTCCGACTCGGGGTCCTCGTCCTCGGAGACCCGTTCTCCCCTTTTCCTCCTCCTGGACCGCTCGGCGTTTCTCTCACGCTTGGCGATCTCTCGCTTCTTCCACTGTTCCCGGCGGTCTTTCATCGCCTTGGCCCATTCGGCCTCGGCCCGATTCTTCGCCTTGTCCTCGGGAAGCGGCGGCCGGGAGTAGGAGCAGTCAAAGCTCTTCATCTAAAGAACTCGGGATCAGCAAACCAAAAACTGCTCGGGGATTCAAAGGCGGATGAAGGAAACCCTACCAGAGCCTGGGTGCGGGCGTTCGGGAGCATCGGGAGAAGGCCCGGGGGAGGATATGCGTCGTGCGCCTTCCCCATCGCTGCCTCACCCGGTGCTCCACCTCGGCCTCCGACGGCAAGGGGTTCATCGTCACGGTCCCCACGAAGGGGGCCTTCGCCGGAACCATCTGCCAGATCTGGAGGGTACGCCGCCTCAGCGGTATGATACCTCTCGAGAGGTACCCGCCGATGACCTCTGCCGCGGACACCCTCGCGTCGCGGAGTCGCGCAAGGGCCTTCTAGATGTTCCCGAGGAGCTTCTCCTGCAGCTTCTTCTCGGGCCCGTACGCCCACTCGTCGGGCACCTTCTCGAACGTCTTTCCGGTGTACTCCGGAAGGGGGTTCTTGGAGTCGTTCTTGAGGTAGAACCACATCGGGTGCCAGCCCTTGTTCGAGCTGATCAGAGTCCCCGTGATGTAGTCCTTCGACCGCCCCTGCTTCGCCTTCAACACGGCGCACCCGATCGTTGCGGGGGCGCCGCCCTCTGCGGGGTGCAGCGCGAACTTGAAGAAGTACCTGAAAAGGTCCCAGTGGGCCTCCATCCCCAGGTACCCCTCGCAGAGCGCCACGAACACCGCCATCTGCTGCACCCCGTTGGGGTTGATGTGGTGGAGCTCCAGCCCGTACTCGTTGAGCACGGCGCGGATGAACCTCCCAGCGGGGACGGAGAACCCGTGCTCGTGGAAGGCGACGAACGAGACGACGTATCCGCGCGGCGGTCGGGGGTAGTCCTCCACACCCGGTATCTTCCACTCCTCGACTGCCGTTAATGGCGGAAGCAGCCCTTCCGCCACGAGGCCCTCCAGCTGCCGGAGCGAAACCCTCGAGCACTCCCAGGTCGACATCGCAAGGCTATCAGAAGGAGGAAGCGTAGACGGGGTAGGGGGCTCGGTCACTCGCTCCCCGGAACAGCGACGCAACGGCGGCGGAGGACGCTAGAGAACGAGCGCGGCAGCGGCGGAGGAAACGAGACACGCAACGGAAGGCGAAAGGCTCGGGCTAGGGTAAAACCCTAGGCGGCCGCAACGCAGGGCTATAAATAGGGGCGGAGCAGAGCGGCGACATTAATTGCACGGGCCCACCACTGGCGCCGCGGCGACGTGCACCCGTCGCTTCATCTGACCTCCTCAAAAGGCGCGTCCACCCCCCACGCGGCGGAAAGACGGGCCGACGTTCCCGTACTCGGCCCATCAACGGTTGGGCAGCAGTCCGGCCCACCGACGAAGCGTCCTCGGCAAGCTTCCCATCCCCGACGAGCTTCCCGACCCCGACAACCTCCAAGGCAAACCACCCAGGGCTCAAAACCTTAACAAGAGCACTAGCTCTTCTCAAGGCTCGGGGGCTACACCCGGCGGGTGCGCTCGCGCGCCCCCACCGGAAAAATCGTGACTTACCATATCTTCGCCGCCTCTCAGCCTGGGCGCGAGTCTCCATCTCCCCCCAGGCTCGGGGGCTACTGACGAGGGTCTGGATTAGGGGTACCCAATCAAACCCTTAACCCGGGTCCTCACGATAATCCACCCCTCAAAAGCAAAAACCGAAGAACCAAATCAAAGCAGATTCTCCATGCCCCAACAGCTCGGAGGCCGCCCGACGAGTCTCCGATTCGCCCGAGGAGTTCTCCGCCTCCGAGAGGTTCCCCGATTCGCCCGAGGAGTTCTCCGCCTCCGAGTGGTTCCCCGGCTCGCTCGAGGAGTTCTCCGCCCCCGAAAGGCTCTCCGATTCGCCCGGGGAGTTCTCCGCCTCCGAGGAGTCTCCGGCTCGCCCGGACAAACTACTCGGCCTCGTCCCGTCCCGGCCCATCCAGTGCCGTACCCACTTGGTACCCGCCGCGCCAGAGCATGATGGGCGTCCGTCCTTCGCCACGGCATTCACAGTGGCGCCCGTCTCATCCGAACAGGAACGCTACAGTCCTGAGAGAAATGCATGCGCAACACCGGGCGCCCAAGGACGACCCCAGGCGCCCAAGGACGACACCTGGAGCCCGAGGAGGACACCTGGAGTTCCCAAAGGCCTCGAGCGAGTCAACCACGACCCGGAAACTACCCGAGAACCTGCCCGAGAAGTCATCTACACCAACCACCCGGGATGTACGATCCCGGGTCCGGCGGGGCGCCCACTCCGTCAACACCTGCTCCCCGTACGGCTCGGCGCGCGGCGCAAGTTAAAGGCCTCGGGGGCAGTAACTCCCCTTGTAATTTTCTTCTTTCTCGCCTCCCGCTCCCTTCTCTCCTTGAGACTATAAAAGGGGACAAGGGGACACCAGTAGGGAGAGACGGACAACAGTCGAACATTCGAACACAGCATGAACAGCACGCTCACTCACACAGCACAGGGACTTGGGACCCTCTCCCTCTCCCGACTAGTTTGTACCCCCTACTACAGACTTGGACTTGAGAATATCGGCACACACTGGACGTAGGGTGTTACTCTCCGGAGGCCCGAAGCAGTCTAAAACCCCCTGTCTCTTGAGTCACCATCCGGACCCTGACACGCGATCATAGAAATTTACTTGCCGGCGGTAGAGAACCCCGACATGTCTCCTGTGTTACCTTCAGCTCTCTAGTCCCGCGATTGCCCTTTGCCTACAAAATCAACCACTTGGGTACCCCCGGGTGGACTGCCGGACGATAACTCCGACAGCGTGCCGGGGAGGGGGCAGAGGAGGGGCGACCGGCAGTGTCGGGGAGGAGGGGCGCTGCAGGGGATGCGTTGGACGGCGGCACGGAGGAATGGGCAGTGGGCACACCGGCTTCATAGCGGGAGGACGTGCTACGAGCGCCGCGCGGCCTACATCGCCGCGGGAGGAGGAGCGCGGCGAGGACGTGCTGGCGCTGGCGGGCATGGACGCCGCCACAAGGAGGGAGCTCGCCAACTTGCGCTCGGTGCTGGACTCCGCCACATGCAGCGTGGGCGACAGCGGTGGTGGCGGGGAAGAGGGAGACGAAGAGAGGTGGCGATGGACGGAGATGTAGGGGAGGGAGGCAGAGGGGGCAGCTTCCTCCCGTCGGGTGGGGGAGATGTGGGAGAGAGAGGAGAGAGGCGGAGTGGGAGGGGAGGGGCGACGGGGGAGATGGGGAGGGCGAGCGAAGTCGATGAAGAAGAGGGAGGAAGGAGATAGAGAGTAATTGGAGAGAGTGGGAGGGAGTAAAATAGGAAAAAAAATCTGATGTGTGGGCCCAGCGGGTGGTAGTTAGTATAGAGGATGTGATATAGAGTATGACAGGTGCAGGAGAAATTGGTATAGAGGAAAGAATCTTGATGATTAGGATATAATATTCTATTTAGAGAATAAAAATATAGTACCACAAGTGCGGATAGCCTTAGGACAAACGGGTACGAGTGGTACAACTGACCAACCACACGCAAAAATATGGAGACTTTCGTCTGTGTGTGTGTCTCTGATCACAGGTCACAACTCGCAACTAGCAAGTCTTCACGTGAGTGTAAGAAGAATCATTCTCGGTGATTAAGTGAGTAAAATAACAATTCTTCTTCTTTATAGGGAAACAAGAATAACTACCTCCCTATCCCCGGTGAAATCCAGGGGTAGGGAGCTCTGGTGCTACTGTGCCGGGGTGATTTTTCACCGGTGGGCCGCGCGTTGCGGTTTTTGCTGCCTCGGCCTGTTTGGTCAAGTCCGTGTCTCTGGAAGAAAAAGGCACATCAATATTCGCTCGCGGCCCATACTTGCTCTGCTTCAATTGGGTTTCTAGTAATATGCATGGCAATATGGCATGCCGGTCCCAACCTTGGCATGTGAGTATGTGACGCTGGGCCCTGTCGCGCCTTATCGAGAGTCTCCCTTGCTAGATCCCGCGGCAGCGGCAGGTAGCAAGAGCACACTAGCACTGTAGCACCTTGTCTTGTGCTTCAGGTTCTCTCTCAGTCTGTCGTGCCATTCTGGATGAAAATGGTGGATGGGATGGAAAGGCGGCGGCCATAGCGACAATGGCGTGTGGTTGTTTGGAGGAAACTTGAGATCCAAACCAGCCCTGTTTGGTTTTGATTTCTACAAACACTGCTACAAAAACCACTTTTGGTTCCACATGAGTTTGAGCCTAAGACTAATATAGACACGAGTCCTGGTTCCAACAAAGAGAGAACAAAGGACCTTTTACTCTCAGGTGATATTACCTGTTAGTTCCGGGTGGTGGCTCCACCCAGAACTAATAAAGAACTCTTCTATTAATCCCGGGTGGAGCCATCATCCGGGACTAAAGGATGGACTTTTAGTCCTGGTGCAAAGCACTGACCCGGTGTGCCCTCTCTTTTATCTTGTCATCTTCCCCAGCCTCCTCCCATCTCTCTCCCTGTCTTATCTCTTTCCCTGAGTCTCATCCCAGGTGAACAGGTGGGAACAGGGGGGAGGGGGAAGCAGGTGCTAATGGTAGAGAAGCAGTAGTACGCGTCTGCCGAAAATGACAGAGCTGACGGGAGGGCGATTCTGAGACGACTCCGCCGCCAACGCGGATATCTGAGATCTCGCCGTCAAGGGTCTGACTGCCGGCGACTCCCCGCCGGGCTGTTGGCACGGGGGAGCCCAGCTTCCCTTGCTGACCGCTGCATTACTCCTCTGGATCGTAACGGGAGTGGACTTCGTCTCACCGTCACCGTGCATGGATACGGTGAAACCAATCTAGGGCATCTGAGTTCCTAGAGTTGGAAGAGTTAAGGTTGTTCACGGTTCATCGGTTCCCATGGGCTTTTGCGACACCCTTTCTTTTCTGTCTATAAATACAGACAATTTTTAGGGTTCCTGCTGTTTTCAATCTCGTATTCTCTTGTGTTTTTTGGCAGCGATCCCCTGGGTGATCATTCTCTCGGTTTACGGTGGGGGTGATAAGGGATTTCTGCTGAGGAAATTGCCCACCCGAAGCCTAATCCGGCTAGAACTGATCTAGGGTTTTGGTTCGTCAACACTGCACACATGGAACATTTGGATCGGATGGTTGCTAAGGTTGGTGCTAGCGGGAAGGGGAAGTCAGCGCACACAGGTGATATTCTGCAAGGTCAACTGAGTCGGGGGACATCTGTTGGGGACGATGGTGATGAGGTGATGGCAGTGACTCCGGCTGGGACACATCTTGGCATGTCAGTGAAGGCTCCAATATTGCAAGAAGGAAAGGCTACTTCTGACAGGCAGATGGTCCTGATTAGTGCTAATGATCAGGTGGAAGAAGAGATCGAGGAATAGTACGCCTTCGAAGACGATGAAGAAGCAGAGGAACTACAAAAGAAGTGGCTAGCTGTGGCAAGGTATTATTCTGCTCAGGACTTCAAGACTTACTTTTTATTCAAGGAACTGAGTAAGGCTTGGGGCAGAGACGAACCAATTCCAGTAACGAATAAGGGAAATAATTTGTTTCTTGTGGAATTTGATTCGGAGAGTCTGTGGAAGAAAGCCATCTATGGTGGCCCTTGGAAGCACAAGCATGATGCTGTAATCTTTGTCCTGTATGATGGTGTGACTAGAATCTCAGAAATTTCAATTGAGACTTTACCCCTATGGGTTCGTATCTATGATATACCTTTTAAATGGATGATGGATGGGTTTTTGCGGGCTCTCGGAGCCAAAATTGGGAGAGTGATATGTAGGGATTCGGGGAGGCTACGCTAGCACAATTCAAAATCGTCTACCCCCAAAAAATAGGAACAACTGCAGTTATAGATCATGGAATTACCACTAGACGCACAGATGCAGCGGAACCGTCTCAGTGTAGAGAAGCGCATCGAGGTAGCAGTGCCATGCAGTTGCTCACGTCCATCTGGTCCTGCATGTGCGGTTCGTCCTAGTGCTCCAGATGCAGCACCTCCGAGGTATCCACACGTACGAGGATGGAACGCCGAGCGCCGGTGTGCCAGCACCGGGGACGCGCGGTGAGGGAGAGAGAGAGACAGGGGCGGCGGCCAGGGAGGGCGGCTAGGGCTTGGGGCGGCTCCAACAATTGGTGCGCCTCCCCTTGCCCCTCCCACGTATATATGAGGAGGAAAAATTCCCACACCCTCGTCCATTAGCAATATGGGACTAATAGATGGTATAGTCCCTCTACCGCTAAAGGGCCGTGCTAATGGGCTTCCACCTTGTAGGCCCATTAGTAACCTTAATCCCTCGTGGATCATAAGCCTATAAACCGATCCAATCCTATTCTCTCTCGGGCATATATCCAACAGTCTCCCACTTGCACTAGAGACAATCTCTTAGTCAAGTTTTCAATGTTCCAAACCCCTTAAGCGTGCGACCCTCTGGGTTCATGTACACATGGACATGACCCGAGTACTCCTACTCGATCCAATAGTTGATAGCGGCATCTAGCAAGACATGTCAATTCCCATGCGACGTAAAGATCATATCAGACGAACCACCACAACATCACGTACAAGCTATTCCCTTTGCCTCATGATATTTGGTCTAGCTTTTCCAAGCTGACCTCTCTTTCTCGAACCTGTGAATCGGATCCTTCAAGAGGTTAACACTTAACCTAGCACGGCCATGCATTTCTTGATCCGATCACTCGAGGGGCCCAGAGATATCTCTCTCACATAGAGAGGGGCAAATTCCATCTTAATTGACCATGCCTCACAGCATGCTTCCTGACAAACGCGAAAGCTACCTTTGTTACTACCCAGTTACGGCGTAGCGTTTGATAGCCCCTAAGTAGGTCAATTCACATCTTGAGTACATGCGACAATCTCAGGTCTTAGGACAAAGCATACACATTGTGAAAAATAGAGAACAATATTACAACATCTCACGTTGGGTTGATCCAGCCCATGTCATACACGTGCCCACATTATTAGTTTGACATCTCTATGTCCATGACTTGCGAAATATAGTCATCAACTAATACATGTGCTAATCAATAAGTCAGATTAGGGACATCTTTTGAATAACCATACAAGTAGGGCTGGATATCGAGTTGAAGGCAGTTTTTCGAGCTTTTTTTGAAATTAGCATAATCTTATTTATCATAGTCTCCTGAATTGTTTGAGACCCAACTTCATGCCGAGCCTATCGAGCCGAGCATAATGAGCCGAGCCAAAGTCGAAAGTCATTCTAAATGAAGTCATTTTAATTTTAAAAGAAAAACGAATCCAATCGGAGCACTTTTGTACCGAGCCACCGAGCTAGCCTAACGAGCTTTTTGTCCAGCCCTACATACAAGTAAAGAATTTCATAAATAATTCACACAATTATTGATCAATACACGTTGCCTTTCATGGATATTCAATAAATAAACAGTATGTCATAGATACAAAACGACCATCTCTATGATCATCCACTCGAAATAGAGCTAATCTAGAAGATATCTAATACCCATAGCTCTCATGTGAGACTCATGCTTAGGTTGTGGAAGAGCCTTTGTCAAAGGATCAGCAACATTCAGATCCGTATGTATTTTGCATATCTTGATTTCACCTCGTCTAATGAACTCCCGAATGAGGTGAAACTTCCGCAGTACGTGTTTTCTCTTCGGGTGATTCCTTGGCTCCTTAGCCTGCGCAATAGCCCCATTGTTGTCGCAGTAGAGGTTCAATGGGCTAGATGCACTCGAAAACACACCAAGCTCAATAAGAAATTTCCTTATCCAAACACCTTCCTTTGCAGCTTCAGAAGCTGCGATGTACTCGGCTTCTGTTGTAGAATCGGCCACGGTCTCCTGCTTGGAACTCTTCCAGCTTACAGCACCACCATTTAAAGTAAATACGAATCTTGATTGAGATTGTGAATCATCTGGATCAGTTTGGAAGCTAGCATCGGTGTAACCATTTACAACGAGCTCCTCCTCACCTCCATAGACTAGGAACATATCTTTAGTCCTTCTAAAGTACTTAAGAATACTTTTCACCGTTGTCCAGTGACTCTCACCCGGATCAGACTGGTGTCTCCTCGTCATACTTAGAGCAAATGAGACATCTGGATGAGTACTTATCATGGCATACATGATAGACCCAATTAACGAAGCGTATGGTATCTTATTCATGCGCTCGCGCTCATCAGCCGTCTGAGGACGCTGATTCTTGCTGAGGTGTACACCATGTGACATAGGCAAGAACCCCTTCTTGGATTGCTCCATGCTGAACCGTTTCAGCACCTTGTCAATATAAGTATCTTGGCTTAATCCTATAAGCCTCCTCGATCTATCTCTATAGATCTTTATGCCCAGAATATATGCTGCTTCTCCTAAGTCCTTCATAGAAAAACTATTTTTCAGCGAAGTCTTTACGGAGTCCAGCATAGGAATGCCATTTCCAATCAATAATATGTCATCCACATACAAGATCAGAAACACAACAGAGCTCCCACTTTCTTTCTTGTAAACACAAGCTTCTTCTACGTTTTGATGAAAACCAAACCCTTTGACTACTTCATTGAAACAAGTATTCCAACTCTGAGATGCTTGCTTTATTCCATAAATGGATTTCTGAAGCTTGCATATCTTTCCAGCATTGGTCCGATCGACAAAACCTTCGGGTTGTATCATATACACGTCCTCATCAAGGTTTCCATTAAGGAAAGTTGTTTTGACATCCATCTGCCATATCTCATAATCGAAATACGCAGCTATTGCTAGAATGATCTGAATAGATTTAAGCATCGCTACTGGAGAAAATGTCTCGTCGTAGTCAACTCCTTGAACTTGTCGAAAATCTTTCGCAACAAGCCGTGCTTTGTAGACGTGAACATTTCCGTCCATATCTTTCTTTTTCTTAAAGATCCCCTTACACTCGATGGGTCTAACACCATCAGGCGGGTCAACCAAGTTCCAAACTTGATTGTGTCCCATAGAATCTATCTCGGATTTCATGGCACCTTGCCATTTCTCGGAATTTGGGTCCATCATTGCTTCCGCATATGTCCTAGGCTCATCGTTTTCCATTAACAATATGTCGCGCTCTCCCATAATTGGGAGATTCATCCTATCAGTTGCGCGACGTGGCCTTTCAGACCTTCGTGGTTGTGGTGGTTCTTGTCTCACCACAGGTGCCTCCACTTGTTCTGCTACATTAGCTTCACTCATAGAGTCTTGCCTCACAGGCTCATCTCGAACTTCTTCAAGATACATCTTTTGTCTACTTTTCTCGCTCTTGAGAAACTCTTTCGCCAAGAAAACACCGTTCCGAGCGACAAACACTTTGCCCTCTGATTGGTTGTAGAAATAATATCCAATAGTCTCCTTTGGATATCCCACGAATATGTATTTGTCCGACTTGGGTGTAAGCTTGTCTAACTGAAGTCTCTTCACATATGCTTCACAACCCCATATTTTCAGAAAAGACAAACTGGGAGTCTTGCCAGTCCATATCTCATATGGTGTCTTATCTACGGACTTAGACGGTACCCTATTAAGTGTGAAAGCTATTGTTTCTAGAGCGTATCCCCAAAATGATAACGGCAGGTCTGACTGGCTCATCATTGATCGAACCATGTCCAACAAAGTTCGATTACGTCGCTCGGATACGCCGTTTCTCTGAGGCGTTCCAGGCGACGTAAGCTGTGGAACAATTCCGCAACTCTTTAGATGACTGCTAAACTCGTGGCTCAAATACTCGCCTCTGCGATCGGATCGTAAGGCCTTAATTTTCTTGCCACGTTGATTTTCCACTTCATTCTGAAATTCCTTGAACTTTTCAAAGGTTTCTGACTTATGCTTCATTAAATAGACATAGCCATTTCTACTAAAATCATCAGGGAAAGTAATGAAGTATTGAAATCCACCTCTAGCTGTCGTGCTCATCGGTCCACACACATCCGTATGTATGAGTTCCAACAAGTCATGCGCCCTCTCAAGAAAACCTGTGAACGGCGTCTTGGTCATCTTTCCTAGTAAACAAGCTTCGCATGTCTCGTATGATTTGAAATCAAATGAAGTTAAAAGTCCATCAGAATGGAGCCTTTTCATGCGCTTCTCGCTTATATGACCCAAACGACAATGCCACATGAAGGTTGGACTTAAATCATTATGCCGAAGCCTTTTAGCACATACATTACAGATAGGTGCATCATCAAGATTTAAAATAAACAAACCATTCTTAATGGATGCAAAAGCCACAAACTTGCCATTCTTAGAGATCACACAACCATTGTTTTCACTCACAAATGAATAACCATCCTTCATCAAACATGAAGGAGACACAATGTTTCGACTTAAACTAGGAACATAATAACAATTATTTAATTCCAAAACAAATCCTCATGGGAGGGGAAGTTGCTTCGTCCCGACGGTCAGCGCAGCAACTCTTGCATTATTGCCCACGCGAAAATCAACTTCTCCTCTTTCAATGCTTCTACTTCTTATTGTTCCCTGCATCGAATTGCAAATATGAGCAATCGATCCGGTATCAAATACCCAAGAATTAATATAAGTATCAGCGAGAAAAATATCTGTAACATAAACATGAAGCGTACCTGAACCGGAAATACTCTTACTTCCCTTGTTCTTCATTGCTAGGTACTGCTTGCAGTTTCTCTTCCAGTGACCCAGTTCATGACAGTTCTCTTGCAGTTTCTCTTCATTGCATGGCTGATCTGGCGCTAGTCCAGGTTTGGATCCGAGTTTGGCTTGTTGATCGTATCTTTAGCCTTACCCTTCTTCTTCCAACTGCCCTTCTTCTTAAAGTTGGGCTTATTCTGGATTGCCATCACATGGCCGCCACCATTGCTATTCTTAATGTCAGCCTCTGCTGTCTTAAGCATGCCACACAACTTATTCAGGCCCTTCTCTGCCCCATGCATATGGTAGTTCGAGATGAAGCTCCCATAGCTTGGCGGAAGAGACGCTAGAATAAAATCAGTGGCTAACTCTGGGCCTATTGGGAAGCCTAGCTTCTCCAATCTCTGAGTGTAACCAACCATCTTGATCACGTGTGGCCCAACTGCTGCACCTTCTGCCAACTTGCTCTCCACAAAAGCCTTGGACACATTGAACCTTTCAGTCCTAGCTTGAGTCTGGAACATTTCCTGGAGAGCCACGATCATATCGTGTGTAGTGTATCCCTCAAACTTCATCTGCAGATCGGGCTCCATACTAGCAAGTAGAAGGCAGCTTATCTGATTGTCAACATCCAACACTCTCTGGTGGGCGTTTCTTACAGCAGCAGTTGCATTTTCAGCAGGCTTGTCTGGTAAAGGAGTGTCTAGAACATCCTCCTTTTTCTCTGCCCTGAGAACAATTCTCACGTTGCGGATCTAATCCGCATAGTTTGTTCCATTCAACTTCTCCTTCTCAAGGATTGAACGTAAAGTAAATGGTGCGTTGACAGCCATTGATCTACAGCAAAATAATAACGCAAAATACTAAGACAAACGTATCCATGATCGAGTAAATTAAATTAAACATTTAACTGAATCTACTCCTAGTAAAAACAATATCCCTCAATTGATACTTAGTGATTTAGGACCCACAACTAACAAAGTCGACTAGTGAGCTTTAGCATCACCGCTAGAAGACAGAGTAGATCGGTAAGCAACTCTTTGCTAATCATATCTCATATGACTCCTGTTGTTGGGTGACATCTCTATGTCTTGGCGCCCAACCCATGCGCCTCAAGGTCCTTAACCGTTAAGATGACCCTGTTTAAGATAACCAAACCCAATGCGAGTAAGTATCCAATACGAACCCATCTAGTCAAGGAAAACCAGTGGCACCCTAATTTCATGGACCCACCACCAATTGTACAAAACATGATGGTGAAAGGTTTGGGAGGGCATGCAAGCTTAAACATTGCTGAGAGATCGTCCTCGTTCTACTTCTATCATCGCAAGTAAATAGAACGTAGTAAGACGGCAAGCACATAATATAATGACACGGTATGGCCCATTAATCACATGTAGATATTCATCTGCATCATGCTGTCCATCATGGTGATCTCCATCTCCATGATCCATGTGCGCCATCCTCCAGTGACGAGTCCTCCAAGAACTACTATCTAGCGTATGCAAGTAATATAAATTACATAGTCGCAGCTTGGATCATCACAAGTTGGCACGCAGGCCATTACATCAAATTGACAATACATAAGGCTCCAGCCGTATTGCCACACACATGACACGCATGTCATGGTTCTGTTACATACATGCATCACATACACATAAGGGCCATACCGATCACATGAATTTCTGCAAAAACAAGTTAGGCGATTCCGACGTCTATACTTCAATCGCAGAAAACTCTATCTTCCAAGCCGAATTTCGCAAATCTAATTTTGGTGAAAATAGCTGAGCTGTTCGATTTCATGTGTAAAATTTTCTGTAGATTTCATATAAAAATCGTCTCAATCCGAGGTCATATACAAAAGTTATGGCTGTTTTATGAACAACCTGTTTTTTGCAGAAAACCCCAGCCCGGTAGCAGATCCAATCTCCACCGCCGCGCATCCCATGCGCCTGGCCATTGACCTAAGTTCGAGTCGACCAATCCAATTGATCTACATCTCACCACGACTGGGTTTACATGTATCACTTAGCTCCGATGGCGGAAATCCGACCGGTAGGAGCAGTTCATTACACGACCATCACGGCGAAGATCACGAACCGATCTGAGACTCATCTACATCCATGCATATCTCCATATGCACACATCCAAACCTATAATGAGGCAGCTATGGCTTTGATATCACTGTAGGGATTCGGGGAGGCTACGCTAGCACAATTCAAAATCGTCTACTCTGAAAAACAGGAATAGCTGCAGTTATAGATCACGGAATTACCACTAGACGCACAGATGCAGCGGAACCGTCTCGGTGTAGAGAAGCGCGTCGAGGTAGCAGTGCCGTGCAGTTGCTCACGTCCGTCTGGTCCTGCACGTGCGGTTCGTCCTAGTGCTCCAGATGCAGCACCTCCGAGGTATCCACACGTACGAGGATGGAACGCCGAGCGCCGGTGTGCCAGCACCGGGGACGCGCGGCGAGGGAGAGAGAGAGACAGGGGCGGCGGCCAGGGAGGGCGGCTAGGGCTTGGGGCAGCTCCAACAATTGGTACGCCTCCCCTTGCCCCTCCCACGTATATATGAGGAGGAAAAACTCCCACACCCTCGTCCATTAGCAATATGGGACTAATAGATGGTATAGTCCCACTACAGCTAAAGGGCCGTGCTAATGGGCTTCCACCTTGTAGGCCCATTAGTAACCTTAATCCCTCGTGGATCATAAGCCCATAAACCGATCCAATCCTATTGTCTCTCGGGCATATATCCAACATGATACAGGTTGGAGAAGCCATCAAAGATTACAAGAGGATGAGGATTGAGTTTCCACTGGAAAAGGCGCTTGTTCCCTCGGTTCAGATGAAGGTAAAGGGACATGGCCTAATGGAGTTTGTGGTGCGTTATGAAAATATCCCGCACTTTTGTTTTGGTTGTGGTAGGATCGGTCATGCGCAACATGAATGCCCGGATGAAGGATTAGTGGGGGACGTGGGGGATGTCCACTTTGGCAAAGATCTCAGATGCTCACCTCATAAAAGAAGTGAGGGGTGCATTGTGATCTAGCCTGATGATCCCCCGGCAAAGAAAGGGCTCAATTTTTGTGGTGAACAAAAGAAGAGAGCCATGTCTACCGGCAGCTCGTCCAATATACCACCCAAGAATACAAATTCTTTGGCTGGGCAGAGAAGAAGGCGCCAGGATGTTGATGGCGCTCCCATGGATTGTAGGACATGGAATACAGGGATGGGACATGAAAAAGATCCTTCTGCTGGCACTTCCGATGCTCTAGAGAAAGAGGGAAAGAGGCAATCTACTGAGGAGGAGATGGGGCAACAGGAAGATAACAAAGCCGATGCTAGCGTGCCTGAACATGTGTCGGAGGAGTTGGCAAATGGAGTTCAGAGGATGGCTGTTGACACTCATTTATCAGACCTCAATGTTCAGGTAGCTGCCCAAAATGAACACATGAGAGATCGTGTGTCTGGGATGGATTCTTACGTGGGCTCAAGTGATTACTCTACAGTTTTTAAGTCTGAAACGGTGGTGCAAGGAGACATAAGCATCCACGATCGTTTCCTGCTGGCCAAACGGCAAAAACCTGGTGCTAGTGCTGATAAGAAATCTCTTACAAAAGGGCTGGGTGGAGCAGCCATGGACATTGACAACCGCAGCAAAAAGACATTGAACCCAAATATTGTGGATTCAATTAAGGAACTAGAAAGAAGAGGCTTGAAGGCTGTTGATCTGATGGCAACTGAACCAGCAGAGAGCAAGCATGAATCTCCAGTGAAGCGTGGAAAGTTTGTTGATCAAGACCTGAACCTGACAGGTGCTCATGACGAGCCCCGTCAGGAGCAATGAATGCCTTGGCATAGAACTGCCGGGGGGCGGGGAACTCCCGGACAGTTTGTGAACTATGCGACCTGGTGTCGTCGCATCACCCCAAGCTTGTGTTTATTTTAGAAACAAGAATGTCTGTGAGTCGCATTAGAAATCTGCGGTGGAGACTTGGTCTCCGTAATTGTCTTCCTATTAGTAGTTCAGGCCTTAGTGGAGGTTTAGCTTTGTTTTGGGATGAGTCAATAAATGTAACCCTGCTGTCCCAGGGAGATCGTTACATCGATGTCTTAATAAAGGAAGAGCCAAACACCGCCCAATGGAGGGCGACTTTCGTGTATGGTGAGCCTCGTGTTGAAAATCGTAAGGAGGTATGGGATCTGTTGCATGATTTATGTGGGGCTTGGTTGGGACCTTCGATGCTTATAGGCAATTTCAACGAAACTATGTGGCAATATGAGCATTTTTCGGAAACACCCAGACCTGAGAGGCAAATGATGGATTTTTGCGAAGTTCTAAACCACTGTGACTTACATGATTTGGGTTTTTCAGGTTTGCCTTGGACATATAATAATAATCAGGGGGGAAGAAGAAATGTTCGCGTACGGTTGGATAGAGGTGTGGTGAATACGGAATGGTCACTGAAGTTTCCCAATGCTAATGTGGTGCATCTCACAACTGCCATGTCGGACCACAAAGCTCTCCTGCTATCTGTGGATGGAAATACGAGTATGGCAAGAAGGACAAAGGCTTTCAGGTATGAAATTATGTGGGAACGTAAGGAGGGGCTACAAACAGTGATCGAAAAAGCTTGGCTACGTAAAAATCCAGGTAGTGATTTGGGAGCTTTGTTGAATTCGCTGGAACAAGTGACAAAGGAGCTGCATATTTGGAGTCAGGAGAATTTTGGGAATGTTACAAGGCGCATTGAGGAGTTACGCAGGGAAATGGAATCATGGGAGCTTGAGGATCCGGTCCAGAACAGAGACAAAATTCTGGACGCTCGGCGTGAGTTAAATGAAGTGCTTTATAGAGAGGAGATGATGTGGCTTCAGAGGTCACGTATTAGCTGGCTAAAGGAGGGTGATCGAAATACTAAATATTTCCACCTCAAGGCCAGATGGAGAGCAAAGAAAAATCATATCAGAAAAATTTTAAGGGAGGATGGAAGCTGGTGCTCCAACAATTTAGAAATGCAAGGTATGGCTACAAGTTATTTTGAAAACTTGTTTCAGAAAGATGAGTTGATTAATCCAGAGCCGGTGGTTAATTTATTTGATGAGATTGTTACTACTGACATGAACTTTGAGCTGTGCAAACCATTTAGCGCTGAGGAGATTGGAGACGCTCTGTTCCAAATTGGGCCGTTAAAAGCCCCGGGGCCAGATGGGCTACCAGCTCGCTTTTTTCAGAGAAACTGGCTGCTTTTAAAGGAGGATGCCATCAAGGGGGTGCAGGAGTTTTTCGCTACTGGTGTTATGCCTGAGGGAGTCAATGACACCTGTATAGTCCTAATTCCCAAGGTACCGCTCCCAGAAACGTTAAAAGACTTCAGGCCCATTAGTCTTTGCAACGTTATTTATAAAGTGGTTTCGAAATGCCTGGTTAATCGCTTGCAACCTATCCTTCAGGATATCATTTCAACAAGTCAGAGTGCTTTTATCCCGGGCAGACTAAAAACAGATAATGCAATTGTAGCCTTTGAATGTGTTCACGCTATCAACAGCACTATAGATGAGAGGAGCGACTTCTGTGCGTATAAGTTGGACCTATCGAAGGCGTATGATCGAGTGGATTGGAGTTTTTTGAACAATGTTCTTAGGAAGCTGGGCTTTCAAAGTAAATGGGTGCATTGGGTCATGTCATGTGTGACGTCAGTGCGCTACAAAATTCGCTTCAATGGTGTCATGTCGGCACCTTTTACTCCTTCCCGCGGTCTACGCCAAGGTGATCCACTTTCGCCGTATCTCTTTTTATTTGTGGCTGATGGTTTGTCGAAATTGATTAGCAGGAAAATTGAATCCGGGGCATTGCGAGAGCTATGCATATGTAGAGGAGCCCCAGGTGTGTCACATCTATTGTTTGCTGATGACACCCTAATGTTTTTCAAGGCTACGGTTGAGCAGGCAATGCAGGTTAAAGATGTACTGGACACTTACTCGAGTGCTACAGGGCAGCTGATCAATCTAAGCAAGTGTTCTATAATGTTCAATGCAAAAGGACAGCACGAAGTGCAAGATCAAGTTAAGCAAACACTGGGGGTAGAGCTCAGTTGTTTGAAGCCAAATATTTGGGGCTCCCAACTGCTTCAGGAAGGATGAAGGGACCAAGGTTCCAGCCACTAAAGGAACGGCTGAGTAAGCGACTGAAGGACTACACAGAGAAAAATATGTCTTCAGCTGCAAAGGAAATCCTAATCAAAGCTGTGGCTCAATCGTTACCAATTTATATCATGAATGTATTTAAAATTCCATTGGGCATTTGCGACGATTTGACAAAAGTTATCAAGGACTTCTGGTGGGGGTTCGAAAATGGCAAAAGAAAGGCTGCATGGGTGGCCTGGAAGGATCTCACATGGCAGAAAGGTTGTGGGGGGCTGGGGTTTAAGGATCTTCGCCTCCTTAACCAGGCCATGTTGGCTCGCCAAGCTTGGAGACTAATAGAGTTCCCTAATTCTTTATGTGCACGCTTGCTCAAAGCAAGGTATTTTCCTCGAGGCTGCCTGGTGGATACTGCCTTCTGCTCCAACGCTTCCTTCACATGGCATTCAATTATGCATGGCCTGGAGCTGCTCAAGCAAGGTTTTATTTGGCGAGTGGGAAGTGGCTTCCAAATTAGAATTTGGAGAGATTCATGGATCCCAAGGGGACACTCTTACAAAGTAACAACAAGGAAGGGGAGGTGCAGATTTACCTGGGTGTCTGATTTGCTTGACTCACAAGGAAGAGATTGGGACTATAATAGACTCGCTTCTATTTTCAACCCGGCGGATGCAGAGGCGATTGGGAAAATCAAGCTGCCGTCTCGACCTTCAGATGATTTCATTGCCTGGCCTCTTGAGAAGACTGGTATATTCTCTGTTAGGAGTGCATATAAGTTAGCTTTGAAACTAAGAGATTTGGAAATAAGGAACGCATCTAGTGGAGAACCAGATGGGGAGAGAAAACGCTCTCCCTACACAAAGCCGGAAAGCTGCAAAGAAGATTGTACCTACAGGAACTTGTTTGCTGTGCGGGTCAAGGGAGGAGTCAGGTTATCATGCTATGGTGGAGTGCCCACAAGCTTTTAATCTACGACAGGTTATGCGCAAGCACTGGAATTTACCAGAAGAAGGGTGGTTTAGATACAGTGGTGCTGACTGGCTTCTCCTGCTATTGGACCGTTGTAACTCTGATCAAAGGAACATGATTAAGTTCATACTTTGGAGAGCTTGGACGGTCCATAACAACATCACTCACCAGGCTGGGTCAACTGGGTTAAGTGACTTGGAGCACTTCTTACTGAACATGTATGAATCTCTAGTACATGGTAAAATACGGAGCCAGGTTGTATCAGGAAAGGGAAAGGGGCACTGTGGAAATTCCGATAATAACCCAGACAAGCAGGCACCGCATCAGGTTGAGTGGCTCCCTCCCCCAATTGGTTGGACCAAAGTCAATGGAGACGGCTCCTTTGTTGATCAGACTGGTGCTGCAGGTGTTGGTCTTATAGCTAGAAATTCCGAGGGTGAAGTCCTTCTAACGGCTTGGCGTGTTTTACGCAGTTGTGATTCTGCAGCGGAGGCCGAGGTGGAGGCGTGCGTAGAAGGAACTCGGTTGGCGGGGCAATGGCTGCAAGGGCCGGTGATCTTTGAAACTGATTGCTCGGGCGTTGTGAAGGCCTTGAACAGCAAGGAGGACAGGTCGGAGCTAAGCTTCCTCTATGCGGAAGCTCGAGAGATCACCAAACTGCTTGATAGTTGGAGTGTAGTACAGGTCAAAAGAGAGTGCAATGCAATTGCTCATGAATTAGCTCATTTGGCTAGGCGTAACATCCATACTGCTGTGTGGCGAGGTCGTGCACCTGCGTGTGTCATGGACCTGATCGAAAACGATTGTAAACGTGTTCAAGCTAGTCAATAAAGCCCTCTTTTACCCGCAAAAAAAAAGGGGAAAGTGGGGAAGGGGTGGGGCGCCGCGTCGTCGTGGCCGGAGTGAGAGGCCCAGGCCGGTGAGTGGGGCTAGCGCGGGAGGCCGCTGTCTGGCATGTGGCATGTGGCCGCCGTCGTCGCCGTGGGCCGAGCCGGGCGCACCTGCCCTTGGCCGCCGCCGTCGCCCCCGCCGTCGTGAGGGGTGAGAATAATGAGCCCATTTTTTTATTGTGCTTGATTCAGAACTTGTGAATGATTTGTGCTTGAGAATAATACATGATTCAGACTTTTTTTTTATTGTGCCGGTGAATCCTTTATGTATTGTGAATCAAATCAAACTCATATGTTTAGAATCAGACCTTGTATTCATATGTTGGGAATCAGATCTTGTGTTCATATATTGAGAATCAGATCTTGTGTTCATATGTTGGAAATTAGATCTTTTGTGTTGCTTGCATTATGTTTTTGGTACTGGATTTGATTGAATCTTGAGAAGCTGGTGGTCCAGCTGAGCTGGATGGGCGGCGGTGTTCTGTTATTTTTTGGAAATTATTTAGTCCTGGTTGGTAATACCAACCAGGACTAAAGAGTCTCTTAGTCCCGGGTAAATACCCAAGACTAAAGGCCGTCCTGATGCCGTAGTCCCGGTTGGGCAATCGAGACTAAAACTCGTCCCTAACCGGGATTATAGGACGTTTTTGTAGTAGTGAAGTGGCACTGCAGGGACGGGACTGGGAGGATAAGAGGTGGTGCCGCGAGAGCGTAGGTCAAAAGACATCTTCTCCTTTTGGTGTCGGTAGGAGTGACGTTCAAGCCCTACTGGGCTTGTCCGGTTGCGCCACCCTTGTCGAAGGATCTTGTGTCCAGGTGTTTCCAACTTGTCACCATCTGCAACGGAGGAACCATTGGTACAACAAATGCCCTCAAAGCAAAAGCAGTGCATCTAGAAAAGACATAATGACTTATAATTTGAAACGGATGGAGTATCGTGGTTGCCGTAGCTAGATAGTACTATCGTTCAAGAAAACTCACAGCAATGTATCTAGAAAAAGTTCATGAAAACTAACAGATGCAACTTGAATTATAAGTTAGTTTCACAAAGATTTGAAATTATAAGTTAGTTTCAAAGAAAAAGCGTTTTTTATCTAGAAAAGACAAAGCGACCTAAAATGAGTTGTGAATTTGAATTACTACCATGAATTATTGAGGGGTGACAAGGGTATTCATAAAATTCAATTATTTGGTGGAGCGAACAGACCTAATAAAAATAGTCGGTCTATTCGGTTTGGTTCCTATTAATCTTTCAAAACTTCGGTCTTTATTTTTAAATCCCAAAATTCATAAGAACTGAATAGACCGAACCGATATGACCTAATAGACCAAACGCCCATCCCTACACTTTGACTCTGATTTGCCCTCCGTTAAACATGTATAGGATTCCCTCCACCTCGCCACCACCTCGGGCGCCCAAGGTTTGGTGGAGCTCAACAAGCTCAGTCACCCACCACCAAACATGAGGGCCATGTCACGCAGTCAGCACCAACCGGCCGCCCCAAGCATCTACAGCAGCCGCTATGGCCTAAGCACATGCAAGCCATACGCAGGGGCGCTCCACTAGTGCCACCATGGAAGCAAGACGGCAGTGCGCCCCGGTCTAGATGGAGGAGATTTCACTCCTGTTGTTGGACTCGTGGCAGCTCGCCCTGGACAAGCTCTAGCCCTTTGCTACCACGCCCTTGCCCCCAGTGGCGGACCTGGAGCAATTCCACGCCTAGGGCCACTCATCTAACCATTTGAACCACCCAAACTAGCCTACATAGAGACAACCACAAATTCACAATAGCGATAGCCCATAGAAGCGCGTAAAATGCATGATCTAAGTATATCTGAATTCTAGGTTTAATTGTACAGCAAACTTGATAAAAACATAAACCATAGAAGTAATATACCTAACTAATGCCAATTTAGTCCATCCCTGTCCTGGTCTATCATATCTTTCATCAATAGTTGGAAGTAAACTAGAGCCTACACATACGAGTTGGAGATTACAAAGGTATTAGACAAACAATATACAGAGTTTTTTTTATGTCAAAGTTGGCAAAAGAATTCTTTGGATCTAGACAAGGAATGCATCTCAAAATTTGAGTAGACCTCTCAGCAAAATGATTGTTAAATTACATAGTAATTTGGTCTGGGTCTCTTCATTAAATAATTCAAGTATATAAAAATGGGGCATAAAATCTATTGAATCAATTTGCTGAATTGAAACAAAGAATGTGGATCACAAACGGGGGATTGCCGAATTACTTACTTGCTTTCTGAATTCTGTTTTTTCTTGCTTGGATCGCTTGGTTGGCTCTGGGACTGAGAGGATTGCTACACCTACAGCTCTAGCATCTAGGCGTCGGCACCGACAGGCCTAGTTCGGCCTCCAGGCGGTGGCGGCTCAGCGCATCGCCTCCGTGGTTGCGTGCCTGTGCTGCGACCTCTGGCAATCTGCCCGTAGTCGCAACTAGTGGAGGTGTCCGCCGCCCCGCAGGCTTTAGTTCTGGGAGCGGATCGCGCGGCCGCCCGCCGGCGAACCGTGAGCCGTCCATGGCCGAATCTTTTCACACCAGCACCACGGGCGAGCCCGCGATCCTGTCTCGCGGCAGCGTCACGGGCCCCGCCGGCCGCCGCGCGCCATTATTGGCTTCCCGTGGGCCGCGGTCTCCTCTTCCTTGGGGCCCGCTGGCGTTTTGTCAGAGCCGCGCCCGCCCCGGACTGATGATGAAATGCCTGTTTCTGGCTTGTGGGCCTCTCGTGCGCGGGCCCGGCTTGTGTGGTGGCGGTCCGGTAGACCAGGGAACAGGTGTGGCGGGGCAGGGCTGGCTGGGATCTTCTGCGCGCCGTTAGTGCTACACTGATACTAGTAGTAGCTTGCAGTAGGTGGTCGCTACAGATACCGGGCCTGTTTAGCTGGGTAGGTACGATTGCGAATTTTACTGTAGCAATTTTAAATCTAAGATTAGGAGGACTAAACATGGTCTAATTATAAAACTAATTACACGGATGGACGGGAATCGCGAGACGAATCTATTAAGCCTAATTAATCTATCATTGGAGATTGTTTACTGTAGCATGACATTGTCTAATCATGGCCTAATTAGGCTCATTAGATTCGTCTCGCAAAGTTACCTGAGGGTTATGGAATGGGTTTTGTCATTAACACACGTTTGCTACTTCATGCATGTAAGATTCTCTTTGATAAATAGTGAAAAATTTGATGTGACGAGAAACTAAACAGGCCCCGGAGTCCATCTTTTCCCCACCCTGCCACTTGCTTTTATTAATTTTCATCCCGCCCTTTAGGGGGTGTTTAATTCCCAAAAAAAAATTTCACCAAAATTTTTCTCAAAGGTATCTTACATGCATGGAGTAGTAAACGTGTGTTAATGACAAAACCCATTCCATAACCCCAGGTAACTTTGCGAGACGAATCTAATGAGCCTAATTAGGCCATGATTTGCAACAGTGATGCTACAGTAACC